>OW052229.1:11985845-12597512 GCA_932527175.1 Operophtera brumata
GTAACCTCTCAAGAAAATCACCAAAATAAATCGGTAACAAGAGAAATATTAATAAACTAAGGCCGATTGCACACGTGCGTGACACGTGCCACCGAAATGACTTATTTGGTGACGTTATTACAGGTGTGTATCACTTACAGAGCAACAACACCAGCGGAGGGTTGAAGGATTACGTCACCCCGGTTTAGGTGTCACAATGCACCTGCAAGTCGGCAGAATGGAACCATTGGCTTGCAGCTTTTAAATTGGGTTTAATACGATGCGCTTTTTGAAAAGGACAATAATGTAAAATACCCTGATGTTATGTAGCTTCTAAAGGTGGGGTAAAATTACCAATATAATTTACTAAAACAAGTAATTATATTGTAAATTTAAAAAACCCTCAACGCAATGAAATGGCTGAACCGATTTTGACCAAACATAGCTAAGAACACTCCCGACAAATACAACATCCAAACAAAAAAAAAACTAAATCAGTTCATCCGTTCGGGAGCTACGATGCGACAGACAGACACACACACACACACAAACTTATAACACCCCGTCGTTTTTGCGTCGGGGGTTAACAATTACAATATTCAAATTATAATTCCTCGGGATTACTGTACCACAAATTCGAAAGGACAATATTTCCTCGATTAAAAAAAAAACAAAGTTACCTCTAACTTTTGGCTAGATTCGATTGTTTATTATAATGGTATATATTATTGCGTAAAAACATACATAAATAAAATCAATACAACAGAGCCGAGAGTTCACTGTAGGGTTTTTCTAAAAAATTTAAACTTTTTTTGTATGGAGATTTTTGCCTGGGATTCTTTCTTCTTCTTTTAGAAGCACCTATATATGCACCACATGTGGATTCTTCTAGGTTTAGTCGCGTTGGTCAGGAGCTATTTATAACCCCCGACGCAAAAACGACGGGGTGTTATAAGCTTGACGTGTCTGTGTGTGTGTCTGTCTATGGCATCGTAGCTCCCGAACGGATGAACAGATTTAGTTTTTTTTGTTTTGTTTGAAAGGTGAATTTGTCGGGAGTGTTCTTAGCTATATTTGATCAAATTCGGTTTTGCCGTTTCATAGCGTTGAGGGTTTACTTAAAGTTTTACAAAATTAATTACTTGTGGTTAATATACTCAAATGATCCTTGTGATTTCAATTAGGTAATAAAATACTTTAGACTGTGACTTTGAGTATTTAAAATAAATAATGGCTGTAAAAAGGGCAGGATACCTAGTAGGCGCACCTAGTATCTGGTAGGTAGTATTTAAGGCGCTGCTTGTTCTACTATGCTCCACAAACCAGATGACGCAAAAGAGGAATTTAGATCAACCAAAGACATTATAGAGGTCGCAGGAAGGCGGTAGATGGAGGCGGCTCAAGACCGTTCGTCGTGGTAATCTATGGGGGAGGCCTACGTCTTAGCAGTGGCTGTTGATGATGATGATGATGCTCTACAAACATAACATAACATAACACCCAACTGTCACATACATAGTCCTGATCCCACACTAGGATTCCACAAACACTTAAAAACTAGGCAATTACATATGAGGGACTATACTATGCAATAACCCATTTTTTTCTAACAACTACTACTCGATCACTAAATCCGTCGATCGACATCGTTTTATCGGTGCAAAACTTTATTGGAAAATGGGTTCGCTGGAAAACGCGGGAGCGCCATTTTGTTAATAGTTTAATCTTCGCGGGTGATCCGGGGCCAGCCGCATGGAAAACTACTAGTTACGTTACCGTTGGCATCAATTTGGCCGAAACCTATCGTTGTGGTGCCAAAAACACTCAAAGGGTATTGAAAAATACACACATATTAAAGTAACACAACGAACGAAACAGTGCTGCACAAGATCGTATCTGCGCGAACGGCAATTCGTTTATTTGTGTAAAATACATTTTACGAAAAAAACTTTCTCTAGATATTTACAAGGGGCACAGCTCTCGGATACGACTGAATACGAAACTTAAAGGTGGTGCTACAATATAGTTTATTTTACAGTTTATTTTTACAGTTAGTTTACAAATTAGTTCGCTCCCCGCCATACTGTTCCGCCCGTACGAGAGTAGTAAGACAGGGTTCCCTGTCAAAAAGTAAACAGCACAGCCAAGCAAAGCTCAAAGTTAAATCTATCAACTGAGTTTCGGCTTCAATTTCGGTTTCGGCCTGAGTCCACTTTTGGTACACACTGAACTACATGTGAATATTTCACGGCTATTTTCTGCGTGGCCGTTTGGCTGTGATTGTAGGATTGTGGCCGCCGAATTATTTAACAAATGACTATAAAAACGCTGCCCAAGCTCTGTGCAAATGACATGGTATATTTTATAGGCTTACTTAGGAAAGTTAACTGTGGAAATTTACTCATGTGATAGGAGTGATCGTCACAGAAAACGGAAAGATATGATAATAGCATTTATACCGTGGCGAATGCGATGGCCACGCGAAACAGACAACTGTTGGTAGCTATGTGTTACTAGTAGGTATTTTTTATTTCCATGAATGATAGAACCTTTGATTTTGGTCGTATTTTCGTCTCATTAGCCATAGTGAAATAATAATGTTATTTGAAATTTGCAAAGCCGTAAAAAATTACACCGGTTAAAATGCAACCAAAATTACACTAAAACTGATGTTAAGCGGTAACCTCTGCCTATGAACAGTGCATTACCTCATAGATCACGTCCACCTAGGACGCGCCCTATTGCACTGCGCCCGCCACCCTGAGACATAAAGATGAAAATCTCATGTTTTAAAATGTAACCCAAAAATTTCGTTCCAGCGGGATTCGAACCCGCAACCTCGCCTGTGATCAGCGATGCCTTTATGATGCGATCTACAGGTGTTTCATTAAAAACCTTCTGTTCAAAGTACGAAATTAGTTCGAAACACTGACAAGAGATGACACCACTGCTACGAGTATATCATCATAGTTTATTATTTTTCAAGTGTAAACCACACTTTATGGTTAACATTAAATTTAAATGTAACCCAAAAATTTCGTCCCAGTGGAACTCGAACCCGCAACCTCACCTGTGATCGGCGATGCCTTTACCAATTCGGCCATAGAACGAGCTATGACGCTGAAGACGAAATTTGTGGGCTCTATCAACTCGGCTATAGCGCCGATGGGAGAAAAAAAAAATGGTTACATTTAAATTTAATGTTATCCATAAAGTGTAGTTTACACTTGAAAAATAATAAACTAAGTCACCCTTACCCTTCAAACCGGAATACAGCAATGCGAGCACTTCTGCTTTGTGGCAAAAATAGGTATGGTGGTAGTACTTCCCCGGATGAACTCTTTCACAAAAAAGCTCTACTACTACTTGCCTTCATCAAATGGCTTCTGAGGAGTACTCCAAACAATTTCGCCAACGTCGTAGACTTCACTATAATGTAATCTTTAAAATGATGTCAAAAGTACTGTTATCTACTTTATGATACCAATAAATATCTTGCAAAATTAATCTCGTACCTAATCTAGACCACAAAGGGTGTCCACGCTCTACAGCGAGATTGGATTCTTTGTGCGCGGATAGTGGGTGAATAAAAAATACAGAACGAATGGCTTACATTCTGTACCTAGGGGGGTATCGAGGCAAGCGGGTTCACAACGGTATTGCTGTCCTATTCTATGAAGTATAAAAATTATCCCGAGCCGTTAATAAACTGAAATAAATGAGACAGCAATAATTTTAGTGCAGCTTAACTATAGTTAGAGTATGAGTATCCAAGAATCCCACCACCCCAAGCAAGGGACTGATCCTCTACGAACCTCTACGAAGCTGTATAAAGCTCTACGAGTTTCTACGAGTTATTCTGGCTGTCGTCGTCGTTCGTCGTTTCGTATGCGGTAGTGCTGGCCTCTGGTGTCAGAGTTTGTCAAGCCGCCCGAGGGCCTCTGACATGGCTGTTAAGTATAATGATACGAAGTCTGTTTGTAAATTAAAGAGATAAAAATACATCAAAAAACTCGCTATTTACAGTTCAAATACATGAAACATCTGCGGGCTCTTTTCGCCATTTTCGAAAAGAGACGTTTTCTACTTTTATTTTATTTATTTTTGTTATTTTTATGGTATTTTAACCAATGTAGCTCGTTTAAGAGCACAAGTGTAGTGAAATGAAATGGAAGTGAATTGTGTGACTTTTCAAATTGGTGGTAATTGTCTACCAAAGTTTTAGTAAAACGGCCACCGTTTTATCAATTGTCAGCCAATTGACACAATTGGCTGACAGTTGTCTCGCAGCGGGAATTGAACCTGCACCTCTCACATTTCAGGTGATTATTCCGCCACGCCACGGAAGCAATAGAATGTATCCCATCCCAAACCATCCCGCACTTTTTGCTTTCGCTCCTCCATATCTATCGGTATTATCTCGACTCGTATATTTTTAATTTGCCGCATGCAACCGCTCCCACATACATTACGGCGACACAAACAAACTCCGGATTAGACTTAGATTCGACAGGGTGATGCGATAACAGATAAACCCGGTGGAAAACGAAATAAACAAAAACCTATACAAAAGGGAGCAAGGACACTAGTTTTGCGAGCGTTTGTGTTAGATTTTGTGAACGGTGCTAGCTTCATTTTGTTTAATTCTCGTGTAGTTGTTGTTTCGTATAAAATTCAAATTATCTTTGGAACAGTCACACAGTGTTTTGTCTTTTGCATTGACAAGCAGTTTCAAATTTAATCAAAAGAGAAAAAACACGGTGTAACTAAGCAAAGGATCTAGTAAGTAGTTTTTTTTAATACGTCATAAATCGTAAACCCCCCAAGAACTTTTTTTTTATGTTACTTGCTGCTACGGAACCCTTCATGGGCGAGTCCGACTCGCACTTGGCCATTTTTTTCTACCTATAGTCACAATCAAATGGCTTTTAAAAGATATATTGTTCAGACAAGGGAACCAAAAAAGAACAAGTGAAGAAAATATCGATTGACTTTTAATTTAAAAAGAAACGTATTATTATAAACAGTGGAAAGCCCTCGATTTCATCCGCGTGTAGTTTTTCCAACAGTTTATCCGTAGGTTTTTCCATTCCCAGCACTGGGGTGATTTTAGAAATTGCATTAGTTTGCGAAAAGTGAGTACCTTCTTAATTTCAGGTCTCTAAGCCTTAGGGCTTAGGCTGTGCGTTGATAGTCAGTCAGTCAATAAGTATTAACCTACAGCTATTAGCATTTATTTAATAAGTTTTTGTTTGTATAAGTGGAGTACCTACCTATAAGTTTAAGTTTCAACCATTATTGTTTTTGCTGCAATTTTTTTTTTTAAGTAAGTCAGACCGTCACGGTACGATTTTTTAAAATATAGATAAACCACAGTAATTAATCAAAAGTTGACACTGTCAAACCCACTTCATCAATCACGTAATAATCACCTCAATATCACAATACAATATTTGCACAATAACAAAAGCTCACACCCTGTATCGCATTCGTAGCCCCATTTAAATTGATATAAATTAATCCTTTAGATGCACCCCGAGAAAGAAATCCCATTAGGTCGGATTCGATTAACGTTTTAACAGGATCGACCCCCCTACTCTGTCCCCTTGCATCTTTTGAGACCTTTCGAACGTATGGAGAGATTTCGTTTTATTGGCCAGTAAGCTTTAAGATTGCATTACTGGACATCCATTTTATATTAAATAATCAGGTTTTTTTTTTTAATTGCCATTAAGGAAGGGACGATTTATGTCATGATTTCAAAGTCTTCTTTTACCAGTACCACTACGCCATGCAACACGGCGCCTGCACATAATCGTTCATCAAAAACTCAAGTAGTTTTATGCTCTTATAAAATGGATTTTTAACCCCGACGCAAAAACGACGGGGTGATATAAGTTTGACGCGTCTCTGTGTGTGTGTGTGTGTGTGTGTCTGTCTGTTGCCTCGTAGCTCCCGAACGGCTGAACCGATTAGTTTTTTTCTTGTTTGATATGTGAATTTGTCGAGAGTGTTCTTAGCTACGTTTTTTTCAAAATCGGGTCAGCCTTTTCACTGAGTTGAGGGTTTTTTAAATTTTTACAAAATTAATTACTTGTCGTACAATGCAATTGTATGAAAATCCATTAAGTTACAGATTCTTTATAAAATCAGTGCGCAATGTTATATGAAAATTCATTACATCCAGGTTTTTAGTCTCATTTTTGCGCATCGTTTTGTGTTATATTTACAAACACAAACTACTTACATACATAGAGGACAAACTCATAACCTTTCCTTACTGAAGCGAGACATAGCTTCGCTATGCCTTACTAAAGTAGTCGGACAAAACGTCAAAGCATTCGTTCAAAAAGATGTATAAATCGTTTTTTTTGTTATTCGTTAACTTAACTTGCTTTTTTTTAACCCCCGACGCAAAAACAACGGGGTGTTATAAGTTTGAAGTGTCTGTGTGTATGTATGTGTGTGTCTGTCTGTGGCATCGTAGCTCCCGAACGAATGAACAGTTTTTTTTTTTTTTTTTGAAAGTTGAATTTGTCGGTTATGTGACGACCTCTGTGGCGCGGCTGGCGATGGTTCGCCTGCGACGCAGGAGGTTGCGGGTTCGATTCCCGCCTCGGAACAAATATTTGTGCGTTCTGCAGATATTTGTTCAGGGTGTTCTGGGTGTTTTCTATGCATAATAAAAAATATCTATCTATGTAATGTATTATATTAAGTATATCAGTTATCTAGTACCCATAATACAAGCTCTGGCTTAGCTTGGGGCTAGATAATGTTGTGTGAATTTGTCCAGCATTATTTATTTATTTATTTATTTATGTTTGGTCAAAATCGGTTCAGCCGTTTCAATACGTCGACGGTTTTTTTAATTTTTACAAAATTAATTACTTGTTATCAAATTTTCTCGCTGTTGTTGGAATGATCATGAGCCCCGGTCAGACTGACTTCTTGTTGTATTAAAACAACAGAGCCCTCGCTATTAAAACAACAATAGATCATTTATGGACTTTATTAAATGAAGAAAAACTCTAATAACTTGAAGCTATTGCCTGGTCCAATAGTTTTTAGAAAAACATAGTTTGGTTTTGGTACCAGCCTTTCGTCCATCCTATATTCGTTGACATTTCCACGCAGACAAAGCTGCCAACTAGTGACGTGAGAGAATGATAGTTACACTAATAACACACGGTGCAATAATACTTTCTTGATAACACAATCAACTTGAACGTGTTGTAGAACCTAGATCTCACTTAACAAAACCATAATATAAAGTATTAGTGAAAATCGGCGTATTTCCACACCTCACACGGATCTTTAAAAAGCAATTTTCCTATGCACACAGACCGGGCAAATAAAAACCTTCTATTACTCTACACTCTTTCGGTCAAACACTCGAATGGTTTGCGGCGCGAATTGGAGTTACACAGTGGGGTACTCGGACACGCAATGGAGGTTTTTATCCCGAGCGATACGAACCCTCTTCTCAATGATTACTTAGAGGTTTGTGCCAGATTATATTCATTAATTTTGATTGATTAATTGATTGTAAGTTTGTGAGTTGGTATGCAGGGGGTAATGGCAACTACAATAAGATCTAAACCGTATACAAGATTGGACCAAAATCTGGGTAATCAAATTAAAGAATCTAAATGCAATATACTGCACCTAGGCAATAATCATCTCAGAGTCACGTATAGCCTGGATGGAAGCACCATTGATCCCGTTAACCTTTAAAGAGATCTAGGGGTCAGCATTGCATCTAATTTAATATGGGAGGAGCGCATCCACGTGTATGGTCAAGAAAGCTAATTCCTTCATCTAGGTCATACACAGCTCCTTTCAATCAATGACAGTGGATGTCTTCCGCAAGATCTACAAAAGTTACATCAGGTCTTAAGAGGAAACACAAGGGCCGTTTTCCCATACAAACGTAGTCCCCTATTTCCTCCCTGGATAATGCCAGTAGAGCAATACTTTTTTTTCAAAAAAAAATATGGCCACCATGGCATGTCCCTATGTTTTGCTTTTTTTTATAAATTAATTATTAAAAGAGATATGAACATTCAAAAACCTAAAAAAATGGTCAGATTTTCCGCTGTGTTCAAACACCCTGAAAACAAAATTGAATAGATTATATAAAAAAAAAAAACATAGGAACACGGCTCAAACTTTCTTTTATTTTGAATAAAAAAAATAGTTAAATTGGTTAAGTTTTGGAGAAGGAATCAGGGGACTACGAATTGTTGATTTTATGTACTTTTAATAGGTATTGTCGATCTAAGCTGCAGTTGTCTCTATCACGCTCTGCGGGGGGAGGTTTGAGGTCTGCGCGACAGCAATAGATTTTACAAATACCTATTTTTTAATTCTCTAGGCCTTGGTGTTTCCTCTTAATTGAATTTAATTGAAGAGAGATTACATGACTTACGCCTCACTACCCTTGAAGAAAGACGCCTTCGCGGTGACCTCATAGAGACATACAAAATCCTGACCTACCAATACAACCTGCCAGACCTACATGATATCTTTGTGACGAAAGAAAGATCATCTCGTGGCCACCAATTTAAACTGGCTCGAGATCCTTCCAACGCACTTGTTGCACATCACTTGTTCAGTAACAGAGACCAGTAAGTTATTCAGTTGTTCAGTAAGTTAGCCCACAATCGGAACATACTACCAGACGATGTTGTTTCTGCCACGTCTGTAAATGCATTCAACAACAAGCTCGACAACTGGCTATGAATTGACCCAGAATTAGACATTACACACTGTTTTGACGTAGACAAATCAGCGAAAAGTGCTCGGCTATAAACAAATAAATAAATAATAAAATAAATAATCTCCGGAACTGCTGATCTGATTCCGAAAATTCTTTCACTCTCAGGAAGCTACATTATCCCTGAGATATTTTGATGATATTTTGTGTGTTGGAGAAGCAGTGGAGCAAGAGAGAAGAGAGGATAGGAAGAGGGCGTAGGAGAGGCATGGAGGGGGCTTTCAAGGGGGCGGGATTGTTTTATATCCCAATGATACGCGTGCGAAAAGCCAGTTGAATAATTTTGTACGATATCGAAAATTGTTTATCGTGTCGTTATCGTATCGGCTGTATAAAATGACAGTAGTTCAATGTAGCTGCGGTCCGATTGCATCCCGCGGGAGCCGCATAATGTGATTCTATTTATCGGTGTCGGTGTCAGGCGAATGGGTTTGAGACGAGTAGGGATTTTATCTGAGATAGCGGTAAACGGTATTTCTTATTCTCTGATTATTGTACGAGCGAAGCTAGTTGTCACTGTTAACTAGACGGGTATCGTATCTATGTATGTTGGATGGGACTTTGTCGACAATCGACACAAAATCGTTTATTTTTGGGTTATGTTTTTACCAGAAAAACATTAAGAGAGTCCTTAAGTGTGATTTACCACGGAGTTTGACATTCCTTATTAAATACTTGTAGTAGGTGAATAGTAGAATGGTAGAGCGTATATTGCGTCTGAATTAAGTGATGCTAAGTTAGTTTTTCTACATACATACATACACACACGCCTTTTTCCCAAAGGGGTAGGCAGAGCCTCAATGGGTCTCTTTTCACAGTGGGTTGCACCTTCGTTTAATATAGACGTGACAAGTGGTGAGCTCATCGCATTGCTTCCCACGACTGACTCTGCTAACGCTTTCTTCCAGTTATAACATATTCCATAATAAGCTAGCAGCCAGGACATATCATATACCAACGAAAAAGTACTTGAAAAACCCCAAAAAGTATTTTTGAGGCCCTTCTATCTAAGTACCTACCTACTTATTAATTACTATATGCTTACATACTTACCTACTTATATACTTACATACTTACTTAATTATTATACTTACACAATATCAAAACGGCCTCAACCATAAAAAATCACATTAATTAAATAGTAACAACAGAACCAGTTTTTTTATTTTGGTTCTGACCGACACGAGAATGTAGGAGATTCGTTCCGGCACAGAACAAAGCTAATCCCACTTTCCCGCCAGTTAAGCTATAACTACCCTCAATATCTCGCGTTCTAGCGTATTAGCTGCTCACTCGGTCGTGTGATTAAAAATTATGCAGTCAGTCGCGAGCCGTCGCGGCTGGCGGTCGCGTGCGAGTTTATTGCATTAAAAGCTTTTTAAAACGATAATAATGGGTCAAAGGGGCGAATTAAAGTTTTTTGAGGATAAGTGTCGTATTTAGCTTCAAGGGCAACACTTAGTATGGATTGTTTTAATTTTAGGAGTACCTACATCATATATCTTTTTAACTGCTATTTTTTTATTGGTGTTATTTACAACAATAATATATCTCTTAGGGTTTGTTTCACAATCAATAAGTAAAGGTTTAGGTAGTTACTCAGCGAGTTAATTACTTAGAGGTAACAAAACATAAATCCTTTCGTTAACTTTTAACTTTCTGAGCAGGTGAAAATGATGAAAATGTTCCTTGTGATTTCAATAAATAAAATACTTTTGACTTTGACTTTGAGATAAAGTGGTGATTAATAACACTACTGTGAGATTGTGAAACGAAAATACTTGTTTACTGAGCAGTTATATTTGAAGTAGCTTACTTAGAACTTTACTTACTGATTGTGAAACAAACCCTAAGTAAATTAAATTCTTAAGATTGCGTTGAATGAATAGTAGATGTGGCATCTGAGAATAAGCGGTAACCTAAGAAAAAGATGAAAAAGACTTGTAATTTCACCGGTACCAATAACCCTTCGAACCGGAACAGATTTATGCAAGCGCTACTGCTTTGCGGCAGAAATTGTATGATAGTAGTACTTCCCCGGACGAACTCTTTCACAAAAAGGCTTTAACAAAACACTACATACATTCTACCAGTTACAAACGCTAACCTAGCTGTACCTAATGCCGTGTTTGGATGTTTGGACGTTTGTATGTTTGTTACTCAATCACGCCAAAACGACTGAAGCGATTTCTATGAAATTTGGTGCACAACTAGATTATGACCTGGATTGACATGTAGGCTGCTTTTATCTCGGTAAACGCGGGCGAAGCCGTGGGTATAAAAAATGCAATAAAATAATATTAAAAAGATTTTTCAAACGGCATCTTCCCATCTTCCCATCAGTGTCACCACATCACGTGCAGGGTCTAACTTCTCGCTGCGCGTCCATCCGTGAAATGGGACCCGCTTAGCGTATATCGAACCCCTGAAAGGAATTAATAGACTCCTTGGATCCGTTTAAAAAGTTTTTGTGATTTACTTTTTATGAAAATGACAAAGTTTTCAAACTCAAACATTCGAAATACAAGACCAGAAAATAGACAGAATACATTTAAAAGTTAATTTAGTAAAAATTCATAATACCCCAACGCAATTAAACGGCTGAACTGATTTTGATAGAACATATCTAAGAACCGTCGCTAGATAACATGCTGTTCATGCGAACCATTGTACCAAAAGATGGTTATTACCGACGCATCCACAAGTTGATCACACCAGAGGGCAGCACCCAACTCTATAAAAGCAGCAGACACAATGAAGACATCTCTCCATTTCAACATATAACAGACGAAAGCCTACGAAAGCCTCTAGCTATATACACGAGGGATCACTGTACTAGAAACACGATAGGATAAATACTCGATAGAAAAAAAAAAACAAAGTTGCCTCTAACTTTTGGCTATATTTGATTGTTTTATTGTACCCACATAACTTATTTTCGCATTAAATTAAAATACTTAACTCTGAGTCAAGATTTTGTTGTTGTAAGCTATATAGCACAGCCTGGGCCACACATACCGATCCTACAAAAGAACCAGCTACCTACACCAGGAAATAGGTGCACGCACCCAACCTCCAAACACCGGCTTTCAAATAAAAAATCCGCATTCAAATCGGATCACCCGTCTAGAGCTACGGTGCCACAGACAGACACACATAGCGGTCAAATATATAACACCTCTCTTTCTACCCAGGTACTTCAAAGTATTCAAAAATACAAATACAAATATATTTATTTCGTCAGAATTTTAGGTAGGTACAAGACAGTTCTTATTTTATAGGCGTAACACTAAAATTCTACCAATACAGGCATACGAAATTCACAATTATGTACACAATCAATCAATTTAAACAGTTAACACAGGATACCAGAAAAAGACAGAAACACACAATCCTCTTTAAATAAATCAATTCAATTCAATTAATTAATTAGCGCAATTCAAATTCAACAATAATAAAAGTAGGTAATAATAATAAATTCAAAAAATTACAGTTACAATTGTTTACATGTCAGGTCATCGATATATTATACTAGTACAAAGTGTCAGGTACTCATTAATACTATAGAAACACCAAGACAAGAGAAGTTTGACTAATCTTGGCTTCAGTGCTCTTTGTGACAAGTCTCGATACTCCATAGGCAATTTATTATAAATCTTTATACACATATAAAATGATTTTCTAGTAACTGTTGCTAAACGAGCTTTAGGGAAAAAATCTTATTCTTAAAATTTGGTCTATACAGGCGAGTAGACATGGAAGTGAGTCTAATGAAATAATCCGGGTTATTGACAACAAATAGCCTCAAGTATATAGATCGAAAGTCTTATGAGCATTTTTGTGTTTAATTAAGTCTGACTCCTAATCGATAAGGAGTGCTGTGGCTTTCATCATCAGCTCACAAACATGAGATGATGACTCCCAGACGCAACCTGAGTAAGTTCTGAAAAATTAACAACACACAGTACATGGCATTAATTTTTCAGGCTGGCCTAGGCCGACTAAGTCCATTCATCTCGAAGAAGGTTCTTGAAGATAACGTTTGAGTATCCAACCACGTTATAAGGGAAAGTTAATGCGCAGATCTTTGTAGATTGTGCCACTTTTACTTACCACTTTGTGGTTTGGTGTCTAGATTTTACAAGCTTGTATATTTTCCTATCCGTGGGGAACAAATCTGGCGATCGAATTTTCAATCGGTTGCGGGTTTGATTCCCGCCTCGGAACAAAAAAATATCAATCTATGTAATGTATTGTATTAAGTATATCAGTTATCAATCCCATATATCCCATAACACAAGCTCTGCTTAGCTTGGGGCTAGATAATATTCTGTGAAAAGTTCAGCAATTTATTTTTATTTTTTATAAACCACTTCCCCATAATCGATTTAGCTGAAATTTTGCATTCCTGTCAAGTTCCGATGATAATACAAATATTGACAACGTGCTGATCTGATGGTGCAGTTGGAAGGTGGACAACGGAACTCCTCGAAGATTAACAGTAGCCTGGCATACTTGGGCTCATTTTATTAGCTCTCACGGTTCCGATCATTAAATTGGGATAAGATTTGAAAAAAAAAAAAAAAAACTAGGTATTTGTTAAATTGACTTGTTGGTTCTAACTCTGCCGCCATTGCATTTTCCGATCAGAACGTGATCAGAATACCGTTCATACACACACATCGAACTTGCGACGCGTTCAACCGCGAAATGGAACCCGCTTAGTATATCGATTGCTGTGAAAGGAATTAATCGACTTTGGAGACGAGACGTCGTAACCGATTAGTATTGAAAGTTTTCTGATTGTTTGCTAAATCGTTTGTTACGGGTCTCTGACCAATTTTCGGAATAAAAACAGATGCATGGCTCGCAAGCCTGGTCTCGCGAGCCAGCTTCGCGATCAGCCCGGGACACACTGAGGCGAGCTTCGCGAGGCAGGGCGAGCCATCAGAAGCCCTCGAGTATCCAAAATAGACAGTATCAAAGTCAAGTCAAAGTCAAAAAGTATTTTATTCATTAAGAGGAAACACAAGGGCCGTTTTCCCATACAAACGTAGTCCCCTATTTCCTCCCTGGATAATGCCAGTAGAGCAATACTTTTTTTTCAAAAAAAAATATGGCCACCATGGCATGTCCCTATGTTTTGCTTTTTTTTATAAATTAATTATTAAAAGAGATATGAACATTCAAAAACCTAAAAAAATGGTCAGATTTTCCGCTGTGTTCAAACACCCTGAAAACAAAATTGAATAGATTATATAAAAAAAAAAAACATAGGAACACGGCTCAAACTTTCTTTTATTTTGAATAAAAAAAATAGTTAAATTGGTTAAGTTTTGGAGAAGGAATCAGGGGACTACGAATTGTTGATTTTATGTACTTTTAATAGGTATTGTCGATCTAAGCTGCAGTTGTCTCTATCACGCTCTGCGGGGGGAGGTTTGAGGTCTGCGCGACAGCAATAGATTTTACAAATACCTATTTTTTAATTCTCTAGGCCTTGGTGTTTCCTCTTAAAATCACAAGGATCATTTTGAATCGTCATAAAAAATAAATTTACATTTACTCCTGTTCCAACGCAACCAGACCTAGAAGAATCAGGCAACAAACACGGTCTGTTTTTTTTTGATGATCCTTCTTACTACTAGGTGGGTAGCGCCTGTGTGGTGCCTCGAGAACAAGTGGAAGCTGATTCAAAGAAAAAATAAAAACCAACTTTAAAACCTTAGGTACGTAGGCAGTCAAAAGTAATATGCTAGAGAGAATCAGCAAAAGTTCATAAGGCAGCACACTCTACGCTTGATATACTCATAAATAACACATCAATAATAAATTATATGTAGGTACAGAAATTGCAAATTGAATAGCCTCGCGAGCCAAATCCACCAACGTCCACACCGAACGAACAGCGCGCTCTGAGGCACCTTTGAGAATGTCACATTTACCGTCAGCTAATTTTTACTTAATTTTTTTTTTAATTTACTTTTCTCGATAATAAATAAAGTTCATTGTATACTCGTAATAATAATAGGAAGTTTAGCTGCCGTAACACACAAATGTATTTTTGTATTCGGTTTATTAAATACTTTATACTACAATCTAAATAATTTGGCAATCATATGAATATTTTGTTAGTAGTAGAGCATTTTTGTGAAAAAGTTAGTCCAGGAAGTACCTTCTACCATTTCCATCGCAAAGCAGTTCTTTAATTGCTGTGTTCTGGGCCCCAATCGCGCTATTTACCAAAACAAAACAACAAACAAAATCACAAACATCGTACATTCGTAGGTACATTTCGTATCGCGCTAATTATTGTAAACATTTTTGACATCCACGGTAAAGCTTTTGGTACTGATACCAAAACTTGAACGTTTTACGTTGTGTTGCATAGCAGTTGCCAGAAATCTTAATATTCCTGGCTTTAAACTGCCAGCATCAGAACCCAGCTACACTAAACTAGAGCTCCATTCAACTCTGGACTCTTATCGCAAAATAGTACGGAACCGAAGCCAGGCTCGCAGGCTTTGTGATGCAGATACCCTTAATCCCTGTCTGTCGCTACGTGTCAACACCAGCCGCAGATCGCAACGGGACAGTGTGGATAAGGCTACGCTTGCATTTTGAAAATACTGCCCAGGAGCTTCATGATCTGATCCCACCATCACATTTTCATCTGTAGTATGATGAAAATGTACAAATAGGCGCACGGCTCAGTACCATCCTTACCTCATCAGTATACCCGCAATACGCACTAAGGGTTTCGGTTCCACCGTTGTAATGCGAACAGCTAAGGAATGGAACAAGTTGCCGTCGTCTGTCTTTCTGAAAACTATAATATGGGTCTCTTTAAGGCAAGAGTGAATAGGTGCCTTCTAGACCTTCGTGCTCCATCGTGCCGCATCGAAACTTACCAACGGGTGAGATCACGGTCAAACGAGGGTCTATCACAGTTAATAAAAAAACTAGAAAAGCAGATGTTGGTCTATGCTTCTATTCTCCTATGGAGCCACTACCACTTCAATCCAAAATTAACGGAAAAGTGTGAGGGAGACTGACGTACAATTTTAATAGGTACTCACAACGTCTTTTTTAAATTAATTACTTCATTATTATTATTTGTTCATCAATTATGTATAATTATTTATTGTGAATAAGACATCCGTGTTTTTCACTTACATGGTTCCAGCGGTAGATCAGCGTTGTGTTGCTACGATTGCTATAACACAACAAATGCAGAGCTGGCCGCCAATTTGTGTCAGTGATGCGTGACTGGTATAGAGGCACAAAGTAGTTTTGTCATTCAGTTTTGTTTTGGTTGAGCTTGTTTTTTTACGACAATACACAGGGTGTAACATAATATCCCTATGATGATGTATGTAATATCCCATGTATGATCACATAATTTCATATTTGGTATAAATTTTAAGTAGGAAATATTTAGCTTCCTGCCAAAATAGGGTCTTGATAGACGGATGAAACAACAAGATGGACAACAAAGTATACCTCTCCATCTCTTGCCGTGGATGTCATACAAGCTGACTAAGGTATACCAGGGAACAGCATCCACTCAAATACTTGCAGAGTGATTGCAGTAAGCTGCAATCACCAATCCGCCTGCCGAGCATGTTCGCAGACGATTATGGCAGGTGTTTATAGCTTCTTATTTGTAAGGCACGCCTCACCATCTTTCTGCACATCCAGGATGCCTGGCTGATAATGCTACTTGCACTATTGTTTTGTGTGAAAGTTTTAAATAAATAAATAATTATAACAAATATGATGCTCTCTACCATGATATGTATTATGGAGTGCTCCTATAATAAATAATAATAATAAATAATACTGGACAGTTCATACAACGTTATCTAGCCCCAAGCTAAGCAGAGCTAGTGTTATGGGCACTAGATAACTGATATACTTAATACAATGCATTACATAGATAGTTTTTTTTTATTATACATAGAAAATACCCAGAAAACCCTGAACAAATATCTGCAGATCGTACAAATATTTGTTCCGAGGCGAGAATCGGACCCGCAACCTCCTTTGTCGCAGGCGAAGCTTCACCCGCCGCGCCACAGAGGTCGCCTATAAAATGTTAGACAGCACTCAGCTGCACAATAGTAGAAGTTGTTTTTTTAGTACATATCATCTTTGTCCCTTTTAGTACTAGTATAGTATTCTTTTATCTGTGCTTTTAGTGAGCTTATCCATAATAACCTCATCCCTGACACCAAGCAACAGTGCGAAAGGATTATTAAGGTTGTTCCTCGTGGTCAGCTAGGCACGACAACGTCAATAGATGGCGCTGTTGCCAAATTTTGAAGTATTTTATGTATTTATGAATTAAAATGTGCATATTATGTCATAACACTAACGTTCACGCAAATGGTGGTTCATTTGCTATGTACCTAGCTATATTTCAGGTTATTTTAGTCTCTAGTTTTAACATACTTGTGCCGAGCAAATTCCGAGCAATATGAAAGCCTACTCACGCACACAGTCAAGGATATTATTGTATTAGAACTATAAGCTAATTTCGGCGCGCGAATTTCAAAATAGTTGGATTAGCGGCTTGGACTGTCGACTCAGAACTTCTGAACCCACGTTACTGCGTTCGATTCTATACTGCCTTTATTTTTTGTATTTTTTTTTTTTACTTTTTTTTTTGTAACCAGTGACTAGATCTCTCGACACTAAAACCACAGTACTGGGTTCGATACCAGACTATTTTTTTTTATAAATGTTTTTGTAATGATCTACAAAATACACTGATTCTGCTTCAGCCAATATTATGTTTGTGAAGTGAGTGTTGTGGTGTGTCCTTATTTCAAATCAAAAAGTAGGTACTCGATTCTTAACCGACCTCAAAAAATGGAGGAGGTTATCAATTCCAGAGTTTTTTATTATGTTTGTTACCTCATACCATTTACGTAACGATTAGGAAAAAAAATTACATGATATACTTCCAGATTGGTGCCATTTTCATTAAAATGTTTTTCTGATGATGGAATCCATGAAGATTGAGGGAACTCCTCAAATATTATAGGCACACATATATCAATTTCGGTATTTTCAGCAACAAGTCAAGCATTTGCATTCAGAATGTTTTTTTTTTTTTTATACTACTAGAATGACGGAACATGCTGATGGCCCACCTGATGTTAAGCGGTAACCTCTGCCTATGAACAGTGCATTACCTCATAGGTCACGTCCACCTAGGACGCGCCCTATGTGGCATAGCACTGCGCCCGCCACCCTGAGACATAAAGGTGAAACGTCTCATGTGCCTGTAATTTCACCGGCACCCTTACCCTTCAAACCGGAACACAGCAATGCGAGGACTACTGCTTTGCGGCAGAAATAGGTATGGTGGTAGTACTTCCCCGGACGAACTCTTACACAAAAAAGCTCTACTACTACTATATTTCATGGGTGGCAACAATGGTGTCTCCTGCGATATCCGATTGAGCTGAAATTTGGCATACTCGTACCTATCTAGTTCCGATGACAGTACAATACTATGGTGAAAGCGAGCTGATCTGATGATGGAGACGGAACGTGGACAGCGGAACTCCTCGATGGATAATAGTAGACTGGCCGTGTTTAGGCTCATTTTCATCAGCACACTAATTTTATTAAGTCTTATACCCGGACTTGTAGTTAGCTTGTAGTTCCTGACTGCTAGCTTATTTCAGGAATGTATTATACTGGAAGAAAGCATTAGCAGAGTCAGTCGTGGGAAGCAATGGCGGCGATGAGCTCACCACTTGTCACGTGTATTTCCCACGATGGTGCAACCCACAGTGAAAAGAGGCACATGAGAGGCTCTGCTTACTCTTTCGGGGAAAAAGGCGTGTGTCTATGTATGTATTTATGTTGTATTGGGTATAAACTCCTAGCTTTGAAGTCGTTTTTCAGGGTTCCGAAAAAAAAAATACGGAACCCTTATGGATTCGTCATGTATGTCTGTCTGTCCGTGTATGTCACAGCCACTTTTTTCCGAAACTAATTTTCACACAAAAATAGAAAAAAACAATAAGTTTTTGGGGTTCCCCATACTTAAAACTGAAACACATTTTTTTTTCATCAAACCTGTGTGGGGTATCAATGGATAGGTCTTCAAAAATGATATTGAGGTTTCTAATATCATTTTTTTCTAAACTGAATAGTTTGCGAGAGAGAGAATGATAAAACTAAAAAAAAAAATATGGTGTACATTACCATGTAAACTTCCAACGAAAATTGTTTTGAAAGAGATCTAGTACGTAGTTTTTTTTAATATATCATAAGTTGTAAACCATCCAAGAACTTTTATGTTATGTTACTTGCTGCTACGGAACCCTTCATGGGCGAGTCCGACTCGCACTTGGCCGCTTTTTTTTCTAAAGATTTAGTTACTTTCAGCTTTTATTGATAGATCATCAACTGAAGTCCACGGCTGGGCATAGGCCTCCCCCATAATATAATGCACATAGAAACTTTATTTTACGCCGCATCAATGGCTATTGCTTTACAAAGCACAAGTAAGGCCGCACGTAGAAACTGTTCCCATCTATGGCACGGGGCAACCAAGTACCAGCTGCTTCGTTTTGACTCCTTACAGAGAAGAGCCATTAGCATCATCGGTGACCCCAAGCTCTCCGATACTCTAGAACCGCTTAGCCAACGCAGAGCTATCGGATCTCTTTGCGTGTTCTACCGCCTCTACAACGGGGAATGTTCTGACGAGCTTTCCGATCTCATCCTCGCATCGAGATTTTACCATCGCTCTTCCCGGCACCGTGACAAAGCTCATCCGCACATCATAGAACCCTGGGTTTCTCGAACGAGTCGTTTCTCGAGATCATTTCTTCCCCATAAAGTACTATTATTTATTCTGTGCCTACAAACTATGGAATGAGCTTCCATCTGAGGTTTTAACGCTTGGTTACGTACGACATGTTTTATTTCATGAAAAATGGTCATAAATTCCTTCAGGGTAGGCAGCGCATCGACAATTACCCCCGGTGTTGCCGGTGTCTATAAGCGACGGTGACCACTTCACATCAGAAAGCCAATTCTCGTAATAAAAAATAGTCAAATTAAAGTTCGGATCATGTTACGATCGAGTGTCGATGTCACAAACGTCAAAAATGGTATTCTGCTCACCTGACAATACAACACGGAATGTGATTATATCGAAATGTGACTGTAACTTGAATGTTTCAAAGTTCTGAGAATTCTCTCTTTCACTCTTTACAATTATTATATAGCACTATCCTACTCTAATATATGGTCGCAAGAACCGAAAGTAGATTATCTTGTTATTGTGAGGGAGCAGAATACCAATTTCTCAGTCAATTTACAATACAATCTCGTTTCGGTCAACTTGCAGTGTGGTTATAAAATAATTAAGAGAATTGGGCTTCAGGCCGTATGCTAGTTTGCCAATTCGTATCATAAAAAATAAAAAAAAACTGCCAAGTGCTAGTCGGACTCTAGCACGAAGGGTTCCATACAATAACCTAAAATAAAAATAAAAATTACACGCAAATGTACCAGCCATCACCCAATCACGCAACAGGGGGACAGATCCAACTTTTTTGTTCTAACTGTCACCTTAGGGGGGACAGATCAGTGTGACAAATGGGAATAATTTGTCGCGCTCCATTTCCATTATTGTGATGTCTTGAGTTTGAGAAATAAAGCCGACGAAGTAACAATTCTTCATTGAGGAAATCCGCAGTTGACCCTATTTTCAACAAGTTTTTTTTTTTTTTTTTAAACATTTATAGACCTTTGTTTGTGCACGATCTCACCTGTTGGTAAGTGACGATGCGGCCGAAGATGGAGCACAAAGGTCTAGAAGGCACCTATTCACTCTAGCCTTGAAGAGGTCCAGATTATAGTTGAGTTAGTAATTAATTTTGTAAAAATAAAAAAATAAACCCAACGCTGAACGGCTGAACCGATTTTGATCAAACAAAGCTAAGAACACTCCCGAAAAATACACCTTTCAAACAAAAAAAAACGATTTCGGTTCATCCGTTTGGGAGCTACGATGGGACAGACAGACACACACACACACAGACACGTCAAACTTATAATACCCCTTCGTTTTTCGTCGGGGGTTAAAAAAGAGGATAACCCATTCAATAAAAATTAATTATATTATTTTTAATTTCGAGGCCTTTGCGACTTGCGAGACAATGAGGGAAAGGATTGCATTTCAAAAAGGCTAATTCTCCTTAAAAAAAAGATTGTTAATTTGTATTACACTATGTATAAAATATTTATCTTTTTTATGTTTTTTTATTTATCTTCACTATTATTTTGTATTTTTTAACCCCCGACGAAAAACGAAGGGGTGTTATAAGTTTGACGTGTCTGTGTGTGTGTGTGTGTGTGTCTGTATGTCCCAACGTGGCTCCCGAACGGATGAACCGAAATCGTTTTTTGTTTTTGTTTGATAGGTGTATTTGTCGGGAGTGTTCTTAGCTTAGTTGGATCAAAATCGGTTCAGCCGTTTTATTTCGTTCGGGTTTTTTTTAATTTTTACAAAATTAATTCCCTGTAAATATGTAAACTTTGTTGTTTTGTTTGTTTGTTTGTTTGCCAAGCTGCGGTGAAATGGCTAGTACAGTATAAACACAATTACCTACTAGTAATAAATTAGTGCTTAGGAACGTACCATCTGGACTAGCGCCTAGAAAGGAATGGAATGGAATCGCTTCGAAGCGAATGTCATTTGGCTAGGCCGGCTGATATGCATTGCATGCAAATAATATTATGGAAATTAAAAAAAAAAGTGGCCAAGTGCGAGTCGGACTCGCCCATGAAGGGTTCCGTAGCAGCAAGTAACATAATATCAAAGTTCTTGGATGGTTTACGATTTATGACGTATTAAAAAAAACTACTAACTAGATATCGTTCAAACCAATTTTCGTTGGAAGTTTACATGGTAATGTACATTTTTTTTTTAGTTTTATCATTCTCTTATTTTAGAAGTTACGGGGTTGGGGGGGGGACTTTTTACCACTTTGGAAGTGTCTGTCGCGCAAACTATTTAGTTTAGAAAAAAGTTATATTAGAAACCTCAATATCATTTTTGAAGACCTATACATAGATACCCCACACCAACAGGAATGATGAAAAAAAAAATGAGTTTCAGTTCTAAGTACTAATACTTAGAACTGAACCCCCATTTTTTTTTGTTTTTTTAATTTTTTTTGTGAAAATCTGAATGCGGTTCACAGAATACATCTACTTACCAAGTTTCAACAGCATAGATCCTATAGTTTCGGAAAAAAGTGGCTGTGACATACACGGACAGACATAACATGTCATAGTAAGATGAACTCTTGTCTTCTAAGCAGGAGGCAAAATGTTCAATACCCACCCTGGGCCTGCATATCTGAATCTTCCGAAGACCCTAACTCGCAATTATAATGAATAATACCCCTAGGAATCATTTCAACGAATTTGTTTGAAGATTGTAGTTTCACCTACCTACACAGAACTGACTTCGACTGAAACAAGGCAATTTTTTTTTTTTTTTTTAAATATTGAATGAGCGAAGCGAGTTCTCTGATTCAACTTGGAAGAATTGGCATTTGTATGTATGTATGTATGTATGTTTGTCCGAGCATAACTTCCGAACCGTTAATCCGATCTTCATGAAATTTGATTGGGAGGTGATAGTATTGGTACAATTTGTTGGTAAGGTTATGAGCTATATCGGTCGGGGGGTTGTTGAGATATTGGGGTCCAAGAGGAGGTAAAAAAAAGTGAGAATATCAGATCAAATGTGGTGTCATATGAAAGTTCCTCGCTTCGACATTTCAAAACTTTTTTAGTTTTTGAGATGTTAGGGTAAATCAAAAATGTAAAAAAACAAAACCTCTAGGGTACTTCCACTAATCCTACAACGCTGTTTTTTTTACGTTTGTAGATTTTATGATACAAATACTGGGAAAAGTCTAAAATTTATGAATCTTGAAACTTGTAGGTACCTATACTCTATAAAATAACAACCAGTGTATAACATTCTTTGTTGACCTCCCGTTTCTAGGAATTTGAACGACGTTGAAGGTCTAACTTTTCGAACCACATGTGGATGTACATAGATATTTTTTTCGAAATAAATAAGGTAACCTTCCTAAACCGTGTGTATTCGTGAGGTCTCAGTTCAAAAAACCTTGTGCGTAAATATATAGGTAATTATGATCAGCTAGTAGTATTTAATTTAATTTTTACGTAATTAAGATAATATTATATGTGTCTGTAATTTCTGTCTAGTTGTTTGTAATTTAATTTTCTCCCATTATTTATACAAAGTTCATATGTAGAGACCTTGCAATGCATTGCGGCCTCCGGCTGTCTGGCTGATTCGCATACACATGTCCAATCCTAAATGTTTGTTTTTCTAATATTTTCTATCCGAGCTAATTATGATATGACAGATCGAAGCGGCAACAGCGCTTAGCCGGCGTAAGTCACGAGCTGACAACGTCGCGTGTAAGAGACTTGTAACTGTTGTCTAATCTGCGGCTATGTGTGTTACACTGTCAGTGTACACCCACACACTGACATAAATGAACTAAAATTTCGATGTTATTTTCGCTATTAATCCACTGTTTTCTTCAACCAAATATGTGTTGACGCAAATAATGACCAATATAAAAGCCAACAACAGTCATTTCAGTGTAAAATTATACTCTGTTTGCCCATATTTGTGCTAATACGTTTGTATGGAAAAGCGACCACCTTAAGGGCTGAGATAGCAATTTGCAGCACTTAATTACAAGATAAATTAGTATGTAAATTAATAGCCTTGTACTGGGACCGAGTAAATAATACTGGAATTTGTTTTGACAAGGCTCGTATATACTTTACTGAATACTGCGAAAATTGTTCTGGAAAAATGAAGGTAGGTATTTATACCTCTATATTTAATATACACACATACATAGACACAAGCCTTTTTCCCCGAAGGAGGGTAGGCAGAGCCTCAATGGGCCTCTTCACAGTGGGTTGCACCATCGTGGAATATAGACATGACAAGTGGTGGGCTCATCGCCGCTCATTTTTTATATATTTCTAATAGTACCAACAAGGATATTTGGGAAATAAAAATTCCAAAAGTTGCCCAAATTTGGGAATTCGGGAAAAACCAAAAGAGTTTTTTTCTATTGGATTTTTGTATGAACTCAAGACTATTCGGAAAGAACAACGTCTGTCGGGTCACCGGTTGTGCGGATTTTGATTGTATTTGGTGTGTTGTACGTTGCTGGGGGGAGGCGTGAGGGGGGAGGGGGAGGGGGAGTGTGAGGGGGGAGTGTGAGGGGGAGGGGGAGGGGGATGTAGGCGGTAGGTGGGAGGCAGGAGGGTCACCGGGACTAGCCGAAAGATTCGCGAGTGGGCCTATAATTTTTGTATATATTATTGTTTTGTATATAATATAATATTGCCACTGATTGTGCTTGTAATATAGCTGAAGTGGTTATTTGACTAACCAATTAATTAACTTAACCCAAAACATCCATCTTGTTTGAACGAAAAATCAAGTCTCCCCAAGTTAACCACCCCGTGATTAACTTTAACCTAAGCAAAACAGGGGGAATCGGGAGCAATTACAAAAATTATATTTACACAATGCGTTTGCTCGTATCCTATCTAATAACAATTTGATTTCTCTATCAGCGCCATGTTTGTTTAGCTGTCAACTGACGCACGCACGCCACGCGGCCCATAGAGTAAACGAGAGTATCGTTTTGATCTAAAGACCGATGACTACACGGTTTAATGCCGAGGGCTATAAAAAACTGCGGTTTGCCGATGAATAGGAGATTTATCTTTATCAAAAATAACTTTGTGCTATACATTTTTACGTTCACACGCTCTCGGCACAAATTTTTGTTAAAGTATTTCATATCAAATCAATTATCCGTGGGATGACTTCCCACGGGTAATCGATTTGATGTGAAATACTTTATAATAAATAATGTGCTAACCTGCTGAATTGAAACTGCGTGAGCTTTCAATATGGTATGTGGACCTAAGGTTTTTAATACGACTGTTTTTAACCCCCGACGCAAAAACGACGGGGTGTTATAAGTTTGACGTGTCTGTGTGTGTGTCTGTCTGTGGCATCGTAGCTCCCGAATGGATGAACCGATTTAGTTTTTTGTTTGAAAGGTGAATTTGTCGGGAGTGTTCTTAGCTATGCTTGATCAAAATCGGTTTAGCCGTTTCATTGCGTTGAGGGTTTTTTTAATTTTTAAAAAATTAATTTCTTGAACTGACCAAATGCGTATCACGCCACGAATTGTGTATAGTGTCACAGAATAAATAATAGTACAAATAATAGCGTTCCGAAATCAAGTGACAATCCCTCGAAAAGATTTCAGCACCTGATATCAGCGATAATTCTTGATGAAAATCAATTAATTTATCCAACATAAGTACTTAAAATAAGACAAAAATATGCACCTTTTTTTGTATAATGTTAATGAATATTTACCTAATTAGTACACTGGTACAAATGTACCTAATTAGTACACGGAATCAGTGTATTTAATAACTCAAGTACACACGCAGAGTCAAGAAATATCAAATCCCAATTTCTGAGATTGCGTCAACAGATTCGAATTGTTTGGATCTCCCTTATGATAAAATCTCCCCTAGTTGTGATGTTATTAAATTATTTCTGTGGCGATCCATAGATGGCGATTGTTATCAGGTTATCTCTATCTGATGTGATTTTAGTTTGATGCATCGTGTCATAATTTCAACAACCTGCGTGGCATTTTTACCCCCAAATAAAAAGAGGGGTGTTATATATTAAGTTTGAGGTCATACATAGTGTATCTGTCGTCTGTATGTCAGTAGCACATAAGTATCAAAGTAACAGTAACGTTGTATAGTTATGAAGTCAGAATTAAGAAGTCTCAAATCAGAGGCTGAACGAGTAACCTTTTCAATATAATTTAACGTCTACGAAGACAATGCATGAGAATCCTTAGACCTCCGTAGACCTCTTCGTAGTAGACCGCTACGCGGTGCTACGCGTAGCGCTTGGCGTAGCATGAGAGGTCTCTTGTAGTGATCGTTCTTACAACTCACAACACAATTTACACAAGAAACTACGACGACAATATACGACACAACGTATTATTATAAGAAATTGTAGATAATCTTTTTTTTTATTCTTTTTTTTTATTTATGATCGACCCTCGGTCTGTCTGTTGGTAAGTGACGATGCGGCCGACGTTGGAGCACGAATGTCTAGAAGATACTTATTCACTCTTGCCTTAAAGAGACCCATATTATAGTTTTGAGTAAAGACAGACGATGGCAAGTTGTTCCATTCCTTAGCAGTTCGCATTATAAAGGTGGAACTGAAACGCTTAGTGCGAATTGCGGGTATACTGATGAGGTAAGGATGGTACTGAGCCGTGCGCCTGCTTGTCTTATGATAAAAAGGAGATGGTGGGATCAGATCATGAATTTGAATTCAAGCAGATGACCCACCTTATGTGAAGCGTCCATCTAGGAAGCGCCCTATGAGGCATTGCACTGCACCCGTCACCCTGAGATATAAAGATGTAAAGTCTCATGTGCCTGTAATTTCACCGGCATCCTTTAAACCGGAATACAGCAATACGAGCACTACTACTATGCGGCAGAAATAGGTATGGTGGTAGTACTTCCCCGGACGAACTCTTTCATATAAACGCTCACTACAATTTAGGTATCTAATACCTCAACGTAGGTAGGTAGTTCTATAAGTATAATTGTTTGTATTGTTGTATAATTCGGATTTCTCTGCACTTTGCCGATAGCAATGGCATTCTCTTTAAAACATAATGGAATAAAGAAACAGTAAACTGGCCTCCCCTATTTGAGGGAGCTCTTCGTTATCGCTGTGTAGTCGGACCGGCAGATACTGATCTTTGACACCATACAAATATGCCGTAGATAATGTAGATAGATAGATAGATAAACTCTTTATTATACACCTAAGGGAAGTAATATGACCTCTATAGCGCGTCGAGCGAATAGCCGGCTGAGATCCGAAAGGTTGCGGGCTCGATTCCCGCTGCGAGACAAATGATTGTATGATCTGCAAATATTTGTTCCGGGTCTGGGTGTCAGGGAATCCTAGTGTGTGATCAGGACTATGTATGTGACTGTTTTGTGTTATGTTATGCTATATAAAACAAAGTGACAAACAACAAACTAACTAACAACGTACAATGGGCTGTCTTATTGCTAAAACCGATCGCTTCCAGACAACCTTTGGAAGAAGAGGATAAAACAAGAAATATAAGACGGCGATGTAAAGGTAACAAATCTACAATATCTAACATACATAATATATACTTCCATAATATACCAAATTTTCATCATCATCATCATCATCATCATTAGCCTGTTTGCCTAATTTTCATAAATATTCATAATTAATAATTTACTTAGCTAGATTAAAAGGCAGAGGAGCGCTACCCTTAAACGGCTACATCCAACCGATAAATTAATCTCGCAATGAAAGATGACACGAAAGATTATGTGAAATCAACACTAACCTCAAAGTTAATATACTTCTTGTCATCGCCCAAAAAAATTCCGAACCAAAAGATATCGTAGGGATATTAGAAAGTAACTTTTGAAACTATCATGGTTATGCACATACTTTTCACTAGAAACGGGATATAAAAACTGATATTTTGTTGGCGCATGCAACTGTGCCGAAATATCGGGAACAATTAGAACTCAAAAATCATGGTAAATATCCCGTTTCTAGTGAAAAGTATATTAGAAAGTCTTTGGAAATCAATGAATAAGCACCCTCCTGATTTCCGCTAAATAAAAATGAAAATCTTTTAAAAAAAAAAAAACTTACATAGGGAAGGACAATTTTGTAAAGGACATTGGGCAACTTGGGCATTCCCTAAATTTGTCATAAGATCTGATAACAATAAAAAAAACCGGCAAGGTGCGTGTCAGACTCACGTACGTAGGGTCCGTATCTAAAAAAACAGCAAAAAAAAACACGTTTGTCGTATGGGAGCCCCCTTAAATATTAATTTTATTCTGTTTTTTACTATTTGTTGTTATAGCGGCAACAGAAAAACATCATTTTGAAAATTTCAACTGTCTAACTATCACGGTTCTAGCCTGGTGGCAGACGGACAGACGGACAGGGAAGTCTTAGTAATAGAGTCCCATTTTCCCTTTGGGTACGGAACCCTAAAAATAAAGAAAATGCCTGAGCAATATAATTATAAAACAAGTATCAAGATATGTTAATCATAAAACGAAGGTGCTACCATTCAGAACGAATCACCGTACAAAATGATATTATTTGTAACGTAATCCGCGAACAACTAGAGAGATTGATATTACGCTGGGGTGATATTGACATTAATTTATATGGATACGGTTTAAAAATGTATAATGGGTGGGTCGCACACGCTAATAAAGCCTCTAGGGGCGAAACGCAAACGCTGACTTTTCAGCGCAATATCTAACATATTTCTCATACAAGCTATTTCATAACCTCAGCGATAAACACAAAGCTCAAAATTCCATGATAAAAAATACATTGACAGTGACGGCAGGTTGATTTTTTGGCGCGAATGGTTCGGATGCGTTCGTATGATCGATCACGTAATTATCTCTAAATGATGACCTACAGACGCGCCCGCTATCAATGTTTTTGTAGTTACAAGATTTTATTTGGCCGCAAACTTTCGCACGGGATATATTATTAAGGTGATATGTGAAAATGCTGAATGGGCGGAGTCTAGCAAGACAATAACTGCAAAAAAGTGACAACGCTATTGCTCACTTGAATCCGGGAAGAGATGAGGTATAGATTTCTTCAGCACGTAGCACGTTCAAGTAACGACATAAGCGACAAATGATAAAACTTCAGTAACCTTCTAAAGTAGCAGAAAAACTGTTTTTTCTGATATAAAAAAACTCTACTATTAATCTAGATAAGTAATGTACTGAATAGTATAAAAGTTTACGATTAATATTTTCTCTAATCGAAGGAGTGACCTAAAACGGGTTTTAGGAGGGCCAATTTAAAAAAATAAAGCTATCGAGAAAAGTTTCACCAATAGATTAGATAGATAGATTAACTCTTTATTGTACATTTACGACAAAATAACACACAGAAATACAAAACTTAACTAAATAACAAAAATAACAGAAATGCACAATGGGCGGTCTTATCGCTTAAAGCGATTTCTTCCAGACAACCTTAGGATGGAGATAACTATATGGAAGAATGGGACAGTGGTGTTATCACTTTGACAAATACACATATCATTAAATAAATACAAACCTACATATAATACATATACCTACATAAAATAAATACATAATAATATACGAAACCAATGTTTTTTGTCTATGATTTATTTAGATTACATCCTCAAGTAATTACTGTATTAACATCAAGTTTGTAACATTTAATGTTACTGAGTGAGCATGCAACGCAACGGCTCCAAAATTTTAACAAGTTTTCTTTTCGTGGTTTCGATTTATAAATTGTATTTTATTGCGTACAAATTAAGTTTACAGTTCGAAAATCATTAATCATTCGTCAAAGAAAATGAGAATCCAAATCGCTACGGTAGAATTGCATTATCAGCTTAGTAATAAAAGGGATTATGCAAATAAGCTGACACATTTCACGTGTTCGTACACAAATCAGTAGAATGTTTTGTTAAATAGCGTGTAAATAATTTGCCGCCCTTTGTATTCAAAACTAGACAAATGGTAATTTTATAATTTGAACTAAGAACGATGGAACTGGCCATTCAGAGTCAACTGCGTGTAAAATTAAAATAAACGATTATACGAATTCTAAATTCAAATTACGTCGCTGACGTCGCGGTTTTGACGTCTTCATTCAAATTTCGAATAATGAGAGATCGGACACGCGTCAGTGAGCGCTTTGATATATAAAATTTTATCGCAAATGTTGCGAATTTGGGCTTCAATTAATAAAATTACGAAACGTTTTGTTACAAATGGTCAATTGATTTTTTCTATTTGGGGTTCTCTAAATATGCTTTTAAACTGTTAAGCTATAAGATTTTTAGGAAATGGATCAACTTATGCATTCTTTCACTAAGTTAGTGATAATAAAATGACATTTTGTATTCTTTTTAAGGCGTGGATATAAGTGAAATATGGTTCGTTAAAACCTTTTTTTTTCAATCTTTATCGAAAAATCTACAAAAAAGAAAACATAAGTATGTTAATCTACATAATATAAAGCAACTGAAATTTAAAAAACACCTTAATAATAAGAAATAAATTTGCCCTCTGTTTTCGTAGTTGCTATAGCATTTTTCTCCTAAACTATCAATTATAAGATGTTTCCTTCAGTAGGTATATTAAATAACACAACGCTGAGAGGACTTTCTTTTTATATTTGAAAATTACTGCCCTAATTAATTTTTTAATTATAAAAACGTGATTTTCACTCACTTTTCGTTTCGCGACCGCTATTTTGTCACTTTTTAACTTACCTAAACTTTATTGCGTTAGATATTGACAGAATTTGGCGCCATCGACGCCTTAACAACCTGACTACCTCTGTGGCGCGGCGGGTTCGATTCCCGCCTCGGAACAAATATTTGTGCAATCTTCAGATATTTGTTCAGTGTGTTCTGGGTATTTTCTATGTATAATAAAAAATATCTATCTACGTAATGTATACACCCTGAACAAGTATCTGCGATCGCACAAATATTTGTCACGCCACAGAGGTTGTCAAACATATACATATTTGACGTATATGTTTGACAACCTCTGTGGCGCGGCGGGCTAAGGTTAGCCTGCGACGCAGGAGGTTGCGGGTTCGATTCCCGCCTCGGAACAAATATTTGTGCGATCGCAGATACTTGTTCAGGGTGTTCTGGGTATTTTTAATGTATAATAAAAAATATCTATCTATGTAATATAATGGTATTAAGTATATCAGTTATCTAGTACCCATAACACAAGCTCTGCTTAGCTTGGGGCTAGATAATGTTGTGTGAACTGTCCAGCATTATTTATTTATTTATTTTATTTATATTGTATTAAGTATATCAGTTATTTAATACCCATAACACAAGCTCTGCTTAGCTTGAGGCTAGATAATGTTGTGTGAACTGTCCAGCATTATTTATTTATTTATTATTTAATCGGTCCCAATTATCTCTCATTACGACGTAAACAACACCTCTTACGATAAATCAAGTCGTATGAAATAGTGCTCCTGTGGGACCGCTCCGGCTGTCACTTGACATAATAGGGTCTTTTATCGCATACACGATAACGAGTAGTTCGCCCATTGTTGGAGCTAACGAGAATTGCACGTGCTTATTTTTGTACTAAGTATTTATGGTTTTGAGCAATGTACCAAATGGCATAGGAGTCGGCAGATTCCCTTTCGTTGAATAAACTTCATAGTTACGTCGTTTCAGTTAAGCCCTTCTCCCATTACGATACGCACAGGCGATTGAAGTATCCTGCAAGTCTCGGAGACGATACTAGTCGCCGCCAAGTATCTCACATACATATGAATGCAGGCTCTCACACTAGCCTGCAATCAAATGTATGTGAGATACTTGGCGTCGACTAATCTCCGAGACTTGCAGGATACCTTCAGGATACTTCAATCGCCTGTGCGTATCGTAATGGGAGAAGGGGTTTAGTCGTCAAGAGTCTTCGTCAAGTCAAACCCAGGTTACAATGGTCACAGAAAACCCAAGGTGTTAGAGGACAAAATCCACCATTTCGAAAATACACGCAATACACTTCTATCTATCTACACCACACATGTGTTCTTATATGTTATACCGGTTGAAATGCCACCAAAATTACAAAACCACTATAAAAGTAAATAAAAAAAAACTTTTACAGATAAAATAAATAAATAAATATTGCTGGACAGTTCACACAACATTATATAGCCCCAAGCTAAGCAGAGATTGTGTTATGGGTACTAGACAACTGATATACTTAATACAATATATTACATACATAGATATTTTTTATTATATATAGAAAATACCCAGAACACCCTAAACAAATATCTGCGGATCGCACAAATATTTGTTCCGAGGCGGGAATCGAACCCAACCCAACCTCCTGCATCGCAGATTTAAATTGGTTTTGTCCTCCTCATCTACCTGTCCACTGCTGGACATAGGCCTCCCCCATAGGACACCAACAAACGGTCTCAAGCCGATCCAATTATATTGCAACTCACACAAGTTCAGGGTTGGCACGTGTCTCCGAGCATCCCATTAGAACCCGAGATTAGCAGAATCAATGAGGTGCCGAGCTCCCGACCGCTTGCCGCACCCCTAGTTAGGGAGTGGGAGCAGTTGTATCAAGGACTGCGGATTTGATATCGTCATCATTTATTCGCAGGAATGTAGGCACAACCGTTGTTGTTAGGGATCGCAATATAAATAAATGATTCTGTTTCTGATTCCGGTACAGAGGCTGTCAAGAGCCAATAGGCTTCTCTTGAACGTATTTTTAGCAAAATCTAAGCAGTTTATGACAACAACAAAATACGTTTATCTTCATCATATTTCCAAGGGTTATAATTGAGACCAAACCACGATATTGAAGAAACAAAACTCAAAAATAATCGTAAACCAACCTCTATAATGCGCTTATAACTTAAACATCTCTATTAGCTATATCAATGTACATTGATAAAATTAATTGACAAATCATATTTTTGGAGGGCATTATAAATTACGCAGCAAACATTTGTTTAATTTAAATATGTTGATTTGTTTAATGTTTAACGTGTTTTTCGTTTTAATTTTCACTGCGCGAGCGCTATTCTGTCGCCTTCTAACATATCTGAACATTACTGAGTTAGTGACGGAATTTGGCTGTTGTCTACCTCTTAGAGCATTTTTGTGAAAAAGTTCGGCCGGGGAAGTACTACCACCATACCTTTTTCTGCCGCAAATCAGTAGTTCTCGCATTATTGTGTTCCACTTTGAAGGGTATGCGTGCCGGTGAAATTACAGGCACATGAGACTTTCCATCTTTATGTCTCAGGCTGAAGGGCGCAGTGTAATGCCGCATAGGGCGCGAACTTGGTGGACGTGATCTATGAGATAATGCACTGTTTATAGACAGAGGGTCTATAAACAAATTGTTCCGTCACCAAAAGATGCATATATAAAAAAAAAACATCATTGGCACCTAATGCGCTCACATCACCGCGAGCACGGCCGCCCCTCAGGGTAGCACCGAGCGTTGGGGATGCAACTGATTTATAGTAGGACCCACCTGTTAGCACTGATTATCTGTAATGATTGTACATTTGTGTACATTATAAACAAGTGGCACCAATAATGGTACAATAGCGCGGCCGGCAAGTCAGGCGTAGGTAATATTATGACCGCACATATACGTGAGTCCATCTACATTTAGTTGTGACCAAGGTTTGAGCACAGACCATATATCAAGATAGACACCGCAAACACTTAAAGTATGAAACCAAGCGTGCCCTTTTATTTTTTACCTGTACTTTGCTAAGAAATATCTCCATTTTCACAGCTACCTGACTTCAAATATTTTTTACAGTTAGTTTTAATGACGACGTGCTATCGCGAAGACGGCCGAGAGTGAACTGATTAGAGGTTTGCTAATAGGTGCATTGCACCTTTATCGGACAAGCAAAGTGACATGCAAAGTAGGTGCATTTGCGTTATCTAGTGTAATATATGGTCTGATGGATGGTCTGTGGTTTGTATACCTATAATTTTTCTCAAGCATGCAGCTCCATTCATCTTCCAACACTAGAACTTCTTGGTTACAGATTTTCATAGTGAACAACTAACTAACTAGTGACCCTTTGTAATAACACGATAAATATGGATTTTCATACCGATGACGGCCTAGACCGGTCAAGAAAAAAATATATAGATATCTTAGCATGTTTGAGAAAATATATTTGATACCCGGGACCTAAGAATTTATCAATATACATAAAATCTTTGCGTGTCAATGCAGTCAATGTCTCACTCACTCACCCACCAACGGACAGCCTCAACTTTAGAGACCTGATATTTGGAGGCTAATTCTGAGAGTTTTTTTTTTAAAACTATTTAAAACTTTTAACTATTTTAACTTTTTAAATCTTTGTTTGACCACGATCTCACCTGTTGGTAAGTGACGATGTGGCCGAAGATGGAGCACAAAGGCACCTATTCACTCTAGCTTTGAAGAGACCCAGATTATAGTTTTCAGGAAAGGTAGGAGCTTGTCAGTGGCCTTGGTTCTTCTACGAATTTCCTCACTCCAGATTCTATCACGGTTAAATAAATTAAAGATCGCATGTTTCCTGCGATCGCAGATTCTTTTATCGAAGCATGTTTCGGATGAAAAATACCATGAAATAGAAGCCCAAAAATTAACATGTCACTTAAAAAGCGTATCGAGACAGATCAGCAAGCCATTAATTCCACTATTGTGATGTTAAGCATCTATTCTGATCTGTTTTTTAATTACACGCTCCAATGCGTATTTAATAAGGGTGAAAATTGCGTGAGGGTAACATCCCTTATACGAATTCAATTAATAACCAAAGTATTTTGTCGTGACGGTCAGTTATTTATATAGAGAAGGCTTTTTTCTCCTTATTTTTTCTTGGATATAGGCCTTTGTTTGACCACGGTCTCACGTGTTGGTATGTGACGATGTGCCCGAAGAGGAAAGCACAAAGGTCTAGAAGGCACCTATTCACTCTAGCTTTGAAGAGACCCAGATTATAGTTTTCAGGAAAGACAGACGACGGTAGGGTGTTCCACTCCTTAGCAGTTTTTCTAATATCTAGTCCCATCCTCGACTTCTTCTGCTAGTAATTTTCGAAAGTCCCATACTGTATTTCTTATTTTTTATTTTATTTTGTTATCTATTTGAGATATCTTTTATAGTTAACTATAATCTGGGTCTCTTCAAGTCTAGAGTGAATAGGTGCCTTCTAGACCTTTGTGCTCCATCCTCGGTCACATCGTCACTTACCAACAGGTGAGATCGTGGTCATAAAAAGGTCTATCAATGTTAAAAAAATAAATTTAAAAAAACCAGTCAGTCATGGGAAGAAACGGCGGCGATGAGCTCACCACTTGTCACTTCGATATGCCGTTCAGATGATGTGGCCGACAATGGAGCACAAAGGTCTAGAAGGCACCTATTATTCACTCTAGCCTTGAAGAGACCCAGATTATAGTTTTCAGGAAAGACAGACGACGGACTTAGGTAGAACCGAAACGTTAAGTACGAATAGAGGGTATACTAATGAGGTAGGCTGTAGGGATGGTACCGAGCTGTGCGTGTGCCAGCTATCCTAGGACATACATACATACATACATAGGCACACGCCTGTTTCCCCGAAGGGGTAGGCAGAGCCTCAATGGGCCTCTTTTCACAGTGGGTTGCGTTCTCACATAATAATAATAGTAGAGAGACTTCGTGTAATAGCACAAATGTGTCTCTTTATTGCGTTCTACATCTCCGTCCAATCTGGAGATAGCTAGCTAGTCTGGCGACGCCTTATTTACAGCTCTGACAAACTAACAAACTACCTACTTAAAACGAACATATACATGCGAAACTATACCTAAATACCAAAACGCTACGGTTGGTTTAGTATTGTAGCCGTGAGAGTAAGATAATGGACAAGTAAAACATTTACGAGGAGTACAAAATGTTGTGTCGATTTTATGTTCTGGGTATTTGATTAAAATGTAGACATCTATTAGAAAGATCTATTAAAAATTATATATTAAAAAAAAATAAAGAAAAGTTTCAATTACATTCAACAGTCACACACATAGTCCTGATCCCACACTAGAATCCTTTGTGTCGTGGGTATCAGGATATAAGAGTACCATGGTACCACAACACACAAACACGGAACTAGCGTTTGCAGAACATTTATTCCGCAGCTGGAATCGAATCCCTCGACCTTTCTCATCTCAAACTGCTACTCGCCCACCGCTCCACAGAGGTTGTCACATACTGTGGATAGGTATCAATTTGACTCAAAATTATATACCAAAGACCGTAGCCTACCGTCGAGCGAGTCGGACCATGGTGAGCCGGGCCGCGGCCGTAGATACGTATCAATTTGATTCAATACCTACCAAAGACCGTTAGCCTAGAGTAGCAAAGTATAAATTTGACCCTAAATGATATTTGGGTAGTTCTTCAGACACAAAATTTTCGATGTCTGTGGGTATTTTTCTGAAACCAACTAACAAAACGGCATGTTATTTTTTTATACATATAGTTTAGCTTTAACCCTAACTGGGACAAATAATATTTTTAAAATAATTGCAGTGTAGGTATAAATTAAAAATATTAGAAGTTAGTTCTTCTGATTCAAATGACGCGTCCACTTGCCATTTTCCGGAACAAAATTGTCGATGTCACATTTTCCCTTTGATAAATCAATATAAATTATAATTATATTGAAATGAAATGAAAAGTTCTTGCACAAAAAAAATGTGTATTAGTTATAACTACCTTAATATGTTTATAAATCGGTAATTAAGAAGTGTCCGGCATATAATTCTGATTAATATGCCGTAAGCTTCACTTGACCCTAATTGGTTGGTTAGTAATAATGAGAGTCTGACTTCCCACGCGGGGGGAAGCCAGTCGTGCAACGGACGTGCCAGAAGGTGGACGTGCTGCTGGTTGGCTTAGATCACGGTGTTACAAAGGTCAATGTCTGATTCATATGTTCTTGGTTCAGGTGGAATTTTGATTACAATGCCTACTTTATAAAATTTATTTTATTGTTTTCCAGCTTCAATCTGTATTTCATGTGATGCTTTTGGGTTATAGATTCGTGTAGAAAAATTACAATACTAAAGTCTGTATGTCTGATGAGTTATACATGATTTAAGGCAAAATCCTGATTCATCTGTGCCTGATTCATACGGTCAAAACACCATATGAATCATAAAATAACGAAGTTTTTCTCCTCTCCAGCACGAAAGGAACGCTTTTTTTGTGTAGTAGTTAATTTATGTTATATTACCATATTCTCGCTTTCCCAGAATTATTATATACTGTTTTATTATTTATTTTATTTTATATTGTTAGCATTTAATATTTTTGATCCCGTTATAAGTACTATAACGCAGTTAACCGACGAGCCTGTCGTTAGTAGTATTACTTATGGGTGCACACAAGCAGGAGGGTCAGCTGACAATATTTGTTTAAACTGACGAGTCCGACAATGACAAAGCCAGGCACATTACATGTAGTACATCAAAATGTGCAAGGAATTCCCAGCAAAATATTAGAATTAGAATTATTTTTAACATGTTTAATGTAGATATCATGTGTGTTACTGAACACTGGTTATTACAATTTGATTTACTCCCTTATTATGAGAATTATAATATTGTAAGTTCATTCAAACGCAAGAACGCCATACGTGGCGGTTCCTTAATTTTGCCTAGAAATAATTTAAAATGCAAAGAACGTAAAGATGTTGCAAATCTCACTATTGAGAGGACTATTGAGCTATCGTGTGTTGAGCTTGAGCGGCATATCATTGTTAGTGTTAACCGTCCCCCTGAAGCGGACTTCGCGTTATTTGAATCCACTATGGAAGAAGTATTGCTTAAAACATTTGGACGTAGTAAAATGTTAATAGTCTTCGGAGATTTCAATCTAGATATTCCTGTGAATCCTCTATCTGAGAGAATACTTAACTTATACAAATGTTTTAATTTAGTTCACCTTTTCGAAGAACCTACAAGGGTGACACTTAAATCAGCGACCTGTTTGGATAATATATATTGCAATAGTGTTCCAATTGATAAAGCAGTAATTAAACATTTCACCTCGGATCATTACGGTCACAGTGCTATATTTACTTGTAATTTGGTAGATGAACCTAAGGAATTCACTTATCGGCCTATCACAGGGAGTCGAATTATGAAGTTTCAGAGCAGTATTGAACTTCAAATATCCCTTTTAGCATGCGTAGATGATCCAAATGACCTTTTTACCTCCTTGTCTAATTTTATAAATGAGCAACATACTGAGATATTTCAGTTAAAAACATGTATAGCTAAATCTAATGGCGGGTTAGCTGATTGGGTGACACCCGGTATCTATAGAAGTAGGAATAAATTATATGATCTCTATGCGACTAGGGAATCAATGTTGCATGACCCAAAGTTTATTTTGTATATAAAGAACTATTCAAATACTTTTAAAAATGTTTTTCGTGCAGCAAAATCATTACATTTGAGAAACAACATAGAAAAATCATCTACTAAAATTAAGGTAACTTGGAAATTAGTTAATAATGAAACAGGTAAATCTAAGTCTCGCAATAAGCAGATCAAATTAAACATAGACAATACAATATTAACAAAAAATATTGATGTCGCGAATGCCTTTGACAATTTTTTCTCTAGTATACCTGTTATTGTAACCCAGTCATTACAATCATCTGCCTCTGGAGCATCTACTTTATTGGAATTAAGTGTTGCTAAATGTGAGGTGGCGTTTAGTTTTAGATACGTAGATGCCAATAGTATTGTTAAGACATTTAAGTCACTTAATATTAAAAATACTGAAGATCTTTGGGGAATATCTACAAAGGTGTTAGGTATTATAATTATTGATATTGGTCCATGCTTAGCCTACATTTTTAATAGATGTGTTGACGACGGAATCTTTCCAGATCTTATGAAACATAGTAAATTAATTCCTTTGTTCAAGTCTGGAAATGCAAAAGATCCAGCTAACTATAGGCCGATTTATATATTGCCCAAGTTAAGTAAAATCTTTGTAAAACTTATTCTTACTCAATTATTGTCACACTTTAACCTCCACAGACTACTTCATAGTCATCCATTTGGTTTTACCAAGGGTCGATCAACAGCTGATGCTGGTACCATGCTTTTGGAACACATATTTCAAGCATGGGAAAACTCGCAAGACGCGATCGGAATATTCTGCGACCTATCCAAAGCAATCGACTGCGTGAGTCATGATACTCTAATTTTGAAGTTAAAACATTATGGCATCCAAAATCAGGCAATTAACCTTGTAAATTCTTACTTATCCAATAGAATACAAAAAGTTGACGTTAGCGGTGAAAGGTCTTCAGGATCATCTATTGACATGGGAGTGCCCCAGGGTTCAATACTAGGCCCTTTTCTATTTTTAGTACACATTAACGATCTCCCTTTTTATGTAAAAGACATATGTGATATAGTTTTATTTGCTGACGATACGTCTTTAATTTTCAAAGTTGATAGGTCAAAAGCTAATTACGATGATGTAAATGAATCACTATCGCGAGTTCTTGATTGGTTCACTGTAAATAATCTGTTGCTTAATGTTAAAAAAACTAAATGTATTAAATTCACTTTGCCAAATGTAAAACATTACTCAACTAATATTAAAGTAAATGGTGAGACAGTCAATCTTGTAAACTTCTACTGTTTTCTTAGGACTTAATATTGATAAAAGTTTGCAGTGGGGACCACAAATTGAGGCACTTGCGGATAGACTTAGTTCCGCTGCATATGCAGTTCGTACGATAAGGCAGCTTACTGATGAAGCTACAGCTAGGCTAGTTTATTTTGGCTACTTCCATAGTGTTATGTCATATGGCATAATACTGTGGGGGAAAGCAGCAGACATCCAAGCAATATTTGTTTTACAAAAACTGGCCATACGTGCCATTTATAAAATGAAGCCACGTGACTCCTTGAGGGAGCGTTTTAAGGAAATTAACATTCTCACGGTAATACCGCAATACATCTAAAAAATAAATAAATAAATAAAAAATAAAAAGAACTTTATTACTACACAAAACAAAAAATATATAAGTACACTTTTTTAACTAACTTTAGTGTAGACCGCCCTTGGTGGTATAAGCCTCCTCCAAGGCTCGCCAGTCTTCCCTAACTCTTGCTCTTCTCGACCAGAGTTTTCCAGCTACCTGAATGATGTCATCATTCCACCTTGTGTTTGGTCTTCCTCTTTTCCTTTTTATGCTTAGGGGTATCCAGTTAGAAATAATGTAAGGCCATCTATTCTGCTTCATTTTTTGTATGTGTCCTGCCCATTTCCACTTTAGGCACATTACCCTTTTGACCACATCCTTAGTTTTGGTTTTCCGTCGAATAACAGTATTTTTGACTCGGTCTTTGAGCTTGATGCCTAAAAAACTTCTCTCTATACCCCTTTGGCAAATTCTGAGCCTCTCTAGCATCTTCTTTGTAGTTGCCCAAGTTTGACATCCATAGGTTAGGCAGGGTATTAAACAGATCTCCATAGCTTTACTTTTCAGTTTTATGGGTAGTTTGCTCTTGAAGATTTCTTTCATGGCCCAGTATTTACCCCATGTTGATTTTATTCGTCCGTTTATTTCTCTTTCATTACATGTATCAAATGCAATAAGGTGGCCGAGGTATACATATTCTTCAACATATTCCAGAGTAGTTGAGTGGACCATGATTGGTGTTTTGGATTTATTGGTCATCACCTTTGTTTTGTCCTGGTTTAGCTCTAGCCCAGACTTTTTACTTTGCAAATTTAGAGACTCTACCATGTATTGAAGTTCAGTTGGGTTATCAGAAAGAAGCACAATATCGTCTGCAAATCTCAAGTGCGTTAAATATTTTCCATAGATTTTAATTCCCATTCCCGCCCACTCCAGTGATCTGAATATATTTTCTAGGATGGCAATAAAAATATTCGGTGAGAGCGGGTCGCCCTGTTTCACACCTCGTTCAATGCAGAAAGATGGGCCTGCTGTGTCAAGTTTTACCTTTGCAGTGCTTTTACTGTAAATCTCTCTGATCAAATTTATATAGTCATTGTTTATGCCTTGTACTTCAATTTCATCTACGAAACCTTATTATATACACAAACACTTAGATAGGTTTATGAAAAAAAGTGACGTGCATTGTTTTAAGACGAGAAATAAAAATAAACTGAATATTCCCAAAAATAGATTTAAAAAAGTAAGTGGGTCTTTTATGGGGAATTCTGTTCGGTTCTATAATAAACTTCCAGAAAGTGCTTCTAAACTTTCGATTCGAAGATTTAAATCCTACATAAAGTTAATTAATAGTTAATTAAGAAAGCGTATTACACACTACATGACTATGTTAATGATAAAGCCGCGTGACCTGATGTCTCTCTGCCCCTCGACACCTAATTTGTCAATTTGCAATGGCTGTACCTACATATAATTTATTATTGATGTTGTATTTATGAGTATATCAAGCGTAGAGTGTGCTGCCTTATGAAATTTTGCTGATTTTCTCTATCATCTTACTTTTGACTGCCTACCTAAGTAAGGCTTTTAAGTGGGTTTTTGTTTTTTCTTTGAATCAGCTTCCACTTGTTCTGGAGGCACCACACAGGCGCTCCCCACCTAGTAGTAAGAAGGATCATCGAAAGAAAAACAGACCGTGTTTGTTGCCCGATTCTTCTAGGTCTGGTTGCGTTGGAACAGGAGTAAATGTAAATTTATTTTTTAAGACGATTCAAAATGATCCTTGTGATTTCAATGAATAAAATACTTTTTGACTTTGACTTTAACTTTGACTTTAGATTTAAAAAAATGTTTTACTAGAATAATTGTTGATCCATCAGATTTTTTCGGTAATATGATCACTGATAATTGTTTTCATAAATACAAATTATTGTAGTTGTTAAAATATGATTATTTTCTTAATACAGAGCCAAATATTTAGATATAATATATCCGATTCTGATTCATCTGTAGCAAATTCTGATTCATCTGGGCACAAAATATTTGAACGTAGATATCTTGGAAACTACTTCATAAAAACAAGCCCCTCGTTGAAATATATGTTCTTTGGTTACCTTTTTTCATATGAACATGTGCGACAGAGCAGAAAGTGAAAAAAAAAATTGCCCAGATGAATCAGTCGAAGAATGAAATTTCGAAGAACTACCCATTTACCAAAGACAGTTAGCCTATAGTCGGTAGTTATTAATTTGACTCAGAATGATACCTTCCAAAGACAGTTAAGCTTACAGTTGGTAGTTTTTAATTTGAATTAAAATGATACCTAGAAAAGACAGTTAGCCTGTTGGTAGTTTTTCTTCTTTTTTTTTTTTTATACTACTCGGATGACGGAACAAGCAAGTGGCCCACCTGATGTTAAGCGGTAACCTCTGCCTATGAACAGTGCATTACCTCAAAGGTCACGTCCACCTAGGACGCACCCTATGTGGCATTGCACTGCGCCCGCCACCCTGAGATATAAAGACTGAGTTAGTAATTTAACTCAAAATGTTACCTACCAAAGACAGTAAGCCTACAGTTGGTAGTTATTAATTAAACTCAAAATGATACCTATCAAAGACAGTTAGCCTACAGTTAGTAGTTATTAATTAAACTCAAAATGATACCTATCAAAGACAGTTAGCCTTAAGCAAATAGGTATGAATTTGAAGCAGTTTTCATGTATACTAGATAAAAAATAAATATTCTTATTAAAGCTAATTCGATCCCAGATTTCCATGCAAAAGTCTCCGCCCTGAGCCCCGGTTCAGGCGATGGTGGAATTTATCGTCTCGTGATCGGCACTAAACGTCAAGAGTCGCGGTAATTGAGTATTCAGTTCTTTAATAAATTGCCGGCGAGTGAGCTTTCGACGTGATCTCTGGGTGTGGTTCCGATGTTGATACGAACACGATAAATTCGGGACGAGCTTATTTCCGTGAGCCGCACTTATGAGACGCATGTGATTCGAAGAGATTCACAATATTTTTCTTCTAGAAGATCTTAAATGCGACATCATTCTCGAGTTCACAAGATTTGGGCACTTTGTACCAGCTTTCAATTTTATTTTGTACTTTACGTCATGCTACAAATTTATATGGGAGCCCATAGAAAATTAAAATAGTAACAAAATGTGAGTGAATCCGGGAGAAAAGTGCCCTATAATTATCCTTAGTTGGCGCTACTTTCATCTACGCTCACTTCACTTACAGAGTCAGCAGTACTTCTTAATTCAAACAAACCTAGCAACCAACAGACAGACTTTATACACTAGTGGTTCGCCCCGAACTGAGACCTCGTGAATACACGCGATTTAGGTAGGTTACCTTATTTCTTTCGATAAAATATCTTTGTACGTGAGTACATCCACATAAAATGATCACATGAACATGAACGTTGAACTGCACATGAACGTTCTTGTCGGTTCGAAAAGTTAGACCTACAACGTCGTTCAAATTCCTAGAAACGAGAGGTCAACAATATGGGTGTTATACTGGTTATTGGTTTATAGAGTACAAGTTTTGAAATTCTTCGATTTTAGACATTTCCCGGTATTTGTGTCATAAAAGCTACAAACATACCAAATTTCAGCGTTGTACGATTAGTCCAAGTACGCTAGAGGTTTTGTTTTTCGAAATCGAATAGCGTTTTGTTTTATTTACATTTTCGATTGACCCTAATATCTCAAAAACTACATAATTTAAAAAAAAAATGAAATATCGAAGTAAAAGGCTTTCATATGACACCACATTTAATCTGATATACTTCCTTTTTTAACCCCCTCTTGGACCCGAATATCTCAACAACCCCCTTCGAAATTCTTTAGTTTTTGACTTTTCCTAGTATTTGTTTCATAAATTATACAATCATAGCAAATTTCCCCTTGAGGTTTTGTTTTTTTACATTTTCGATTTACAAAAACTACATAAGTTAAAAATTTATAAAATGTCGAAGCAAGGGGCTTTTATATGACACCCCATTTGATCACATATTCTCACTTTTATTTTTTTACCCCCTTTTGTTCCCCAATATCTCAACAACCCCCAGTCCGATATAGCTCATAACCGTATCAACAAATTGTACTAATACTATCTACCCCCCAATCAAATTTCATAAAGATCGGATTAACGGTTCGGAAGTTATGCTCGGACAAACATACATACATACATACATACATACAAACGCCGATTCTTCCAAGTTGACTCAGAGAACTCGCTTCGCTCGTTCAATTAAGATACCTATAAATTAAGTAAAATTCATCAAAATCATAACGTTTAAGGGTATGGATACCTCTTTTTATGTTTGAATGAGCGAAGCGTGCTCTTAGTGTTATTTCGAAGGGCATTAAGCGTATCTATGTATGTGGGTAGGTTGGTTGATGGGTGTTTATTCAACGATAACTTTCAAACGGTTGATCCAATTGCCATGCAATTTGGTTGGTAGGATAGGTTAGGTTACAATTGGCAACTGAGCTTATTAGGTAAAGGATTCGTCAAGATAGGCGCGTTGAGATCTCAGTTCAAGGCGAAACTACTAGTGATTACTTGCGTAAGTAAATTAGGCACTTGAAAAGTCGGATGGGTGTAATGGAAACTCACCGCATCGAAGACTTCATTTAAAAGCTGCATATTTAGGCAGAGCCTGAGCGCGCTTAAGCTTTTAAAAAGAATCGCAATGACGGCGGGGTATCGCTACAGGGAATACAGGAAATAGGCAGTTTCTTGATAAAGATAAAGAAAGATAAAGATAATTTATTTGCTTAAACATATGTACAAATTGATGGTATAAATATTAGTAGGACACAATATGTTTGGCCGCTGCCGGCGTGCAAATGGAGAGGATGGCATGCTAATTTAGTTAGTTTAAATTATTTATTTTTACATCGAAAATTTAAAAACCCAACCAATTAATTTAAAATAATATCATTCAAATTCCATTATTAAATACAATTATTATGAGTCTATGTTACATTAAATAAAAATAAAAATTAGACAAATTACTAAAAATACATTTAAAAAAAAAAAATGAAAGAGCTTAACTATTTCAGTGATTCAGACAACTAGATATAGAAAATTCTTTATTGCACATAAAAAAGGAGTAAAAAGGCAAACTTAGTGCTAAAAAGCATTCTAATCTACTACATAACCTTGGTGCACATACATACGCCTTTTTCCCCGAAGGGGTAGGTAGTGCCTCAATGGGTCTCTTTTCACCGTGGGTTGCACCATCGTGGAATATAGACGTGACAAGTGGTGAGCTCGTTGCCGCTATTGCTTCCTTGGTGTATTGCTGTAAAAATATGAAATAGTAAATAAATATCAGAAAATTTGTATTACAAGATATAATTATAAGAAAATGACTAGGTACAAGACGTACCATTATGAAAAAAAACATTCACACTGTAATCACACAATTCATATGCGTTGCGTTTTACATCAGCAATTAAATAATAATAAAGTATATTGTTTTACTGCCCAAGAAAACTAGGGACCTTACGTATTCCCTACCTATTCTACGATGGAACATAATAAACTATCTAGCGAGAAGTTACCCTTTGATTTGTTTTTTATTTCGTTAACAGGCAGCCCATGCAATCCCATGGCTATACACATATAACTTCGCTGTAATTAAATTTTAAAATGTTTATTAATTAGAAAAAAAAAACCTTTCCCATTCCCAATTATAAGAAAAACTTGTGAACTTGTGAACTTGTGTCGGACTTGTGAGTGAGCATTGCCTATATTATGAAGGTGGATTTGTAAGGCACATTACAAAGAAATGGAACAACATCTTCTCTTCTTATAATGGCTTCTGAGGAATGCTCCAAACAATTTCACCAATGTCAAGTGGTATAATTATATTTTTTTAGTCAAGTGATCAAGAGTCTTCGTCAAGTCATAACCCAGTTTAAATGGTGGCAGAAAACCCAAGATTTTGCAGGAAATAAACCACCATTTCGCACGCACGCAATACACTTAAGTTTAAATACACAACACATGTGCTATTTATCAAAGTTACACCGGATAAAATTCCAATTAAATTACACGAAATAACTCGAAAAACACATAAAAAATTAATTAAATAGCAATGACGACGTTTCTTTCAAAAATGGCAAATTGAATCTGCAACAAAATCAAGACTGTTGACAGGTCGACTTGTCAGGTGGACAGTGAAAGAGTTTGGTTTGGCGATAAAATCAAAAATCTCTTTGATATTATCCAAATTGCGCGTCAATATTACCAGGGACAGTACGTCGCCTAGCGCAGTAAAACCCGTATTAAATCCGTATGAGAAAATTGCTTTCGTCGATTTGTTTTGCTAGAGGCCTCTTTAAAGATACTTCAGACTCTAGCCTCCTTAAGACTGCGCCACCGCCAGGCAGAAAACTTCATACAAAAATACGCCACGCGCCAAAAAAGCGTTTTTTATTGAATACTAGCAGCGCCCCGCGGTTTCACCCGTGTAAGTCTCGATCCCGTGGGAATATCGGGATAAAAATGTGCATCTCCAGGAGTACAGTTATCTCCATTCCAAATTTCATGCAAATCCGTCCAGCCGTTTCAGCGTGAAGAAGTAACAAACACACACACACACACAAACTTTCGCATTTATAATATTAGGAATCCAGAAATATAAATAATTTTAAAAAACCCCGTCGTGGGTGAACCCTCCGTTTTATTGTATTAATCTTATTTATCCAATTTTTGACCCAATAATCTGTACCATATTGACGAACACTCGAACCTAGCCAAAAGTTCGAGGTAACTTTGTGTATTTTTTTAATCGATAAATTTTTGTCCTATCTTGTTTATGTGTGGGTGATCCCTCGGTATTATAATTTAGTATTCATGCATATTTTTAATTTGAATATTATACTTGATTTAGTTGGTTAAAAATCTAATCTAAGATTGGTAATTTTGCGTTATACCCCACCTTAAACCTCCCGCCTGGAGCCTCATTATCTTGCCAATTACTATACGGTAGAAGAAAACATCCATACTGCAAAAGTGAATTACCATACGATAGAAGTAAATTACCACACGGCAGAAGCAGGCCTCTCTCACTCCATGTACTTGCGCTCGATAATTACCTACTGGGCGCCGGGCAGCTATCTTCCCACTTCTCAGTTGGTTGCCGACAGCCGCGCGGAGCGTCCGTTCGTACGCAAATATTTTGAGTTACCTACCTGCATGAGGCCTGCAATGCTCTAGCCTACCTGACGTACATTATTTCCAATGACATGGCGGCTTGGTACACTATGTGCAGTTTTTTGTATGAAAATGCTTGGCGCGTCACGTTGTTCCGCTGCCGCGTAGTGCGGTTAATAGCTCATACAATTTCATACTAAGAATATTTTTGTCGCCTCGTGTCGTGTCTACAGTTGCTCGCGGGAAAACTTTCGAAATATTGCCTGGGAATAATTCGTAATAGGTAATTCGAAAGTTTTGAGAAATATTGCAAATACCTACTTTGATGGCTGACATAGACATAGGTAGGTAGGTGAATAGGTACCTACCTACCTAACTATATCTAAGTAGAAGAGTTCCCTTGATTCCTAATACCTACTTAGTACTATATATATATAGCCGTTTGCAGCAAGTAGGTTTAGGTACCACCACATCAGCGACGATAAAAAATATTGTATTTGAATTAGAATTACATACACATAGAAAGATTTAAATCGATACGAGAGTTAAAAGTAGGTAAAATCTGAGTTTAATAAGATTTCAAAATAAAGAATAGTACATAGTTATTACAGAGCGACAAAGACACGCTAAAATACACTGCGCGCGCGCGGTTCCGCTATTGCTTCCAACGACTGACTCGCTCGGCTAATGCTAAGTAGGTAATTACATAGTAGGTACACTACAAGATACAATATTCACACTTGACCTACTTATATAACTAATAAGGTAGCCTTATAATAAATAAGTTTGAAGTAGATACCTATGTAGGTTTGGAATAACGCACCTACCTACACAAACTCTACTTAAAATGTTAAAACAGAAAAATATTTTATTCTTTCATTTATAAAGTTTACTGCAAATACCTACTGACATATATAAACAAAGAGACAGCCCTGGCAATCCACGCTAATCACGGGGCGGCGCGCACCTACAGAGCAAAACTAACTGTATACTCGTAAGATTTGGTTCATTTTTGCTTGCAGCGTCTAGCGACTCGAAAGAGTAGGTTATTATAGCAGTAGGTATTGTCAATTTTCTATGGAGTGATTACGAAGTAACTATTAAGTAATCTGTGGCAGAAGTAAGTTTCACATCATGTCTATAATGAGCTCTAGAATTTTTAAGTTTTTGATAAGAGTTCTTACAGTTTCCTAGAAGAAAAAAATATATGGTATTCTTAAGCTTTTTATCTCGTGAAATCATAAATTCAATACACTATTTGAATTACTTCACTGGATAAAAAAATATAACAAAGATACCACCTTTTTAAAATTAAAATACCATTTTAGACTTACTTCTTACACGTTTTAATTTTTGAAATATATGGTAACTTATTAACTATTATTTGAGTTAGTGAAATCATCAAAAAAATTGAATAAAACTATAAAGGACATTATTATATATATATTTTTTATACACAAAAACACGGTATCAGTGCGTGCGCTTCTTCGCCTCATACAAAAATGTTCGTTGAAACTGGTTGAACCTATAGCGCCTTAAGTATGTTTGTAGTAGTAAGTATGTAGTAGTGCCTTAGTAGTTTGTATGTTCCACGGATCCAGATGATTTTCCTAAAAAGAGGCCAGAGTAAATCTTTGATAGTAGTTTAGTATTTTTCAAGTGTAAACCACACTTTATGGATAACATTAAATTTAAATGTAACCCAAGTTAAATAGTCTTTGATAGTAGGCTAAATAATAGGTCGTTTTATGAGGGTGGTCGTGTATAGCGGAGAGTGAGAAAGTCGTAGTGCATTAATGTTCCATTCACTCTCATCAAGAATTGGAACATTATAGTCTAATTATACCTCCAAAAGGTGAATGGAATGATATCGTGGTTCTAATTTGCGTTAACCACTGATTTCCGAGGAACAATATCACTCCTCAATTCTAAGCAACGTTGTCTGAAGTCTGTAGAAGTCCCGTTTCTGTCTTACACGATGAGGGTGAACAAGACAAAACATCACGTCATAGGGATCGTCTATATCTGCAGAAAATTAGGCTGCAGTTTCTACAGAGTGACGTTTAACTTATTAAAACAAAGAAATATTTTGTCGAAATTTCCAACGGGAACGGACAACGGGAATAGACAATGTTTTTTTTTAAATTTATCTTTATAGTGCTTAGAATGACGTATGAAGCAGATGTACCACCTGATGTTAAGCGGTACCCTCTGCCTATGAGCAGTGCATTATCACATAGGTCACGTCCACCTAGGACGCGTCCTATGTGGCATTGCACTGCGCCAAATATTTGAATAATTTTAAAATGTACAGATTTTCAACCTAATGATGCATTAGTTATAATAATAGTAATAAAAATATTTACTAGTGGATTGCTCGCGATTTCATGCGGGTGGAGATTTTTGGACTTTCCTTCGTTTAGAGAAAATATTAAGCGTAAATTTTTATACTATTCAGCAGGTAATCACATTACTTAGATTAAAAATAGAGTTTTTTTTTATATTTGCTACTTTGGAAGCAAAACGAAGTTTTATCATTTGTCGCTTACGTCAGTTACTTCCGAGAAGAAATCTATACCTCATCTCTTCCCGGGTTCAAGTGAGCAATAGCGCTGTCACTTTCTTGCAGCTATTGTTTTCTTGCTAGACTCCGCCCATTCGGTTTTGAACATATCGCCTTAACTAAATAAGTTAGGAATACTTTATGTCGCGTAGTCGTGTGCATGAAACCGCACCTTAACCCATCATAGCCGTCTCAGACTAGCGTAGCGAGTGAAGCGAGCGTCGCATGTTTAATTACATGTAAATTCGTCTTCCATTAGGAGTTACGCTCGACATACTAGTGACACGGCGCGGCTTTGATCACGTCATGCAAACACAAATAGCTCAACAGCAGTGTGTCTAATAAGACTGCTGGGTGATCCAAAAAACAGTAGCCAATAGGTGTTTATAGTAATAAGAAGGGTAACAATCTGTAACCATGAGGCCTTAAAGCAATTCAGTTTAAAAAATATGGCAGTACATTTCGGTTTTACCATTCTACTACACTGATATTTCTCATCGAGTAGACATTCTAGAGTCCACGCCACGACTGCAGTCCGACGGCCTTTTGAGGAACTAACAGATAACAGAGGTAGTTTTTTTTTTATACTACTTGAATGACGAAACAAGCAGATGGCCCACCTGATGTTAAGCGGTAACCTCTGCCTATGAACAGTGCATTACCTCATAGGTCACGTCCACCTAGGACACGCCCTATGTGGCATTGCACTGCGCCCTGAGACATAAAGAGGAAAAGTTTCATATGCCTGTAATTTCACCGGCACCCTTACCCTTCAAACCAGAACACAGCAATGCGAGCACTATTGCTTTGCGGCAGAAATAGGTATGGTGGTAGTACTTCCCCGGATGAACTCTTTTACAAAAAAGCTCAACTACTACTATTATTTTCGCTTTTGCACTTTTGCGCATAGAAACTAGCGCTCCAGTCACAGGACTTCAGTCGTGGCGCGGACTCTAGAACAAAGCTACAAACAAAATTATATTTTCGATGCAATCTGCCATTTTTGAAAGAAACTACGTAATTTTTATTTAATAACATTTTAACTATTTCGTGTAATTTTGGTGGCATTTTAACTTGTGTAACTTGGATAAAAGCACATGTGTGATGTAGATAAATTTAAGTGTAGGTATTGCGTGTTCGAAATGGAGGATTTTTTCCTGTAAAAACTCTGTTTTTCTGCCACCATTTAAACTTGGTTATGACTTGACAGAGACACTTGACGACTTGACTATAATAGTACCTACATTATGGTACTAGTGTGTATTGAGGATAAATCTGGACTCTTTTGTTAGGCACGACCACGTGCATGCCTATCACACTCGCAATCGGCACAGACTAGCATCACTGCCGCGGAAACTTGCGAAGTCATCTAAGCTGACGCATGTTATGGGCCCAGCTGTGTATAACAAGCTTCCTGACACCATCACAGAGACTCCTAGCATGACTATTTTTAACGCTGGCTTATCGAGCAAAACTTCTACACCTATGACGAGTTCATAGCGTTTAAATGAAATAGAAATGTACAGTATACTATCGTATTTTGACATTAATTTTTAATATCATTGTAATTGTTAATAATACATTTATTTTATAGTTATGTAATTGTGTGCTACTTTTAAGTGGTTGTCACGCCTTGACTTATAATCATTTATATTATCAATAAATAACTATTATGACTATTATTATGACTATTGTTGGTGATTACCGCTAAGGCACCATGGAGACCCGAGCCGTTAGGTGAGGGTCTTAAGAGAGCCGAGGACGGTAATCATCAATACCTACACACGTGTATCATACGACGTTTTTCAACACACTTGTGAAGAAAATAATCATAAAACAGAAATACACACTCTGTGTAAATGTTCAACTGTCTCTATAACTCACTTATAAATAATAGCAATGAAAAAGTCACAGTTTGATTACAGGTGTAAAACAGAAATACACATTCTGTGTAAATGTGCAACTGTCTCTATAAATCACTTATAAATAATAGCAATGAAAAAGTCACAGTTTGATTACAGGTGTAAAACAGAAATACACATTCTGTGTAAATGTGCAACTGTCTCTATAAATCACTTATAAATAATAGCAATGAAAAAGTCACAGTTTGATTACACTTGTAAAACAGAAATACACATTCTGTGTAAATGTGCAACTGTCTCTATAAATCACTAGTGTATGCAATGAAGAAGTCACAGTTTGATTATGTGCCTAATTGCGATTAAATTAGAGCCACTTTATGAGCAAGTGTGTTAAAAAGCATATAATCCATATAATATTTTGACGACCTCTGTGGCGTGGCGGGCGAAGCTTGGCCTGCGACGCAGGAGATTGCGGGTTCGATTCCCGCCTCGGAACAAATGTTTCTGCGATCGCAAATATTTGTGTGTTCTGGGTATTTTCTATGTATAATAAAAAATATCTATCTATGTAATATATTGTATTAAGTATATCAGTTATCTAGTACCCATAACACAAGCTCTGCTTAGCTTGGGGCTAGATAATGTTCTGTGAACTGTCCAGCATTATTTATTATTTATTTAATTATATCACTTGTCATTGGCGAAATTGTTTGGAGCACTCCTCAGAAGCCACTATAAGAAGAGAAGAAGAAGAACTTATGTTTTCGGCAATATTGGAACTGATATTGTTTTTGAATAGGTTTGAAGAGCTCCCAGCAGGTCAGCGATACGTGACCTCTCGATTCGGCTGATTAAACGGCAAATAACTTGCATAACACTTTTTTTTAATCCCTTTTCTTCATTAGTCCAGTCATGCCTGAGACCTATTCAGAGATCATTATTTTCTCTTGCCGCTGAATCAATACCGCTCATTTGGTCTGGTAATAGATAATTGTTTCGAAGGGTTTTACGAGTAAAAGCGACGATCTCTGTCGCACTAAGCCCGACTAACCCCCAGGACAGTATGACATGAGTAAAGCAGTATGTATGAATGAGGAAAGCGTCGTCGTCATAACAATAAGCTTTTAGAATAAATAACAAAACACATTTGTTCCTCATTAAAATAGCAGCTGTCCCAAACTTTTCACGGACAAAGCACCGCTAATTCGATAAACAAAAGAGTTTTATTTGATGTGACGTTTACTAACAAATAACAAGTTAAAAGTGTCGTAATTCGTACGTAATTATTATAAAAATAAACCTTTTAGCTAAAAGTGTCAGTATGAACACGCGTAATGGTTCTCGTAATATTTTATGTCGTGACTTTGTGAAATTAGTAAGTATAAAATAAAAATCACAAATAATTTTTATCTTGATAAAACATTTATTGCTCTAGAAAATAACGCTAGGTATAAATTAGGCTAAATATATTTAGTGCAAAGATTTCAAAAAAACCTTAAAGACTGCGACAGAAATCTTCTCTTCAAACAAAAAAAAACACCTTGCCCCACTAGAAAAGGCTGTTTTTATTGAATATCTCGTAAAATATAGATAATTTTACAAAACCCCTACAGTAAACCCTCGGCTTTGTTGTATTGATTTTATTTATGTAATTTATTCCCAATAATATGCACTATTTTAATAAATAATCGAATCTAGGTAAACAAATCTTTGGTTTTTTTCTATCCAGAAGATATTTTCCTATCTTGTTTGTGGTACAGTGATCCCTCGGAATTTAGACAGTTGAAATTTTCACAGATGATGTATTTCTGTTGCCACTATGACAACAAATACAAAAAATAGAATAAAATAAATATTGAAGGGGCACGCATACAACAAATGTGATTTTTCCAAATGTAGGTTGAGCAATGCTCTGTGAGGTCAGTTTTTGGATGGGTGACCACATTTTGGATGCAATTTTTTTTTTTACAGACGTGTTTTTTTTGCCGTTTTTGTAGTTAATGGTACGGAACCCTTCGTGCACAAGTCCGACTCGCACTTGGCTGTGTTTTTTTGTTTTTTAATAGGTACGTACACTTAATTATATACCAACCGTCTTCCCATCATCTAACGGCCATACACACCCGCACACCCACTTATTAACCTCATCAAAGCAATGCAAGCGAAATTTATATTTATATTCTTATATTTTTATTATTTACTTTCACTTAGACATATTTTTCCTTTCTTTGAAATTAGCATAAGCATTTTTGTTAGTATCCATAATTTTTGTAATATTTGTGTAACTCTTTTTTGGCATTATTGTTGTGTATTTTGTTATTTGGACTATATATATTGTAACGCTGTTGGTTTACCTCAATAAAATAAAATAAAATAAAATACTTCAAAACATTAAATAAATAAAAATAAATAATTCTGGACAGTTCACACAACATTATCTAGCCCCAAGCTAAGCAGAGCTTGTTTTATGGGTACTAGATAATTGATATACTTAATACAATACATAACATAGATAAATATTTTTTATTATACATAGAAAATACCCAGAACACCCTGAATAAATATCTGCAGATCGTACAAATATTTGTTCCGAGGTTTCTGTTCTGCTTTCATCTTTTTAAATATAATCTGACATCTGTCAAGAACAACGACGGAGGAATGGCGCCAAGGCGCCAACCCATATTCCAATTTCCAATGTTGCTCATAAAAATAAAAGTTACAGAAAGAAACACAACAAACAAAAAAAACACACGAATTGAGAACCTCCTCCTTTTTTTTTGAAGTCGGTTAAAAATGAGTAATGTGGTGAGCTCAAAAGAGCCTGGATGAAAGAAGAGCTCATGACACTATCCCGTGAGTATCGCATGTTTGTTTGTCTGTAGAGAACCGCCCTAAAATGAGTCAAACTATTTTTGACTTACATGCCTATCGTATAACATGTAAGCCAATTTCACCTAATATAGGGTGATTAAAGAAGGTTTTTGGGGACTAGAAAACGATCTTCCTGCTGTCCCATTCACGCTCTTCTTATCTTCGGAAAGTTGGAAGGGGAAGACCTCGGCGTACGTAATCGGAGACGTTCTGGAAAAGGCCAGGTCAGGAGTATCCTTAACCGACAAGCATGTATGAAAAATGGGATGAGAGTGAATGAGGCAAAAGAGGTATATCTTGATCATAGCAAGTGGAAATCCGTGGTCTCTGCCTACCCCTCCGGGAAACAGGCGTGATTTAATGTATGTATGTATTTATGTATGTATGTAGAAAACGATCTAGATGTGTCCCACAGCTGTAAAAAACTGTTGTTTCTTTGACGGTCCTTAGGTTTGTTAGGTGGTCTCGTACTCGTAATCAAATTTCTACAGCTACTGAAAAATTACATTGTTTTTAGCACAAAGATAATGTATAAGTAGGGTCCTACTTCAAAACTGAGTTTTCTCTGAAGAAAAACCCGGGTGACTCTCAGGCCACCGATGTTATAAATGCTTGATAAATAACGCACTAAGCTTTATCAAAAACAAAAACCACAACATTAGTTAAATAAAAATAATAAAAATTAATAATGCTGGACAGTTCACACAACATTATCTAGCCCCAAGCTAAGCAGAGCTTGTGTTATGGGTGACCCGAATTGATATTAATAATGAAAAATTAATAATTGATTAATTAATTGATACTTAATACAATATATTACAATATATATATAGGGCAGGTGCGGCGGCAGATTCCGCTGAGGACCTCAAAAGACGCAAATATGCAAGTCTCGACAGAGCTTACTTATTTGAGCCTTTCGGGGTCGAGACTCTGGGTCCGTGGGGTTCCGGGGCCCTTCGCGTTTTCAAAATTCTTTCAGGGCATCTGGTCGAAGCGACGCGTGACCCGAGAGCTGGCTCTTATCTGGCTCAACGCATTAGTATTGCCATTCAGCGTGGCAATGCAGCCAGCATCTTAGGGACGCTTCCGTCTGGTAGTGATTTGGATCAGTTGAGCTACCTTTAGATCGCTTGCAGCGGTCTTCAGGTAGCACAACTGTTTCATATGTATTTTGTACATACCTTGTATTATTCTTTCTGTAAATAAATGTAATTATATATTTCATAGATAGATATTGTTTATAATAAATTGAAAATACCCAGAACACCCTGAACAAATATCTGCAATCGCACAAATATTTGTTCCGGGGCGGGAATCGAACCCGCAACCTCCTGCGTTGCAGGCCAACCTTTCTCCCGCCGCGCCACAGAGTTCGTCTTAGTTGGTTATAAAACATCACTTTCTGCATCTGTGTGAACTCCTAGATGCGGTGGAAAGATCATAAGGAGTTTGAAAGTGACCCGTCAACAGAAGTAGGTGAGTAGCGGGATGTGTATAACTCATACCATTTGTCATTTATAATTGCCACTTGTTGGCTGTCAAAAGCTCGGAGTAGAAAACACAGAGCTTTTTATTTTTTCCGGTTTTTCGAAAACAGACGTCTTCCTGAGCGTCTTCCTTTTGACCGGGCGAAGAGAGGATACGGCGTTTGTATGTAGGTAAGTAAAATAAAATAACGTTTTCAATCAGTTTGAAAACATCATATTTTTACGGAGGCCTGCAATGCTCTAAGTATTTTTTTACATTGAAATATTATCAAAAACTAGCAAAAAGCACAGCTTTGTAAGGGCTCGCAAGATTTTGTATGAACTTGCACATCAAGGTCCAAAGGTGTGGTAGTTTTTTGTAAAGTATACCACAAAACGCAAAAGTACTGGAGTTTACTCCAGTCCAGTTCAGTATAAGATGAGCGAATATGTTGCGCTGAGGGAACACATAGCGACTTCACTTGTTAAGACGATATGCTAAAATTTTGGAGTCGTTGCGTTACATGCTCACTCAGTAACAGTAAAGGTTAACTTGATGTTAACTTATTAAGTTGATGTTAACTTATTAACTTGATGTTAAAACTTGATGTTAACTTATTAACTTGATGTTAGCTTATTAACTTGATGTTAACTTATTAACTTGATGTTAACTTATTAACATGATGTTAATTTACTAACTTGTTGTTAACTTATTAACTTGATGTTAACTTATTAACTTTATGTTAACTTATTACCTTGATGTTAACTTATTAACTTGATATTAACTTACTAACTTAATGTTAACTTATTAACTTGATGTTAATACAGTAATTACTTGAGGATGTAATCTAAATAAATCATAGACAAGAAACACGATTAGAGAAACATTTCTCTATAGCTTTATTTATTATTAATTGGTCCTTCTAAAATCAGTTTTATGTCACTCCTTCGATTAGAGAAAACATTAAGCGTAAAATTTTATACTATTCAGTAGGCAATCACATTACTTAGATTAATAGCAGATAATTTATTTTTTATATTTGCTACTTTAGAAGCAAAACTAAGTTTTATCATTTGTTGCTTACGTCAGTTATTTCCGAGCTGTTGAAATCTATACCTCATCTCTTCCCGGATTCAAGTGAGCAATAGCACTGTCACTTTCTTGCAGCTATTTTTTTCTTGCTAGACTCCGCCCATTCGGTATTTTTACATATCGCCTTAATAATATATCCCGTGCGAAAGTTTGCGGCCAAATAAAATCTTGTACTCGTAACTACAAAACCATCGATTTGTCGGTTTTACTATTCATCTATTTGCGTACTGTGCGCCTTATATGAAAATGTGGAGTAGTTCCTGTTTGATCCATTGAGATTGATCCATTATACCTATAATTTTGTTCCTGATTGATCTATTGTCCAATGGATCAATTTAAAATGATTATTTTAATTAGTTTTTTGTTCCTGTTTGATCCATTAAGGATTTTTCAAAGAACTTTGGTACAGTCAAGCAACAAATATCTACTTGTGTTATTATTAAGTATTTAAACAAAAAAAACATTGATTCATTGATTTCGAATAAAAAATCTCCAATGAATACCACTCGAATTAACTCCAAAAACAATCTTGCGGTGCTGCGCATATTTGAGGAACTTGCGCAATGGAACTATTACGTATCTCTTGGAATATTCTTGATTCCTGGGTAGAAAACGACCGTATATTTAAGTTTATTATGAATAAACATGTAGCTGCGGTTTTATTCTGTCGATAGTTTAATGGCTTTAATAAATTGTGTGTGACGTTGCAATAAAAACATGTTTCATGATGTCGTTTCTACTAATTTATCATCACGTTATCCCGTTCCACTAACACATAGGTCAAATGAAAATACCTACATAGAAACGTACACCTATTTCCACCACAAAGCAGTAGTGCTCGCATTGCTAGTAGGGGCCAGTGAAATTACAAGCAAGTGAGACTTTACAGATATGATATAACTTTTGAAACTCGCAAAGACTTTCGTTAGTTCTCCCGTGATCGTGGCGCATGCAACTGTGCCGAAATATCGGGAACAAACAAAACTCAATAGTAATCGTAAATATCCCGTTTTTAGAAAAAAATATATATTTACAGAATGGTTTTACATCATTGGCCCTTTTTAAGGCCATTATGCCTCAAGCTGATCCGTTACCTAGCGCAGGGTGACCAGGAAAGAACCGATGACATGAAGTACTAGTGTCGTCTTGAAACGGACAATATTAATTTCATGTCAGAGGCCCTCGGGCGGCTTGACAAACTCCGACCCAAGAGGCCAGCACTACCTCATACGAAACGAAACGAAACGAATTTCAAAGAGCATCCCCAACACTTCGATTAAAATATCGATAATAGTTTATAAAAGGGCCGGAATAGGATGTCATTCGTATCTTTATAGCCGGTTGGTTACAACGCCACTTCAAAGAGCTATCGACACACTAATGAAGACAAGATGAAGACTTGGGACGTTAAAACAGGAGTAGCGTTTGTAATGTCTTAATTTCGAAGTTCTTAGGGACTTTGCTATCGTCGAACACAAATAGGGACAGATGAGAGATGTCGATTGAGGTGTTTGTCGGGTTCTTTATAACCAAACAATGATTACAGAGCTATAATATTGTTCTCCATGAAGATTTATTTTCAAGCTTAGCTTCTATAAAATTAGAATTATCTTTGGAAGATCTTTAAAGTTCTATTTCTACTGACACTAACGAAAATGTGTTAGCAATAATTGCGCGTAACTGCTCAGGAGCTAAATGTGAATATAATGAGACCGTATCGCACTAATAATAGCGTCGTTTATACCGCAATAAACTAAATATATTCCGCGGTGACGCGTGAAGCCATCGTGAAGCGGTCTCCGTTTGACATACAATTAAAAATGACAGATGACTCGACGCCATCTTGGAAAGTTCAAAGCGCGCGCCGCGCTGCGGTTTTGTGGAAAAATATTGAATTCGCTGAAAAAATCGGTGACAGACTCCGTTAATTTATAAATGATGACTTTTGGAGTTGCCGTCAATCAATGAGACGATAGGATCAGCTGGGCGGTTGTGCCGAAATATAGGCTATTTTTTTACGACAGAAACCAACTAATGAGGTAATGCATTGTTATATGTAAAGGTTACCTACTGCTTAACATTCGGTGGTAGATCTGCTTGTGCCGTCGTTCATATCTATAACAAGTAAATCATTTTGTAAAAATTAAAAAAACCCTCAATGCAATGAAACGGCTTAACCGATTTTCATCAAACATAGCTATGAACACTCCCGACAAATTCACCTTTCAAAAAAAAACAAAAAAATCGAAATCGGTTCATCCGTTTGGGAGCTACGAGGTGACAGGCAGACACACACACACACACAGACACGTCAAACTTATAACACCCCGTCGTTTTTGTGTCGGGGGTTAAAAATACTATGTTAGACAACTTGACAATATTTTATTTTTATTTTATTCTGTTCGGTTACTGTGAAGTTCAGTGGAGGTGTTATGTTTACAGAATCTATAATCATTTCCTTAGTAAGATGATTAATGAGCAACTTTATTTTTATACCTCTCTTTGGGGTATTGTTATATTATTATTAAATAAGTTATATATCATTACCCGGACTTGTTTGTAAGATTCGTTGGTAAAAGATTTGTCCTGGCTGCTAGCTTATTTAAGGAATGTGTTATTACTGGAAGAAAGCGTTAGCAGAGGCAGTCGTGGGAAGTAATGGCGGCGATGAGCTCACCACTTATCACGTCTATTTCCCATAATGGTGCAACCCACGGTGAATGGAGACCCATTTGAGGCTCTGCCACCCTTTCGGGGAAATAGGTGTTTTTCTATGTATGTATGTTTCTATGTAAGTTATATATAATATTCATTTTATTTATATGTTTATTTTATATCGCAGTAATTTAAGTATTATTTTAAAACTTACCTGATAAGGAGTCACTTCCCTTTCTGTGCACTACCGACACATCTTTTTCCGAAATACACCGAGGTAGTCTGGAAGATAAAGCTTTTTAGCATTAAGTTCCCTTTGTATTCCTATGTTCCATAAAATCACAATGAGTATATCAAGCGTAGAGTGTGTTGTCTTATGAACTTTTGCTGATTCTCTCTACCTACATCTTACTTTTGACTGATAAGCTTTTAAGTTGATTTTCCTTATTTCTTTTAATCAGCTTCTCCATCTTCTGGTGGCACCACACAGGCGCTCCCCAGCTAGTAGTAAGAAGGATCATCGAATAAAGAGCGCGCCGTGTTTGTTGCCTGATTCGTCTAGGTTTGGTCGCGTTGGAACAGGAGTCAATTTTTATATAACACGATTCAAAATGATCCTTATGATTTCAATGAATAAAATACTTCTGACTTTGAATTAACATTTGAAACTAGGTACCAAATTTTATCAAAAACCTGCGCAGCTCTTTGCCAGTAAAGTACCCTGACCAGATCACCACTCCGCGTGCATCTAGAACCTTCAGAAGAAGGGTAAATAGGTACTTACCTTGTTTAGTCTTGCTATACATTTCTAATGTAGGTATCATTTGGCTTTAAACCAGGGATTCTCAAAATGGGCGATAACGCCCCCTTGTAGGCGCTGCATGCCTAAAGCGGGGCGGTAAGAGACCCAGAAAAAAATGGGGGCGTCAAATCAGGCACACTTTCGCATTGTAATAGTTATTAGTATTCCTAGATAGGTAATTTTCGTAGATAATTCGTAAACCGCGGGCAATCGTGTTTTAACAAGTTTTTATAAAATAACCCGATTTTTGCATGTTTAATTTGTTTGAAGTTATAGTGGGTATTAAGTAGGGGAAAAAATGGGGGCGCTAAAAAATAATTACGGGGGCGCTAAAAAATAATTTATTCTCAAAGTGGGCAGTAGACAAAATAACTTTGGGAACAAATGGAACATAATATGCTTTAAGCCATCATAAATAAAAACTATGTTTTTTTCCTACAAATTAAGCAAATCTTGTTGATAAGGTTCGTTGGTATAAGATTTGTCCAGGCTACTAGCATAGTTATTACTGGATGAAGGCGTTAGCCGAGTCAGTCGTGGGAAGCAATGGCGGCGATGACCTGAACACTAAGAATATTCCCATAATGGTGCAGCCACCCGTGAAAAGAGGCCCAACCTACCTTTTCGGGGAAAAAGGCGTGTGTATTTATGTATTAAGCAAGTTTTTCATGTTTCAAATTGAGGTTCTGAAAGTGCTCCCTAGGTGCTCTTTTCGAGTTTCCATACAAAAATCTATAATAACCTAAATCATACCTACATCTGACATTCGTATACGCACGGCTCCGGATCCTGCTGCCCATCCACTGGAGCAACAAATATTTTCAGGGTTTCAAAGTCCGACAAGGGATAATCTAATATACCTAGATAATATCTAGAGTACCTAAGTACAGGACCCAGGTCACTCGGGAGCTGGGATTTTTTCACACGAACTCGCTTATTTCTTGCTACATTTATTCCTAGTCCCAAAAAACCTACCATTCACTTATTTATATCGTTAGCTATTTTAGAGGATTTTCTGTATAGACAAATCAACAGAAAATAGTATGAAAGCCCTTAATCTGAGACACCCTGCTAGTAGGGGAGGCCTGTAGGCTAAATGGGGATTTACTCAAGCATCGTAGAAACCTATTGGGTTTTTCCCCCAGTCCCCGGCGGATCCACTAATCCTGCAGTATTGCACTAGACGTGGTCTCTAACTATCCTCAAACACAACCACAAATTCGCGCAGTGAGCTATCATATGGTGTTGCTCTGCTCGGAGTTTCACCACCTGAGGCCGTAGACAAAGTAACATTCTAAAGCGATGTCGCTAGTAGAATACACAATCTTGAACGGGCATCGAACCTGCAACCTTTCGCATCTCAGCCGGCTACACGCCCGACGCGCCACAGAGGTCGTCAATTATAAAGGTCGCGGGAAGTCAATGGATAGAGGCGGGCCGGGATTGTTTGTCGTGGCATCCTATGGGGGAGGCCTATGTTTTTTTTGTACAACTTGTAATGACGGATCAAGCAGATGGCCCATCTGATGTTAAGCGGTACCCTCTGCCTATAAACAGTGCATTATCACATAGGTTACGTCATGGTTACGTCCACCTAGGACGCACCCTATGTGGCAAAGCCACCGCGCCCGTTACCCTGAGACATAAAGATGAAAGATCTCATGTGCCTGCAATTCAGGCAGCTGTGTGTCCAGCAGTGGACTTCTAAAAGGCTGATGATGGTAGGTAGATACACAATAACTTTTTGCCTTCAGACGCTAAAGGGTGTTAGGTAAATTAAACTACATATTTTGATAACTTGAAACTATTTATATCAACATCGAGTTACGGTAAAATTACTTATTAAAAACATTTACAGCATTGAGCATCACATAATTATTACTTATTACTATTTATTATTAAAGTTGCATAGATATTTGTTACACATTTCAACTAAGGTGGATTGCATCACTAGCGACGCGTTTTTTTTAGTGTTTTTGCTTATCACTCCTCTTCACACTGCTTCACATAGCGAAAACTGATTTCGCGAAAACTAGAATATCTAACACACATGTTTTGATGGATCATATATATACCATTCGTTTAGCTACGAATATAGCTGAACCAAAAAATCACTGTAAAATTCGTTTAGGGGAGTTATTAGTAGCTAAACTAATGATATTTATGAAATACCAAACAAATATACAACACGTGTGTTAGGTCTCCTAGTTTTTGCGAAATCACATTTCGCTATCTGAAGAAGTGTTGATGAGCAATGAAGAGCTAAAACAAAAAAAACACGCCACAAACGAGACCTTGCTCCTTAAATGCCAATTCATAGTCGACCATTTTGTATTTATTTTGTGGGCAATGAAAAGCAATATTCGTATTTACAAGTGAAGGCAGTTATTTTAAAATAACAAAAATAAATAATACTTAGTAAATAAATATTACTAATAAATATAAACATAAGTTATTTAAGTTAAATAAAGTTTTCGTAGCGTCAACCTAAAATATTTAGTTTTACTGCTAACTTTAGTCAAGTTTATTTACACTTTATACATAAGCATACAAAATATTAAAATTAAGTTGTTACTTATTGTTTGCCATTTTTTTTGATTATATTAAGGGTATACCTACGTTTAAACGCTTATAAAATTAAAACTAAAGCGAAATTAAATAACATTAGATATAGGAATCTGGGGAACAGAATCTAATACAAAACGTATTTTTTAATCTACGGCCAAACCCGCGGTCTTTTTTTTTTACTTTAATATTTTTTTATGCATCCTTCACCTGTTTGTATGTAACGATGTGGCCGAAGATGGAGCACAAAGGTCTAGAAGGCACCTATTCACTCTAGCCTTGAAGAGACCAGATTATAGTTTTCAGGAAAGACAGACGACGGTAGTGTATTCCACTCCTTAGCAGTTCGCATTATAACGGTACCGTATTACTACATGAACTATGTTACCAAGTGACACAAGAAGATTTATTTAAAAAAATCGCTAAATGTGAAGTAATCATTAATATTGAAAAGATTTTATAAATTTTTAAGTTATTTTTTAAAAGATTCAAGAAATGGAGTGTGTTCATAAAAAAAATCCTTTTCAGTAGCTTAAGTAATCAGTAGTTTTATAAATCTTTCAGAAATGTATTAACTTTGTTCACAACAAATTGCTCTTTTTAGCAGTATAGTTTTTGTAAGATTTCTAGGATGGTTCGTTTTAATGAACCTTCAAGTAAATTGGAAACTCTGGGTGCGACCGTAAGATTATATACATTATACAATCAAAAAAGCTTTGTCTCTATTTCTCACATAAAACCAATATTTGTCACATTAGTTCAAGATGTATATCCGTGTTTGCTAAAGGTCCGGTCATTTTGAATTTGTTATATATAACAAATTATATAACAACATATATGTTGTTAGGACCTAAACCAATATAAAAAAAACAGATTTGCAATTTCCGAAGTGCTGTGCGAGCGGCGGTGTGCCCAAAAAACCATGAACATTCGTTTATTTTTCAGTTTTTGCTTAATATCTTAGTGAAGGAAGGGTCTGACCGGTATAGTCACTATGCATACTTTAAAAGAAGACTAAATTTGCCACAATTTGAGACTAGGGTGAGCTCTAAGAAGATGTACTACATACATTCATGGGTGAGCTCTATACAACCATTAGTTCCCAAAATAAAGTTCTTCGAAATGTCCACTTATTTTCTGAATTATCTTCTAAAATTTGCATCCCACGTCCAATATTATATAACATGAAGTTGTTGTAAACCTTTTTATGTTTATATGACTGGACTACTAGTGACAAGGCGCAATCTATACAAATTTTAATTTTTTGCTAAACCATTCTTATCAAATACATATCACAATCGATTTATTTACACAAATGCACTAAATCGTCCACTATGACAATTCATTTTAGTCCACTATGACAGTCCACTCTCGTCCTTTTCGACCCTAGAGTCATTTGACCCCGGTCGTTGCCACAATCACGTGTGCGAGTGGCCCAGGCTCCCATGCGTGTGATGGTGATTCGCAGCTAGATGGTGGAAGTAAGGAGCATAGGGTCCTGGCCCCGTGAAGGGGTATGGGACCCCGTGGGAGTACAACAACCCCCCGGGGTACGGGCCGGAGAACCCTCCGCCTGGAGGTGGTGGGACAGTGGGGCTGTTGACGTCCATCCCCGGATTCTGCTTTTTCCATTTCGTCCGGCGATTTTGGAACCAGATTTTGACCTGTGGAAAGATTCTTCAGTTAGAGCTTTTACAATACATTTTATGGCAACAAAAAAAATTATGTCTGCTGGAATTAGCAAAATCTTAAAGTAGTAGTATTTCGCCCACGTATGTAGGTACATCTCTTTAATTTTTTTAGTTGAATTACCTATGAATAAATTTTTTCAGGCTCGTTGTTTCAAATATCTAGAAAACTGCTAACCTTCGTAACTCTTATCCTATAATATTTACAGAATTTTACCGAAGATCTGACTTATAGATTTTATATTAAACGGAAACTAGAGCGAGAATGAAAAAACATAGTGTTGTTCATTTAGAAACAATGAGTGTGATCTTTGTTAAACTTTGTGGATACAAATACATACATACATAGACACACGCCTTTTTCCCCGAAAGGGTAGGCAGAGCCTCAATGGGTCTCTTTTCACCGTGGATTGCAGCATCGTGGGAATATAGACGTGACAAGTTGTGAGCTTATAGCTGCCACTGCTTCCTACGACTGAGTTGGCTAACGCTTTCTTCCGATAATAACACATTCCTAGCCAGGACAAATCTTATACCAACGAATCTTACTAATAAGTTAGGGTAATCACTTAGTCGGCTTTTAAGACATCCACGGGAGGAGATGGAGGGATGTATTCTTAGGCCGGACACACCGAGTATACAATATAATTTATTACCTAAACGAACAAACGATATATAATACATGGATAATAATTCAGTTAAGTCAAAGTCAAAAAGTATTTTATTCAGTTAAACAAGTATGATAGTCTGTTTTAGTTTATTTAAAAGCTATGTTACAGACGTTGTGGTTGTGCCATTCCCTGTAACCACAGGCATATAGCGCTTAACTGAGTAGGTTACTGCGGTAGTGTAGCTGTTGTCATTTAGTTCAAATAACACGTGTTGGCAGCGATGCCGACGCCTGACTGAAGTCTGGCGTTAATGAAAACAAACCACTTAACCTTAGTATATACAACAACTGTAAAACAAAACGAACCTGCGTCTCTGTCAAACTCAAGCTCAGTGCCAGATTCAGCCTCTCGCAGACCGACAGATACCTCGTCGTTTTAAACTTATTCTCCAACGAGACCAGCTGTTCGTACGTGAACGCCGTCCGAGCGCGTCTGGGCTTCGTCCCCCCCTTGGAGTCTCTGGAACTCTTCCCTTTCTTAGAACTGCCGCTGTGAGGGCTTTTCGGGTCTCCATTCTCATCCAGGTCTGATTGGGTTAGAATATCATCATCCATGTTGGAGGTCTGGTCGTCTGTTTCCACGTCATCGTTTTCAAGGTCCGAGTGGAGGTGATCTTTGACTGTAACAAAGAAAAAAAATGATTGAAAATGCGATTGAAAATTACTTATTTAGAACTTCTCCTAAATGCACCTTAAAGCAGTAGTGCTCACATTGCTGCGTTCCAGTTTGAAGGGTTATGGTACCAGTGAAATTACAGGCATAGACATATGTATGTCTCCGAGTGGCAGACGCACTGCAATGCCGCATATATAGGGCGCGTCCTAGGTGGATGTGACCTGTGAGGAATCCATTGTTAGAGGCAGAGGTCACCAGCTTGTTCCATCGCTCGAATAAAAATAAAGTAGTGGTTTGCCTCGAACTGACAACTTGCGAATAGACACAATTCTTTACCTATTAGAGGTTTTTTCATTTTTGCTTATGTATATGTTAAAAACTACAAAGCCTTACCTATATAAAATAAGAAATCTTTTTAATATTATATTACAAAGCCTTATAATTCCTAGTAAATAAACCTCAAAGTTTAATTTGAAACTCCGTCTGACCTCACAATTCAAAGTTGAGTCTCACTTTTATCTTTCTTACCCCCTCTTGGACCCCAATATCTCAACAACCCCCCCACCGATATAGCTCATAACGTTACCTACAAATTATACCATACTATCTCCCCCTACCTCATGAAGATCGGTATGGAAGTTATCCTGGGACTAATACATACATACAGACAAACGCCAATTCGTCCATGCAGCAGGAAAAATCTTCAACTAAAGAAATTTCCCAAACAAGTCTGGGCCTAAAATAGTACTTAAGGCGCAATAGGTTCGCAGCAAGTCTATAATTAGCTCTAGAATTTTTAAGTTTTTGATAAGAGTTCTTACAGTGTTCAAGAAGAAAAAATATATAGTATTCTTAAGATTTTTATCCAGTGAAATCTTAAATTAAATACGTTACTAAATTTACATCACTCGATAAAAAAAAAACAAAGCTACCACCTTTTTAAAATTGAAATACCATTTTAGACGTACTTCTTACACGTTTTAATTACTGAAATATTTGATAACTTATTCATTATTTTCACTAGAAACGGGATATTTACCATGATTTTGTGTCGAAATATCGGGAACATATAAAACTCAAAAATCATGGTAAATATCCCGTTTCTAGTGAAAATTATGTACATAACCATGATAGTTTCAAAAGTTACTTATTCATTATTAATTGAGTTAGTGAAGTCATCAACAAAATTTAACAAAACGGCATTTTTATATTATTTTATATACACAAAAACACGGTATCAGATCGTGCGCTCGCCTTCTTCGCCTCATACACAAATGTTCGTTGAACCTGGTTGATAAATAGTGCCTTAAAATGGAAATCTAGTACCCAATAATTTAAAGGGTAGTAAAATAACTTCCAAAACCGATCACATGAGCATGTGTAAGCATAAATATACAGCAGTTGCGTCCAGCTGTCCAGAATAATACGGTCCGATAATAAATCTTCCACATAATCGTTCTAAATCAGCAATTTTGCTGCCGAATCGCATTTACTCCATGCCTAATTATTATAAACGCCTGGTCCATTCAAATCATATTTATACATCCTGCAGCCATTATATTTCGCATTTTACCAATTTAACTAAACACAAAACTGTCGCCATAAATTATAATTTAATATTTCCGGACGATGAAAAGACGATGAAAATTTGTTAGCGGTATTGCCACATTAAAAATTAATAGCGGTTTTAAACTATTTCGCATGGCAATACCAGTGCCGAATGACAAGGAAAGGGAAATGGCTATTAAAATCTTTGAAAACACGAGGAATATCAGAAAATGTTGAATATGAGGAAACTGTAAAACATTTTGATTTACGCGACGTTTGGTTAACGACAACTTTGTCTCCAATAAATTCAATGTTTTTTTATGTATATTATTTTAAGCATTAGTTGTAGGTAAGCTCGTGTTAACCCTTGACTTTATTTTACCCATGAAGTTATACATGATTTTACCCATTGTAGAACCGCATACTACACCTAGCTTAAAGTCACCCTTAAAAAATGGCTTCTCTGGAATATTCCCTACAATTTAGTCGATGTCGGGTAATAATAAATGCAAGTGATAAAACTAAGTCAAGTCGTCACGAGTCTCCGTAAAGTCATAACCCCGGTTAACGACTCAAAAAGGGCAGGTTTTTGAAAGAAACGTCGCATAATTTTAGTCAACTTCAAAAAAAAGACAATTCGTGTATTTTTTCGAGTTAAATCGTGCATTTTTTTAACTTTAATTATTTTATTGTAGAAACCATTTAGATAGAATTGCGTGCCTTCTCGGAATGGTGGATTATGTACTTGAAATACTTGGTTTTTCTGCCACCATCTAAACTGGGCTATGACTGGAGACTCTTGACGACTTGACTAATTTTATTACAAATTAATGTCACTTAACATTGGCAAAATTGTTTGGAGTATTTCTGAGAAGCCATTAAAAGAAGAAAAGAAGAAGAAGAACCCTGGCTACAATGGTGTCAGAGAAACCAAGATTTGGAGGACAAAATCCACCATTACGAAAAGACGCAATTCTAATTGGTTTCTAAAATAAACTATGTACTGTAACATTTTTTACACCAATAAAAATTCTCCAACGATTTACAGACTCCAGAAAACAATCTAAAACAACTGTACAATTTTAACCTTTACAACTAGCGCGCAAGGTATCCGCTCACTATTCCAACAAGTGCACAACGAGCCAAATTAATTGGCCCAAAACAATTCCAATAGAATGTCTATTCTTTTTGTGCTTTGGCATGCAATTAACGACATACGCGGACAATGTCGCCTAACTAGCTACTGACGGACAGACGGCCTGCTCAAGATGAGTTAGGACTTGCATCCACAACAAGGTGCACTGTGCACCCATTAATAGAAAAACTCTACAACGAAATTCAGCATAGTTTACATAACATTTTAAGGCGCTATAGGTTCAACCAGGTTAACATTTTTTATGAGGCGAAGAAGGCGAGTGCTAACTCTAATAGGTACCGTTTTTATGTGTACAAAAAAATAATATAAAAATGCCCTTTAGAGTTTTGTTAAATTTTGTTGATGACTTCACTAACTCGAATAATAATTATAAATTCCAAATGTTTCAAAAATTCAAACGTGTAAGAAGTAGGTAAGTCTAAATGGTATTTCAATTTTAAATAGGAATACATTTCATATATTAAATTATCGAGTGAAGTAATTCAAATAGCGTATTGAATTTATGATTTCACTAGATAAATACCATATATTTTTTTCTTCTTGAAAACTGTTACAATTCTTAACAAAAACTTAATATTTCTAGAGCTCTTTATAGACATGTTGTAAACCTATTGCGCCATAAAACCATACACAAAAACAATGACTCGAAATTCTTTCAAAACCTAAGACAAACCCGTAATAGGCGTTCAGGTCCCTTTTGATCGCCTATGAGAGCATGAGTGTTTAGCTTGGCAAAAGTTTGGCCAATGGTCCAGCAACTGGCCCAATAGTTGGTTTAACGAGTAAACGGTATCGCCAATGCCGGTCCAACTATTAGCCAGCGTGTACAAGTCCCTATTTCATACATATGACACGTTGACGTAGTAACATTTTCAATATTAATGTCAATGATAAGACAAATCGAATGAGTCCCCGTTTATCTCATAGCTTTCTAAGGAGCACAAGCATACCGTTTACGATATATTTACTCGAACAGCTTCGCAAACACATCGTTGCGACAATATATCCGTCGGCAAGTGATTATACGTGCGTAAATTTGTAGCGCTTATTCGTGTTCTGTAGTGGACAGCTATCTTAACACAGTCACAGATTACTTAATAGTTACACACAGTGCCTATACAACGTATGTTAATACGTATTTACAATTTTACAAGCTTTTACAAGCAATTTGCAATGTATGTATGTTTGTCCGGGTGGAATCTTGCAATTGAATTTTAAAGCAGTTATCCTCAAACCTTCGATAATCTTTTATCGAAGCCTTTAACGATTGAGATGATATTTTGCATACCCGTCAAGTTCCGATGACAATGCAATATTATGGTGACAGCGATGATGATGATGATGGAGACGACAGGTGGACAACGGAACTCCTTGACAATAGTAGACTGGCCGTAATCAGGCTCATTTTGATCAGCACACGGTTACGATCACTAATTTTATAAAAGCTTGGATAGAAAATCATATTTTCAGAAAAAAAACAAAATTATTCATACCTAGTATCTTGTAGATTTTTCATAAGTACCTTAACCAGGTTTTTAAAACTTTATTCTTTAAATTTTGTAGGTCCACTGCATTCTAATATCAAAATGTTTTTTTTATACAGCTTGGAATGACGTTTCAAGCAGATGGCCCAGCTGATGTTAAGCGGTACCCTCTGTCTATGAACAGTCCATTATCAGTTTATCACATAGGTCACGTCCACCCAGGATGCACCCTACGTGGCATTGCACTGAGCCCGCCACCCTGAGACATAAAGATGAAAAGTCTCATGTGCCTGTAATTTCACCGGCAACCATACCCTTCAAACCGGAACACATCAATGCGAGCACAACTGCTTTGCGGCAGAAATAGGTACACTGTTAAAAATTATGTAATTTTACTGACAGTAAATTTACAGAAACCTGTAATTTACCAGAAAAATTGGGATAGTTAAGGAAAATTATGTAAAATTTAAGTTTTTTTTTTCCTTTTTACATTTTTGTGTATTTTTACCAAAAATTTATGTAATATCATTGGTTTCGTGTGATTTACATAAAATTCTTGTAATTTCACAGATTAAATAAAAAAATACATAAATTTGTTTTTAATATTACATAAATTAAACTCAAATTCACATAGATTTATGGAATCAATATTTTAGCGACAATTTACATAATTGATATGAAAACATCAGTAAAACCACATGCCCATGATGGTAAATTTACTTACACTAAATGTAAAATTAGCTAACTTTCGACATTACATAATTGATATGTCTATTTACAGAAAATTTATGTAGTATTTTTTATTGGAGGAAATTATCATAAAATCTATAGAGACAGTTTGGACAAAATTCATAAATTTGTGTAATTGTACGAAATGAAAGTGTAATTCACAACCATGAAAAACAGTTTTACATAAATTATGTAAATTTAAAAAACAAATTCATGAATTTGTGATTTTCCGTTTAAAATCAGTAAAATTACAGGACCATGATTGTATGTTCTAATGCAAAACTACCTAACTTTTTAATATTACATAATTTGTACGTCTTTTACATTAAATTATGTAGTATTTACTACGACAGGGAAATTTACATAAAATAATACTATTTCACATAACGAGATCTTGAAATTACAGGGCAATGATGGTAGGAATAACTTTATGCTTGTGTGAAATTACATAATTATTTAATATTACATATTTGGTACCTTTCACTACATTCAATTATGTAGTATTTACTACGACAGGGAAATTTACATAAAATAATACTATTTCACATAACGAGATCTTGAAATTACAGGGCAATGATGGTAGGAATAACTTTATGCTTGTGTGAAATTACATAATTATTTAATATTACATATTTGGTACCTTTCACTACATTCAATTATGTAGTATTTACTACGAGGGGGAAATTTACACGAAATAATAGCAGCGTCTTACCTGAAATAAAACGCATAATATAGATACGTCTTTATAGATACCCTTATAGATTCGTCATGTCTGTCTGTCCGTTTGTCTATCCGTCCGTCTCCCTGTCCGTGCGTATGTCACAGCCACTTTTTTTCCGAAAATATAAGAGCTATGCTGTTGAAACTTGGTAAGTAGATGTATTATGTGAAGCGCATTAAGATTTTCACACAAAAATAGAAAAAAACAATAATTTTTTGGGGTTCTCCATACTTAGAACTGAAACTCATTTTTTTTTCATTAAACCTACCTATACTTATGGGTTATCTATGGATAGGTCTTCAAAAATGATATTGAGTTTTCTAATATAATTTTTTTCTAAATTATAGTTAGCGCGAGAGACACTTCCAAAGTGGTAAAATGTGTGAGCCGTAACTTCTAAAATAAGATAATGATAAAACTATATTAAAAATATATACCTATATGATGTACATTACCATGTAAACATCCACCGAAAATTGGTTTGAACGAGATCTCTAGTAGGTACCTGAGTAGCTTTTTTTAATACCTAGGTACTACGTCATAAATCGTAAACTATCCAAGAACTTTTATATTATGTAACTTGCTGCTACGGAACCCCTCATGGGCGAGTCCGACTCGTACTTGGCTGCTTTTTATAGATAATGGTGTTTACAGATTAAGTGCGTAGGAACCTACTTAGTTATTAAAGAAATTTACCAAACTATATTAGGTGTAGGTACCTACAGGTAGCTACCTAGTACCTACCTACCGCTTACCTAGGTACTTGGGTTAGGTACCTATTGTATTAAGCTTCAATTTCTTTTTTCTTCGGTCGCGTACAGGATGTGAAGCCACGACACGAGGTTCACTTGGCTGTTGCTATGGGTAGGTAGGTATGTACCTACTGTATCTCGCTAACTGGTCGTAATCCAATTAAACTGTTGGTGCCTCTGGACACCTTGAAGAGTGTTTTACAAAGTACCATGATCAATTTTGTCATACGACGATAACTGGTGAAGCCACGAGGTTCACTCGGCTGTTGCTATGGGTAGGTAGGTAGGTATGTACCTACCTACTGTATCTCGCTAACTGGTCGTAATCCAATTAAACTGTTGGTGCCTCTGGACACCTTAAAGAGTGTTTTACAAAGTACCATGATCAATTTTGTCATATGACGATAACTGGTGAAGCCACGAGGTTCACTCGGCTGTTGCTATGGGTAGGTAGGTAGTAGGTACCTACTGTATCTCGCTAACTGGTCGTAATCCAATCAAACTGTTGGTGCCTCTGGACACCTTGGAAGAGTGTTTTACAAAGTACCATGGTCAATTTTGTCATATGACGATAACTGGTGAAGCCACGAGGTTCACTCGGTTGTTGCTATGGGTAGTAGGTACCTACCCATTATTACCTACTACTAGGCACATATCTCGTAGAATACCTACCTACCTTACCTTCCTAATAAAATGCATAAATTCCTACCTACCTAGGTAGGTATCTATAGGTAACCATACAAAAACTTGTAATACCTACCTACCTTTACTTAGTATTATATAATCGGTAGGTAGGTATTGCAAATACCGACAATGCGATACTAGGTACCTATCCGTATTCCTAGTTACCGACCCCCAGATCGGGATTTTTGTCTAAATAGTCCCAAATAAGTGCCTCAAATTAAATAATTAGTGCCTCAATAGGTAGGTACCTACTTTCGAAACCCAGCAACCAAGCACGAACGGTTTAGCTAGGTACCTATATCTCAATAAATAAGCTCTTGTGTACCAATACCAACAGTCCTCTCCTCGATTGCAGATTTTATGTACCTACCTAGGTACTAGAACCTGACTGACTATCAACTAATCTAGCCGACGCTATTTTGTTATTTATGCAACGATCACAGAGGTTCTTATAAGCTTTTGCGATTAAAGTTACGGAGACGTCGTCTATTTTTTATTTTCCTAGTGTTTTTTGTTATTTTGGTGGCATTTTAACCAATGTAGGTAGCTCGTTTAAAGAGCCTATAAGTGTACCTATCTAATGAAATGAATTATGGAAGTGAATTGCGTGGCTTTTCAAATTGGTGGGAATTGTCTACCAAAGTTTTAGTAAAACGGCCACCGTTTTACTAAGACTTGACTTGACTATTGAGGTTTTTTAACGACTTGGAAGGATTATAACGTTGCAAATTATAAATTATAATTACAATAATAAATTATACCTACTTGAAAAGGGCAAATCCAAAAGCCGAGAGAAGTCAAATAAAAAAAAAAAAAAAAAAACTGTCGATTCTCGCGCATAATATAGCCATTGCGACCAGCCTACGCGCCGCCCGCCCCACCCGCGCGCGTGCCTCGCTCGCGTCTGTTTATTTCTCTTTGGTTGGCTATGCATTCTTTCTGTTCGGCGGTTCGGCCTGTCCTGCGGTGTGGTTATTGCACCGCAGCAAGTGAATTGATGTTTTTATCAGAAACTAAATAATCTTCGTGAAAGTTCATAAAGTTCTTCGTGCAGGTAAGCTTATATTTCTTACATAATTATAAATAAACTTTCGTTACCTTTAGATATGTGTTTCATGTGTTTGTGTCTAAAAACGAAAAGAACGCATGTCGGCCATTTCTGCCGTGTAAAAAAACCGACCATAGGTTCGAAAAATCGAAATAAAATAATTAATTCTTTTGAGTAGTTCATTGTACTTAGGTTATTGCTACAGTCACTAACTTTCCAACATAACCTAATACCTGTTTGGCGGCATGACTCATGTTCCATGAGAGAAGGGTAGACCTTTGGTGTGGGACGCTACATGCGTTGATATGATACCCTTGCGCTATTTCATCTGTTCAGGACTTGGGACATCAGTTAGGGCCGGTGCGGCGGCAGTTTCCTCTGAGGACGGTTGGGGGGGGGGTGTAAATAAGGGGGCACTGAGGAAAAAGAGTTTTTTTTCCTCAGTGCCCCCATGAACACTCTGACCAGATCTGTAGCAGCGGTCTTTAGGTAGCACAACTGTTACATAATGTATTTTTTTTAATTTTGTACGTGTCGTGTGTTGTTTGTGTTATTTTTTCTGTAAATAAATGTACGCTACTCATAAATGTTGACTACTCAGGGTAGATGCTGCTGCCCGTCCCCTGGTGTAACCCCTTAGTCAGCTTGTATGACACCTACGGGAGGGATATTCTTAGTCCGGACGTGTCCTTATCCATCCATGAATCTTATCATGGCACGTACATATGCCACAGCCAATTTATTTGATTAATTAATAGTAAATTGACACTAATTTGTTTAGATTCTACAACAAAGATGCCTATCTTAAAGGTATGGTCCAGTAATCACAATATTAAGAAAGCTGTGAACTGTGACCTGAAAATAAAAAGTGTGCTCGAAAAGGGTAAAATTCTTTTTTTTTTAGCCTGTTTAAATAAGTGTAGTCCAACTTTGACTGGACTAGTATGTAGTGTAGTTCGATAATACCTTTGTGTTTTATTAGAATTAATTCCTATCATGTGTACAATGTGTACAGCCAATGTTGGGACTCTCCCAACGTTGGTTGTGCTTTAGTGTTATGTAGTGTCACCATCATAATCAGCCTACAGAAGTCCACTGCTGGACATGTGCCTCCCGCATAGAATGCCATGACAAACGGTCTTGAGCAGCCACCATCCATATTATCATGTAATGTAGACAAATAGGTGCCTATAGTATTGATTCCTATCATATATTACAATGTGTAGCATCCAAACTTTGCTGGACAGTATTATGTAGTGTAGTACCTATAGATAAATACCTGCATGTTTTTTAGGGTTCCGTACCCAAAGGGTAAACCGGGACCCTGTTACTAAGACTGTGCTGTCTGTCTGTCCGTCTGTCACCAAGCTGTATCTCATGAACCGTGATAGTTAGAGAGTTGAAATATTCACAGATGATTTATTTCTGATAAATAGGTATATCTGTTATATACAGAAAGATAATAGGTACAACTAATACAAAGTATGTACAAAATACATATGAAACAGTTGTGCTACCTGCTTATATATCTGTTATATATATAAGCAGATATATCTTCAACTGTTTGAGCTAAAATATTGCATACCTGCCAAGTCCCAATGACAATGCAATAGTATGGTGACAGCGAGCTGCTGTGATGAATGGAGGCTGAAGGTGGACAACGTAACTCCTCGGTGGATAATAGTAGACTGGCCGTGTTTGGGCTCATTCCGATTTTTTGTATTTGTTATAGCGGCAACAGAAATACATCTGTTAAAATGTTAACTGTCTAACTATCACGGTTCATGAGATAAAACCTGCTGACAGACGGATAGCGGAGTCTTAGTAATAGGGTCCCGTTTACCCTTTGGGTACTGAACTCTAAAAATGTAGCTCAGTGCAGGTTTCCATACTTAACTTTCTTTATTTTTTTTCTCGAAAACCATGAGTTTTAGCGTTTCCCCACCTATTTGGGGAGAGGTCTTCCCCTGCCTCCCACTCCTTTCCTTTCCTCCCCAACTCCCCGTAATTTTAACTTTGTAGCTCAGTGCTGATCTCCATACTTAACCTCAAAGTTTTCTTTATTTTTTCTCTGAAACTAGATGTTTCCGCGCTTCTATGGGGAGTTTACCTCCATCTCTTCTCTCCACCCATCTCCTTCTACAGCTGTATACAAATGGTAGATTTTGGAAACTTAAGCCAAAAAATGTATTGACATCTCTATCTTTATTTCAGCAAAAGAGAAAAACATTGCGGGGACAAAAATATTTCTTATAGACGGCACAGAAATAGAAGATGATGATGTTCTTGAAACATATAAAGGCGAGATACTAATTATCAGAAATGACTGTGAACCAGAAAATTATATTCAGCTTGCAACTGAAGTAGCATCAACTCGGACGCTGACAAGTTCCCCTACTTGGACGAATTCCCCTACTTCCAGCATAGCCAGCAATAACAGCGAATCAAGCCTGAATAATAACATTGTATTTAATATACCCTATGAGAAATTGCCTTCGGCTCTTTTGACACGGCTAAATGAGATTGCACCTATTTCCACTGCAGACTTAAACACAGTGGTGAGAACTGTGACGTATGAACTTATTTGTCACCAACAATTGCTCAACAGATCCACATACAGATCAGTTGCACGGGAACTGTGTGATAAGTTTCCACAGTTATACGACAGAGACAATGATACAAAAGAACTTATTGGCATAGGATACTACACAGTTTTTAAAAAAATCGAAGAGAGAGTGCATTATCTTCAAAGGCCCAATAACACAGCAAGTAAGAAATCTCATTTACAGGATGAAGTGTTGATACCAAGAAAGAAATCCAAAATAGTAAAAAATCTGTCTGCAGGATGCATGAAGTGGCAACCTGATGGTTCAATTGATGATGAAACTATAGAAAATCAGAAAACATGGTTGAAAACAAATGCTTCCATAAAAGAAAGAGATGAATCAAAAGTGGAAACTTACATGCAATTAACCTATGCATGCCAGAGAAGATTTTTGAACTCAAGACCTGCGCTGACTACAATTATCGATGAGTGGCCAGTATTGTTTGAGGAGAAATATATGGTATGGCACTTCGACTATCTTTGTGCCTTAAATGCAAACCAATGTGTGGAAACATTTCTCAGTAATTTACCTACATTCAATAATCAGTTAAGAGAACTGATACCAAAAAAATCCAAAGATGTGCCCGTTATAATCCCAAGTGATGATGGTATACATGGTACTCTTCAAATAATTGGCAAATATTTTAAGGAAGATACATCCCACATATTTCAAAAATATGAGGTACCTACCTACTTGTTATTTCATTTTATATTTAAACTAATATTATATAGGTACTGATTTTATTTTTAATTGGTGGATTAAGTTGTATCTGTATTTAATTTTTAGGAACCATTAGTGAGGGCTGATGTTGCTAGCCGAGTGAAGATAGCTGCGCCTAACGTTATATTTTCTGGTAAGATACGCTTTTTTGTTTATTAACCGACTTCAAAATTAAGGAGGTATATATTTATGTAGTTGTCTGTATTTTTACTATCGATATTAGGGTTAACCCCCTGACTAACGAGTGGTCTTATAAGTTTAAGGCCATAGTGTGTTTGTCTCTGGCTTCATAGCTCTGTAACTGCCGTTTTGATTTAGTTGTGTTTTTTTATAATGAAAGCTGGTGTATGTGATATGGTTCTTAGCTGTTTGGTGGAAATTGGTGGTGAAAACAATCTTAATGAAGCGATATTTATTTAATGGAACATCAAAAATAGTCAGGGTTTTAAATTGCAATAAAATTATTATTTTTTAAAAAGTGAACTAGTTAAGAAGTTACATGCCATTCGAGGGACTCCGCTGATGTTGCAGCGGAGTCAGCTTGCACTGATGTACCCGGTAGATGGGGCATTACGAGTACAATACAATGTACTCAATATACTCCGGGTTGTCACTTACCTCCATGTGCTCCCTGTGATATGGCACATCGCTGACAATGTGGCGAGTTATCCTAATGGATAACCTAACATGGTTTAGGCTCCAACCGTGGATGCGTCTGCCCCTTGAACTTGTACGATCCTGGTGAGACTTTGCTGTGTGTTGTCTTATGTTTAAGTTCTTTATCTGAATAGCTAACTATAACATGTAACCATAACTGTGGTTCAATTACAACTTTTTATGTTAGCTAATAAACCTTTCTTTGTCTACAGATATCGACAATATTGCTTACTTAATTGTGGAAAACAAGATTGTCAGTGAAACTGCGAGTCCATCCACATCGTTGCAACTTTTGTTTGCTGCCTATTATATATTCAACATGGAATACCCACGGGAGTGTCAGAACACTCTGGAATTTATTCAGAGGTTCGTATTCAAAATAAATCCCAATGAAGGTAGTAAAGTATGCAATGGACGGATGTTGTGCAAAGTGTTGTCATTGATGGGTAAACTTAAGTATTAAGGAGGTAGCATGTCTCTTAAGTGCAATTATTGTGGCGAAATTTTTCTTACTGTGACCTCTTACAATTCTCACCAAAAAACTCATAAATTTTGTAAGAATGTGAAATTTATATGTGCTATACCTGTCTGTAAAAAAGTTTTCGATAATTATGAATCTTTTAGAAATCACAACTTTAGGTTGCACCCTTCTGACTCTTATATCACAAACACTCCAGGAGCTGACGCTAATACTAAGTTTAGCCGGTGCAAACAATGTAATGAGAGAATATTGACAAAAAATATTGAATATCACTTAAAGATTCACGATATTGAATTGGGAAGAAAGGTTAATTGTCCCTATATTCTCTCGTCTGAAATAGTTTCATGTCAATCGGCGATTTTTAGTAGTATATCATCCCTAAAAAGCCACATTTACCGTTATCATTCCACATCTCCCTCAGAGTTATATAGCCCCCAAATAGCTCCAAATAGCTTAAATCAATTGGAGCAAGCTACTGCTGGATCACATAGTGAATTTGAGTGTTTTGAAATCTCTAACGCAGCAGAATCCGATCGTAACCTTAACAAAAACATTAATCTGGTATCACAAAAGTCATTATTATCACTTTTGTTAAAATTAGAAACGAAAAATCTTCTTTCCCAAGACGCTATTTGTAGCGTTATAGAGGGTTATGCAGATATACATAAAAATTCGTTGCAAAAAATTAAAAAAGAAAGTTTATCTTTGCTTCAAACTTATCCAGACGTCAAAATAGACTTAGAAAAACAAGTTTTTAATTCTAACTATAATGAGAGTATGAATGGCACTTGGCGTAAGAAGTTGTTAAGTAGATATACTAGATTTAAACTGTACTCTGAACTTTTCAACGTTGTGTTACCAATCTCTATAACATTAGGTCGAAATAATTTTCACAAGTTGTGTGTTTTACAATATGTACCAATCATAGATACTATTAGAACGATGTTTGAAGATAGAACTTTTCTTGAACAATTTCAAAACCCAAAGGAAAAAATAAAAGATATTTTGAAAGATATTACATGTGGCTCAAAATGTTCTACTAATGATTTACTGAATAATCCAAATACTATAAAAATAATATTGTATCAAGATGCATTTGAAGTTTGTAACCCATTAGGGTCATCAAAGATCAAACATAAGATACTAGGAGTATACATGACAGTGGCAAATGTTTATCCTCATAATAGGTCTAAAGTAGATAACATCAAATTGGTTTTATTGTGCAAAGAAAAACATTTAAAAGAGTTTGGTATCAGTAAAGTATTTGGCAAATTAATTGATGACCTTATAACCTTAGAAACACATGGTGTCTTTATCCAGAATTGCAACAAAGTTTTATACGGCACTCTTTTGACATTGATTGGTGACAATTTAGGAAGCCACACTATTGGTGGTTTCGTTGAGAACTTTAACGTTCAAAACTTTTGTAGGTTTTGTTTAGTTAAGAAAGACCAGTTTACAGAAAATCCAACACTTTTAGGAAAAAAAGAACAGTTCAAGACTACAGCGATGACGTGGCTATTGCTAACGTATTAAATGAAAATAAGAATGATTATTCTTTAGAACATTCCCGTGGAGTTAAGCGCAACTCAGTTTTCAATCAAATCGGAAACTATCATGTCGTCGATGGATTACCACCATGTCTTGGACATGATTTATTTGAAGGTGTTATGCCATTCGACATTGCTCTAGCAATGAACTATTTCATAGAAAATAAAAGCTTTACTCAAGACTTTTTAAATATTAATATGGAACGTTTGTCCAAAAAGGAAAAAAATAATATGCCACCAGCCTTTAAAGCTGGCACTAAAAAACTGGGGGGTCAAGCACTTGAAAACTGGCATTTTCTTAATTATTTGCCACTGGTTCTATTTAAAGTAGTTAATATTCGCGATCCCGTGTGGCACATGATAATAAAGTTACGGGAAATAGTACAGCTCATTTGCGCATATGAGATATCTGTAGCTCAAACTGCTTTAATAACATCTGGTTCAAAGGAATATTTAATACTCAGGAAACGATTGTTCCCAAACGTCGCGTTGAGACCTAAACATCACTACATGCTACATTATGGTCAGTTGGTGAGGCTTCATGGGCCTTTGATATATTCATGGACGCTTCGGTTTGAAAGTAAACATAGATTTTTCAAAAACGTTGTGCGACACCTTCCAAACTTCATTAACGTCACAAGTTCATTAGCCACACGTCATCAGCTGCAAGAGGGTTACCTTTCTCAGGGAATTCGATATGATTCCACATTATTTCCTGAACATTCTCAAATGTGCTGTGTTGATGATCTGCCTCTTGTAGCTCGGTCGTTAATTTCAAATGCATCTGGTACAATGCACTCTTCTCCTCGTATAACTTACAGAGGAATAAAGTATTCAATCGACAATTATCTATTGTGTAGACAAGAAGAAAATATACTGTATTTCTTAAAAATAAAAAACATTGTTTTCAGTACCACATATGAAAATCCATATTTTATTGGATCGGTTGCTAAATTTGAGTATAACTTCGAAATAGGATTGTGTCAAAAGCTTTGTAGTACACATCAAATAGATCCTGATGATATAATTTGTAGTGACTATGAAAATCTTCTTCAATTTCACACATATTCTACACACCTTGTAGACAATGTACTTTATATTGCTCTGCATAATTCTTATTTAGATTTACTTTAGTAAAATTTGTATTATGTTTTATCTGCTGTTTGGTCAGGCCTGTACATAATCAGTACAGCCTTTGTTATAATGCGCGTCATGTAAAAAGAACGCTGGCGTCAATACTTCTTCAGGCGTTCCAGCGTTCTTTTTACATGACGCGTACTATACCTTGGAAGACTGGGTGGGTTTGGGTACTGGTCAAAAATCAGCTGAACTGTTACTTTCATTGATTTCTTCATGGTTTGTTTTTTATGTCAGTAATATATATTAATGCAACTAGTGTAATTTAAGGTATAGTATATTTAACTGTGTTATGTCGAACTTTTTGGCAGAATAACGCTTAAGATGGTGGTTGCTTTCGCTTGTGGCGCGAAATTATTTTTTTCGTGTTTTTTGCTCATCACAGCCCATCAACACTTCTTCAGATAGCAAAAATTAATTTGCCGGTAAATTATATGACCTCACACAGGTTTTCATTTATAGTATCACATAAATATCATTAGTTTCGCGCCACAAGCGAAAGCAAACCACCTTAAACTCTATAATTTTTGTCTGGTATTTTTAAATTAGAGGCACTTCGAACCTTGATATGTCTTTTCTGATTATGTAACAACATTTTAAAAAGCTCCGACTTGTAGTTTTTGAATTAAATGGAAACTAGAGCCGGAAGGTACGAAAAACCGTAGATAATTAATTTAAAAACTACAAGTCAGATCTTCATATTGTAGATATAATTTGATATTCATATTTTATATTATTATGTGGAATAGGTTGTATAGAGTCTGTTCAAAAAAAGAAGCGTCGTGGGATCGATCGTCGATTGGAGGGCGCAGCTGTGCTTATTTACCTTTTTCGTTCAGCGGGCAATACAATAGCGCGTCTGTTCCATTATGATCATTTTACAACTGTAACTATTTATTTATTATTAAATTCAAAATTCCGACAGTTTGAATCCTAGGCTAAAGAAATAGTTAAATAAATTAAATACTTAAATCGTTAGTTTACAATTTGGCCACGACGCTTCTCTTTTTGAATAGACTGTAATAATATTAATTTTATTATAATATTATTATAAATAAATCAAGCCAAACAACATTAATAATTAATACAATTATAATTATAAATTAAGTACTTATTCTTCATGTTTGATGGTACTAACGTACTAATATTATTATTTGATATTATTAATACCTAAATAATGTCTATAAAATAGTAAATCCTTTCTTTTGTTAGTTTTAGTTACTACTTGTTATTTCTTAAATCGTTGATGTGCTCAACGTACTAGTTTGTTTTTCTTGCAACATGTGTGAAATTACTAATTAAGTATTGTTACGTAACGTGAAAGTTTGTTTTTAATGTCAACTCCAAATATTAATAAAACTTTGTATAAACTAAGTACTTATTATTAATCTTTGATTAATCGAATGTTTTATAATTGAAATTATTATTAATAAATAATGTGTGAACTAGTAAATCCTTTCTTTTGTTAGTTTAAGTTACTGCTTGTTATTTCTCGTGTTGTGTTCAATGTATTTATGTTTTTTTCTTGTGATTTTTATATTTAAATAAGGAAACATTTTGTAAAAATACCAATGATGATGTATGAATGATGTGTTCAAGTTACTTATTCTTACATTGGTATTATTTTTGTAAAGTTATGTATTGGTTTAAGAAAATTGCAAGTCATGTTGTATTAACTTATAGGTCATATTAACACACTATGATGGATGTGCTGCGTTAATATGACATGTAAGTAGGTATTCGAAAATTACTTGCGATTTTACTTCAACATTATGTAATTGTACAGAAATAATATGTTATTTTACAAGGAGGTTTCCCTAGTCAAAACGTAAAATTACATATTTTATTTTATGAATCACGGAAATAACAAGTAATTTTACCCAACCTTTATGAAATAACACCCTTTTTCGCCTTAGATTTACATAAATTTTATTGAATTTTCCCAGGTTAGTTCAGTACTTTCAAATAAATATTCCTGAAAAATACTATTTTACCAGTAATTCTACATATATTTTTCCTGAAATTTACATTTAAATTCAATAACTTTATGTAAATAATCTTTATAAGTAACTACATTACAAGTAAATTGACATATTTTTTTCTAAAATATACACCTGAATGAAGTAATTTTACATATTTTGTTGCTGAAATATACACATTAATTCAGTTACTTCCCATAAATATTAATGAATAATAACTATAATGACAGTAATTTTACATATTCTTTTTCTGAAAGATACAGTATTTTTACATAAATATTCGTTATTAATAACTGCATAACAAGTAGTTTTACTTGTTTTATTTCTGAAATATACACTTAAAAACAGTGATTTTACATAAACAATCTAAAAACGCTCATACTAGTTCAGTATTTTTCCACAACTATTATTGAAGTTCACTCAATAGTTATGTAATTTTACCTGACATATGTCTTAGACATACATAAGTTTATGTAAGTTTACGTACAATGAAATACATAACGTTATGTAAAATTACATAACAATGGAATACACTACGGTATGTAAAATTACAGATGTGTAATTTTACATATAATGAAATACACGACGTTATGTAAAATTACAGATACGTAATTTCACATAATAATGAAATACATTATGTTATGTAAAATAACATTGTAAAATTTATGTGTAATTTTACACAACTGGGTAAAAAATATATTATGTAATATTACATCACCATGGGAAAATCACATTATTATGTAAAATCACGGAACTTTTGGGGCAACGAAAGTTGCCCTCAATTTTATGTAATTTTCACTGAAAATTTTTAACAGTGTATGGTGGTAGTACTTCCCCGGACGAAATCTATCACAAAAAGCTCTACTACTACTAAAATTATATGATAATAAATAAATAAAATAAATAAATCATGCTGAACAGCTTACACAACACTATCTAGCCCCAAGCTAAGCAGCGCTTGTGTTATATAATGATATGCTAATTATATTATATTTATATTAGGATAGACTGGGTAGAGTCTATCCCATAGAAAAAATATCCTTCTAATAAAAAATCAAGATGCTATTTCGAGTTTTCCTGACAAATTGTTATTGAACTACAACTAGTAGGTACCTAGGTAAATGTATGGCAAGAAGGCCATGGGGCGTCGTAAAAATATGGCAACTTCCCAAGGGCGTCACAGTTAAGATAAGTTTGGGAAGCCCTGGGATAGAGCTTAGAGCAATGCGGCCTCTGGGATAGATAGATGGCTGGATCCAGTATCTATCCCCAATAGGGGAGAGCGGGATTTCACAAATCCAGGCTTACTGCGCGTGTTACCTCATGTTTACACCTCACTTCGACTCACCTACCCTCGACCCCAGTAAAACACATACTCGTAGAACCCACGGCCTACTTGTAAACTCACACCGCCTCCAATAAAAAGCTCGTAAAGCATGTGGAGTGCACTATTACATCCGATGTTCCTGTTTGGGGCAGGTAGGGCCTTCTCACATAAAAGCAGTGAGACGCCGCAATGAAACATTGGCGATACCGTCCCTAGTAAGATTTGCCGATTTTAGGGACGGCATTGCCGATTTTTGGTCGCGACGTCACACCGCTTTTGTCTGTGGAGGCAATTGTAAATTATGTTACAAGTGTGTAATTTTGGTAATTACCGCTGAGGCGCCATTGAAACCCGAGCCGTTAAGTGAAGGTCTTAAAAGAGAGCCGAGGACGGTAATCATCAATACACACGTGTATCATACGACGCTTTTCATCCACAAACCGGACGACGTGGTGTTGGAAGGCCCCATTTTGGCCCGTGCTTTGAGTATAAGCATTGCCACGTGCAAATATGTCAATAACAAGTAATTAATTTTGTAAACATTTAAAAAAACCTTTCAACGCATTGAAACGGCTGAGCCGATTTTGATCAAACATAGCTAAGAACACCCCGACAAATTCACCTTTCAAACAAAAAAAAAGAAATCGGTTCTTCCGTTCCGGAGCTACGAGCGGACAGACAGATACACACACACACACACACACACACATACGCACACACTCAGACACGTCAAACTTATAACACACCGTCGTTTTTGCGTCGGGGGTTAAAAATATATTTTATTGACATAGAAAGTCACGTTTTTGACTTCATCTTGAAGAAGCCTCACAAAGCAAACTCAATCAAGATATTAAAGAACTTTCCCAAACCAATTTGCCACAATCAAACATGATTCCGTAAATGCTGATACTTGAAAACTTCGGGCATATTCCGAGTAACCCTCTAAAATCCCCGCGGAAAGGCACTTGTAATCGAGAGGGCTTTATTAATTACAAACTTGGACCGCAACCCCCACCCCTTCCCATCCCCGAGCAATTACCGTCCCTAATCTCTGTTGACTAAGGTTTAAATTCCCAGACAGCGCTCCGCTTAACCCAAATTCAACCTTATCTTTTGGGCGTCGCACCACCACGTAAAGATACTCCGATTTACTGGATTATCGACTTAAAACATAGAAGTTTAAGGTTGTGTTTTGAACAGCAGGAACTAACAAGCATCAATTTGTTAAATGAAGAAAATGGAGATGTGTAATTTGGAATTCTTGCTTGGGTGGTTTCCGTAATGCGCCGTGTTCGCAGTATGTCCGACGAGAGGGTTAAATTATATGTGCCTATCAATGAAGTTCGGCAGTAAAGCCTTTAATACCTTGCAATTATATGGGCCCTTAAGGAGCGCTTTCATGCCTTTGTAACGGACAAGGGTACTTACTACTGCGAACAGTACCTCTACCCTCTACCCCGTGAGCACAAAGTTTTTATGCAACAATATGTTCAGTTAACATACTCCTCCGTCTAGAGGGGCTAGTCTGCATATTATATGTATGTTACAAGCAACTTACTGCTTACGTTGTGGTGTACACCACACGCATTTAAGTATGGCGCTCTTCGGTTTCTTCAGAATCAGAATCAGAATAGTCTTTATTGCAAACTGTTTCAAACATAGGATGATAGGTTTTTTGTATAGTTCAAACAGTTGGCACATTTCGGAAATACAATAATAATAAAGTACTTCAATCACAGTCAATCGCACAACTCGGCTACGGTCTAATAAATACTACTTGATTAATAGTGAGTTTCACTACACTTGTGCTCTTTTTATCGAGCTACATTGGTTAAAATGCCACCAAAATTACACAAAATAAATCAACAAAACACTAGGATATCAAACAAAAGTAGACAAAGTCTCTTTTCGAAAATGGCGTAAAGAGTCTCTAACAGAAAGTATCACAAAATCAACCCCATTATTCTGAACTTGAAAGTTTAAAATTCGAAGGTACTTCCGGCGGAAGCGGAAGCGTGTTAACGAGCGGCTTAATGTTGGCAGCACTGCTCTCGTTGACTTTTTAATTACAACCGCGGAATTACGTGAAAATACCCTTTTACTTTCAGCCGGGAATACAAATTGGGTGAAAAGGTTCTTTGAAAGGTTATTGCTGGATTACAAGTCTTATTAGAATTTCGAGTGGCTTTTGAATTCTTCTACGATATGTAGTTACTTACCAACTGCTGGGCATAAGTACATAACATAACTTAGCACGAGCTCTCAAGACCTTCACTCTGTCAAGCCATAAGCAGAGCAGCTCAATACCGCCTCTCAAGAGGTGCTGTAGTTCTTAAAATTAATATGGACATAGGTAACTAAAGTGGAATGTTTTGATTGAGCCGCGAAATTCAAATATTTTTGTGTTTTTTGCTGATAACAGCTCATCAACACATCTTGAGATAGCGAAACCTGATTTTGCGAAAACTAGGAGACCTTCCATATTTTGATTGAAAGTGTCTCATAAATATCATTAATTGTTTAGCTACGAATGTCAATGAATAAAAAAAACACTATACATCATTGAATGACATTCGTAGATGAACTAATGATATTTATGAGACAACCATGTGTTTTAGTTCTCATAGCTTCCGAAAAATCAGGTTTCGCTATCTAAGATGTGTTGATGAGCTGTGATCAGCAAAAAACACAATAACATTTGAATTTTGCGCCACAAGCGATACGTTAAACCTACGTTGGAAATGATATCATCGAAGTTATTGACCACTACGTCTATTTGTCTCGGACGATTTAACTAGGAAATTATTATTATTTCAAATTCAACTAGTATAGTTGTTTCCTTAAAAACAAATATGAATAAATAATCTTAAAAAGGATCCTTCGCAATAACTCAGCTGAGAAATACGTACAGCCAAAACAAGCATGAAAATACCCTACCCTACAAAATTCCGGTCATCGTACCGCGCGCGTCCGACCGGACCTAAAGGAGCGAAAAATAAGCTGATTTTAGCCCTAAACGCCGCCAAAATTTATGTCCTCCTCTTGACCCCTGCAACGCTTTATTCACCTTTTATTTTTATTTGAGTGAGCAAGGAACAAATCTTAGCGCAAAAGGGATAATAAAATAATCGTTAGATTCGTTTAGACGAATCTAATTTCACGCGTTGCTGCCCAAAGGGACGCCAGTAGGGTTGGATCCGTCTCTTTCTTTCACGTGGGGTTAGTTGTCGGTCTCACTCTAACGGTGGCCAATCGTTGAGTGAGTTGCAAGTTGCAGAGTTTTTTCATGTTTGCGGGTTTTAGAGGAAGTTTTTTAGGACGGTGGAAAAATGTCTGTGTTTTGATCGGGGAGAGAAGATTTAGATGTAATAATGTTTAGGGGTAAACTGATGTTTTATGGCTAAGATTTTCAGCTAGCAATAGACATACGTAACATAACATAACCTCCAATCTTCACAAGCGTTTTATTAATTTAAATCACAAGAGTCATTTTGAATCGTCTTGTAAACTAACGACCACACCTAGAAGAATCGAGCAACAAACACGGCTTGGCTGTTTTTGATGATCCTTCTTAGTAATTGAAAGCGCCTAGTGCATAATGCCTATCGAAAAAGAGATAGAGAAAGAGTGAGTACTAAAAATACTACAAAACTCAAAACTTAAAGAACATCAAACTTTTTTGGTATCCATAATCTAGTAGCAGGTCCAATCTAGCATAATCTAGCCGCTGTACAAGCAGATAATACCTACTCGTATATTTGTAATGTAAAATCATAATATCCACAGAGAAAACGAACAGGGTATAGAACTATTGATCAAAAATATACATTTACCTATACTACATATATTCAATTTACCCCAAGCAGTCAGACAATCATAATAAGTGTATGTAATACAGAATTGAATTAAATACAATTTTAGAAGATCTAATATAACCATTAAGATAGTACTACCTAAGTATAGATATAGAACTAGTACCTAAATGTTTTTTATTTATTTTTATGATATAAATAGGCAAACTAGCATACGGCCCACCTGGGGCCTTATTCTCGAAATCGTGAGATCGATCAAAACGGCGTGATGACGTCATATCTCGCTTAAAAAACTTACTTTACTATTCTCAGCATCTCGCAGACAAACGTGTGGTATTTACCATGTGGAATAGGTTTTATCATTCGAGATGCGTCGAGTCAAAATTGCTTCATTCGATTTGGTGTAAGCAACAAAATAAAATTAGCACTAAACCAATCTATTACAATTTATAACAATCTCATAATTTCGATCTCGCATGTTTCTTGCCCATCTCAAATGCCAAAATCTCGCTCAGTCGGATAGATCTCGTGACTTGTCGAGAAAGAATGTTAAGCGAATACATAATTTTTACATTAGTTCTAACACCACACAAAATCAAAACACAATATTGTCACAATGCTATCTACAAATCTGTCTATTTTTTTTGTGAAAAGTTTACGGCAGATATCACAAATCTATGTTATTGTCATTTAACTTCACACCACACGTTAAATTTATTTCGCACGCAACACAATACACTAATTTCAGTTGATTGACTGACGGAGTAGGTACGGACTTTGATGACAGACAGAACTCGCATGATTTTTAGATCTCACATGCTAAAGACCACACGTTGTATCTCGTACGAATTTCGTTCGAGATATAAAACTGTGAGATGCCGGAATATTGTGACGTCATCAAGTCGATTAGGTCGATCTCCGGATTTTGAGAATGAGGTGATTAGTGGTTCATTTAGTCAGGAAATTTGCACTTGATTCAAACTGTGAATATACATAAGCTGTTAAACCTTACTTTCAAAATAATTATGCCCTATTTTTGAAAAAACAAATTAATAATCGCGAATAGTCGAATAGTTTTCTCCCGATTAATCGATGATCGTAGCCATCTCGCTTGAAAAAACGTGTGAATGGAATGAGTGAGATTTTTCACTCGAGATTTCCAAGAATCAAGAGAGATGAAAACTATGAGACGTTAAACATCTCGCTTGAAACGAGAATTAGGCCCCTGATGTAAAGTGGTCACTGTCGCTTATAGACACCGGCAACACCCGGTATATTGTCGAATTAGGCAATTAGATTTAAAATCAAAAATTTAGTATACCTACAATTCGTCTCATTTTACTGAAATGATACTCATAAAGTTTTAAACGGATGATTCCATAGCACGTTTTCCCCAATTTTCCCCCAAAGAGCGGAATCAGAAGTGAAATATTGCCACATTTATTGGCCGTAGTGTCACGAATACCTAATATGTACCTTGTATATAAAAGGTGCTCACTAAAATGCAGTGAAACGAGAAGACGAGGTATTGGAATCAATCGTTATCTTTATTGAGTCGAAATCTAAATCGAATCTCCCATCAAATTGGGTAGCGTTGTCCGTTTTCACCAACTACTTGTGACTCTGTTACTGTTACTGCTAGCCTGAATCATCCCACTGTTGGGCAAAGGCCTCCCCCCCATATCCTCCAGTCACTATGATCCTGTGTTATTGCTTGTCAATTAGTTAATTAGTTACGTTAGTTGCCAATCTAGTTTATTATAGAATGTGTTATTACTGGAAGAAAGCGTTAGCAAAGTCAGTCGTGGAAAGCAATGGCGACGATGAGCTCACCACGTGTCATAAAAAAACATCTTAAATTAAATTAGTTTCTTTTTAAATAAAAAAATGAGATTTTCGCGCGCCTTTCGTTTTGCGAGCGCTATTCTGTCACTTACTAACTTACCTGAACTTTAATGAGTTAGATAGTGACACAAAATTTGACGTCAATCGACACCTTAATATGGATGAACCGAAGAGTGACCCCTAGCCCCTTGAGAACCTCAAATGCCATACAAAAATCCATGTAGTGTACACACATCGAGTATATACGGAGGCTGCAATACTCTAAGTGTACATCACGGCCGTGTCAGTTGATTGATATATTTGCAGACTCAATTCTCAGTTCCACTCAATCAATGGGGAGCCACAGGCAAAACTAATCTCAGATGGCGCCACCATCGCTGGTGCTTGTCATTTAGTGGTCTTGGCTTTTTCTCATCAGAAGGCAAACGGTGTGTACCTTTATTTTTACACTGAAATGCACTACACAGAGGCATGTTTTATACCAGACTATTATTTAATGTTAATTTACTGAAATTACCCATTCATATTAGACACTTTTGACAGTTCTTTTTGAAAAATTTTTAGACCTTTGTTTGGCTACGAAACAACACCAGCGATTATGCGCCACCTAGCGTGATAAATAAGCAGTGTGTCTCTCCATTGAGGTGAGATTTGGCATACCTGTCAAGTTCCGATGGCAATAAAATTTTATGTGTCACCTGATCTGACGATGGAGATGGAAGGTGGACAACGGAACTCCTCGATGGTTAATAGTAAACTGGCCGTGTTCGGGCTCATTTTAATCAGCCGGTAGTTCTGCTTACTAATTTAATTCAGTAATTGTAATTATTAATATTTTATGTTATATGTAATTATTGTAATAATTTAATTGTACCCTTTTAAAATTAAGTTGTTTTAAAATATTAATTTTTCACCAATAAACTTATTTGGCTGTTTTCCGTAAAAACTGCCATTTATACAGTGTGAGTCTTCATAATGTGCACAAATTAAAATGTCGGTAACTTTGGTTAATTTTATCGACGGAAAAAAGAACAAAAAAACGATATTTTTTTAATTATTTTAAGAAGCTTTTTAAAATTTGTTTGCTACTATGACCTCCATCTAAACAAAACGGTGTAACTTTTAAACTAAACGATTTATTTCAATGAAACAAACTGATTAATTATTAAAAATAACAGAAGCTGCTCATTAAATAAAAATTTATAGGAAAAATAGCTCTCAAATGAAAATTAAGATGCGTTTTCACAAGAATCAGCTTTTTTTCAATAATTTTTCCAGTAATATTAAAATTTTGCAATAAAAGCACTACTTTACCTACATTAATTATTACTTTAAGTTATTCTACATTGTATTATCTATCTGATAGTAAAAATCGCAAGTTTATAACTAAATCACAACATTTCTTATCAACTGTTAAAAAAAGGCCTTGCTCACCAGTTGCTCAACAAATAGTGCTTCGTGCGACTATGTGTTTGCAAAAAAGAGTTGGACATTTTGAGAACCTTATGCACTAGTTTTTACGTGGAATAAATGTTTTTTTTTTTTTTTTTTTTTTTTTATCACCCCAAATTAAACCTCCTTAGTAAACTAATGAATGGCGCGTCCGGAGTGCCTTTCTTTAACAGTTGATAAGAAATGTTGTGATTTAGTTATAAACTTGCGATTTTTACTATCAGATAGATAATACAATGTAGATTAACATAAAGTAATAATAAATGTAGGTAAAGCAGGGCTTTTGTTGCAAAACTTTAAAATTACTGGACAAATTATTGAAAAAAAAGCTGATTCTTGTGAAAAAACATCTTAATTTTCAATTTGAGGGCTGTTTTTCCTATAAATTTTTATTTTATGAGCAGCTTCTGTTATTTTTAATCATTTATCAGTTTGTTTCATTGAAATAGATTGTTTAGTTTAAAAGTTACGCCGTTTTGTTTAGATAGAGGCCATTGTAGCAAACAAAAATTTAAAAAGCTTCTTAACAAAATTAAATAAATATTGTTTTTTTTGTTCTTTTTTCCGTCGACAAAATTAACCAAAGTTACCGACATTTTAATTTGTGCACATTATGAAGACTCACACTGTATATGTATATATAATGTACGTTGAAAGAAAGCTATAACCTATTGTTAGGTCACGCTGGTGAAAAGGGCATAAAAACGGATGAATTAAATTTTTGGTATTTTTCAATAACTTACAAGCTTTTCTTAGGGTGCCGAAGCCAAATGGCAAAAAACGGTACCCTTATAGATTCGTCATGTCTGTCTGTCTGTCTGTCCGTCCGTATGTCACAGCCACTTTTTTCCGAAACTATAAGAGCTATGCTGTTGAAACTTGGTAAGTAGATGTATTCTGTGGACCGCATTAAGATTTCACACAAAAATAGAAAAAAAACAATAATTTTTTTGGGTACCCCATACTTAGAACTGAAATTTAAAAAAAACATCAAACCCAATACGTGTAGGTTATCTATGGATAGGGCTTCAAAAATGATATTGAGGTTTCTAATATATATTTTTTCTAAACTGAATAGTTTGCGCGAGAGACGCTTCCAAAGTGGTAAAATGTGCCCAACCCCCCCCCCGTCACTAGAAATGGGGACAAAAAAAGAGTGGAATATCTCATAGAAATATCTTAATTTAATTTAGGTCCAAAACTCTGTGATTTATAAGCAATTTGACATTTATGATATTAAGTTTCCTAAAATTTCCTTACAATTTATTATCGGGAAGTGTGCAAAAATTAACTTGTAAGATGTCGCGTTAACCCCTTTGAGTTTTGCCCCTCGTTTTTTTTTTTAGATGCTACAGGGATTCCTCAGGCTGATTCATCATGTAACTATGCACGTATTCAAAAATCTACTTATGATATGAAAGAAAGAAAGAAAAATTCGAAAATGACACTCGACAAATATTAATAATAAAAAAACGGCCAAGTGCGAGTCAGACTCGCGCACGAAGGGTTCCGTTCCATTATCTATAAATACGGCAAAATAATCACGTTTGTTGTATGGGAGCCCCTTAAATATTTATTTTATTCTGTTTTTAGTATTTTTTGTTAATACGGCAACAGAAATCTATCATCTGTGAAAATTTCAACTGTCGAACTATCACGGTTCATGAGATACAGCCTAGTGACAGACGGACAGACGGACAGACAGACGGACGGACAGCGGAGTTTTAGTATAGGTCCAGTTTTACCCTTTGGGTAAAACCCTAAAAAGAGAAAACATAACATATGAACAAAAGGGTTGAATACCCAACTGAGAATGTTTTTTTTATTTTATGTAATGGTTCGACAAACTGGCTTACGGCCCGCCTGATGGTAAGCGGTTACCGTCGCCTATTGACATATGCAACACCAGAGGTATTGCCAATGCGTTGCCTGCCCTGAAGGATTATTTATATTTATTTTTTTGAAGCAGCTCGGGTTGTAGTTTAGTGGTAACACCTCAGGTGGGAGCCCATTCTACAACTTGCACGTATGGGGGAGAAAAGATCTCGTAAAGCGAGCTGTACGAGATACCCACGTGTCGATGATGTGTTGATGAGCTCCCTTGCGTTGTCGAGAAGTGCGATGATAGAACCTGGAAGCGGGTATGAGATTGAAACGCTCCTCAGACCACTCCCCATTGTAAAGCTGATATAACACACAGAGCGAGCCGATGTCTCGGCGCAGGCTCAGCGGCTCTAGTGAACTGGAGAGCTTGGGGTCGTTGACGATTCTAACAGCGGAATGTGTTTCAAAATCAAATGAAAAACAGAACGCCGAGCGCTGGATGCTGGGATCTTTGTGAAACTTTAGAATTTGGCGCGCCCTGAAATTGCTGCCCGGGACAGGTACCCCGGTTCGGACTTCACTCAGGTGGATGCTGCCCATCCGCTGGCGTAGTCTCGACTGTTAAGACATCCACGGGAGTAGAGGGAGGTGTCATGAATAGTCATGGCCGGAAAACACCACGGCCCAACTTATTACATAAAAATTAAGCAACACATTTTCTCTCACGAATATTTTCCGTTTCCTGTGCATTTTCGTTTAGGTTGTTCTTGTAAACTGAAGCCCATATTTTTTTCCAAATTGTAGTCACAACTGTTTTTGACTTATGGAGAGGGAGAATGGTAAATTTTGAAACTTGATTGCAACGTAAATAGGGCCCGCTGTTAAAGTCCAATGATAAACTGTCGAATGAAAAATCTAAAAATGAAAATTCTTAAACGGAAAAGCTTTCAATTACAAATCTCAAATGATAGGTTGATAGAAAAATTTCACACAAATAAATGGGCTCAATACTCATCTGTTTTAGTTTAAAAAACGTAATTTCGTTGAATCCGTCGCATCTTAAATTTTGGCCTTTAAGATGCGACGGAAAAAAAAACTAAAACGACGAAAAAATTAACGACTAAATTCGGGTTGGTAGCAACCCGAATTTAGTCGTTAATAATCCCGAATGATCACACTAAAAATCTGGAAGTAATGAAAAATCTCTAAGGTGATTTGAATCAATATGTTGTAGGTACGCCAATAAATTAATCCAAGCGGGCCGGTCAGTGGCGGAAGCAGTTAACTTGTCAGCGGCGTCAGCTGCGCGCAAACAAGCCGAGAGCTTGCTCTACGGCTAATTGATTTATAGCTGCACTTTTATATGAATAATGCAGATATATACTACGTGTCACATAAATATGCGCCAGTAAATACAGGTAAGTAGTTTTAGGAGGTGACACAGTCGGACTGATAGTGGACGGTGTACAAAGCAAATATTGATAGAAAACCGCAAATCGATGTACAGGATAGCCGTTTGGTACACGGGTACCTACTTTAGGTTAAAACAATCATTATGACTAAATTCACTTATATAGCCTTTCAAAAGATAGTTACACTTACACTAATACAAAATAGTTTTTTTTTAACTGTAATTAGGTATGCACTGTTTTGTGATGCGATACTAAGCTCAAGTAGTAGTAGAGTTTTTTTGACAAAGAGTTCGTCCGGGGAAGTACTACCTCCGTACGTATTTTTGCCGCAAAGCAGTAGTGCTCGCATTGCTGTGTTCCGGATTGAAGGCATGTTTTCATCTTTATGTCTCAGGGTGGCGGGCGCAGTGCAATGCCACATAGGGTGCGTCCTAGGGGACGTGACCTGTGTGGTTAATACATTGTTAAAGGCAGAAGTTACCGCATATGCTTGTTCCGTCAAAAACGAAGTCAAAAAAAATAGTGGTTCCATTTTTGTTATTAATTACGCCTGCCTTAATTACATTATTCGTAGGGCCCTTGCCACCATCAATATGCCAGCCTTAGATAATCTATAGAAATTATCTAAGATGCCAGCCATCTTAGTGCCGAAAGGTATCACGTGCCGACGGCAAGTGGCCGATGGTATGTTACCTTTAATTCCCTGGATTTGTGGAAGGCCGATGGTGTGGGACGCAACTTGAGGGCTTGAGAGTTCGTCCAGGGAAGTACTACCACCATACCTATTTCTGCCGCAAAGCAGTAGTGCTGGCATTGCTGTGTTACAGTTTGAAGGGTATGGGTGCCGGTAAAATTAAAGGCACATGAGACTTTTCATCTTTACGTCTCAGGGTGGCGGGCACTGTGCAATGCCACATAGTGAGTCCTAGGTGGACGTGACCTATGAGGTAATGCATTGTTAAAGGCAGAGGTTACCGCTTAACACTAGGTGGGTCATATGCTTGTTCCGTGAATAACAAAGTTAAAAAAAAGGGGAACAAAAGAAGTATTTCTAGTTTTAACCCCCGACGCAAAAACGACGGGGTGTTATAAGTTTGACGTGTCTGTGTGTGTGTGTGTGTGTGTCTGTCTGTCCCATCTTAACTCCCGAACGGATGGACAGATTTTGATTTTGATTTTTGTTTGAAAGGTGAATTTGTCGGGAGTGTTCTTAGCTATGTTTGATCAACATCGGTTCAGCCGTTTCATAGCGTCGAGGGTTTTTACTTATTTTTACAAAATTAATTACTTTTTTATTATTAAATACGCCTGCCTTAATTACATTATTCGTTGGGCCCTTGGCACTATCAATATTCCGGCCATATTAGTGCCGAACGGTATCGCAAGTGCCGACGGCAAGTGGCCGATGGTATACCTTTAATTCCCTGGATTTCTGGAAGGTCGATGGTGTGGGCAGCTGGTGGCTTAAGGCGCATACAACAGCCAAATTCCGTCTCTAAGTCAATAAAGCTCAGGTAAGTTAGTGGCTTGTACATTTATAATTTTCAAGTATAATTATTGTATTTTCAAAGTCTCACAATAAACAATACGATTCAGTCTGCCATTCTTGAAAAAAATGGCTTTATTTTTATTTAATTACATTTGAATGTATGTTCGAGTCATTTCGCGTATTTTGGTGGCATTATAAACAGTGTAACTTGGATAAATAGCACATGTGTGTTGTTGGGTAAGTTAAGTGTATTGCGTGTCTTTTCAAAATTGTGGTTTCTGTAAAAACTCGGTTTTTCTGCCACTATTTAAACTGGGTTATGACTTGACGGCTTAATCAAAACTTGACGGAGACTCTTGACGACTTTACTATCCTATCCTATTAATATTATAAACGCGAAGTTTGTAAGGATGTATCTTTGTTACTCTTTCACGTAAAACTACTGCATGGATTTGGATGAAATTTGGAATGTAGATAACTGGACTCCCGGAATAACACATAGGCACATTTTATCCCGATATTCCCACGGGATCGCGACTTACGCGGGTGAAACCGTGGGGCGCTGCTTGTAAAGAATATAATTATATCACTTGACACTGGCGAAATTGTTTGGAGCACTCCTCAGAAGCCATTATAAGAAAAAAAAAAGTAGAATATACAATACAAGAATCAACTCAACCAAACAGGATTTCACTCCTTATCACTGGTCACAGTAAAGATTGTCCACGGGTAGCTTTTAAGTAGTTTTAAATAAAAACTATTTTAGTAGCCTATCTATAAATACATAAAACACCCTTTACAACCAGAAAACTACTATAATTGGCCTCGTGATATTGTCAATTACTGGCCCCGGTACGGAGGCCGCGATGCTCTAAGACTGTCTCACAATATTGTAAGTTCGACAATATCACAATTAAATTATAATGTAAAAATTAAATTAATGTATACGTCAGCCTGTGACTTCACTCCTATTTTACCGGGCTAACAAATAGCATATAGCTCAATCCAAAGCATACTCTATCTGAATACCAAATTTCACTGAAATCGGTTCAGCCGTTTCGGCGTGATTCAGTAACAGGCAAACAAACATCCAAACTAACATTTTATGATATTAATGGGATGACCTAACTAGTGAAATTAAATAAATAAACAAAAAAATAATGCTGGACAATTCAGACAACATTAACTAGCCCCAAGCTAAGCAGAGCTTGTGGCATGGGTACTAGATAACTGATAAACTTATTAAAATATATTACATATATAGATATTTTGTATTATACATAGAAAATACCAAGAACACCCTGAACAAATATCTGCAGATCGCACAAATATTTGTTCCGAGGCGAGAATTGAACCCGCAACCTCCTGCATCGCAGGCGAACCTACGCCCGCCGCGCTACAAAGGTCGTCAAATTGTAATAACATTATAGTAAATTGTCTTACAGGATTAAAAAAAGAAAAAAAAGAAAATGAAATCATGAGGTTGAAGTCTTGAAAGTGGAATGGAATTTTTTATGGTTCTTACAATGGTAGGAAATGTGTTCCATTGAAAATAAAATGTGTTCTATCTGAATTTGTTCAACTTTGACATCCATCTAGTAATTCTTTTAACTTCCAACACTTGACATTGGCTAAATTGTTGCAAATAACGCACAGAAGCCATTACCTAAGATAAGGTAATTGTTTTTAATTTTGTTGTCATTTTTATGATATATCTTTAGTAGGTAATTAAGTACACTTGATTCACATTTGTAATTAGTGCATGCTTTACTACTTATACAGTTTTCCTGATCTGTCTTACATATATTATATAATATACTATATTTTTATATATATTATGTTTGTACGCTGAAATGCAGAATCCAGCGATCTACACCATACCTAATCTACCAACTAATGTAATTTACCTGGATTCACAAACAATAAATGATTTATGATTTATGAAAAGGGAAGATCTTCCGTCGGACGGTACACTTATCCAGAGTCGTACAACCAATATATGTTGTTGTGAGGTGCTATATAAATAAATAAATAATGCTGGACAGTACACCACATTACTTAGCCCCAAAGCAGAGCTTGTGTTATATGCGCTACGGAAGAGTGCTACGGCGCGCTACGACTGCTACGACATATTTAACGTAGGTAATAATGTCTACGATTTTTATACAATATAGATACTACTGTTTGTGTGTGTGTTTGTGTGTGTGTGCGTGTGGTGTGTGTGTGTGTGTGTGTATGTGTGGTGTGTACATATGCCCAGAAAACACTGCCCATTTACCACATAAAAAAAAACATAAAATCATAAAGTATTGACTCGTCGTCTCCTAAAAGAACTATTTTACTTAAACCAAAAGGATATTATTGACAGGACAGATAAGGGCAAAGGCTTATGGTTACTGTCACAATAATAGTACATTATGGTACAAGTGTGTAATGTTGGTGATTACCGCTGAGGTGCCATTGAGCCCCGAGCCTATAGGTGAGGATCTTAGAAGAGCCGAGGACGGTATTCATCAATACACACGTGTATCATACGACGTTTTTCAACACACTTGTGAAGAATATAATAATAAATCAGAAATACACACTCTGTGTAAATGTTCAACTGTCTCTATAACTCATTAGTGAATAATAGCAATGAAAAAGTCACAGTTTGATTACAGGTGTCATTATGTGCCTAATTGCGGTGAAATTAGAGCCTCTTTATGAGCAAGTGTGTTGAAATAGTAGATTGTATCATAAGGGAGCAACATAATATTTTTACGGCGAGGGCGCTTTTTTGAATCCAGAGCGAAGTGAGGGATTCTAGAGTAGAATCCCGAGTGTAGCGAGGGATTCTTTAGTAGAATCCAGAACGTAGCGAGGGATTCAAAGTACGTCGCCCGAGCCAAAAATATATGTTGCGCCCGTGTGATACACTCTGCTTTTCATCACCCACTATGAGAAAATAAAAGGCGCCTCATATGTTATTGTAATATTATTATTTAATAAAACAAATGGTTGTATTTTAGTGTTTTTTTTGTTGTGTTTGTGTTTTTTTTTGTGTTTTGTGTTTTTTGTGTTTTGTGCTTTTTTGTGTTTTTTTTGTTTTTTGTGTTTTTTTTTATGTTTTGTGTTTTTTGTGTTTTGTATTTTTTGTGTTTTTTTGTGTTGTTGTGTTTTTTTTGTTTTTTTTTTTTGTTTTGTGTTTTTTGTGTTGTGTTTTTTTGTGTGTTTTATGTTTTTTGTGTTTTTTTTGTTGTGTTTTTGTGTTTTTTTGTGTTTTGTGTTTTTTGTGTGTTTTGTATTTTTTGTTTTTTTTGTGTTTTTGTGTTATTTTTGTTTTTTTTGTGTTTTTTGTGTGTATTGTGCTTTTTTTTTGTGTTTTTGTGTTTTTTTGTGTTTTTTTTGTGTTTTGGGTTTTTTGTGTGTTTTGGGTTTTTTTGTTTTGGGTTTTGGGCCGTCGTACCAGCCAGTATTTATTCAAAACAATATTTGCGTTCGAATTATTTGGCGCTGGTTCCAAATTCAATAAGTGCGCCGCAATTATCTTTGCCGCGCACTTTTTGAATTAGGAACTTAATAAGTGCGCCGCAAAACTCATTACTGCCCGCTAAAAGTTTCTCATAGAAAACACCACCGTTGGGTGCACTTAAAGGCGAACCCAGTCGTCCTTTTCGAATAGATGGGATGAAAATAAATAAATAGTACTTATTTTAGTGTTTCCAACTCCATTACATTGTAAAAAATGTAAAATGAGTCGAGCACCAAGAATTTTTACATCATATTTTTGAATAAGGTAATGAAAAATAATTAATTAAGCTATTTTTTTAAATCGGCGCCTTATTTACAAAACTAGAAATTTTTATATGTTTGCCAGTAAGGATCACGATAATAACCGGTTATTATTTTATTACTTATTATTATTGATAATTTGAGATACATCTCTTTTCCGCCGGAACTGGTTTTTTTTGAGCATTCTCCTTTGGTACACAGATTGATTAAAATCTAGATCTATTTTTTAATCATCGACTAAATGCAGTGTGTCTAGGCAGGACAGTGTCTACAGTTTATAGGCAGACAACAGCTAAATTCCGTCACTCAGTAAAGTTCAGGTGAGTAAGAAAGTGACAGAACAGCGCTCGCAGAAAAACGGTATTTAAACAAATATTTGCTGCGTAATCGAATATATAAATCGACCATGCCCTCTAAAACAATATTAATTGTTACTCTTATTAATTTTATCAATGTAAACTGATTGGTAATAGAGATATTTACGTTATAACCGCATTGTAGAGGTAAACTCAGGATTTTTTTATCGAAAAATATTATCGAAATAATGGGTTTTGACTCGATCATGCCGTTGGAAATATGATAAAGATTAACATTTCTTTTGTTGTCTTAAACTGTGTAGATTTTGCCTTCCTCCCTAAATAGACTATTCCTATAAAAATAATTTCGATTCGTGTTGTGTGACGGTCATCGGGAAGTAGTTAATTCGTCGGCGGCTGACAGCTGGCTAGCAAACAAGTGCTTGCTTCGCGCGTTAAGTGATTCATTGCAAACAGAACTACTTTGTCACAACACTATTCAATTATGGTTCAATATATTTGAGGTAAGCCCGTACTCCCCGTTTTTGCGACCCGGTTTTTTATATCATACATAATAATAATACATTTATTTATTGTCACAACTGAGTGCGTTATGTTATTAAAAACTTAAAAGCAGGTTATTTATATTATATTATATTTATATTTTTATCGAGTGAAATAGTTCAAATAGTCTACCTATTGAATTTTGAATTTCACTAGATAAAAATACCATGTATTTTTTTTCTTCTTGAAAACTTGGAACTCTTATTAAAAACTTTAAAAATTCTAGAGCTCATAGACATGCTGTGAACTTATAACACTTTTGTTATTGAAAAAAAATACACCCAATGCTATTTTTTGTGTGGTAGAAATTGTTATAAAGCGATAAGACCGCCCTTTGTATAACATACTAGGTACGTTAGTTTTAATTTATATTTGTAAAATTTATTTTATATTTCGTGTGCAAGTATATCTGGTGCAGCCGAGCTTCAGTCAGTTTTTCGAAACAAAAAAATACACGCAGAAATTAGTCACCCATCCTAAAATTGATCTTGCAGATCATTGCTTTTTGGGGGCAAAAAAAAAACGATTTAATCTCATATCTCTCTCATCTCATTCTTACGAAGAAAAACCGTTTTTCCAAATTTAGGCTAAACAAACTTTGCAAATTTTGTCGAAATCGTGTGGGCCGATTTCTAGGACGTCATTAGGTACAGATACATATATAAATATTGCTCGTACAATACAAGATTATTTAGTAGTACCTATATGATTATTTGTATGTATTTTCTATCTATTTTTAATTTCATCAACTTAATTTTGACTTAAAATGTATTTGTTTTCCTTTTAGGTATTTGGAGGGCGCTCTCTGAATCCTTTCAGCACCCTTCGAGAGAAAAATAACCTATCTACACATTTAATAGCTCAATGCCTACACTTTAACGAGTTATATCGAATAACAAAACATTGTCCAACTTTACGTATAAAAAGCTTTTGATTTGAGGTCATTGCCCTCAACGCGCTATCACAAAAAGTGCGACGTTCACAATAACTGGAGGTGTGATTGATGCAAAAAATTCTGATCGCTTCATTTTACGCTATTTTAGCTACTAAATTATCTTTATTGAAGATTGACTATTCATCCCGCTTAACGTTAATTGGGTGAAACCTGTTAATTTTTTGTTAAATTTAAAATCAGAAGCCCGTTTGGGTTTTTCTGAAAATGATTGAAACCTTTTTATTAGAACCTCCATCGTTTAAGATTCTAATTGGTTTTGGATTGACCGTTCACCGTAAGATGGCACCTGCCATGGAGTATTTATTTTTCTATGGTTGGTACATGGACTTATTGGGTTGGTACTATTCCCAAGGCACACAGACTAAGAGTATACTGTATAAGGCAGGGAACATCTTACGGTGAACGGTCTGTACATTTAAGAGCGAATGTTTCCATATAAAACATCTCTTAAAAATGTAAATACAACATACAGTGTGACAATATGCCAGACTAAATGCTAGGTGTAAATAAAGATTCCAAATAGCAAAGGCGATAAGAAAATTATACTAACCAGAATCACTATCATCTCTGTCATAATGCGGCCTCCAATACTGCTCGTCGTATCTCAACGGCTCCTGCCTGCCAGTGAACTTATTGGGGTCTAGGATGTTCTCCACGGAGAAGGCTATACTCGGGCGCTCGGGGGGCCTGGTGAGTCCAAGCCGACGGGTTAAATCAACCGGGGCGGCTTCTTCGACCCCCACCACGTCAACCTCTCCATTGGCCTCATTCTCTCCTTCGGGTTCCTGGTCTTCCTCTCGGCGCTCCTCCGTCCCGCGCGCCATCGCAAGCATCGTCATATCAACGAATTTCAACAAACATTACCTTAACACTTTCACTACACTGTGAAAAATTGAGTTTGTTTGGTTGGTGTTGCTACCAATTTTGTTTTGTTGGTGTTGAAAAGTTTATGTAATGTGATTTGTGAAAGTTCGCACTGTAATCCGCAACGGACTATTCCGTACCGAGCCAACATTCGTTCAGCACAACCCGCCGGCAACTAAAAACGGGACAACACAAACGGGCGGGACGAAAGGGGACGAAGTGGAGGGACAAGCGGAAAGCTCCGTGCCCATTGGTTATAGGAAACGAGGCGTGTCAGGGGTGGAGAAACGTAATCGAGCAATAAGGTTTAAACAATTTCGTTTAATACGTTGAATTATGTAAGAGAGCGGCGGGCAAGTAATCGCGCACAAGCGATAAGGCCATTTGCGCTACTTCGTTACGTATTAATGGCGCAGGAAATTGACTTATGAATATTAGAGGTCGCAGTGAGTGTAAGATCGCTGAAAGCGGCCCCGAGCGGCCGCCTTATTTTCCTAGTTAAGCGCTGAAAGTGCTGAACTGCCGGGACAATGAGGTTTATTGAGTTTTGAACTTAATGGGTTTCGGTGTATGGCCGCGGGCGGTTCAGCCATTAGCGCTGTTTGTCTAACTTGCCCGTACCTACCTGTAACTTTCGGCCTCACCGCTTCTAATTGTCTTTGCTATGAGAAAAGTTGGGGAAAGGATATATTTTTACTAGGAAGTCAACTGTATCATATAATTCGTAAATTCAAAATAAATAATAAAACGAATAATTAAGAAAGCATTGACATTCAGTACACTCTAGATTATTAATGATAGAGCCGCGTGGCCTAATGGCGCTCTGCTCTTCGACACCTATCATGCAATATCTGTAGGTACCTATTAGTTATATAGGTACATTTATTAAACAACATGTAGCTAGCAAACTTCACAGATTATATACCAGACAGAACATAACAGACGAACTACATAATAGAACAGAACATACATAAACATCTATGTACTCCAAAACGGCTGGTCTGATTTTGATGAAATTTTGAAGCAATCTTCAGATTAGCCCAGGGTGGTCCTGTGAAGTTTGGTAGCGTTCCCGTGCGAAGTCGGGGCGGGTCGCTAGTATAATTATAACTCATTTTGGTGTAACTTTGGGTTAAGGTGGTTGCTTTTTCATACAAAAGTATTTTACCAAGTAAGGGCGAACAGAGTATAATTTTACACTGAAATTACTATTGTTGGCTGTCATATTGGTAATTATTTGCGGCAACTCATATTTAGTCGAAAAACTGTGGATTAATAGCGAAAATAACATCGAAATGACTTGAATGGACTAAAATTTCGATGTTATTTTCGCTATTAATCCTGTTTTTTTTAACCAAATATGATTTGCCGCAAATAATGACCAATACAAAAACCAACAAAGTCGTTTCAGTGTAAAATTATACTCTGTTCGCCCATAGATACAACCTATTTGGTAAATTACGTTAGTATGAAAAAGCTACCACCAGTATGAATTGTAGTATGAAGCAGCAAGGTGAATGCTCACGCTAGCAGCGCGAAATTCTTTTTTTTTCGTGTTTTTTGCCCATTACAGCCCATTACATTACATTACCGACTTAAGGAGGGGGGATCAATTAAAACATGTGTGTTAAGTCTCCTAGCTCTCGCGAACTCAACTTTTGCTATCTGAAGAAGTGTTGATGAGCAGTAATGGGCAAAAAACACCAAAAAAATTGAATTCCGCGCTGCAAGCGTGAGCATCCTCCTTAAAATATACCCAGAGAAGAACGCAGGTAGAGTTTCAAATAAATCTGTTGGTTTTTTGTATCGTCTAGAATCTCATCGACACGACAGCTATCACCAGCGACCATCGGCGTGGTCTATTTTCTATTTACACGGCTAATCGTACTAAACATCTACCATTTAGAGAAGCCAATGACATGCACGATTCCAGACCTTTAGTCACGGCTGTCTTGTGAAATAACGTTTTATACAGGACGGGCAAAAATGTTAGATTAATTAACTCTTTATTGCATTCACCTTAAAATAAAGTGTCAGCATACTTATAGGGTACGTATCAAAATGCATAAATTCAAAATACATACGTTTAGAATACATAAATTAAATATCCATAAGGTTAAAAAACCTAATGTTGAAAATAAATATAGGTATTCGATGGTAGAAATGCCTAAAGCCATAATCTCAAACAAATATGCATGCTTTTCAAGTTTGTAGCTGGGGCCATCAAATGGTAATTTTTCATGTTTTGAACTTATGAATTCTAAACGTGTGTATTTTGAATTTATACATTACAAATAATTTTTACATTATCTTTAAAAACTAGTTCACGGTGGTGCAATAGGCGGCCTTATCGCTAAGAGCAATCTCTTCCTAGCAACCTTTGGATGGACAGGATTGTAAAGTCTAAGTCTGGAAAAAAATTTATTCACCTGATCCCATTCTGGAGGACGAAGTTTTGGAGGTCAACCGGAATAACCTTAACCGGATAATAACATTATTTATTATTTATTTATTAAGAAACAAGTACAACACCATAACAGAAATCCAAAGCGATGTTGCATGCACACAATTATATAACAATAAAAAATAAAAACAACCAAGCTTAGAATAAGTAGGTAACGCCTACCAAGGATAGACACACAATAATGACTAACACTAACTACTTGCATTAAATATTCATTTCATTCATTCATTTCTTTTTTTTTCGTGTTTTTTGCTCATTACAGTACGTATTCTTTAGCTAGCTGAAGAAGTGTTCATGAGCTGTAATGAGCGAAAAGCACGGGGAGGATTGGATTTCGCGCCACGAGCGAAACCAACCACCTTAAGCAAATTACATACCTAGATTTAATACCTAGATTTAATTTTTTTATAATCTCATTTAAGTGAACTGTATTTGTTCTTATGAGAATAAATTATTTAAACCGAAATATTCTCTAAAACAAGCTGCGCCATTTCCATGAGCTTCGGCAAGCTGTGACAAAAAATGTCAACATTGTTCTCTGAGAGAATATAGACCATATAATATAAAAAAGAATATTATATTATAATAAGAATGAATATTCTCAGATAGACCATAGACTTAAGCTTGTTTTTTTTTTGCTGTTTGTGCATTTGCCATTTTCAAGTAAAATTCTTCTATCTTAGGTAATGGCTTCTGTGCATTATTTGCAACAATTTAGCCAATAAATGATATAATTATTATAGTTTTAAAGTCAAGTCGTCAAGAGTCTCCGTCTAGTCCTAACCCAGTTTAAATTGTGGCAGAAAAACTGAGTTTTTACAGGAAAAAATCCACCATTTCGAAAAGACTCGCAATACACTCAAATTTCACTACATCACACATGTGCCATATTGTATTATTTACTTACAATTTACAATCCTTCCAAGTCGTCAAAGTCACAGTCATGTTTTTTTTTTTTTTTGTAAAACGTTTTACAAAAACAATGTCCACCAATTTGAAAAGTCACATAAGGCACTTCTATTTTATTTCAGTACCTACACTTGTGCTCTATAGACGAGCTACATTGGTTAAAATGCCACCAAAATAACACAAAATGACTCACTGGGTCTCTTCAAGTCTAGAGTGAATAGGTGCCTTCTAGACCTTTGTGCTCCATCTTCAGCCACATCGTCACTTACCAGTGAGATCGTGGTCATACAAAGGCCTACCAATGTTAAAAAAAAAAACACTAGGAAAATAAATTAAATAAAAGTAGACGACATCTCTTTTTAAAAATGGCGGAAAGAGCTATGTTTACTGTGCCATAGACTATATTTTAGAATAGTAATGTCCTTCGTGCATTACCTAAGTATTTTTTATGGCTAAAAGTGAAACTTACTTACAACTAAAAGTACGGATAAAGACGAAGAGTAATTTAGAATTTGGACCGCGTTTAGAGCATTCTGAAATGAATATAATTAGATATTAGTAGATCATCATAGCAATAAGTATGTTCCTTACAAAATTTAAAAAACAAATTAAATTTATTCCTAAGTTGTTTAAATCTGTAACATTATTTTAATTCATTCGTACTCGCTAAAGGTTGCCTGGGAGAAATCGCTCTCAGCGATAAGGCCGCCCATTGTGCTGTACTAATTGTTTATGTTTATTTTGTTATATTTTCGTTGTGTACAATAATGAGTTCATCTATCTATCTATCTATCTACTCGATGTCTTAGCCCAAGCATGCTTTCGCATTATTTCGGACAGCCTGTAAAAGTGGCATTCCATCGCGTCCAGCGCTTTACCACAGATGATTAGCCCCGCGACGGGGCGGCATTGTGCAACCGACCACTGAATTAACTATGAATCCACCCACACTGCGATTTGAGGGGAAATTAACTAACCACAAACGCTTTGGCTTCTGTTGCTACCAAAATCAGCCAACAAATACTGTTGGAGTAAAAACTTTTCAGCCAAAATGAAATTCCTTATGTAACTAGGTAAGAAATTAAGAATTTGTATAAAGCGTTTTCGACATAATATTTTTTTTATATATATTTGGCGTCTCACGGCTTGTACATTTGCCATTTTAAAGTATTTATTTATTGTATTTTCAATATAATTTGCAACGTTACAATCCTTACAAGTCATCAAAATCACAGTCAAGTCATGTTTTAGTAAAACGGTGGCCGTTTTACAAAAACTTTGGTAAACTTTTTCCACCAATACACTTTCATTTAATTTCACTACAATTGTGCTCTATAGACGAGCTAAATTGGTTTAAATTCCACCAACATAACACAAAAAAACTCGAAACAACACTAGGAAAATAAATAAAATTAAATAGAAAATGGCAGGAAGAGTCCCTTAATTTAATTTAATTAGTTAGACATTCAATAAACAAAGACAAGTCAAAAGTCAAATTAACAAAGAAGGTAGGTAACTATGGTATGTATATATTTAATGGATAATCCGGCAAGTGCATACAGGGGGGAGCAAAGCTGAATAGAAAAAAAAAAAAAAAAACATGTGATATCGAGAAAATCAAGAGACACACTAAAATCACTTATCTAAATATCAGCCAACCACGTAACAAATTCTAAACACACAAAGGAATAGGGAAGCGTACCTGTTTATCGCTCTTACTCGCATGCGGCCAAAATAGTAGTAGTAGTGTCCAATAATGTGCGCATAGACAGCAATTTTTTTTTTTCAATTTGTCTTATTTCCAGGACCATATGGAAAATATTTTTTTTGTATTTTTGTTCTGTGCAGCTTTGCTCCCCCCTTTATGCACTTGCCGGATTATCCATTAAATATGGGTCACCCTGTATATTAAAATAATTAATATTAAATAAATAACGTTTACGTAGGTACTATAGTTGTAGGTTGATAATTGCAAATTATAAAAATATTAAAATCAGATGAACGAAATAAAAACTAAAATTTGGGACTAATCAAGATTTATAAGAAAATCTTGTCAGTTAAAAAAAACTTCTCAAAATTATTGGATAGCAGACAATAAAAAAATCTTATACAGGGTGTAACATAATATCCCTATAAGCCCTGGGAGGGGGTATTCTACACATCAAGGCGAATAACTTTAGTTCTACGACTTTGTAATTTCGCAGTTTTTAATTCATGAAATGTCACATAAACATCCTGAAAATCCTCAAGAAATGTTCCTAACATAGCATGAGGATGTTACGGTACGTTATGGTAACTTACGTAGGGCTGCCTCACGTTGTGTTAAGAACATTTCTGGAGGAGTTTCAGGAATTTATCGCGGAATTTCAGGATTTTTACAAGGTATTTAATGAATTAAAAACTTTTAACGTAAACGTAACGTATTTAACGAATATTATAATGTCCTAGAACTAAAGTTATGCGCCATGATGTTTAGAATACCCCCTTTCCTGGCTTATAGGGATATTATGTTACACCCTGTATACTGAATGTCAAAAAAATGTGTTCCAAAATTATCTTGAAAATTATTTGACACATCTACGAAGCACCACATCACTTTCCATATTTAAGTAGCCCCCATCAGTTTTACGTTACCTAATAATTTAAAGCTGAAACATTTCCTCATAAATTACAAGACAACTGTAAGGCAACGCTAAAAAACAATAAAAATCGTGTGACACAAAAACTGTCCATCCGTTTCAGTGAAGACATTAATTAAAAAGTTTTTAAGCAAAAAAAATCGGACGGTCCCTTTCGTCCCAATTAAAATTCTAGCCGGATTCATTACGGCACTTTATTTTTAAGTGATCGTTACCGGATTCTCGCGCGGCCGTAAATTAATCCGTAAATGAATTTACGGAAAATATTTCAAATTCTAGAATGTAAAATGTTGTCTCTATATAATTTTTTAGAGTTGCATTGTAGCCAACTATAGAAAATAAATAAGAAAGGATATTGGTCATTTTTGTATGAAACCTGGCATAACAAAACTGTTTTTTTTTTAAGTTTAGCGTTTGAACAGTTTTTAAAACTAAGTAGGTATTCAGTAAGTATCAACGGACTAAAAAACTTTTTTAGCCTTTATATGATTTATCTATATTTGAGACTAAAATGGAAATCTCAGACCACTTTGTCATCTCAAAGAACCTTTTATTAGTCCCAAAAATAGCGTCAACATAAAAAAGCTTCATGCATTCATACAGCGCCATCAAATTGTCACGCACGCTCGCAAGGAATGTTAATAACCAATTTGTATTTAACGAATCTCTGTCTTGAACACCTTGTTTTTCATGACCAAGCTTAATAAATAGGGATGTGAAAATATATCGATGCTTCGTCTGATGACGAAAATTAATTAATTTCGCAATGAAATTAACACCACGAAAACAGCAAAAGAAAAATGTAGCAAACTAAATCAGTAGAGATAGGATAAATATGTTATATATTTATTAATATTTTGTAGAACTCTTATTTCGGAACCACATCTTTTAATTAAAGTCTGCAGCAATAAACACGCGTCGTTCGGATAATAACGAAATATGGGTTAGGTATTTAGTTGTCTCCTACTCTACCTTAGCAGAAGTAACATGAAGCCATTCCTTTCTCGCACACTTTGACGTCATGAGACAACATTTAAGTAAAGTAACATGTAAGGTAGAGCTAACATAAGTATTTTCATGAAAGAGAGCGAGTTACAAAATCTGGCTTAGCTACATCAAACTGAATTGATGACCAACGAGAGCAACCCCAACTGATTGTATTAAGAAAAAGTTTATTTTCCTCTGGCCTTCCATTCCAATGATTTTCCCCCATCGTAGTTACTCCGACGTGGGAGTAGAAACCCAACAAGTCAATAAGTACCTAACAGACATCGATAAAGTCACATCCCTAGACAAAATTACAAACAGCGTCTTCTCAGTTAATTGAATGTCCCCAGGATAAATCACAACTAATTTGTGTGTTCTGACTTTCTGAGTAGGTAATTATTCTGTGGTTGGAGCCGGATTGGGCTGTTATTGCTCTGTTAGTAGTCTTTGAAGTGAGTAATGATACACACCCGTTCTTCTCACTTATTAATTGACTGACTTTGTCATTGTGTTTAATAGGAAAACTATATTCATTATTCTTCTAGCCTATCATCTTTATCATCAACAAATTATTTCAGTATTAGTGACTACCCACGCAGTAGCTAATTATAGGCCTACTCTAGCGAATTATAAATTGATTCAACTTGAACTACATAAAGGAGAGTATGCGACCTATATTACCGAGTACTTCTTGTTTCATTAATCTCACGAATGTTCATCCTAATGGGTATTTATCTTGGTTCAACCCATGCTACCGCGGCATGCTTCACTCGACTCGCTTGGTCACTTGCTATCCAAATCTAACCTAACCAATTGATTTCTATAGAAGGAGAAAAGTAAGAACCTACTAATAGCAACGGGTGTGCATAGGTTAGGGCCTCTGATTCTTTGTTTGTCACATAACTAAATTTAAACACTAGAAATCTTCACCATGTAGGTAAGTGTGGGATAAAACAATAATATAAATTAAACAAAATGGGTTGAACCAAGAAAAATACTTAATAAGATGAAAATTCGTGGGATGAATCAAGAAGTACACATATTACGCCTCACGCTCAACGCGCGTAACTTCTGGCAGGTGGCCCACATGATCATACCTATAGCCGTCAAGTTTGCCTAGGACACAGCTACTCTACGTGGCGTTGCATTGCAGCCACCACCTTGAGACATAAAGATGAAAAGTACTATGTGCCTGTATTTTCACCAGCACCCATATCCTCCATACTGGAACACAGCAATGCAAAAATTACTGCTTTAACACATTATTTTACGAACTCAACCACAAAGAGCTCTAACTCCTTACCTACTACAAAAATCAGAACGAATATCAGAAGCGAGATCAGTCTGTCCTCATTGTGCTTAAAACATTAAAGCTATTTTCATAAATATCATCAAAAACTTTATAACTAGTCGATAATCATGATTTCAACCGAGTTAATTTGTAGCCAAACCACATCGGAGCACTAATGCGTCTTTGATGTGTGAATAATGGAGCACCCACGCGCCGTCGGTCGGTCGTTTCATAAATCGATGGTCTTTTGTATGTAATGATATTTGTAGTAAATACAATGTTCAATTCAATTATTTGAATATTCTGTAGTGATTACATTATTATTCTGCATTATTTATTTATTTATTTATTTTATAAATAAGGTTCATGGCCTTCTTTCATGTTAAAGTCCAAGATCCGTAGAAGTTTGCTCGATCTCCTTTAACATGTTTGATGCGAAGGTAAGCAAGTAAGGCTTTGATGTGGGTAGGTAGACCACTGTAGATACTATATTTAATAGTAAGCTTGTCCAAAAACCCAATTAGACACGCTATCTACTAAACACAGCATCCGTTCACACTGATTAGGTTCCATGCTAAGTAATATCTACCTAATTACACCCCAAAATAGTTATCTGCCCGCCCCGAAGGTGGCACGCAGGTAATTTGTCACACACTCCCAACCAACCGCCTGACAGGGCCAAATGATTTATCGTTCCTCGCACAGACAAAGACTTCTCCAAATAAGCCCCCTCACTACGCAAATAGTCAATTTGTGCAATCACTGCAGGAAAATAACCTTTAAAATGACCGCGCAAGAGCTTACTTTCCCGCCAATTTTTTGACATTGACATTTCCCGAGCTGTCAACGATCGCGTCGTTCGGAAACATTCCTCAGCTAATTGTATGTATCGCGCCGAGCACAGAACACATTTGTCAATTGTCGCCCGCCGGTATAACGGCACATAATTAGTTAGTCCACTATTTCGGGAACGCTTTGACGGGTTATTAAGATTTGAAATTGAACACAAATTAGGTGTCATGCCTAACTGATTTCTAACCTATGATACTTTGGTACGTTGTTGAGGCAGAAAAATGTCCTTGTCGACGCGCGGACAGCTTCATTTTCCGGGCATCAAAAAGCTATTTGTTAGTGTCAGAGGGATTGTTACTTTTCAGCCGGATGCATTATGAACACCAATAGTTCTAACAACATTGATGTCGCTAAAAAGTTATTAATACCTTAAATGAGTACCTACGAGGTAATTAAGAAGTCGAAAATAAGTTCTAGGTGTAGTCGTACGTAGGTATGATGTACCATAGAGCAACACGGCTACTGCAAAAAGCTAAGCGTATAATTAAATTTTCATACGTAGCTACAGAGCTATGACGATGTTTTTATCCCAAACCTCCGAGATTATCGAAACGAAAAGAGGATGTATCTCGTTTTCAATCAAACAAACAAACGGTGGCAATCAAAACGTTTTAACGATTTCCGGACGAAGCTTTTTCTTTTTTTGGCACCTCAAGCGTTCTCGATTCCACTCCTTTTTGTTGTTATCTGTTTCAAAGCCGTATGTTTTTTGAAAAAAGAACGTTCGATGTTGTGAGAGCATTCACTAATTGATGGTTCGGCGTTCGGATTCGTTGCGGTGCGCTCGTGTAAAGGTATCGATTAAAAAACTCGATGTATCGAATCGATTTCTGCGGCTGTCGACGGGCGATCGATCTCGGTTGTTCACAGATGGCACTGCTCGAGACCGTGTATCGATCAGTGACGTGTTTTAATTACGCAGGGATGATGTTTGAACATGTGGCGGAAGCTTTTATGAGCTCTAATTAGATTTAGGTACGTATGTCGAGAATACACGAATCAAATGTCTTTGTGATTCTAATGTGTGGGCGGAAGATATACGTTACCAAGATATTGTAGGTTTTAAGGAGGTGTGCAAACTGCAAACACCCCACAACACGTCGGGCTAGTAAGCACGCCTTCACAGAAACCAGTAACCTACTTCCGACAGTGTGAACACGTCGGAATGTCGTCGGATCGAGTGTTCGCAGTTTATCCTTATCATGGCTCTACCTACTGACTCTATCGATATAAAAGAACAGTTGTAAAACAAAATGACGTAGACATAAGTATGAACAAGTCTATACGAATATAGGTCCTATGTTCTTATAGTACCCTTTTCCTAACCTAACCTTCTTTTAAGTCGGTAGTAGGTAACTAATTACTTACAAAGTAACTTACAAACTAATGTAATAGTTATTACATCTTTTTTCGGCCCATCGTCACTTACCAACAGGTGAGATCGTGCAAACAAAGGTCTATCAATATTAATGATTAAAAAAATGGCTGACCCACTAAACTAATATATATAATATTATTTATTATATCTTTTTAAGGCAAGTGTACCTCTAATTAGGTCCATACAAAATGAAGTTTATCCTCATTTGGATATAACTTAATTCAAGTCAAATAAATTTTGTAGATGTTGCAGGCAATTTGTATGATTCGTCTTTTTGCAAACGGAGCCGTCCGTTTAAAAACGGGCAACTCATACATATACATACACACATGCCTTTTTCCTTGAAGCAGGAATCATGTTCATGTTCTCAATGTTCTTCTTTTCACAGTGGGTTGCACCATCGTGGAATATAGACGTGACAAGTGATGAGCTCAACGCCGCCATTGCTTCCCACGACTGACTCTGCTAACGCTTTCTTCCAGTAATAAAACATTCTAACTCGTTTTTTCAAAATTAGTAACAGTCCGACATGGATTAAAAACACCAGAGGACAGTGATCACCACATTTTTTTCTTCTTTATAATTGGCACCGCACGGTTTGTGCATTTGCCATTTTCAAGTTATTAAACATTTCCATTAGTGTATTTTCAATATAATTTGCAGTTACACTCCTTATAAATCGTCAAAAGTGAAATTCAAGAACAACATGTTTTAGTAAAACGGCCGACAATTTCCACCAATTTGAAAAGTCACGCAATACAAGTCCATTTAATTTTACTACACTTGTGCTCTATAGATGAGCTACATTGGTTAAAATGCCACCAAAACTAAGACAAACTAGTGACATAACTAGTGTCCAACAGCTGTGGATTTTGTTTCACAAATAAAATAAAATAAAATAAATAAAATTACACAAAATAACTCAAAAAAACACAAGGAAAAGAAATAAAATAAAAGTAGATGACGTCTCTTTTAGAAAATGGCGGGAAGAGTCTGCGAGTTTTTTGTAACTTTTGTAACATATTTTTTATTTATTTTTTAATGAAACCGCTTTATTTGGGTTCTGTGAATGCGTCAACTTACCACAAAAAAACTTCAGAAACTCCCAACCACATAACAGGGAAAAAAAAAGTTTGAATGCGTACCTACACCTCCCCATGCCATCAATGTTTTGTTGCCCTATCCGTGATCTTTTTCTTTGAGTTTTGAACTAGGGGGGTTTATCACCGCTGCGCGGGGACGCGTCGTGTAACTGGAATCCAATTAGCCCCCCGATGCGTCGCGCGGAAATATTGGCGGGAAGTTTTCCCGCTGCGCAGAGATATGACGCCATTTTTTCAGAGATTGCAGTTTTCCTTCTTACCTATCTAAGTATGTTGGTTCCTATAACAACTCCTATTGTTTGTTAGTAGTAAAGCTTTTTTGTGAAAGAGTTCGTCCGGGGAAGTACCTACTACCATCAAACCTATATTTCTGCCGCAAAGCAGTAGTGCTACTTGTACTAATATTTATTCTGTGGTAGTGCTCGCATTGCTGTGTTCCGGTTTGAAGGGTGTGGGTGCCGGTGAAATCACAGGCACATGAGACTTTTCAACTATATGTATCAGGGTTGCGAGCGCAGTGCAATGTCGCATAGCGCCCTATGTGGATGTGACCTGTGAGGTAAAGCATTGTTAAAGGCAGAGGTTACCGCTTAACATCAGGTGGGCCATCTGCTTGTTCCAACATGCACAAAGTAAAAAAAAAAGGTATACCTTTACATAACATAACATAACACCCAACAGTCACATACATAGTCCTGATCCCACACTAGGATTCCTTGTGTCGTGGGTATCAGAAACTACGAGTACCTACCATGGTACCTACACCCAGACCCGTAACAAATACGTATTTGTAGATCATACAAACATTTGTCCCGCAGCGGGAATCGAACCCGAAATAGGGTGCGTCCTAGGTGGACTTGACCTATGTGATAATGCACTGTTCATAGACAGAGGGTACCGCTTAACATCAGGTGGGCCATCTGCTAGTTCCGTTATTCAAGTAGTATAAAAAACTATAGGAAGTTTTTTTATTCATTACTATACATTAAAAAAAACTTTAAGTATATTACTTTTGTTTAAGTAGGTACCTACCTAGTTTACCTAATTTACGTATTAGATAAAAATAGTTTAATTACATAACTACCTTCGAGTATCTACAAAAACGAAAACAAATTACAAATCGATAACAATCATCAAACGCAGCAGAGCCTATCGATGTATCAAGTTTCAAATATTTTATACAAAACTGTATTTAAACTCGATGACGTTAAGGCTCAATTTGAGTTGTCCTACTTGAAGGCTGTATCGAGTCAAGATCAAGGATATTCGCGGGCTTAATTAATTCTTTAATGGACGGGAATATCTACTGCTTGTTGTTTCTACACTATGTACTAGTAAATAAACAAATGTCTGTTGTAAACTAGATAAACTAGTGGTTCACCCCGAACTGAGACCTCGCGAATACACGCGATGTAGGTAGGTTATCTACTTTATTTACCTTTCTAACCGACTTCTAAAAACATAAACTTCACGGGTCCACCTCGAGATACTTTCCTACACACCTTCGAAATAACTGACATTATCAAGCGATCTTTTTTGAAGTGCCTTTGTAAGTTTTGCCTGTAATAGTGTCTGGGTTTTTTTACACCCGATACGTTTAAGTTTATAAGCAGACACAGGATAAAGCAAACTAGGGTGTTCGAAAAGTTAGACCTACAACGTCGTTCAAATTCCTAGAAACGGGAGGTCAACAATGGATGTTATACTGGTTATTGTTTTATAGAGTACAAGTTACGAAATTCTTCAATTTTAGACTTTTCCTAGTATTTGTGTCATAAAACCTACAAACATACCAAACAGCCTAGAGGTTTCGGTTTTTTACATTTTCGATTTACCCATTTTTTTTTACTCATATCTAAGCGAGGCGCTTTCATATATGACACCCCATTTGATCTGTTATTCTCACTTTTTTTTTTACCCCCTCTTGGACCCTAATATCTCAACAACCCCCCAACTGATACAGCTCATAACCTTACCAACAAATTTTACTAAAACTATCTACCCCTCTATCAAATTTCTTGAAGATATTAACGGTTAGGAAGTTAGGTATGCTCGGACAAACATACATAAATACATACAAACGCCGATTCTTCCAAGTTGACTTCTTAGTAAACTCTTAATCGATTTAATCTTCTTCTTTTCGATCTTCTTAGTCGATTTTTGAACGAGCGATGCGGGTTTTTTGATGTCGCATCGCTCTTTCAAAGATCGTCTATATCACACCGATATCTCAATCCAGGTCATAATCTATCATCATCACGATCATCAGTGAGGTTCACTGCACCTTTCTGAATGACGGAACAGGCCCGTCTCACAAGTCACGTCCACCTAGGACGCGCCTTGTGGCATTGCACTGCGCCCGCAACCCTGAGGCATAAAGGTGAAAAGTCTCATGTGCCTGTAATTTGTAATTTCACAGGGTCCCATACCCTTCAAACCGGAACACAGCAATGCGAGCACTACTGCTTTGTGGCAGAAATAGGTATGGTGGTACGGTAGTACTTCCCCGAACGAACTCTCTCCCAAAAAGCTCTACTACTACTAAAAACGCCACGACAAACGGTCTTGAGCTGGTCTATTCTCAGTACTTCAATTAACAGTTCAATTTATTGAATTACTAAGACTTTTTAGTCTCATTAGTTATTAACTGAACTACTAAAACTCAAAACTTTCAGTGGTTCAACTGCAACATAGCCTAACTCAGTGGCACATAGAAATCCGTTCAACACACTGGCTCTTACAGGAACAGCCGCAGTGTTAAAAATAGAGTGATATATATACTATATTTTTTTTATTAATTAATATAAAATCCTGCAATTGAACCACTGAAACTTTTGAGTGTTAAGTAGCTTAATCAAAGTCTTTCATTGAACTAATGAGACTAAAAAGTCTCAGTAGTACAATCAATTGAAATGTTAATTGAACTAATGAGAATAGACCCTTTGAGCCAGCTTTTTTGTATACTTCTTGGTATGATGTATCAAACAGATGGCCCACCTGATATTAAGCGGTACCCTCTGCCTATGAACAGTGCTGTGCATTATCACATAAGGTCACGTCCACCTAGCACGCGCCCTATGTGGAATTGCACTGCACCCGCCACACTGAGACATAAAGATGGAAAGTCTCATGTGCCTGTAATTTCCCCGGCAACCATGCCCTTCAAACCGAAACACAGCAATGCGAGCACTACTGCTTTGCGGCAGAAATAGGTAATAAGAATAGGTAGGAATCATCATAAAATCATAAATCATAAATCATTTATTGCTTATGAATCTAGGTAAAATACAATTGCATTAGATGTTAGGTTGTTAGGTACAGGTAAGATCGCTACATTCAGCTTTACAGCGTACAAACATTGGACAGGTAAGTCAGATGGTATAGGAAGGTATAGAAATAGGTAGGTCATCTCGACTTTTTACCCCTAAATGGGATAGTGAAGTTTGCAGAAGTTTTTTTTTTATACTACTGAATGACGGAATAAGCAGATAGCCCACCTGATGTTAATCGGTACCCTCTGCCTATGAACAGTGCATTATCACATAGATCACGTCCATCTAGCACGCACCCTATGTGGCATTGCACTGCGCCCGCCACCCTGAAACATAAAGATGAAAAATTTACCCGGCAACCATGCTTTTCAAACCGGAACACAGCAATGCGAGCACTACTGCTTTGCGACAGAAATATTTAATAAGAATAGTTAGGAAGGTATAGGAATAGCTAGGTCAAACCAAATCAAATATCTTTATTTTTTAAAGATTGGTAAAGTTATGGTAGGTATACATACCTAATTCAGTGTGCTCATACTTTTGCTTGTAAAGCGTGCAAATATAACTTTACCCCCCCCCCCCTCCCGGTCTACTCGACTTTTAACCCAAAAATGGGATGGTGAAGTTTGCAGAAGAAATCGGCTATAATTCGGCATGGTAGGACAATGGAAGCCTCAGGGCGCGAGGTACTCGTAGTTGTCTGTATTTTTAACAAGCACCCCTTTCAGTGACATTGAGGTATATGTACTACGTAGCACATATTACCTCAATGTTCAGTGACAAAAAATGACCTTCTTTATAAATACCGTTTCTATTTCAATGTCACTTTCAGTCTTTCACCGTGAGTATCGATTAGCCTCAGTTTTAACAATTCCAAGCTAGTTCTTCACATTGATTGCTATGTAAATGTGAAGGGGAATTATTTTAAAATCCAAAGACAATAAATTAATGATTCGTCTGCGCAATGGCAGGTAGGGCAGACGTCTAGTGATAAGCATTAATAGTGTTCTATTTTCAAAGATTCGTTAAATTTAAAAATATTACCAATGCCAAAGTTAATTGCAATTCCAATTGCAATAACAAAAAGAGTGTTCCAATTTTAAAATTTTAACTTTGGCTCTTCCCATTTTAAATCAGAAATTAGCTTATCTAATAAAAACTTTTTCTTGGTGATTTGAAGAAATGTTTGAAACATTCAGAAAGCAGTTTGCATTACAATGGCGGCAGTATTTGGCAGCATCACTGGGTACGGTTTTTTTCTTTGATATTCCTCATCATCATCATCATCAGCAGCGGGTACCTAGTTAAAATCCACTGCTGGTCCTCATAGAATGCCACGACAAAGGTCTTATACCACCTCCATGCACCGACTTCCTGCGACCGTTACAAACCTTTAGTCTATCGAGTGAGGGCCGTCCTACTGCGTCCTCCGGTTCATGATTGCCACTTCTAGAACCATTATTCTACAGCGGTTGTTGGTTCTACGAGCTATATGGCCAGCCCATTGCCACTTCAATTTGAGTTTTCTGAAACCTGGCCAGCCCATTGCCACTTCAACTTGAGATTTCTGAAACCTATGTTGGTGACCTTGGTACAGTTCCTACGGATTTTTTAGTTTTAGTATTTATAGTATCTACAGTGAAAATCGGAGCATAGCTCTCTATAGCCCGTTGCTCAACCGTATCGCCGTTGATTTTACAAGCTTTTAATTAATTAACTTTCCACGTATGTCCGGGTGGTATCTTGCAACTGAATTTTAAAGCAGTTATCTTCAACCGATTGAGATTATATTTTGCATATACCTGTCATGTTCCGATGACAATACAATATTATGGTAACAGCGAGCTGATCTGATGATGGAGACGGAAGGTGGACAACGGAACTCCTGGAGGGATAATAGTAGACTGGCCGTGTTTAGGCTCATTTTAACCAATCACTAATTTTATAAAAGCTTGATATATTTTACACAAAAAACTTATTGCGCTTATATTCACAGCGAGCTATGGCAGTCTCTGCACTGGCATGGCAATGGGTTGGACTTCCCCCGTCTTCCCGATGCTGCGAGGCGCCGACTCTCCCCTACCGAAGGCACCCACTCTGCAGGAGGAGTCGTGGATCGGCTCTCTCCTCGTGCTGGGCGGACTTATTGGTAAGTCTCTGCACTGGCATGGCAATGGGTTGGACTTCCCCCGTCTTCCCGATGCTGCGAGGCGCCGACTCTCCCCTACCGAAGGCACCCACTCTGCAGGAGGAGTCGTGAATCGGCTCTCTCCTCGTGCTGGGCGGACTTATTGGTAAGTCTCTGCACTGGCATGGCACTGGGTTGGACTTCCCCCGTCTTCCCGATGCTGCGAGGCGCCGACTCTCCCCTACCGAAGGCACCCACTCTGCAGGAGGAGTCGTGGATCGGCTCTCTCCTCGTGCTGGGCGGACTTATTGGTAAGTCTCTGCACTGGCATGGCAATGGGTTGGACTTCCCCCGTCTTCCCCATGCTGCGAGGCCCCGACTCTCCCCTACCGAAGGCACCCACTCTGCAGGAGGAGTCGTGGATCGGCTCGCTCCTCGTGCTGGGCGGACTTATTGGTAAGTCTCTGCACTGGCATGGCAATGGGTTGGACCTCCCCCGTCTTCCCCATGCTGCGAGGCCCCGACTCTCCCCTACCGAAGGCACCCACTCTGCAGGAGGAGTCGTGGATCGGCTCGCTCCTCGTGCTGGGCGGACTTATTGGTAAGTCTCTGCACTGGCATGGCAATGGGTTGGACCTCCCCCGTCTTCCCCATGCTGCGAGGCCCCGACTCTCCCCTACCGAAGGCACCCACTCTGCAGGAGGAGTCGTGGATCGGCTCGCTCCTCGTGCTGGGCGGACTTATTGGTAAGTCTCTGCACTGGCATGGCAATGGGTTGGACCTCCCCCGTCTTCCCCATGCTGCGAGGCCCCGACTCTCCCCTACCGAAGGCACCCACTCTGCAGGAGGAGTCGTGGATCGGCTCGCTCCTCGTGCTGGGCGGACTTATTGGTAAGTCTCTGCACTGGCATGGCAATGGGTTGGACCTCCCCCGTCTTCCCCATGCTGCGAGGCCCCGACTCTCCCCTACCGAAGGCACCCACTCTGCAGGAGGAGTCGTGGATCGGCTCGTTCCTCGTGCTGGGCGGACTTATTGGTAAGACTGGCTGTGACGACGGCGCGCGTAGGTATATCCTTATTAACGCTTACAAAATAACTAACTTGTAATTAATACCTCTACCACAGATAAAATAATACTATGCTAGTACCTACCAACAGTTTAATTTGTATTTTTTAAAATGTATACATAACTACTTTTATTAGTTGTTATTCTTTCTGTAAGTCAATGATCTTTTTATCCTTTTTTTAAGATACCTGTTTAGTAAGTACATATTCATGAGCCACAATCACATGCTCTGTGTCAAGAAAACATATTGTAGTTTTTTTTGTACCTATGTAGTTGTTAATAGTAACCCATGTCCGTGCGTCAACTGAGGACCGTGCTGAAAACCAGCGCTGCAGTTTACTGCAGCATTATGCTGAGCACGGACCATTTTTGACGGCACTATACACGGCACAGTTTATATCTTAGCATGGAAATTGTACCGTGTATGGTTTAATCAAAATAAACTTTACTTATTTTTTTTTTATAATTAAATAAATAAAATAAAATAAATAAATAAATAATGCTGGACATTTCACACAACATTATCTAGTCCCAAGCTAAACAGAGCTTGTGTTATGGGTACTAGATAACTGATATACTTAGTACAATATATTACATAGATAGATATTTTTTATTTTTTTTAGAGAATAGAATACCCAGAACACCAATTGTCATTTATTGATTTCTAGAAGCCGCTCGTGGCTTCGTTTGCATTTATTGGGATAAAAAGTAGCCTATAGCTCAATCCGGGTCATAACCTATATGTATACCAAATTTCATCAAAATCGGTTCAGCCGTTTCGATGTGATTGACTAACAGACATCCAAACATCCAAGCATCGTAACTTTGAAATTTATGATATTAGTTGGATTAGGGCTGTGGTGTGTCCGCTCTAAGAATAGAACACTCTGTCTCCTCACGTGGATATCGTAAGAGCCGACTAAGGCACAGATTACTTAATAGTGTCTAAGGTATTACACCAGAGGATGGGTAGCAGCATCCACCTGATTACTCAACACCAATAGGTACTGCGATCACCAATTCAACTGTTAAGCGTGGTGATTTTTTGTAAATCCTAGATAAACACCTGACACATACACGCCTATTTTCCCCGAAGGGGTAGGCAGAGAGAAAGCTCACCCTTTCGCATCTCAGCCGGCTACTCGCACGCCGCGCTACACAAAACATTCAATTCAGAAAAACGAACGAATTAGTAGTAGAAGAGCTTTTTTGTGGAAGAGCTCGTCCGGGGAAGTACTACCACCATACCTATTTCTGCTGCAAAGCAGTAGTGCTCGTATTGCTATGTTCCGGTTTGAAGGGTATGGTTGCTGGTGAAATTACAGCCACATGAGACTTTTCATCTTTATGTCTTAGGGTGGCGGGCGCAGTGCAATGCCGCATAGGGTGCGTCCTAGGTGGACGTGACGTGAGCCATATCATATGGCCCAACTGATGTTAAGGGTGTTTTTTTAACTTTGTGAATGACGGAACAAGCATAAGGCCGATATGCTTGTTCCGTCATTCACGAAGATAATAATAATAATAAATAAATAAATAAAATAAATAATGCTGGACAGTTGACACCACATAAACTAGCCCCAAGCTAAGCAGAGCTTGTGTTATGGGTACTAGATAACTGATATACTTAATACAATACATTACATAGATAGATATTTTGTATTATAAGTACATAGAAAATACTCAGAACACCCTGGACAAATATCTGCAGATCGCACAAATATTTGTTCCGAGGCGGGAATCGAACCCCCAACCACCAGCGTCGCAGGCGAAGATGCCCGCCGCGCTACAGAGGTCGACAAAATTCACGAAAAGTAAAAAGCCTAAAATTTAAAATGATTATCTAGCAGATTGTTGTACCTATTCTAAGTTTTATTATTTACAGAATGAATAATAGAACTAATACAAGGTATGTACAGAAATACTTACTTACTTCTAAGTGAAATAAACTAATCCTTATCTTTATCTTTATATTATCGTTGTGTACAATAACTGCATCATAACTCGTAAGTCATGACTGGATTGCATTGCTTACTGTTTATTATTCGCATTTATATTATTTATTGCCCTTGATTTCACCATTATCCTAAGTACCTACCGACAACAAAGCAAATCGCTTGCCCCGCGTCATTAAGACGACCTCAACGACGGTCAGAAGGTTTCCAAATTAAACACCTGTAGATACAAATACAAATATATTTATTTTGCCAATGACACAAAAACCTAATACAACTAAAACATTATCTAATAAATTAAATTAGCAAAAAAAAGTAATTAATTTTATAAAAATAAAAAAACCCACAACGCAATGAATCGGCTGAACCGATTTTGATCAAACATAGCTAAGAACACTCCCGACAAATAAACCTTCCAAACAAAAATCGGTTCATCCGTTCGGGATCTACGATGCGACAGACAGACACACTTACAGACACACACACACAGACACGTCAAACTTATAACACCCCGTCGTTTTTACGTCGGGGGTTAAAAATGGTCGTCACTCAGCGTATGGTGCGACAGAGCTGGTTTTACGTGACGTAGATGGCTCCCATCGGCGCTATAGCCGAGTTGATAATGCTCACAAATTTAGTCTCCAGCGTCATAGCTCGTTCCATGGCCAAACTGGCTGATTACAGGCGGAGATTCGGTTTCAAGTCCCGCTGGAACGGAATTATTGGGTCACATTTACATACATACAGACATACATACACAGACGACGGCGACCATAATCATTGACAACCTCTGGGGCGCGGCGGGCGAAGGTTCGCCTTCGACGCAGGAGGTTATGGATTCGATTCCCGCCTCGCAACAAATATTTGTACGATCTGCAGATATTTGTTCTGGGTATTTTCTATGTATAATAAAAAATATCTATCTATGTAATGTATTGTATATTATGTATATCAGTTATCTAGTACCTACCCAACACAAGCTCTGCTTAGCTTGGGGCTAGACAATGTTGTGTGAACTGTGCAGCATTATTTATTTATTGATTGAATAGGTATCAAATACTATAGTTATAATTTTATAAGTAGGTACCAAATAATTATTTATATGTATCGCATTGGGATACATTTCTTATTGATGTGTAACATCTTTACCAACTTCTTTCCTCTCGCTTTCCTGCATTCTGTGGGAGTGATTCTGTTTTCCGAGAGGTTGGTACTATCAGCCATATAGCTTATCCAAGGATGGGAAAGTGCGCATTCTGCGCGCGAGAAGCGGAGATGGAGTAGGTACCTCAAGCAGAAGACAGGGCTAACCATGAAGGTTGAGCAGTTGGAATCTCGCCACGATGTCAATTTTATTTCCTTTATGGTGAGGGTGCCGACTGACCGTCTATCGACCTTCATGAATGGAGTTCTGGCCCACTTTCTGGCCGAAAGGTGTCAAGTTCAGGAGGTTCTTCGGACGCCTGACACGAGACACCGCGCAGTTGCGCCATACGTCGCCGTCTACACGTGTGCACATATGTATGTTAGTGTTTAAGGTATTTATTGCTATGGGCAAATAATGTTTAGGTTTAGTACATTTCCCAAAATATATTGATTGATTGATTTTTCCGTGAGTTTGGTACTATCAGCATGTTGTATATTACCAAGGACGTGAGATGTCAGATGTTACACATCATATGCGACTACTGTAAGGGCGGTTTCGCATTACGTCCGATCTGGAGGCCAATTCTCGGATTGTAGAGATTATCTCTAAATTAGAGATAATGTCGAAGCATGAATGTCTACAAAAAATGTCACGAAAATGTCACAATAACCATCAAATCGTATTCGATTTGAATGATTTTGGTCGACTTATGTCTATTTTCGACATCACGAGAATAGAAAATTGAGATTTTATTCGACATTTGCCATCTTTTTTCTACATATGTCTAATTTGACTTAAACTCTAAAGCACGAGAATTGCCCTCCTGAATCCGGTGAAAATACGGTGCGGAGTAGACATAACTAATTGTATGGTTTCGACATCATCGGATGTTTTTAAGCTACATTTTGGTTATTTTGTTAACGATTTTTTTATGGTTGGTTGTAATCACATAACTCTGTCATTTATAAACAGATGTTCAAGGTCATCGATATAATATAATTATATCGATGTTCAAGGTATTCAAGTCAGGTTGAAGAGCTATGACAGGGTGCCACCAGTCACACTAGAATTAGATGGCAGTGACCTCACGCTTCAAATATCTGGGTCATTGGGTCACCGAGGTACTTATACAGATGACGTTGATATGGAAAGGGAGCGGAGGGCAATAATTAAATAGAATATTAAGTAGAAACCTTAATATTGTATAGCTTTGAAGCCGGTTTTATATAAAAAAGCAGCCAAGTGCGAGTCGGACTCGCCCAAGAAGGGTTCCGTAGCAGCAAGTAACATAATATAAAAGTTCTTGGATGGTTTACGATTTATGACGTATTAAAAAAAAAATAACTAGATCTCGTTCAAACCAATTTTCGTTGGAAGTTTACATGGTACATCATATATATTTTTTAGTTTTATCATTCTCTTATTTTAGAAGTTACGGGTGGGGGGACTCATTTTACCACTTTGGAAGTGTCTCTCGCGCAAATTATTCAGTTTAGTTTTTTTTTTATTAGAAACCTCAGTATTATTTTGAAGACCTATCCATAGATAACCCAAACGTATGGGTATGATGAAAAAAAAAATTGAGTTTCTGTTCTGCGTATGGGAAACCCCAAAAATGAATTGTTTTTTTTTTTATTTTTGTGTTAAAATCTTAATGCGGTTCACAGAATACATCTAGTTACCAAGTTTCAACAGCATAGCTCTTATAGTTTCGGAGAAAAGTGGATGTGACATACACGGACAGACAGACAGACATGACGAACCCATAACAAAATTACGTTGATTTTGTTACGGGTTCCGTAACAAAATTATGGAACCCTAAAAACTACAGCTGTTCCAACCAGTTACGATCGCTTCCAGGTCCATTCATAACCGTGCCCCTGTCACCGCACATCGGTCGACGCTGGCTCATCCTGGGCTCGTCTCTCCCGCTGCTGCTGGGGTGGCTACTAGCCGGCGTGGCCACTGACCTGCCCACCTTGTACGCGGCGAGGCTACTATGGGGCTGCGCCACTGCTATGCAGTTCGCCACTGTGCCTATTTACATTGGAGAGATCGCCGAGGTAAGTTATTTGAGGATTACGCTGAAAGAAAGCGTTAGCAGAGTCAGTCGTGGGAAGGAATGGCGGCGATGAGCTCACCACTTGTCACGTCTATTTCTCACCCCACGTATTCTCTATTTTTCAACCCACGTGAAGTGGCCCATTAGAGGGCTACCCTTTCGGGGAAAAAGGCATGTGTATGGCGCTACAAATTGCCTCCTGTGACATTCGATCATGTGGTGGAAGTATAAGTGGCCGCGGTGTGAAATCATGGCCTGCAAATAGATCATTCATCTCCTCCCGTGGATGTCGTAAAAGCTGACTGATCGCTCACCAGAGGATGGACAGTTAACACCAAGCGATCATGAATCCACCTGCCAAGCATGGTGATTAGTTACGGCTAGTCAATCGTATTCTAAGACATAGGGCGCGTCCTAGGTGGACGTGACCTATAAGGTAATGTACTGTTCATAGGCAGAGGTTACCGCTTAACATCAGGTGGGCCATCTGCTTATTCCGTCATTCAAGTAGAAAAAAAAAGATCTGTTGGGTCAGGCCGTAGGTCTCCTCCAACGTTGGACGTTTATCGACTGACGTGAACTAGGCCAATTAAAAGAACTACCTTGCCCTTTTTTATTAGGCCCGTCATATCAATAGCAGTTTAATTTATACTTCTAACAAGGAAAGGTACCTAACTGTCCGGCTCCGATTTGATTTATTTTGATATTATGTTAGAGAGTAGTCTCAAATAACAGACACGTATTTTTCTTTAGCTGCCCTTTTTTTTTTTTTTTTGTGACGAGGTGAAAATCTGCTACCAGATACCCTACCACATTGAGGGTGTGGTAGGGTTATGTGAGGTTCACGGACTCGTGGACTCACTAAAAACACCCCGGTGGCCGGCCTCGATGCATGTCAAGGGGCTCCGGGATCTCCATACGGAACGCACCGGTGCCCCTCTCGCATTTGCCTGTGGAGCACAGTCCCGGGAATAACACCCATAGTTACGCCCGGCACCTATATAGGTGCTCACAGCGACAACTTGCCACAAGTTGCCGCCGCCTTCCCGGGATCCGCATACAGGCAGCCAGAGCCCTCACTCCAACCACCCGCGGACCCGAAAAGGCCCCTGCTCGGCAGGGGCTACCGCTCACTCCCTCACGAGGGAGGGAGAGGCGGCGTGGGGTGGCCGTTGCGAACACCCCGCCGCCGCCTCCTTCTCCGAGCGGGATCGGCCCTCTCCCGATCTCGCTCGGCGGCCTCTTTCTGAACCATTACGGTCTCACAGAAAGAGGCCACAGCCTTCCAAGCTGCCTCGTCTGCCAGCATAGCCGCTACTACGCCTGGCAACGAGAGGTTCTGCCCGATCCTTGCGACCAGGATCCGCCGTTCCGCGCACCACGCTGAGCACTCCTCCAGCGTGTGCTGTGCTGAATCCCGATCCCATCCACAATGATGGCATTGCGGTGTCGGTTCGCGTCCAATCCTATTCAGGTACTCACCAAAGCAGCCATGCCCGGTGAGTACTTGGGTGAGTCGATAGGTGACAAAACCTACTTCTCTCCCTAGCCAGGCTTCAAGGTTTGGCTGAATTGCGCCAACAACACGCTGGCGCGAGTTTTGCGGCTCCTCGAGCCGCTCGCGCCACCTCCTGAGCACACGTTGGCGCTCCTCAAACCGCACTTCAGCAGGCGCAATTCCGCTCCCGTCATCCAATCGGAGACGAACGTACACACGTGCGTCCATCTCCGCCAAGATGTCGAGAGGTGGGAAGCGCGCCAAGATAGTTGCCGCCTCAAACGATATCGTTCGATATCCTCGTGCTATGCGAATAGCAATAGGACGCTGCAAGCTATTAAACATAGCTCTGCAGCGCCTAACACCCGTCAGTCTTTTTGACCACACGGGTGCTCCGTAGAGTGCCATCGATCGCACGACTCCCGCGTAGAGGCGACGAACCCCTTCCCTAGGTCCCCCGAGATTGGGCAGCAGTCTGTGCAGAGCACCTACTACCCTCATGATTCTGGAGACGGAGCGGCTGAAATGCTCCTCGAAGCCCCAGCGACTGTCCAAGATAAGGCCAAGGTATTTCAAGTATTGCCCCACCTGGACATCTACGTCACCCACGCGAACCGACACGCTCGGTAGCTCCCTTCCCCTAGGTAACTTGTGGAACCATATCGCTTCGGTTTTATGAGGCGCTATCCTCAGACCCAGCTCGTGAATTTTATCCACCACACAAGCCATCCCAAGCTCGGCAAGTTCCTTGGTCCCGTCGAAGGAGTCCCCTTCAGATAACACAAGAGTGTCGTCCGCGTAGCAGACAACGTGAATGCCGACGGGGAGATCGACGCGCAGGACCGCATCGTATGCGAGGTTCCACAAAAGTGGCCCCAAAACAGACCCCTGTGGAACCCCGCAACTCATCTCCCTCCGGTGCAATGTACCGTCCCTGCCCAGATACTGCACACATCTGTCGCGCAGGTAGGCACCAACAATGCGTTGCAAGTAAGGGGGCACTCCGTGATGTACGAGTGCTGCCCTGATCGCCCTCCAGGGCAAGGAGTTAAACGCGTTGACGATATCCAAGGACACCGCCAACATCTTCCGGCCCTGAGACACTACCTGGTCCGACAGAGAACGGACGCGAAGAATCGCATCCACTGTCGAACGGCCATGTCGGAAACCAAACTGGTCCTCCGACAGGTTGGGGCCTACCCGCCAAAGATGAGTGCATAGACGCTCGGCAATTATTCTCTCAAATAATTTGCCGGCCTCGTCCAGCAGGCAAATGGGACGGTACGCAGAAGGAGAATCTGCGTCCCTGCCATCCTTCTTCAAGAGGACCAACTTCGCCTCCTTCCAGCCCCTGGGGAACACACCAAACCGGAAACAGCTATCAAATAACTGCCTCATTTTTTCTCCTAGACCAGCGGAAAGAGCCAACACCCAAGCCCGACCTGGTATTCCGTCAGGGCCTGGTGCGGTATTACGAGTCCTGAGGCGCTTAACGGCTCGCACCAACTCCTCTTCTGTCACCTCCAGATCATCAGACCATGTAGTCATCTCCAATGTTGACCCAGGGGGTGAGGGAATATCCTGAACCCGAGGGAAAAGTGCATCAACCACACTCCCCACGAATGTTGGGTCCAGGGTTTCCGTCAGTGGAGGAACCCATGGGCGCAGTTTACCCAGTACCGTCTTGTACGGGCGCCCCCATGGATCCATCTCAACCTGTTTGGAGAATTTGTCCTACAATTGTCCTCAATTTACAAAGAAATTGTTTTTTCCTTGTAAGTTTATGTCACCTAAACTATCTGCAGAGCAATTCTCGTGCTTTAGAGATTAAGTCGAATTCGACATTATGTCGAAAACAGATGGCGAATAAAATCTTAATTTGCTATTCTCGTGATGTCACAAATAGACATAAGTCGACCAAAATCATTCAAATCGAGTACGATTTGATGGTTAAGTGACATTTTCGTGTCATTTTTTGTAGATATTCATGCTTCGACATTATCTCTAATTTAGAGATAATCTCTACAATCCGAGAATTGCCCTCCAGTCCATTGTAGTATAAACTCGGAATGATGGAACTGCTATTGTTATTACGGGTCTTAGAACATTTCTACTTAAGTTACTGTATGTTTGTATGTTTGTTTCGAGTTGAAAGTGCCCACAAAATTCGTCTTCAGTGTCAGCTCGTTCCATAGTCAAACTGGTCAAGGCATCATCGATTATAGGCGAAGATGCGGGATCGAGTCTCGGGAACGGAATTTTTGAGTCACATTTAAATTTACTAAATGTAAATTAATTAATTTAATTTAGTAATTAATGCAAATCTCGGCAAAGCTTACTTATTTGAGCCTTTCGGGGTCGAAACTCTGGGTCCGAGGGGTACCGGGGTCCTTCGCGTTTTCAAAATTATTTTAGGGGGTCTGGTCGAAGCGACTTGTGACCCGAGAGCTAGCTCGTATCTGGCTCAACGCGTTAGTATTGCCATTCAGCGTGGCAATGCAGCCAGCATCTTATGGACGCTACCGTCTGTTAGTGGTTTGATAGATAGATAGAAAATTCTTTATTGCACATAAAAAAGAAGTACAAAGGCGAACTTAATGCTAGAAAGCAGATAAACCATGAGGTAATGCACTGTTCATAGGCAGAGGTTACCGCTTAACATCAGGTGGGCCATCTGCTTGTTCCGTCATTCAGTAGTATAAAAAAATAAAAAAACAGATAACCATCATTCGGACCATTTGCACTACCACCATTTGCAGCACCATTTGGGTCAGTTGAGCTGCCTTTAGATCGTTAGCAGCGGTCTTCTGGTAACTCAACTGTTTCATATGTATTCTTTTAATTTTGTATATACCTGCTTGTATTAGTTGTATTATTCTTTCTGTCAATAAATGTTTTAATTACATTTTAATTAACTATTGTAAAAATTCTTAAAGGACCATATCCGCGGCTCGCTCAGCGCACTGTTCCTGCTGTTCATCAACATTGGCTTCCTGCTCGCGTATGCCATCGGCCCCTTCACCACATACTGGGGGCTGACGGCGACTGGTGGCGTCCTGTCCTTGTTCTACGTACCGTTTGCTTGGAGCCTGCCCGAGACGCCCTTCTATCTTGTTTTCAAGGGTAAGTGACTTACCGCGTTTAATGCCCTACAAGTAAAATGCGCGTCATGTAAAAAGAATGCTGACGGTCATACAACTTCAGGCGTTCCAGCGTTCTTTTTACATGCGTTTTTTTTGTTTTTCTATCTCGAAGTAAAATAACACCCAAACAAAATGAGCAAATGACATTTAATCCATTCCTGTCATTCTTCTGCCAATACTTCCAATTTAAATGAAACCTTAAGCCATGTTCATATTGCTGTGTCGGGGTGTGTCGTGGCGCGCCAGAACGCAATCGGTTACTTTGACGCGCCACAACACAACACAACCTACTAATGTGAATCTAGTCATAGGTAATAAACGTAACCGATTGCGTTCTGGCGCGCCACGCCACACCCCGACACAACAATATGAACCTAGCTTCATTTATCTACGACCAGCGACTCGCCCTGGCTTCGCAAGGGTAGTGTCGGGAGAAAGCAATCCCTTCCGCCACCTTCCAAGCATTGTGTTTCTCTCTCTTACTCCTGAAAAACACTACTTCGCGCATGTTTACCCCTTTTTAAAGGTTATTTTGAAAAATCCTGGAGTATGTGTTCAATTATTCTGTATTTTAAGTAACCATTTCAAGCAAATCTCACCACGTGATAAAAAGTTACCATACAAACTTTAACACCCCCTTGGGCCCGCTTTTGGGGATAGTTTGAGGAAAAAATATTTTACCCTTTTATTATTTGTATTGAAGCATACACATGCAAATTTTCAAGCGTGCAAGTTCAAGAAATACGATTTTTCATAGAAATGTTTTCACTCTCTTGAGGAGTTGAACTCTCAAAAATCACTAGTTACTTAGTGGGCGGTTTTGCTATAAAAGGAACCTACGCTCCAACTTTCAGCTTTCTAGGTCCAGCTGTTTTGGCTTAGCGATGATGAATCAGTCAGGTTAAGCTCTTATACAGGTTGTCCCAAGACTATGCGACATGAAGGTAAAGTACCTTAAATATTGTGAATATAATATTTTACGGAAAGGAAACTATTTTATTTTTAAAAGTTCGTAATACTGCATTCAAAGATAATTTAAAAATTACTTGCTTCGTCTGGGAATCGAACCGGCTTAAATGAAAACATACAAGTCATAACATCAAAGAGCGCAAAACGTTTTTTTTTTTTTTTTTGGAAGTTCCGAATAAAACACAAGTCAAAACGCTGTTTCTTCAGCCAGTCTCGACGTAAGGTTTAATATTCCAACTATCTCTCAGGTCGTCACAAAGAAGCATCGTCAGTTCTGCAGAAGCTTCGAGGCAAGTCCAAGGAGAGTGTTCAGGCAGAACTGGAAGGTCTCCAAGCAGTGGTCACCAGAGAGTTCAAGGAGAAGCCCAGGATACAGGACCTTTGGGCTACGAGAGGAAATGTTAAGGCTTTGGGTAAGTTGGGGCCAATAGGTATACTGAGATTTGAAGGCTGGGTAAATTAGGGCTGTGAGACAGATTTTAAGGCTTACAATTTTTTTGAGGGTTCCGTATGCAAAGGGTAAAACGGCACTCTGGCCATGTGGTCCTACTGCCTTCGTCCTACCGATCGGACCACATGAATTTTTTTTTCCACGGGACCTCATTCATTACTAAGACTTGTCCGTCCGTCTGTCACCCAGGCTGTATCTCATTAACCGTGATAGTTAGACAGTTGAAATTTTCACAGATGATATAATTCTGTTGTCGCTATAACAACAAATAAAAAAAAAACAGAATAAAATAAATATTTAAGGGGGCTCCCATACAACAAACTTGTTTTTTTGCCGTTTTTATAGATAATGGTACGGAACTCTTCGTGCGCGAGTCCGACTCGCACTTGGCCAGTTTTTTTAAACTAGGTTATACCTTCATTTGACCTCACCTGTTGTTAAGATGCGGGCGCCGGGGCCTCTTAACCGTGAGTCGTACAATAGATAGATTGATAGAACATTATATATGGCATGACTAAAAAGTACTGTATATAGGCGAACATAATGCTAGATAGCATTCACTTCCAGCTAACCTTTGTGTATTGCGGAAAACAATTTACAGGTAGTGCACAAAAAAATATCCAAGAAAAGATTATGTAGTATCTATATATATAAAACAAAGTCAAAAGTCGTGTTAGTTACACCACTTATAACTCAAGAACGGGTGAACCGATTTGGCTGAAAATTGGTAGGGAGGTAGCTTAGAACCAGGAGATTGACATAGGGGGGAGAAGTAGGAGGGGGGAGGGGTTCACCGGGGGCTACCCGTGCGAAGCCGAGGCGAGTCGCTAGTTAAAGATAAACTAAATATAACAATATTATTTACTACGATAGGTACAGAACTAATAAATAAACACATACACATATTTAATACACATGTCATACGATTATAGGTTCTTACTTAGACATTAAATGCCAAGGACACATATTGGGAGATAAATTCGATAGATTCGATAATGAGGGTGATTATAAACAATAAAAAAAACTGGACAGTTCACACAACATTATATAGCCCCAAGCTAAGCAGAGCTTGTGTTATGGGTACTAGATAACTGATATCTATATATACATATATGTAAAATAAAGTCGTGTTAGTTACACCACTTAAAACTCAAAACGGGTGAACCGATTTGGCTAAAAATTGGTGGGGAGGTAGCTTAGAACCAGGAGATTGACATAGGGGGGGAGGGGTAGGAGGGAGGGGCTTCACCGGGGGCTACCCGTGCGAAACCGGGGCGAGTCGCTAGTACTCATTGGATTACAATGTTGAAGGTATCTGCGTGTTTCTGGCGATGCTGCTGCAACTGTCCGGCATAGACGTGCTGCTGTTCTACATGGAAGAGCTGCTGGCGAAGGTCGGCACCAAGATATCACCCTCGGACGGCACCATCATCATGGGCGTCGTGCAGGCAAGTGTCGGGGACATAATACCATTGCATGGACGTGCTGCTGTTCTACATGGAGAAGCTGCTGACGAAGGTTGGCACCAGCATATCACCTTTGGACGGTACCACCATCATGGGCGTCGTGCAGGCAAGTGTCGGGGACATACTAACATTGCATGGACGTGCTGCTGTTCTACATGGAGGAGCTGCTGTTCTACATGGAGGAGCTGCTGGCAAAGGTCGGCATCAGGATATCACCCTCGGATGGCACCATCATCATGGGCGTCGTGCAGGCAAGTGTCGGGGACATACTACCATTGCATGGACGTGCTGCTGTTCTACATGGAGAAGCTGCTGTTCCACATGGAGGAGCTGCTGACGAAGGTCGGCATCAGGATATCACCCTCGGACGGTACCATCATCATGGGCGTCGTGCAGGCAAGTGTCGGGGACATACTACCATTGCATGGAAGTGCTGCTGTTCTACATGGAGGAGCTGCTGGCGAAGGTCGGCACCAGGATATCACCCTCAGACGGCACCATCATCATGGGCGTCGTGCAGGCAAGTATCGGGGACATACTACCATTGCCTATTTCTGCCGCCAAGCGTAAAGCCAGGTTCATATTGCTGTGTCGGGGTGTGTCGTGGCGCGCCAGAACGCAATCGGTTACGTTGTCGCGCCACAACACAACACAACTTACTAAAGTGAATCTAGTCGGGGGTGCAGCGAGGTGTTTAAGTTTGTATGGAAAAGTACACGCGGACGAAGTCGCGGGCATTCCACTAGTTGTTCATAAATCATTTATTGCTTATGAATGTAGGTAAAATACAATTGCATTAGATGTTAGGTTGTTAGGTATCAGGTAATAAACGCAACCGATTGCATTCTGGCGCGCCACGACACACCCCGACACAACAATATGAACCTAGCTTAATGCTGTTCCGGCACAGAATAATAACCACAATATCATTGAAATATGCCAATATCATTTTTATATACCGCGGGTGTTGCAGATGTCCATAGGCGGCGGTGACTGCTTTACATCAGGCGGGCCGTCTACTTGCTTGCCTCCATATAATACATGAACAAAAAAAAGAAAAAAAAAAAAGAAAAAAGTGACTCTTACCCCCACACGATAAAGTGCAATTCAGGTCGCACAGTCTATCTTGTCTGACTCATTGAATGGGGAGACACACTGCTTATTTATCAGGCTAGGTGGCGCATAATCGCTGGTGCTGTTTCATAGCCAAACAAAGGTCTATCAATGTAAAAAAAAACTGTCAAAAGTGCCAAATATCAATGGATAATTTTAGTACAAAAATAGCACCAGCGATGGTGGCGCCATCTGAGATTAGTTTTTCCTGTGGCTCCCCATTTAATCGACCAGTCGAGCCCGGGTTCTTGAAACTTCGTACCTGAAGTGCGGAGTGCGCCGGTTCCGGTTTGAAGGGTATGGGTGCCGGTGAAATTACAGGCATATAAGACTTTCATCTTTATGTTTTAGGGTGGCGGGTGCAGTACTTGCCACGTAGGGCGCGTCCTAGGTGGACGTGACCTATGAGGTAACGCATTGTTAAAGGCAAAGGTTACCGCTTAACATTAGGTGTGCCATCTGCTTGTTCCGTTATGCACAAAGAGAGAGGCACAAATTAGTTTTATTTTTCTTTGTTTCTGTGTGGTGTGTGTGTGTGAGTGAGTGTGTGTCTTTTAGTGTGGAATATTGTTTGTTGCCAAGCGGTAACCTCTGCCTTTAGTATATATCTACATAGTAGACTATGTAGTTCTGTCACTCACACAGTTACAAAAACATGATGAAAGGTCTTGAGCCGCCTCCATCCACCGACCGTACAACGTTCAATAATTTAACTTGCAGGTGGTGACGAGCTGCGTCACGCCACTCGTCGTGGATCGTCTGGGACGGAAGCTTCTAATGTGGACCACTTCATTGGGACTCACTATTTTTCTTGTAAGTTCGTCACAACTCACAAATTACCAAAACGAAAGGTTGATTTTTACGTAACTACTTAAGGTGGTTGCTTTTTCATACTAACGTATTTTACCAAATATGGGCGAACAGAGTATAATTTTACACTGAAATTACTGTTGTTGACTTTTATATGGGTCATTATTTGCAGCAAATCATATTAGGTTGAAGAAAACACTGGATTAATAGCGACAATAACATCGAAATTAGGAACTCATATGGACAAAAATTTCGATGTTATTTTCACTATTAAGAGCAGTCAATTCCAGTACTTTCGATAAAAACGCTGGTTCTCAGCTCGTACGTGATTATAAAGTTGTAACAATTTTTCCGTCCGATGTTTTGTACAAATATGTATCTTGAAGAATATATCTACGTACGTGATCTTTTTTTGTTTTTTTTTGTTTACCTCTAAATTCTGTATAAGCCTTCAAAAATCAGCTTATTTGCACAATTTTACCTGAACTTTGTATGTTCATAATGTTCTAACAAATTGTAAAAGTAAAAAAAAAAAGATCAGGTATCTAGCCCATGTTGTGTAGAATCTAAATTACAAACATTTTTTTCACAAACTTGAAAGACTTTTCCAAAAAAACGTACGTGCTGGAACAAGTTTTAGAATATTTTGTGCGTTTATTGCCGTTTCGCAAGTAAGTAGCGGAATTTTCCGAATTCCAACCACAGGATCTGGCACTAGCTCTCATTTTACACAGTGCCTCTCTTTCAAAAATTGAATTGTACGAACCTACAAGATTTTAGTTCAAATCGAATTGGGGCCCCTTAAGGTGGGGGGGTATGCCGCAAAATTACCAATTGTAGATTTGATTTTTTTAACAGACTAAATCAAGTACAATATTCAAATTATAAATATGCATGGACTACATTATAATCCCGTGGGAACACTGTAGGTACCAGAAACACGATTGGACAACATTTTCTCGATATGGAAAAAAAACCCAAAGCACAATATATACAGCCCAAAGTTACCTCGAACTTTTGCCTAGATTCCGATTGTTTATTAAAATGGTGCCTATAATTGGGTAAAAAATTAGATAAATAAAATCAATACAACAAAGCCGAGGGTTCACTGTAGGGGTTTTTTAAAATTATCAATATATTTTACGAGATATTCACGTTTTTTTTGTATAAAGATTTCTGCCTCGGGTTGGCGCAGTCTTAATCCACTGTTTTCTTCAACCAAATATGATTTGCCGCAAATAATGACCAATATAAAAGCCAACAACAGTCATTTCAGGGTAAAATTATACTCTGTTCGCCCATATTCGGTAAAATATGTAGATTTTAAAAAAGCTTTTATTGAAAACTATGTTTTTCACAAAACACTTATTTCAGACATTGATCGGTGTCTACGCCGTACTGGACTCGTACTACAAGGTGGACGTGTCGTCGGTCGCCTTCTTACCACTGCTCTGCCTGATCGTCTACATGATCCTGTTCACGCTGGGTAAGTGGGCTTCAACACAGTCTGTGCCCACTGCTGGGACGGCACCAGCATAATAAGCTCGTAGACCTACTGAGACCGCAATGGGTCTTTTCTATTAAATCAACATCTTCTTTTTTTTTACTTTCGTTTCGTTTCGTATGAGGTAGTGCTGGCCTCTGGTGTCGGAGTTTGTCAAGCCGCCCGAGGGCCTCTGACATGGCTTATCGACTGCTATTAATCAAGAACAGCCGGGACCGACAGCTTAACGTGTCCTCCGAAGCACAGAGCGATGGAAATCCGCACATAACTTAGAAAAGTAATTGGGATCGAACCCGGTATCGTTGGATTCTGAGTTGCACTATTGAACCATTAGGCTACCATCGCTTTTTTACTTTGTGAATGACGGAACAAGCACATGGCCCACCTGATGTTAAGCGGTAACCTCTGCCTTTAACAACGCATTACCTCATAGGTCACGTCCACTTAGGACGCAACCTATGTGGCATTGCACTGCGCCCGCCACCCTAAGACATCAAGATGAAAAGTCTCATGTTCCTGTAATTTCACCGGCAACCATACCCTTCAAACCGGAACACAGCATTGCGAGCACTACCTACTGCTTTGCGGCAGAAGTAGGTATGGTGGTAGTACTTCCTCGGACGACTTTTTTCACAAAAAAGCTCTACTACTACTAAAACATCTTGTTCTTGAGGCACTACTAGGCGCTCTCCACCTAGTGGTACTGTATATATTCTGTGCTAGTGGTAAGAAGGATCAACAAATAAAGGCGAGCCGTGTTTGTTGCCTGATTCTTCTAGGTTTGGTCGCGTTGGAACAGGAGTCAATTGTTTATAAGACCAGAATGATCCTTGTGTGATTTCAATGAATAAAATATACTTGAAAATTTGGTCTTCTTGTAATTTGGAAAATAATAAAATTGTGCGTAGCTAATCCACCCAAAAGTAACCTACCTAAACGTAATAGGTAGAAAAAATCTTGAAAATTCTTAAGATAAAATAATAAAGAATAACTACAGAAAGCGTGCAGTGAGAATTGTGGACAATCCCAAGCTCACGAACGGTATTGAGCCCTTAAGTCTGAGGAGAGACTTTGCCTCTCTCTGCGTGTTCTACCGTTTGTATAATGGGATTTGTTCCGAGGAATTGTTTGACATGATGCCTACAGCAACCTTTTTTCACCGCACCGCTTGCCATCGGCAGAGGATTCATTCGCACACCTTAGAGCCAGGTGGTCCCGGACTGTGCCGTTTCAGAGAAACTTCCTCCCGCGTACACCCAGATTGTGGAATGATCTCCCTGCTGAGGTTTTCCCGAGCAATTACAGTATGGGGTTCTTCAAATGGGGTGATTGGAAATTTTTAAAGGGTCGGCAACGCGCGTGTGATGCCTCTGGTATTGCAGGCGTTCATAGGCTACGGTAACCGCTTACCAACAGGTGGGCCGTTTGCTTGTTTGTTACCTAAGAAGAATTAAAAAAAACATATTTATATAAAATAAAAAACAATTTATAAAAAAAAACTAAGTCCAGTCGTCAAGAGTCCCCGTCAAGTCATAACCCAGGTTAAAATGGTGGCAGAAAAACAAAGGTTCTGGAGGACTAAATCCACCATTCCAAAAAGACACGCAATACACGTCTATCCACAGAACAGCTCTATCTAAAAACGCCCGCTGGAATGGAATTTTTGGGTTACATTTAAATTTAATGTTATCCATAAAGTGTGGTTTACACTTGAAAAAATAAAAAATAATAAACTATGAGCTCTATCTATATACTAATCTATCTACACCACACATATCCTCTTTATAAATATTACACCGGTGCTTGCTGACATTGGGTAACTTTTTTGACATGTAGGCGTGGGCCCTGTCCCCTGGATACTGGTGGCAGAGATGTTCCCCGTGAAGACAAAGTGCCTGGCGAGTGGGATCTGCTCCTTCATGTGCTGGCTAGCCGGATTTATATGGACGAGGTGAGTCCGTGATTGCAAACAGAAGCGATATTAGAAATAATGGGCTCAGATATCATACCTGCTGGCGGAGATTTCTGTCGAGGACCTATCTTATACAAAACAGGCATTCTGTGCTGGGCCATAGCCAGTTCACAACTTCCTAAACTGGCTATGGGCCCAGCATACTTAGAAGTATAGTTAAATATTGTGAACATCGCGTATTTCATTCATTTAGAGTCGTCAGGAATTTTAAAAAAAATGTGCGATAAATCCGTTCAAAATTATTTATCAACTCACATCGTAAGAACTCAAAATGTGTTTTAATGACATTACCTTCGTCTCTTATAAGAAAAAACTGTTTTTGTTAGGAAAAGTCATGGGCTTATTTGGATTACCAAGTCCATGGTAATAAAACCAATGCTTATAATTTTATAACCCCCGACGCAAAAACGACGGGGTGTTATAAGTTTGACGTGTCTGTGTGTCTGTCTACCTGTGGCATCGTAGCTCCCGAACGGATGAACCGATTTTTTTATTTAATTTTTTGTTTGAAATGGGAATTAGTCGGGAGTTTTCTTAGCTATGTTTGATCAAAATGTGTTCAGCCGTTTCATTGAGTCGAGGGTTTTTTTAATTTTTGCAAAATTAATTACTTGTCCCATAAAGTACCCTATAGCCTGACCAAGAAGGTTTAATAAAAAAAACTTATGGCTACGCCCGGTACGGAGGACTACTTCTTCTGTGTACGGAGGCCTGCACTGTTCTAAGGGTTACGCACGCTACAGGGCATGGCGGTAGAATCAAGGGTAGAATGATGTATATTATTTTTACACTTATTCATTTGACGCCATTTACGTTATTATTTTTCATGTGCATTGTTGGTCAAATGTTCTAACAAAAGTTTTATTGAGGTTAGATATAGTAGGTACCTAAGCTAAGCAAACACGAAACCTGAAACTGTTTAAAACCTCGCCATGGCTCGTTTTTTTTAACTATCTAGATGAATAACTAAACAAGCAAATGGCCCACCTGATGTTAAGCAGTAAGCTCTGCCTTTAACAAAGCATTATCGCATAGGTCACGTCCACCTAGGACGCACCCTATGTGGCATTGCACTGCGCCCGTCACCCTGAGCCAAAGATGAAAAGTCTCATGTGCCTGTAATTTCACCGGCACCCATACACTTCAAACCGGGAGACAACAATGCGAGCACTACTGCTTTGCGCCAGAAATTGGTACGGTGGTAGTACTTCCCCGGATGAACACTTTCACAAAAATGCTCTACTCGTGTTTTAATAAAGTGTTTATGTAACAGTTTCATAAACATAGTATTTTTGATTATTATGCACTTTTTTTCAAGAGAATTTTCTAGTTGCGTTACTTAATGCTTTTAATTGGTTCAGATTCTTCAGAGACGTGGCTGCGTCGTACGGGATCTACACAGCGTTCTGGATACTAGCGGTGTGCTGCGGTTTGGGCTTCATATTCTCGGTCACCTTACTGCCTGAGACTAAGGGGAAGACGTTCGACGAAATACAGGACATGCTTAATAACAGGTGAGGTAGTTATCCGAGCGACTATCTGTCGTAGCATGGGCGGTAGGTACACTTATTCTACAGAGTACGCCATTTTTGAGGGTTACGTACCCAAAGGGTAAAACAGGACCCTATACAACAAAGGTGTTTTTTTTAAATATATTATAAGGTGACAAACAAGCAGACGGCCCGCCTGATGTAAAGCAGTCACCGCCGCCTATGGACATCTGCAACAACCACGGTATTTGCGCTGCCTACCATTAAGAGCCCTATATATTTTGCCGTTTTTATAGATAATGGTACGGAACCCTTCGTGCGCGAGTCCGACTCGCACTTGGCCTGTTTTTTAAACTAACAGACCAATTTCGATACGGTTTCAACGGTTTGGATCTAGTATAGGATTTGTTGAATAACTGATGAGAATTGTGTTTTAAATCTATATTAAACATATCTTATATAATTTGAATGTATAAATATAATGTTTGTAACTACAATAGTCAAATTATAATAATGGCTTGATAAAACATTCATAGGAATAGCGTATCACTATAATTTTCCATATAAAATAATTTAGAAAAATTTAACAAAATAAATGCTTGGGGCAACCGGGTGCATTTTTACATATGCATTTTTTACATCAGTACATTCAGCCATAATGATTCTTAGTTATTACAAAAAAAAACCTTAAATTACATTTTACAGCTAAATTATAAATTACGTCTCTTGCATGCAGTTTTTTACACCCGGTACACATCGAACACGAAGTGTGTAGGTCATTCACACCTGATGGACCGATGACAGCGGTCACCACTCTGTGGCTGGAGGCGGTTCAAGGCCACCGTGGCCTTCTATGAGGCATATGTTCAACAGTGGACTTGGATGCCAACAATTTCGATTTCCTCCAATTGACTTTGTTTTTTTTTTCAGGACCAAGGAGGACAAACCTGTCGACGTATGACCCTATATAATATTTATAGTACATAATAGTATTTTATAGTAACACATGTACATAAATTATACACTTCTGCAATACAATTTTATTGTTAACTCATGTCTTATTCTAAGGTTCGAGGCGACTCTGTATTATTTTGAAATAAACGATACTAATACGACAGTTTTATCCATTTTGACATTTTGACAAGAGAGCCTACAACTCAAATCAGCAGGAATCATTCTACAAATACAAACAGTAATCTAACTTCCATTTATATATTTAGGCTAATAATACGTTGCTCGTTATTTAAAATGGCGTCGACAAAGAAACGAAATGGCGTCGAAAAATAAAATTCGCTGATCAGACAAAATGGAGTCTTATATTTTTTTACAAAATGGCGTCGTTATTGTCACCTCTACCTAACGATAACCTCCTATCTCTGGAACTGAAGTGGACAGATTCTTAATCCTAGAACATCTTTCCCTATCTCCGCTACACCACACACCGGGCAAAGTTTCCCTTTATGTTCAGGGAAGAAGGAAGCACAGCATAGTGAACACTTCTCCTCGGGTTTTCCTCTGTAGATAGGTTTGTAGCTGATCCCGCAAAGAGTGAACGGGTTGTGTTCATCGTACAGCAACTGGTGTTCATCGGTGGGAGTCTTCTCGCAAGCCTGTAAGATCTTTCTGGCTTGTTGAGCGACTTCTGGTCGCGGGCCGAGCTCCAAGAGTCGCCTGGCGAAAGACGCAGCTGTTCGGAAGTTTTTGAGCTTGTAGAACATGTTCAGGGCTGTTCGAAGGGTCAAGATCTGGTGGACGGGTTGAAGCTTGCAGTGGGTGAAGTAGGCAGCCATTTCGCAAGTACGCTTCTGTTCCTCGAGGGTTGATTTTGGCATCCCTGTAAATGGAATAAGTAATTTAGTGGTTTTTTCATTAACCTACTCCGTGGACTACTACTATATGGACAATTTTTTTTTGCACTGCCGCCCTTAGGGTATCCTAAGGGCGCGAGTGCTACCAATACCAGGGGGGGTTACCAGGGGGGTAACCCTTGCGACCCTCAATTCGGTGCGTATTCTATTGCAATCCCAAAGTATCCATCCACATGACTCTTTCCTTCTTCCCCCTTTTTTATGTTGAGAAATAGTATTTTATTATTATTTTCCTAACAAATTGAAATTGAAATTCAAAATCTTTATTTCAGGCTTACTGAGAAATGCACTAAACCTAAACAGTAAGCCCATATCAACATAAATACCTTAGAAACTAACATACACATAAAAAACATAAAAAACACTTTATTTATTACTTAATCTAACACACGTGTGACACCGACGCGTCGCGGCCCGGGGGATCACGTGACAGGCGTCCCTTGAACCGCCGGAACTTAACCCGTTTCGGCCAGAAGTCAGGGCTCAAGTAACGCTAACGCGCGCTAGTAGGGCTAACATACTTAGTCGTTTCGCCGGGTTGCGTCCGGCCTAAGAATAGACCCCTCCGTCTCCTCCCGTGGATTTCGTACAAGCCATACACCAGGGAAAGGGCAGCAGAACTCAACATGATACTGCGATCACCAATCCGCCTGCCAAGCGCGGTTATTATGGCAAATCCCTCCATTGTATTTTAAAGAGAAGGCCTCGTCCAGCAGTGGACGTCTAAAGGCTACTGTGATTATTTTGACCCACTGCTGAGCATATCCAAGAAGCGAGAGTGGTACCCTGGGGGGAGTAACACCCCCTTTTTGCCCGCTTACTTGTTAAATACTGTTGTTAACAAAAACATATATCTAGGAAGAAAATCTGTTCACATAATATTTCAGCCGAGTGTGTTCAGTCTTTTATCTGTGGTTCAGTGGTTCTTGTCTTTAAAACGGACAAACGAAATTAACGAGCAAGCCAACTTTAAGATGTATAAACAATATTAATTTTAGTTTAAAAGCAATATAACATTGGTTGGAAAATTACTCACAAGTTTCTGGAAAAAAAAAAATACGTTAAAATTATTTTAAGAATATTTCACTATTTGGTATGGAATTATAAAAAAAAGTCTAAGGTCAATGTCGCTGTCTCTATCACACAAATGTAAAACACGCGTGCTAAAGACAGGGACAATGCTAAGCATTATAGTAGGGAGGCCAGGCCTCCGAAATTGAATTCCCGAAGGACAGACGACTCCCCCGCCGACAACCGATATCATTGTGTTCAGCATGATCTCCTGAACAAGAATAGACCGGTTGTCGCATTATAAAGTAGGTGGAGGCGCGAGAGAGGGGAGGGGAAAGATCAGGTTTGGTTAATATCTCAATAACCACTAGTCCGATTTCAGTAACTAAGATGTCATACGATAGGTAATAAAATGATCAACATATTATGTCTAAAAATGGTATTTGTAAATGTCATAGTTTATTAAATATTTAGAAAAAAGACGAATTTCAAACAAAAGATGATTTTGGTTTTGTTGAAAATGGCATTAAATGACAACTTACTAAAAAGAAGTGTGACGAAGAATTGGGCAATTTATTTTCTTTTTTAAATTTTTAAATTTGGTTGAGAAACAACGAAACTGTGACAGGTTTTTGCCATATTTTATTATATATATATTCAAAAAAAGGCCAATTTCAGACAAAATAAGTTTTTGGTTTTGTACAATGAGCAGTTTTCGGGCAGTTTTTGAAAATAAGCTTCATCAAGTAAGCTTTGAGATGGCGCTCGCAGTATTGAAAGGCCAAAAAGATTTCTTATCCAGTCTGACGATGATGGACTGGCCCAAAGAGGTTTTGGCATGTAACTACACCCTACGCCATCTGGCAATTGTTTGAATCAGTATGACCCTAAAAAAACGGCCAAGTGCGAGTGGGACTCGCACACAAAGCAACCAACCCATACCCAACCATACCCTTCAATCCGGAACACAGCAATGCGAGCACTACTGCTTTGCGGCATAAATAGGCATGGCGGTAGTACTTCCCCGGACGAACTTTTTCACAAAAAAGCTCTACTATTAGTTTAAAATGAGACGCTCACCTTTCCTAGCCGTCTCACACTGCAGCCCCACCAGGTACTCCCTGCAGATGGTGAGGAGTTGCTGCGCCTCGCTGAGCTCGGGCTTGGTGTCGACGTGCAGCAGCGGCACGCGTTGCACGACGTGCTGCAACTTCTCCACGGCCTCCACGAACTTGCCCGAGGTGGTCAGCTGGTAACACTGCTGCAGCTGGGACACCAGCTCGCTTAGTTTAGAAGCTGTAAAACAAAGTTACAAACACTATTTAGATAGATAGATCTGTACATATATAAGAGCTTAACCTGACTAACTTATTGATTAATTATCGCTAAGCCAAAACTGCTCGACCTAGAAAGCTGAAAAGAGGTGGGCAACCGCTGACCCAGGTCAAAAATAACTGAACCAGGGCCTTTTCATGGAAGTAATTAGTACGGTCCTAAATGTTGTTTTTTGTCCAATTTTTCTAAAGAACTTGTATATTTTTAGAAGTTGGGAAGCAAATGTTGTCTTTCTAAATAATTAGATAAACCAACTCATTGCATTTACGTGAAACAAAACGCAACAAGCTTCATTACTTTCCCACAACTTCTACGCAAGAAATTAAATCAGCTTTTTCATTATCTTAACATATATTATCAATAACCAAAAGTATCTCAACTCTACATTACGTTAGTCAAAAAAGTTGGGTCAAACAATGTATGGGGAGTTGCGCATGTTCTTTGGATGGAAGGTTCCTTTTGAAACCACCCACTAAGAAGGGTTTTTTGTAAGTTCAACGGGTTTCAAAATATACATACATAGACACACGCCTTTTTCCCCGAAAGGGTAGGCAGGGTCATTGGGTTTTTTTTCCCTGTGATAAATACTGCAATATACTCACTGACGATGGGCAGCAGATCCTTTCCACTGGCCTCCTTCCAGTTCCTGTGCAAGTGGGCGGCGAGCGGCGGCAGCGCCGGCAGCGCCGCGAACGTGAGCCGCGCGTTCGCGAACATGCTCGCGAACGCCTCCAGGTAAGGCTCGAAGTTCACTATGCCGACTTGCTCGTTCAGCAATCTGAGAAAACGATATGTAAGTTACAAGAGATTTCTACAGTCAATAGTCTCTCGAAAATAAACTTTTTAGTTTTTTTGTAGTAGTAGAGTTTTTTTGTGAAAGACTCGTCCGGGCACAGACTAAACACAGATAAAATAATACTAAACTAGTGGCCCGGGGAAGTACTACCTCCATGCCTATTACAGCCGCAAAGCAGTAGTGTTCGTATTGCTGTGTTCCGGTTTGAAGGGTATGGGTTCCGATGAAGTTACAGGCACATGAGACTTTTCATCTTTATGTCTCAGAGTGGCGGGCGCAGTGCAATGCCACATAGGGTGCGTCCTAGGTGGACGTGACATTTGCATTGTTAAAAGAAGAGGTTACAGCTTAACATCAGGTGGGCCAACTGCTTGTTCCGTTAAAGGAGTTAAAAAAAACTGCAAATTCTAAATAAGCATCCCCATAAAGTTTTTTTTTTCTTTCTAAAATTAGTAATCGTACCCATGAGCTGATCAAAATGAGTCCATTGTACTGTAATCAAAAGCGATTACCAGTTTGCTACCCATCCTGGCAAGTAAGTTAGCTAACGCAGAGTGACCAAGAAAGAGCGAGCACGAGACACGAACCTGCACGCGATCTCGTACTGTCCAGTCGCGACGTGGTCGTGCGCAGTCCTCAGCTTGCTGGAGAGCGCGACGCTGGTGCCGCGCGTTGGAGCCACGAAGAAGTTAGCCGTCTCATCACCGCCGTCTATGTCCGCTGCAACATATGCTGACAGTTCATATTAACGCTCATACTCACTACCGTCTCCTTTTCATCATAGGACGAGCAGGCGCACGGCTCGGTACCACCCTTACCTTATTAGTATACCGTCTATTCGTACTAAACGTTTCAGTTCTACCTTTATAATGCGAACTGCTAAGGAGTGGAATACACCATCGTCGTCTGTCTTTCCTGAAAACTATAATCTGGGTCTCTCCAAGGCTAGATTGAAGACCTTTTTTGAGGTGGTGGTGCCTTCTAGACCTTTGTGCTCCATCTTCGGCCACATCGTCACTTACCAACAGATGAGATCGTGGTCAAACAGAGGTCTAACCAAGATAAAAAAAAAACTTTCTATGCTGCAACATTCCTCCTCGACAAACTCTGTGGCGCGGCGAGCGGTTATATAGCCGGCTGAGATGCAAGAGGTTGCGGGTTCCATTCCCACTGCGGGACAAAGGTTTGTATGATCTCCAAATATTTGTTCCGGGTGTTGTGGTAGCATGGTACACATAGTTCCTGACAGGGGTCCTAGTGTGGGATCAGGACTATGTGCCTCAGAACACTCAACAGTCACATTGTTGGGTGTTTTGTAATGTTTGTTGTATGTACTTCGTCCCCGCTGTCTATGTCCGATGGAACATTAACTTATATTTATACCCTACATTTTGTTGCTATAGTATACTTGACGACCTCCGTGACGAGGCGGACGAGTAGCCGGCTGAGACTCAAGAAATGCGATTTCAATTCCCGCTGCTACAAGAACACCGATCGTTGGAGGCAAAAATTTAGTACCCGTTTTAATCTGTAACTAACTGTATTTAACGCCTGGAAGAGCTACTGGTTCATGAAAGATCTAATGACGGGACCGCTTCCACTCTCTTTAAAGCGTTCTCCCCAACCTCACCTACCGTGCGCAAACCTGGTCGCTAACGAATGTTCAAAAGACCTCTCTCGGGGTATGCCAACGAGCTATGGAGCGTAGTATCCTAGGAGTGAAACTCACAGACCGAATAAGGAACTCGAAAATACGCTCCCAAACATAGATAGCTGACGTCGCTCGAGAAGCTGCTAAATTTAAGTGGGACTGGGCTGGACATGTGTGCCGTATGACAGAAGAACTATGGACGAAGACCACGACAGAATGGATCCCAAACAGACGACAGCCACGTGGAACGCCTATACGGAGATGGCGGGATGAGCTAGACTTCTACTTGAAGGATTGGTCCAAAATAGCCAACAATAGAGACAAATGGAGGGAAGCAAGGGAGGCCTTTGCCCTGCAGTGGGACACCACAGGCTCATAATATAATTAATTTTAATCTGATATTTATTAACTTACCACAAACCGGCGTCAATTCTTCTGGCAAATCGAGATCTTCATCCCCCACGTCCCAGCCGCCGTCGTCACACGCGTCCTCCACTGGTCCATCGTCCACCCCCTCTTCCTGTTATGTAAGTCCAATTTTAAAAAGGTAGTTGCTCATTTTATTCCATAGAATAGACAAACGTTACCATTTTAAGCATAGTAAATGGCAAATCCTTAAGGTAAATGCTCACGTTTGCGGCGCGAGATTCATTTTTTTTTGTGTTTTTTGCCCATTACTGCTCATCAACACTTCTTCAGATAGCGAAAGTCGATTTCGCGAGAACTTTAAGAAGTGGGAACTTAAGGTGGCAGCTCAAGCTTGCGGCGCGAATTTGTTTTTTTTTTATTTCGCTGTAATGGGGAAAAACACAATTAAAAAAAAAACTCGCGCCGCAAACGTGAGCATTCACCTTAAATGAATTTGGTAATTTGTTATAGACCCGTATGGCATTTACATATACATACATTTCCCTTATAAATCTGCAGCTTAAGTTTGGCCACCTCTTCTATCTGTTTTGCAGCACGGCCCTCTCCTACATTTTGTGTGAAAGAACATTGGAGGCGTCGCGACGGCACGCCACGGTTGCGCCGCGGACACACCGAGACACACCGTCCCGTCGCGAGCGTGCCACGGGCGCACCCGATGCGCACCGGGCCGCTTCTATCTGGCTTGCGCCTAAGCCAGCTTTTAATGTCAAGCGAGCTAAGCTTGCTTGTAGTGTCAAATGACCTAAATCTGCTCGTAGCGTCAAGTCATTCGAGCCTGCTGGCATCGTCAAGCAAGCTAGTTTTTGTGGCGTCAAGCAAGCTGAGTCAGCTTGTAGTGTCAAGTGAGCTAAGCCTGCTCATAATGTCAAGCTAGCTGCTGAGCCGGCTAGTACTCACGTGCGCATCGTGCGCGTCCAGTTTGTCGTCGTCGCCCCACGCGCCCGCGGCCTCGAGCGGCTCGTCGCCCGCGTCCGCTGCGACCGCGCCCGCGCCCGACTCGCCGCCCGCGCGCGCGTTGCCACAAGCTAGCTGAGCCGGCTAGTACTCACGTGCGCGTCGTGTGCGTCCTGTTCGTCGTCGTCGCCCCACACGCCCGCGGCCTCGAGCGGCTCGTCGCCCGCGTCCGCCGTGACCGCGCCCGCGCCCGACGCGCCGCCCGCGCGCGCGTTGCGACAAGCTAGCTGAGCCGGCTTACTACTCACGTGCGCGTCGTTTGCGTCCTGTTCGTCGTCGTCGCCCCACGCGCCCGCGGCCTCGAGCGGCTCGTCGCCCGCGTCCGCCGCGACAGCACCCAACTCGCCGCCCGCGCGCGCGTTGCGACAAGCTAGCTGAGCCGGTTAGTACTCACGTGCGCGTCGTGTGCGTCCTCGTCGTCGTCGCCCCAGGCGCCCGCGGCCTCGAGCGGCTCGTCGCCCGCGTCCGCCGCGACCGCGCCTGCACCCGACTCACCACCCGCGCGCGCATTGCCGGCTACTTCGAAGAAACTCCTACGAACCAGTACATACTTTCATTGTAACATAGATATTGATTTTTATAAATAGTTTTTTTGTTGATAAATATATTGTTGTATACAAGATTTTATGAAATTAGTGATTGGAACGGTGTGCTGATCAAAATGAGCCCAAACGCTGCCAGTCTACTAGTATCTATCGACGAGTTCAGTTGTCCACCTTCCGTCTCCATCATCAGATCAGCTAGCATAATATTGTATTGTGATTGGAACTTGACAGGTATGCCAAATTTCAGCTTAATCGAACACCAGGAAAAGGTCAAAAACGTGTAAAATTTTATTACACACATCGGGACAACTGAAACTAAATAAAAGCTTGTAAAAACTAAAGCGTGTGTAACTCCAACGCGCGACTGGAGTACTCCAAACGATCCAAAATGATCCTTGTTTCAATGAAATACGTTTGTATTTGAATTAGCTACTTACTTAGATACGGCAAGTAGTGGCCAGTTGGGTTGGGCCTTGAAGACAGGGAGTGGAGGCCTCAGGAACACGGCGTCGGGGTTGGCCTCCGGTATCGGCAGGCTCGCAGCTTCCAGGAGGACCTTGAGGCTGGCCGCTTCTTCGTCAAGCTTGTGGTTGATCGCTGTTAAGTAGGCTAGGGAGATCTGAAAACGTACATAAGGATTAGGCCTTTTACAATGAGGGGTTTTCATTTTAGATCAAAAACCAGCCAAGTGCGAGTCGGACACGCGCACGAAGGGTTCCGTACCATTATCTAAAAAAACGGTAAAAAAAAAAGTTTGTAAGAAAAAAAACATCCAAAAACTGACCTCGCAGATCAATGCTTAACCAAAATTTGGAAATATCACGTTTTTTGTATGGGAGCCCTTAATTACCCTTAAATATTTATTTTATTCAATTTTTTTGTATTTGTTGTTATAGCAGCAACAAAAATACATCATCTGTGAAAATTTCAACTATCTAACTATCAAAGTTCATGAGATAGATAGATAGATAGATAGAAAACTCTTTATTGTAATCACCTTAAAAATAAAATAACAGCATACTTTAACTTACAACTAGTTCACGGTGATACAATGGGCGGCCTTATCGCTAAGAGCGATCTCTTCCAGGCAACCTTTGGATGGACAGGATTGTAAAGAACGTGAGAGGAGGTGAAGTTACAATAAAAATACAATAAAATAATAATAAATAATAAAAAAATAAACGTGTTAATATATAAAAACAAAAAACAATATAGTTACCTAGTAGAATTGAAAGGAAAAACTAAACGCATTCACTCTAGAGATGCTGCGAGATACAATTTAGAGACATCATTTTTAAAAATTGGTAACGTTTTGGCATGCCTGATGTAAACAGGCAAGTCATTCCACAGATGGACAGCGCGCACTGTAAAAGATTTGCTAAAGAATTTGGAGTTATGAGCCGGAGTCTTCAACAGAAGGGTAATGGAAGAGCGCAAATTGAAGGAATGGGAGTGATGCAAGAATTCGAAGCAATCTTTAAGATAAGCTGGAGAGGAAGGAACAAATAAGATTTTATATAGAAGTATGAGGATATGAGCATTCCGGCGAAAACGAATTGGCAACCACTTGAGCTTAGCGCGATACTCTGACACATGATCATACTTTCGCAAGCCAAATATGAATCGGATGCAAAGATTTTGGAGGCGCTCAAGTTTATTGAGTTGCTCTTCTGTAAGATCAGGGAAGCTGGCGTCGGCGTAGTCTAAGATAGGGAGTAAAAGCGATTGTGCGAGCATAACTTTTGTGGCGGTTGGAAGAAAGTTGCGAAGTCTCCTTAGGGAGGCAGACGACGCAAACATTTTCCGGCTGAGCTCAGCCAGATGCGGACCCCATGACAGCTCACTATCTATGATGACACCCAAGTTCTTAACTGTGCTGCTGAACGGAATAATTGTGCCAGAGAAGATAATTTGAGGGAGGTAAGGCCAATTCACCCTAGGAAGCATCCTAGAACTTCCAATGACCATAACTTGGGTTTTAGCTGGGTTCACCCCAAGGCCGTAGGACTTACTCCACTCAAATATTTCGTTCAGGTCATTATTTATATCAGAGATGGCTTGATTAAGGCTATCAATGTGGGCTTGAGAATAGATTTGAAGGTCGTCAGCATACAGGTGGTAGGGAGAAGATATTTTATCAGATATGGAGTTAATAAATATAGCAAAAAGAAGAGGAGATAGAACGCCGCCCTGCGGTACACCGGCATTAAGACTACACCAAGTTGAATATGTGTCCTCAACACGGACACGTTGCCGGCGTCAATACAGGTAACTGTGAAACCAATCAATTACCGTCGGAGATATGTTAATAGAGCTAAGGATTCCGAGAAGAATGTCGAAATCAACATTATTAAATGCGCTGCTAAAGTCTAGCAACGTCAGAACAGTCACTTGACCATTGTCCATGCCTAGCCGGATGTCATCCGTAATCTTGACTAGGGCTGTAGCTGTGCTATGCCCAGATCGAAAACCAGATTGATGAGGATTCATAAGGATATTATTGTTAAGAAAGATGCTCAATTGGTGATGGACTAAGCGTTCCAAGACTTTAGATAGGAAGGGAAGGATTGATATTGGGCGGTACTCGGAATAGGAGGCTGGATTGGTCTTCTTTGGTAGAGGAGTCACTTGAGCATCTTTCCAGGAAGAGGGAAAGGTTGAACTAGAAATGGAGCAGTTTAGGAGATGCACAATGGCAGGGCTTATTTCATCCAAGATAGGTATGATCATATTCTGACTTATGCCATCGTTGCCGACTGCATTGGAAGCTATAGTTTTTATGCTCTTCTTAACATCACAATCGGAGAATTGATAGAAAACAAATTGAGGAAAGTCAGGGGGTGGAATTAAAGAAAGGTGTTTCAAAGTATTAGCTTTATCAGTAGCAACGAGGTTTGGAGAAGAAACAAAGTGTTTATTTAATAAATCAATGTTAAGATTATTTGGAATACTAGCTTGACGAGACTTTCCAACCCCCAAAGACCTTAAGAATTTCCATACTTTAGATGGATCATTATTTTGTACTGAATTATGAATATGCCGGCGTTGAGCGTCCCTACACACACCCTGTTGCAGTTATTACGACGAATGATGTACTTTTCTTTAGTCTCATCTGTAGGTTGACATTTAAATTTGTATTTGGCTGTATTTTTCTTGTGCATGAGTATTTTGATTTCTTCTGTAAGCCAAGGAGCAGGAAGATGTTTGAGTTTAATTGCACGCAAGGGAGCATGAACATCATAAAGATTTGTCACAGTGGTGTTAAAAAACTGAACCTTCTCATCGACAGTAGGGGCACCAATGACCTCAGACCAGTCGATATCTTGAGCATCTCGACGAAGACCTTCCAGGTCCATACCAGCAAAGTTACGCTGCAGAATAATTTGCGGCTTGGCTTTTGGTGGGCGGATTTTATAAGATAAGAAGATTAGATCGTGATAGGAAAAGGGCGCAGGACACTGGCCATATTTAGCAACATTATTAAGAGATGAAACAAGTATCAAATCAATAAGAGAGGGAATACAATTAGGAAAAAGGTGAGTAGCGCTTAGAGGGAGAATTGCCAAATTGCTAGCTGTCGCGAGTGTTTCAAAAGCTATAGAACGATGGTCACGTTTGAGGAGACAAGTGTTAAAATCACCCAGAATGATGGAGTGACTGTACGAAGGAGTAAGTACTTCGAGAAGATTCTCAAAAGATGAAAAGAAGTTAATGCGAGAAGAATGCATATAATAGACTCCGAGTAGTACCTTGGAATGAGAAAGGAGAACTTCTATAAACAGGTGTTCGCCCGCACTCAAAGGAGGAGGTTGTGGAGACACGTTGACTATAGAGAAAGGAATATGTGCACGTAGGTAAATAGCAACGCCTCCGCCTCCTCCATTTGTGCGGTCGTTACGTATGAGTATAAAACCAGGTAATGAGTAGGAAGTTGAAGGAAGACATGGCTTTAGCCAAGACTCGGAGACTACTACAGCAGTAATATTTTGATTATCAAATGACGCCAGCATGTCAGGGAAATGGGCCGGTATGCTCTGCGCGTTTATGTGAATGACATTAAAATTTTTGGTTGCATCAGAGAAATGCGTCTCTAGAGATTGCGAAAGACCGGGGATACTACAGAAACTATCGTCACTGCTCGTACCACAGTCAGAAAAAGATAAAAAATTATCATTATCACTTTCACTGCTACTTGTAGGCATCTATACTGAATATTTACAAAACAAACAAAAGAAACTTATTTAAATAAATAGAAACAAAATATATATAAAAAATAGTATGTACCTAAACGAGTACCTATAGGTACCTACTTAGTCTGTTACAATACAACGTCCATCTGCCAGTTGTGCTACGTGCTGTAGGAGATCCCCTTTAAAATAAAACATGAAAAGCAAGCTCGAAATGGATGGGTAAAGTAAAACAAAAATAAAAATTAAATATAGGTAATAGAAATGCCCAAACAGAAAAAAAACTATTAAAAAAAAAAACATATCTATGGCTACAAACTAGAAATTATACACAACAAAAAGGGTTTTTATTTTTACAACACTCGTCCGCTATGCTACAACTACGAAAAATTTAACACACAGATACAGCCTGGTGACAGACGGACAGACAGACGGACAGCCGAGCCTTAGTAATAGTGTCCCGTTTTACCCTTTGGGTACGGAACCCTAAAAAGTACAATAGTTACAACTGGCTTGCTAGATGGCGCTGACTCAATATCCATTGTCAAAAATTCTTAGCTGCCCCCTTATTCGCTATTCGATGGTGCAACCCACTTGAAAAGATGCCCATTTGATGCTCTGCCTACCGGGCAGGGCATTTCGGGGAGAAAGGTGTGTGTCTGTGTGTAAAAAGAAGTCGCTTAGGTCTCTATGGTGACCCTAAGACACTCTTTCTTTAGCTGTATAGTTTGTGGTATGGTTAAGGTATTTAAAAGTCTTTTATAAGATGGTAAATGCTTTGTATTAAGAGTCTGTACAATATTACTTAACACACGAATAATGGTACCTATAACTATGATTTTATGGTATATTATTTATATATGATTTATGGTAGGTATATTAATGGTATGGTTTTTAGGACACAATGTGCCTCAATGGTAGGTGGTCGCGGACTGAGCTCAATTTAGGCAAATGCGTATTAAATGCAGACGTTGCATTAAGGTGGACGCACACGCTTGCGGTGCGAAATTCAAATTTTTTGGTGTTTTTTGCCCATTACAGCGCATCAACACTTCTTCAGATAGCGAAAGTTGATTTCGCGAGAACTAGGAAACATAACACACATGTTTTAATTGATAGTAACTAATAAACATCATCAGTTTAGCTACAATACCCCGAAACACATTTTAAGTGTTTTTTTTTTGTTTAGGTGTATCGTAGCTAAACCTGATGATATTTATGAGATACTATCAATTAAAACATGTGTGTTAAGTCTCCTAGTACTCGCAAAATCAACTTTCGCTATCTGAAGAAGTGTTGATGAGCTTTAATTGGCAAAAAACAACAACAAAAAAAAGAATTTCGCGCCGCAAGCGTGAGCATCCACCTTAATACACATTTGCTATGTTCGGCTAAAACCTGAACACTGTGTATGTATGTATGTATGTATCACCTGTCCAGAGTTCTTCAGCAGTCTTATCCTTTCGGGCACATCGCCCAGGAGCAACGCGCCTTGGAACTGCGCGGACACGTCCTTGCGGATCTCGGCGATCTTGGTCATCTTCTTGAGTTTGTCCAGGTTGCCCGTGATGAGGTACAGGAACGAGAGCTTGTCGAAGTTCTTCGTGCGCTGGTAGCACATCTCCACAATCTGATAGATAGATAGATAGAAAATTCTTTATTGCACATAAAACAAAGAAGTACAAAGGCGAACTTAATACTAGAAAGCATTCTCTTCCAGATAACCTTGGTGTATTGCGGAGAAAATATGTATCGGTAGTGCACAAAAAGGGAAATATTGGATAAGTTAATCCAACAAAGTTCCAACCAAGTCCAAGTTAGTTGGTGTTAGTCTGATGACGAAACGTACCAATTATAAAATCATAAATCATTTATTGTTTATCAATCTAGGTAAAATACAATTGCATTAGATGTTAAGCTAAGGCCAAACCAACGCGATCAGCCCGCGTCCTCAGTGGCGTGCACGGTGGCGATCAATGGAAGACAATGGATCGCCACCGCGCACGCCAACGCGGACGCGGGCTGAACGCGTTGGTCTGACCTTAGCCTTACGTTGTTAGGTACAGGCAGAGATCAAATAATACTGTACAGGTAAGATCGCTAGATTTTACGGCGACGTCTGTGGCGGCGGGCGAAGGTTCGCCTGCGACGCAGGAGGTTGCGGCTTCGATTCCCGCATCGGATCAAATATTTGTACGATCTGCAGATATTTGTTCAGGGTGTTCTGGGTATTTTCTATGTATAATAAAAAATATCTATCTATGTAATGTATTGTATTAAGTATATCAGTTATCTAGTACACATAACACAAGCTCTGCTTAGCTTGGGGCTAGATAATGTTGTGTGAACTGCGCAGCATTATTTATTTATTTATATTCACCTGGTGGTTTCCGGTAGTGAGTGCAGCCTGCGCTAATTTGTCCCACGCATCCGGCTCGTCCAAGCTCTTGGCAGCTTCGAGCGCCACCTCGATGTTCCCGCACTGCAGCGCGAGCGACAGGCGTGTGCGCGCGTCTTTCACAAAGTGCAGCGCCACTTCCGGGTAACCTGCGTTGGAAATACACTATTAGCAAGTTCAAGCGGCAATGGACAGGGTATTGAGGGCGTCCCAAGACTATGCGACATGAAGGGACAGTACCTTAAATATTGTAGATAGGATATTTTGCTTAAGGAAGACTTATTTTATTTTTAAAACTTAGTAGTACTGCATTCAAAGATTTTCTATAAATTACTTGCTTCGTCTGGGAATCATTACAAACAGTTCGCATTACAAAGGTGGAACCAAAACGCTTAGTGCGAAATGCGGGTATACTGATGAGGTAAGGATGGTACTGAGCCGTGTGCCTGCTTGTCGTATGATGAAAATGAGATGGTGGGATCAGATCATGTAGCTCCTGGGAATATTCCCCGAAATGTAACCTATAGAAGATCGAAAGGCATGCGACTTTAAGGCGGTGCTCGAGACTCCGGCCAACGCCATATGGCGGAGGCCGGTTCATCCAGGCCGTGGATGCATTTGCCGAGATGAATGCTGCGTTTGTGCATTAGTGGTCCAGTATTTTATATGACCCTCTCATGAGGGCCACACTCACTTAGCAGATGAAGGGGCGTTACATCCGCCTCTTCACAGAGTCTGCAGGATTGCGTTACGCATAACCTTAACTTAAGCATCTATTTTCTGCCCTAATGGGCTTTGGAACATGGAACAGATGCTATTATACTTTTAATGAATACTTACATCACAGGGATTTTAAATTATAATTTGTATTGATTAAGCAAATTATTGTAATTTTAATTAATTTTATTTCTCAATCTCAATAATTGTACACGTTTTTATTTTTCTAATTTTATTGTTATGTGAAAATTTTCATGCCTAGTAATAAGGTAGAACATTAAGTGGACTTCATCTAGTTTAAGACCTTGATATAATGTTCTGGCAACTAAAATTATCTTATCTTATCTTATAACGTACCCTTCTCCTGCAAGTAAGAGATTATACTCTGTCCTACAAGCTTGGCCGTCCTCACCATGTGTAGAACTTGGTCATACTGCCGCGTTACCAGCGCTATCTTGAATCTGAAAACATTCATTACAATCTAAATGTTCATATGGCGGGGCTGAGCTCACCACTGGCCACGTTAATATTCGTGCGATTAAGCGACTCACGGTGCGAAAAGCTCATTGTGTCTATGTGTTGAGATTATACTTAAAACAACTAATTAATTTTGTAAAAAATAAAAAACCCTCAACGCAATGAAACGGCTAAACCGATTTTGATCAAACATAGCTAAGAACAATCCCGACAAATTCACCTTTCACATTTAAAAAAAACGAAATCGGTTCATCCGTTCGGGAGCTACGATGGGACAGACACACACACTCACACACACAAACACACACACACACACACACACACACACACACACAAACACACACACAAACACACACACACACACACGTCAAACTTATAAAACCCCGTCGTTTTTGCGTCGGGGGTTAATTAGCGTGCTAGATTCCACCCAAACATACATACAATGCAAATTAAATAAAAGCTTGTAATAAAGCTCTACTACTAAATGTTTACCTGTACTCTGTGGGGTCGATGTTCATCATCTTGGGGCGGCACTCGCGGTCGAGACACACGACGCGCGCGCCGCTCTCGTGCGAGATCACCTTCATCACGTACACGGGCGCGTCCAGCGTGCGGATGATGCCGTAATCACTGACAAACATAAATAAACCAGGTTAGTAGTTGCATACCTTTCGATCTTCTATAGGTTACATTTCGAGGAATGCTCCCAGGAACTTCACAATCTGATCCCACCATCTCCTTTTCATCATAGGACGAGCAGACGCACGGCTCGGTACCATCCTTACATCATTACTATACCAACTATTCTTACTAAACGTTTCAGTTCTACCTTTATAATGCGAACTGCTAGGGAGTGGAATACACTACCGTCGTCTGTCTTTCCTGAAAACTATAATCTGGGTCTCTTCAAGGCTAGAGTGAATAAGGTGGCTTCTAGACCAGGCCTTAGACTAGGTGTCGGATGATGTTGCTATTCTTGTTTTGTCTGTATGCTTTACAGTATAGATAATTGAATTAATATTTTAAATTAGCTGCGAAGTAGAAGGTTGAGGAGCGCTGGTGAAATAAAATGAGATGAGAATGAAATTTATGACAATGCGAAAACTTCGTTTGCGTTTTGTTGATGGTCGCGGGCCAGATTTCAGCACTTTGCGGACCGGAGATGGCCCGCGGGCCGTAGTTTCCCCATCCCTGCTATAGTGTAGTGGAGTCTGTACGTACCCGTCCTTGCAGCAGTACTTGATGTGGTTGGCCGTGGTGTAGATGAACACGGGCTGCGCCGCGGAGTCGTCGAAGGCCCCCGACTTGACCCTGGCGCCTTCGGTGATGCTGCACAGCTGCTCCAGTTTCTTGGTGCAGATGGTCACAGTGTGCTTGCCGAGTAAGGCCACGAGGGACATGTCGTTATTCCAAACTGCGTAGCGGCATTTGGCGACTTTTACCTGTTGACAACAATGTGAAGTTAATTTTAAACAAAAATTCAAGCAAAGTTTCGTATTTATTTATAGACGAGCAGCTTTCGCTGATATGTCTACATCAAAACACTGTGGATTGTCTAATACTGGGTCACTTTTTTAAGTTCTGAATTGTCCTTTCGTAACCATTTGTCGAGCTTGTTTTTGAATGCATTTACAGACATGGCAGAAACAACATCGTCTGGTAGTATGTTCCGATTGTGGACCACTCTGTTACTGAAGAAGTGATGTGCAACACGTGCGTTGGAAGGATCTCGAGCCAGATTATTGGTGGCCACGAGATGATTTTTCTCTCTGTATATTTTGTACCTAATCGGTTCGGCTACTGTCGGATATCAGTCTGCGCTTTTCTGCGCAAACGAAAACAGTCGATCGGACTTATATTTGGGTAAAACTGTACCCAGCATGGCCCGCTAATCCCCATAATCCCTATCCACAGGCCCGATAATCCCTTAGTCGGCTTTTAATCACATCACATCACATCACACTAATCACACTAATATTATAAAGGCGAAAGTTTGTGTGTGTGTGTGTTTAGTGTGTTTGTTACTTCTTCACGCTGCGGCTGGACGGATTTGCATGAAATTTGGAATGGAGATAACTGGACTTCCGAAATAAAACATAGGCACATTTTTATCCCGATATTCCCACGGGATCGAAACTAACGCGGGTGAAACCGCGGGGCACTACTAGTATAGAAATAAACTCACAGAGGCGATGGTTCTCTTCTGCTGCACGTCCAACAGTTGAACGCACTCCGGCTCTCTGAGTAGCAGCATGCCGGTGCCGGCGTACATGATCTCCTCGCACGCCGGCGTCGAGATTTTCTTGGAGACCTCGTTCTTCAAGTTCTTGATCACTAGCTGTGGATAAACAAGCTTCAATTAATATACATTAAATTAAATTAAATAACAGTTGAATCTAGTGAAACTACAGTTGAATCTAGTGAAACTACAGTTGAATCTAGTGAAACTACAGTTGAAACTAATTAAACCTGTATAAGTGCCAAAACTTGTTGAGGATTAATATAAAGAACTTCTTGTACTGTTACTACTTTTAATATTATGATATTGTAGTTCAAACGATTAACAGTTTTGTTCTAGATATAAAAATATATTATATGGTGCCGATATGTACGGCGGTACACGGCTAAGTGTCGTCTTATCCCCCCGCGCAGGGACGCGAGGGGCGGGCTTCTAGTATGTATTTGTTTGCGTAAACAGAATCTACAACGACTAGGTGAATCTAGTGAAATCATTTGAATCTAGTTAAACTACAGTCAAATAGAATGAAACTTATATAATGTGACACTACAGATAAAAATAGTGAAACTAGAGTTGAATTTAGTGAGGCTAAAGTTGAATCTAGGGAGACTACAGCTACAGTTGAAGCTAGTGAAACTACTGTATTCTGATAAAACCTGTACGGTAAAATCTAGTGATACAACAATCAAATCTAATGAAACTCAGTAGTAGTAGAGCTTTTTTGTGAAAGAGTTCATCTGGGGAAGTACTACCACCATACCTATTTCTGCCGCAAAGCAGTAGTGCTCGCATTGCTGTGTTCCGGTTTGAAGGGTAAGGGTGCCGGTGAAATTACAGGCACATGGGACTTTTCATCTTTATGTCTCAGGGTGGCGGGCGCAGTGCAATGCCACATAGGGCACGTCCAAGGTGGACGTGACCTATGAGGTAATGCACTGTTCATAGGCAGAGGTTACCGCTTAACATCAGGTGGGCCATCTGCTTGTTCCGTCATTCAAGTAGTATACAAAAAAAAAATACACTTTGCTCCAACCAAGTAGTGTCAAGTAAAACTACATGCTTCTTGTAGGTTAGCGTTTTGCGCCAATTAATTGGCTCCGATGAAACTCATCATCATCTCCCTGCCCTTATCCCACTTAAGTGGGGTCAGCACAACATGTTCCTTTCTCCTATTCTCCTCTATCTCCAAGGAGGGTTGACGTCAGGCAGGCGGCCGGTTGTAAAACACACTAGCCAAATCTTTTATAAACATGGCTCCAGTAAAACTATCAAATAATCACATCATCATCTCCCTGCCCTTATCCCACTTAAGTGGGGTCAGCACAACATGTTCCTTTCTCCTATTCTCCTCTATCTCCAAGGAGGGTTGACGTCAGGCAGGCGGCCGGTTGTAAAACACACTAGCCAAATCTTTTATAAACATGGCTCCAGTAAAACTATCAAATAATCACATCATCATCTCCCTGCCCTTATCCCACTTAAGTGGGGTCGGCACAACATGTTCCTTTCTCCCATTCTCCTCTATCTCCAAGGAGGGTTGACGTCAGGCAGGCGGCCGGTTGTAAAACACACTAGCCAAATCTTTTATAAACATGGCTCCAATAAAACTATCAAATAATAAATTGATTCTAGTCAATCTATGTACATATTATGGGTTTGCGCTTTGAATAACAAAAGCGTTGTTAGTTTATTGAATCTGTGTAATAGCGTGTTGTTGTACCTGGTTGTTCTTCTCGAGCGCGGCGAACCTGTTCCTCGCCACCCAGACGGCGGAGGTGGCGTGCCCGCGCAGCGGCTCGGAGGGCGCGGCGGGCGCGGCGCCCGCGGGCTCGGCGCCCTCGCGCGGCGCCGCGTACAGCTCGTACGTGCTGGCGTCGCCCACGCGCCAGTTCACCAGCACGCACCACTCCGCGTGGTTCAGTGACATGCTGCGCAGGTACACACGGTTACAACTATGTTACAAAAGGTTACCACTATGTTACACGCGGTTACCACTATGTTGCAAAAGTTTACCACTATGTTACAAAAGGTTACCACTATGTTGCAAAAGGTTACCACTATGTTGCAAAAGGTTACCACTATGTTACAAAAGGTTACCACTAACTTACAAAAGGTTACGGTTACGGTAGACACTGCTACGTACTACGTGCTATTCATTCCATATTTATCCTTACTCAGAAAATTATCATCAGTGAAAATTCAAACGCTTTTTAGCGAGCTGCGCCATCCACTATACAGAGACAGATAAAAACAACAGAAAATATTGCCCCGGTATTCAAAGACGAGGAGGCTAGCGCCCCCTACAAAACTAAAAAATACACCCAGTAGGCTTGTGTAGTCCACAATCACATAGGAAGAATGATTAGTAATTATTTCCCACCATTGAACGAGAACGGACCCCGAGATCATCCTTATTAGTTCAATAGTACTATTACTTCTTTTCGGTCCGACCGATCACTCGCTGCGTCTCCGACGAAGACCGAGTACAAACGAACGAACGAACAGAAACCAACACTCTTACCACTGAACTAACTTTAAGACTGAACTAGTATATTTGATTAATTGTACTAGTACGGAGCGCCCCGCTCAGTGAACGATTAAGCACAAGCCTAATGCGATATATAACGTCGACTCAATGCGATATATAACGTCGACTCAATGCGATATATAACGTCGACTCAATGCGATATAAAACGTCGACTCAATGCGATATATAACGTCGACTCAATGCGATATATAACGTCGACTCAATGCGATATATAACGTCGACTCAATGCGATATATAACGTCAACTCAATGCGATATATAACGTCAACTCAATGCGATATATAACGTCGACTCAATGCGATATATTACGACAAGTCAATGTGATATATTAAGACAACTCAATGCCACAGACTATATAAGTTATTCACCTGTAAGGCTGGTGCCGGCCGCCACCCTTGAGCGCCATCACGGGCGCGTCTCGTTTCACCGTGGTGTCCAGTTTACGAAGAACTCTGCAAACAAAACCATACATTACATTACACATATGTTTCTGGTTAAAATTAGGTTCGGGCGACGAGCACAAGGGCACTCAGGTACGGACCTCGGCTTGGGCTGTTGCCAGGTTGGGGATCGGGCAAAACGCCCCGGAACATGCTTGTACCGACTTATTTTTTGAGGCTCTGCCTACCCCTTCGGGGAAAAAGGCGTGTGTCTATGTATGTATGTATGTTTTTGTCTGTGCCAATCTTTAATGTGTTATGTAGGTATTCTGTTAAATAAGTGTGCATAAATTATTGTTATTGGAGTGTTTTCTCTGTCGTGAGAACGTGTCATGGTCTTTGGAGGGACTATCTCAGCCGGCTACTCGCCCACTCGCCACATAGTCCACATGGGTACTAAACCTTTGAGCTCAAACTATAGTTCATGTCAAAATGTACCTACTTATTAGGATTCTCAATGCTTTTATTATTTCACCCTTTTTAACCCCCGACGCAAAAACGACGGGGTATTATAAGTTTGACGTGTCTGCGTTTGTGTGTGTGTGTGTGTGTGTGTGTGTGTGTGTGTGTGTGTGTGTGTGTGTGTGTGTGTGTGTGTGTGTGTGTGTCTGTGGCATCGTATTTTTTTTTGTGTTGTTTGTAAGTTTAATTTGTCTGGAGTGTTCTTAGCTATGTTAGATCAAAATCGGTTCAGCCGTTTCATTGTGTTGAGGTTTTTTTTAATTTTTACAAAATTAATTACTTGTTCTAGTAATAACTAGGCTAGATTAATGTTGCTAATTAATGTATCCTAGTACCTTTTGCAATGTACTATCATCAACATAAGTCCCTGACCAGTTTCAAAACATTTTCGCTTGCAGCAATGACCATAAACTAGGTCCGCCCATTTTTTTGATTACCAATGAGGCATGATATTCTTTGTATAAGAAAGTCCTTTGTTTTATGACTTACAAATTATATTAGATTGTTTGCGTCAGTTGAAATTTGTGCCTTTATTTACGGTAATTGAACTACTTGCAACTTATATCTAATACCGAAAGAAAGAAAGTCCGTGGCGAATCACTGTGACCCTGCTGTACAGGCTTTTAAGTCCTACTGTGGGGAACAGAGCTTACATGTGGTACAAATTTCCACATTATTTATTTAAAATACCTAATGTAATATTAAGCGTGTACAGGATACCATGTTTTTTAAAATAAACTTTCATCTTTACTGACCTGTCCTTGATGTAAAACAGCATGTTATTGTGCACAGCCGCGGCGGGTCGCTCGCGCTGCAGCTTGAACAGTATCATCCCGGCGTCGTGTCCCGCTGCGAATAGATTCAGCGTGGGATGCATCGCCAGCACCCAGTACCTGAAACAATGCCACTTTCATCAGCTAACAGATAAGTTTATTTCACTTAGAATAGGTACAACAAATATTAATTAACATTTGTATTCATTCAAAAGTATATGAAAATAACAGAACTTTGCCTTCCGTGCTAATGTAGTGTTCCTTTTTGATGATGATACAAATGCACTCGGCATACCTGACACGAGGTCTAAATCCGTTGCAGAATGCTACAGTGCTCTCCAAAAATTAGCTGAAAAGCATATGGTCAAAATAAAATGGACAAAATGTCACTCTTGCCCATGGAATGACAAAGCCGAATCCTTAGCAAAGGAAGGAGCTAAACTCACACTAACTCCTAAAGACATCAGCTTATCCAACCCACCAACGGTGGAAATTAAAAACAGGCTGTAACTAAACTCCGAAAAGAATACCAAAAAATATGGGAACCATGGATGCTTCCAGCCAAGAACAAAAAGATAACAAACACATTGTTAAAGTTGAAACGCGAAGACCTACCGGTGATGGTGGGAATCATCACGGGACACTGATCTCAACCACCATCTGCTAAAGACAGGGGCCACGGACAGTGGTCTGTGTCGTGGAGACAGTGGAGCATGTGATTCTACACTGCACAGCCACAAATGAATGACTCCAGGAGTTGATCAAGTCTTGTCTCACTTCACCTTAGCTCCCTCGGGGATACTGGAACAGTGCTGCCATCAGTCCATCTCCGCTATTTTAAGGAGTTGGGCTGGCTGGGCTAGGATTAGCAAGGGGACAATGCACAATACACCCCAATGCGGGACGTCAGTGCAGATTTTATGTCCTCCATTTAGTATCAGATAGTGATAATGCGCCCATACCTCTCGATCCGCTCGTGGTCCCGCCGGAAGGTGTGCAGACAGGTGCGCTTCGTCATGTCCCAGACGCGGATGCTCTTGTCCTCGGAGTTGGACAGTATGAGCTCTTGCTTGGCGTGGAACAGCGCGCACGACACGTTGTTGTAGTGGCCTCGACACGTGTCCACTTCCCATGCCTGTACAACAAACAATATACTTAGGTGGATGGTCCAAAATCATTTTCCATACAAAAGTTACCAATCAATCAATCAATACTTTTATTTCCGGCTTCAAAACAAATCAAATCAAAATCAAATATCTTTATTTACTAAAGTATGATAAACTTATGGGTAGGTAGTAAGTACATAATTATGTGTGCCCATACTTTTGCTTAAAAAGCGTGCAAATATTCCTTTACGGTATTAACATTATTAGTAGGAATTTATGACAAAGGAAAATGGAAAATGTAAACCTAAACAATAAGCCCATAGCAATAAATACCTTAAAACTAACATACATATATAAAATACTTTATTTTAGTGCACACGTGTAGACGGCGACGTATGACGCAACTCCGCGGTGTCGCAATATTAGTGATTGGTACCAGCTAGTGTGCTACAGGTCTAGCACTTAACTGAGTCAGTCCCTGAGGTATGGGAGCGGTACGGGAGGGGTGTTTTCATTACATTATGTCACATGTCATCTGATAAATTGAGCGAAGAAAACACCCCTCCCGTACCGCTCCCATACCTCAGGGACTGACTCAGTTAAGCGCTAGACCTGTGGTGTTTTATTTTAAGGTCCTTTTTCATTAGTATGTATTTTTCCATAAACGGGCGAAGAGAGTATAATTTTACACTGAAATGACTGATGTTAGCTTTTCTATTGGTCATTATTTACGGTAAATCATATTTGGTTAAGAAAACAGTGGAAAACATAAAAGTTTTAGTTATACTTGTAATTTCGATGATATATTCTCTATTAAAACAGTTTTCTATAAAAAAAAGAATACTAAAAATAGTCTATTTTTTTAAATAACTTGTTAATAATATGATCCAATTTAATAAGTCAAATAAATACAATCTCTTAAGTGGTTAAGGGCCGACCCTAGCAATAATTGTAAAATTTATTATATTTTACGAAAATGTAAGTTTTTGGCTCAAAGAGTGCGCAGCAAATATGGTTAGGTGTACCTATTGTTAGGTGATTCCAATAGGCCATGACCATTTTTAGAAATAACTGACTTTTACTGACTTATCTTAGTAGTTTCGAACTATAATGTACCTTGGCATCGTTCATCCTCCACAGCTTCACCTGTCGGTCGTCCGCGGCCGACACGATGAGAGGCAGCGTGGGGTGGAACGAGGCCCAATTGACCCCACGGTCGTGGCCTTCCAACACGTGCTTCACCACCGCGTCCGCCTGCAATTGGGTCCATACAAACGGTAGGTAAGATAAGGAGTTCTATGAAACGAAACATAACGCCCAACATTCACATCATCATCATCCACAGACTTCACCCACTGCTGAGTACAGGCCTCTCTTTGCCTGTGCCATTGCTCACGGTCCCGTGCCAGTCTCATCCAGGTTTGGCCGCGACGCATGCGATATCGTCTGCCCATCTCGCTGCTGGATGACCAACGTTTCTGTACCCAGTTCTTGGACGCCATTCAGTTAGCGCCTTACTCCACCTATCGTCATCTCGTCTTGCCAGGTGTCCTGCCCAACTCTATTTTAGTTCCGTTATACGATTCCCAACATCTTTGAGCTTCGTTCGACTTCGTATCTCGACGTTGGGTACACGGTCTATAAGCTTGATGCCGAGCATGGCGCGTTCCATGGCTCTCTGTGCAACTCTCATCCTGTACACAGCCTCCTGCGTGAGCGTCCATGTCTCGGCACCGTAAGTCATGGTAGGCAGAACACAATGGTTAAAAAAAGTCTGCTAGCTTATTACGTATTTTGCAATAGCAATGCGATACCAAGAATCGCGCGAGAATTGCGCGATTATCGCATCCAAATTGCAAATTCGTATTACGTAGCGCTGATACGTAATACGAATTTGCAATTTGGATGCGATAATCGCGCAATTTTCGCTATCGCATTGCTATTGCAAGATACGTAATAAGCTAGCCGGTCATACATACACAATGTATGAACATTGTGGAATTTCAGCGGACTTAAGAATTTCGTCCAGTTTGCTGAACGCCGCCCATCCAAGTTGTATCCTTCTTGTGAACAGTCACATACAAAGTCCGGATTCCACGCCAGGAGTGGCGCACTCCGCACTTCAGGTATGAAGCTACAAGTACCCGGCGGGGTCCACTTGTCGAGTCAATTCAGTGAGTCAGACAAGATAAGAGTTACGCGATAGAAAGAGAGGTAACTACTAGGTTTAGCTGTAGGTTAGCGCTGTGCGACCTGAATTGCACTTTATTGTGTGGGGGCAAGAGTCACTAATTTAAATGATTTTGCGGAGTCAACCTTCTGGTCCTGTACTATTATGTATTCTGTGTCCACGCTAGGATTACCTGTGTCGTAGGTATCAGGAACTATGAGCACCATGGTACCATAACACCCAGTCTTGTAATAACTCTGTGATGATAGCATTCCATATGCTATGAACGCCAAAATATGGCACCTTTTAAAATTAGAACGATGACAAATGAGTTTGATACGCCGCCGGTTCACACACTCTAGCCCTTCAAATGTGTTCAATAGTCAAGCAGCAATAGACGGATAAAACGTGTCAGAATTGTTTTTTATGCGTTTTGTTTGACTTCTGGTTCTCTTTTGAGCGCTGACCTTAAGTGCCGAGGGCTTTGACGCCAACCGATTGACGTAAACGCATTTAGAGCTTTCACGCCATCTGTTGACGAGTGGACGTTAAATTACTATAGCCATCTATTGATTGTTATTTTATTTGTAGAGCAGAATCTTTTCCGCAACCAGGACCCTTTTTGACCCTGATAAAAACAGTTTTTTAGGGTTCCGTACCCAAAGGGTAAAACGGGACCCTATTACTAAGACTCCGCTGTATCTCCGTCTATCTGTCTGTTGACCCTGATAAAAACTGTTTTTAGGGTTCCGTACCCAAAGGGTAAAACGGGACCCTATTACTAAGACTCCGCTGTATCTCCGTCTATCTGTCTGTCTGATAGTTAGACAGTGGTAATTTTCACAGATGATGTATTTCTGTTGCCGCTATAACAACAAACACTAAAAAACAGAATAAAATAAATATTGCCGTTTTTATGGATAATAGTACGGAACCCTTCGTGCGTGAGTCCGACTCGCACTTGGCCGGTTTTTTTAATTACACGTGCGAAGCCGCAGGCGGAAGGCCAGTATTTAGATAAAGTACTTAGTTCTTTCAAATGACTAACTTAATATTAATCTCTCACCTGCCCAAACAAATCCGTAGCTTGTGGGTTCCTTAAATGCTCAGCCAAGCCGCTCGGTCCCGGCGCTACGTTCTTCTTCCTCAGGCCCGAGTAGTCCCACACGCGGACGGACTGGTCCAGCGATGCGGAGACCAGGAGGTCCTCGGTCGGGTGGAACTGGGCGCACATCACGTAGTGGTTGTGGCCGGTGAGCACGCTGATACATTGCCGGGATTGCCAGTTCCATATTCTTATTGTCTGTGAGTATATGGATTTGTGTTTTATTATTTATTTGTAATACACGGGCAACTCTCGGAGCTGATGTGTGTCTATCTTAGTCCTTATCAGTGCACTTTAAATGTTTGTCAGTCTATTTTTGAAAGAATTCACTGAGGGGGCACTGATCACTGAGTCTGGTAGCCGGTTCCAAGTGCGCACGACGCGATTAGGCAATATGTGCATCCTCGGATTGCTGGTACTTGGCCCGCGTTGCAGCTTCAGCAAGTGTCCTCTGAGTCCTATATTATTGTTCATGGTATATAGTGTCTGTGATAAATCTGGTATACTGTAGTGGTTGTTTAGGATCCTGTATGTCTCTATTAGGTCTCCACGCTCTCTACGTTGCTGAAGGGTAGTAAATCCAAGTTCGTGAAGTTTTGTTTAGTGGAACAAACCGCATCTTTGTCTAGATGGAGTTTTTTAATAAAATAATAAATAAACTCACAATTCACACAAAGCGACCCGTGCGAGCGAACGCATTAGTATTGCCATTAAGCGTGGCAATGCAGCCAGCATCTTGGGGACGCTTCCGTCTGGTAGTGATTTGGATCAGTTGAGCTACCTTTAGATCGCTAGCAGCGGTCTTCAGGTAGCACAACTGTTTCATATGTATTTTGTACATACCTTGTATTCGTTATAAATAAATAAATAATGCTGGATAGTACACACAACATTAACTAGCCCCAAGCTAAGCAGAGCTTGTGTTATTTATTTATTTATTTATTTATAATACACAGGCAGCACTCGGAGCTGATGCGTGTATATCTTAGTCCTTATCAGTGCACTTTAAATGGGTACTAGATAACTGATATACTTAATACAATACATTACATAGATAGATAGATATTTTTATTATACATAGTAAATACCCAGAACACCCTGAACACAGATCTGCAGATCGTACAAATATTTGTTCCGAGGCAGGAATCAAACCAGCAACCTCCTGCGTCGCAGCGGAACCTACGCCCGCTGCACCACAGAGGTAGTATTATTCTTTCTGTAAATAAATATATAAAAGATTTACACAAATAATAAGAATGTTACCTGGTCATCCGAGGCACTCAATATCCACGGATATTCATGATGGAAGAATGTTGTGCGAATGTAGTCCAAATGACCCAGCAGAGTGAACAAACATCTTCTCAGTTTATAATTCCACACCTGGAAAAAACATTTATAACTTTTGATACGAAAAGAGGCACTTATGATATGTATGACAGGAGTAGAGCTTTTTGTAAAAGAGCCAGTAAAGAGAGAAGCCAGTGTGTCCAGGGAAGTACTAACACCATACATATTTCTGCCCCAAAACATTAGTGCTCGCATTACTGTGTTCCAGTTTGAAAAGTGCCAGTGAAATTGCTGGCACATGCGACTTTCATCTTTATGTCTCAGGGAGGCGGGCGCAGTGCAATGACACTTAGAGTTTGTCTTAGGTTGAAGGGCCTGTGAGGTAATGCTTGTTTATAGGCAGAGGTTACCACTTAACATCATGTGGGGCATCTGCTAGTTCCCTCCAATCTCAAATTAAAATTAAAAATATGCATGTAAGGGGCCTCTGCAAGGCACCCTGGATGAACTGGTTCTTTCACCATCCACCTCCATCACCACCACCCTAAACCTGGGCCTCCATACCTAAACCTAGACACTGACCTAGCAAAGAGTAACTAACAACATTACTGCTGGATATCTTTTGATGAAGCCTGTTACAACTCCAGAAAAATTATATCTGAACAAAAACATTATTGATGTTTAAATTATGCCAAGTCTCGCTACTACCTACTGCATAAAAGTTTTGAGATGTTAAGTAGTACAAAGTTGGGCATTCTCAAAGAACGTTCCATATTTATTCATCTTGAATCAATTTTTTTTTTTTTTTTTTTTTAATATTTATCCGCAATCAGTTGGTGTACTGTAGGCAGATGTGTGGAGTGGTATATGGCGTTTGGGATCCAGACTCATTCGTCCTTCTTCCCTCGTTATAGCAGGTTATCCAGAACATGGGTTCTCTTCAGCCGCTTTGTGTCACATGGATTTTCAATAAGCGCTCTCGCTAGCGGATTGGCGTGAAAAGAACGTTCCATATTTAATCATCTTGAATCAATTAAACCATTATTAGTTCTTATTACTTGGCTATCACATAGCATAAAAGGGTTTTTGTTAATACCGGACTTTGTAAGGTGATAAATTCAAAGCTTCAGATCCAGCCAAAACAACTAACTTTGATAATGTTGCTTTTGTAACTTTGCTAAGCCCCCAAACCCCAACCTCCAGCCCTTTTCCACGTCTTGAGACTTGACCCTCCTTGGCCCCCCTCTCGACTCCTTCTAGACTTCCCCTTCACCCCTTCTCAATCCCTCTCTTCTCCCCTCTTCTGTCTCCAATAAGTTTCTAGTTTAATACTGTACCAAGCATGTGGACAGACTTTAAATGATTATGAATGAGTGAGTGGCAAAGTAACATAACTTTGATAGCAAATATCTTGATAACTATTACAGCTAAAAACATGAAATTTGGTTATTAAGTTTTGAGCGTTATGAAGTCTCCGTGTCATAAATTTCAGCATGATATTCCAATCCATAATGAAGTTACAAGGGCCTGAAAAGTGACAGAATTGCTTCAAGAAAAGGTTACAGTATGGCTTCGCCCACACAACTTGACGGAGAGCGCCGCCGCGTGCCCAGATATGGCTTGTTTAATAATATAACAAACTAACGGATATGTACTTAGTACAGAAATTTTTATAAACTGTAGCGATAATCAGTTTCCCGTACCAATACGTGTCAAAAACATGACGAAATAACGAGTACCAAAAGCTGTACAAAATGTACTGTTTCCGTCCATACCTTGATCTTGTAATCATCACCACCGGACACAAATAAAGGTTGCTGACTGTGGAAGCAGATTCCACGTACAGGACCGTCATGCTCGTCGAATTTCTCAAGTAATGTACACATTCGATAATCCCAGAGCTGTATCACTCCGTTGTGTAAACTCGCCAGAACCCATGGTCTTTTCGCGTGAAAGGATATACCTTTCACTCTAGCCGACTTCGTTTCAAACTTTGTGAGCATTTTGTCACGATATTCTCCTAAAATTTGTAAAAACTCCAGGAAAATAATAATGCTTCAAGACTTGACATGCAGACCGGCTGACGTGACACGTCCAACATAAATAATTATCATTCACTTGTTCACTCACAGGTAAAAGACTAGAGTTGTCCTTATTACCGGTTTTTTTTAAAACTAGATACAAGAATGTACATTTTATTTCCCATCCTTATCCAGCAGCCAGTACCAACACAAGAACATAATAATTGAGACTCTTCCCGCCATTTTCGAAAAGAGACGTTGTCTACTTTTATTTTATTTCTTTTCCTAGTGTTTTCTTAAGTTATTTTGTGTTATTTTGGTAGCATTTTAATAAGCACAAGTGTAGTGGAATGAAATGGAAGTGAATTGCGTGACTTTTGAAATTGGTGGAAATTGTCTACCAAAGTTTTAGTAAAATTGGCCACCGTTTTACTAAAACATGACTTGACTGTGACTTTGACGACTTGGAAGGAGTGTAACGTAGCAAAATATATTGAAAATACAATATAGTGAAAATACACATACTTGAAAATGGCAAATGCACAAGCCGTGCGGCGCCAATTATCAAGAAAAAAAAAAACATAATAATTAGAAGTCAACAAAATAGGACCCTTGTTTTAGGGAAGAAGTAAACAGAAGTACCTAACCATGAATCAATACTTCTTCTGAGTACCTAACGCTCGCAATTTTAATCTATGGAAACAAAAGATTGTTTTTTTTTTTTTTTTGGCGTCGCACAAAGGATAGCTTGCTTTCTCCATGGTTTTCTCATAGAGTTTTTTATTAGGTTTTAGTTAGTTTTCTTTCTCAGTCTGTGATTGTTTTGTTTGTCAACAGTCGTCACATTTTCTGTTTTTGGGTTTTATTTTAACAGAAAATCCATGGTTGAGTTTTATGTATAAAAACGTTACGTTAAAAGTGGCGTTATTTATGAGCTATCACCTAGGGCTGTAAGCTCAAAGTATTAAAAATTCATGCGTAACCTTAACCTAAAATGGATGCTGAAAAGTTGAAAGAAATGGGTGTACAAATATGTATTCCTGGCATGCGATTGAGTGCTGCGAATAAAGAATACGCCTCGGGGCCTGGCACCTATGAGTTAAAAGGATACATATACGCCACACTTGCTGGTTTGCTTAAAATGCTGGTGGATGAAAAAACACAGGTACATACATACCTAGATGTTTTGCTGAAACTTTTCGAACTCAACTGTTCAGTTCACTATCTTTCCAAGAAATAGTGTACTAGCTTCCATTTATTATTATTATTATTAATATATAAAATTATAGGCGAGCAGCTTTCGCTGATGTGTCTATTTCTGTGTTGAAATGTCTTAGTTTCACTTGCTGCACTGATTACTCTTTAATCAACTATTTTATTTTTTCTACTTTCTTACAAGTTCAGACTTTTAACAAAAACTTTGTGATTGTGTTTCAGGTTACTATAGTGACAGTAGAAAGTCCTAGAACTCCCAGCGTCCTACCAAAAACCGGTGATGTTGTCACAGCTAAGGTAACAGTGGTTAATCCGAGGCAAGTGAACTGTGCAATTCTATGTGTTGGCCCATCAGTGCTCGCCAGGCCGTACCGTGGAGTGCTGAAGAAAGAGGATATTAGAGCCACAGATAAGGATAGGATTGATCCGTACAAGTGCTACAGGCCTGGCGATGTGATTTTAGCCAGAGTTGTATCCTTTTATCCAAAACTAGCTGCACCCCGCTGTGTTACCCACATAGGTCTCGATCTCCTGGGAATATCGGGACAAAAATGTGCTTATGTGTTATTACAGGAGTCAAGCTATCTCCGTTCCAAATTTCAACTAAACCCGTCGAGCCATTTCGGCATGAAAAAGTAACAAACACTCGCACACTCACCAAATCTCTGTTTGTCAAGTTTTTTTATTTATTTATCCTGTTGGGTTTATTTAGTGATTTCTTAATTTTAGTAACATGTGCGTCATGCTTCCGGAGCCCCTGTGAGGCACAATGTGTCTTCATCACACTGGTTATATTATGATAGGTCACAAGGCCCTTTCCAGGGTCACAATACATCAACCTGCTGTGGTGTGTTAGGCCTAAGAATAGACCCCTCCCTCCTCCTGTGGATGTTGCAAAAGCCGACTAACGGTCCAACAGGGGATGGGCAGCAGTATCAACCCGAGTACTCAACACCAATACTGCTATTACCAATCCCCCCATTGCATTATATAGGGAGGCCTCTTCCAGCAGTGAATGTCTAACAGCTGATGCTGTACATCAATCTGGTCTTTGACCAAGAATGAACCAGTGATACAAAAAATTTAGTACCTTGATTAAACCTGTTATAAAATTGCTAGATATTCATAGATATCAAGCTGGCGTTGATCTACAAAATTTGCATTTTGTCATAATACCAAACACCACAACCAACGGAAACCCTTTGACTCGTTATTGTGATAATCAACACAGTTGCACTACTCTGCAATTAGATTTGCAGCTGACCCAATCAGCTGACCTAAATAATGGTCTGTTCTTATGGTAACTTATGATATAAATCGGCAGCCCTCGAAACTAGAAATGGATTATATGGTTGTTCATGTACCACATCCACATTGACACTTATAAATTGGCAGTCATTTTATCAAACCATCAGCCCTGTTCACACACTAGTTATATATAATGTCTATGTAGATATCACAATGTTTTCCTTATAACTGAACAGTTACCAATGACGGAAATCCATTGGTACCACCTATCCACGTCCGAGAATGAGCTTGGAGTAGTTATAGCCACAGCTGAAGGCTCGCCACAAGGAGTCAGCATGATCCCTACGAGCTGGTCGGAAATGCAGTGCCCTCAAACCTTGATGAAGGAACCTAGGAAAGTGGCCAGGGTTATCCCGGAGAAGCTAATTGCTAAAGCTAAGAAAGAGAAAATAGCTAATAAGGAGAATGAATTTAAAAAAGAAGTGGCTGATGAAGAAATGGAATGAAAATAAAAGTTTTTAGTCACATTGTTTTGTTTGATTTCATGATCTCAAAATGTTATTTTCTATGATAGAATGTGAATGACCCAGTTATTCCTTGACTTGCATGCACTATGCAGGATCTCCTGTTTGGAAGCCCTTAGAAACTTAGAGCATTGCAGGCCTCCGTACCGTAGAAACCTCGTAGAAACGAACACAGAATAATAGTAGCAAAAACTACAATATATACTAGTAGGAGGCTACGCATGAAACGAAGGAACAAAAATAATTTTGAAAATTATTAGTTTCTTTGAGCAGATCGTAGCGAAAATTCTAAGTCTATGGCAGATCCTCAATAATGGACCCAAAAAGTTTCCGAACGAAGTAGGTATGTTAGTTATGTCATGAGTGCTAGTGAGAGGTCTTGAGCAAATAATAAAAATTGTATCGATGAAGTTACGCGTTGCCCTATAATACTCGATTAATTTGTTTGACAACAGTGAATAAGTGGCCGGCCAAGGTGCGTTAGTCAGGGCCACTGTGGTCTGACTAACGCACCGATAACTCTACCAAACTACTATTATTTATTCTGTGCCACAACACAGGAACGAAGGTGGCCAAGAATCCACTCCAGTAGGAATATCACATCCTATTGATTGGGTGGGCAGATTCACTCTAGCATCAATCGAGTGACATCAAAGTGGAGTAGGTTGTATTGGCTTCTTTTTCAATTATACTGTAGCTCCCTGCACATTATTAAGCAGTTCCTTAACATCAAATTAAGGAGTTTTTTTTACAATCAGAGCTATCCCCAACGGCTACATTCAAGTAAATATCTAACAGTAAATTTTGATAGAATTTAAAACTACGTAGAATCAGTAAAAAAAAATATAAAAGTGCTCGTCTTCGGCGTGCCTGTCTCTCCGTCACAGGCTTTTTTTTTAATCGAAACTACTGTACGAAAGAAATGGCAATTTGGTACTTACATTAGAGTTACTTAGGTGACTTCATCACTGAAGTAGGTTTAGCTCAAGTACGTAGATTCATGGATATGTATGTTAGTGGGAAAGGCTAAAAGTACGTAGATTAAGCAAATCAAATAATCGAACTGAATGTAAAAAAAAACGTCCGAACCGAACAGCCTTGCCTACTCCCAATTCATCGATCCAACGATGACAGACAGCTGATTTATTTCTTCAAGTCATAAATGGACATCCCTAAAACTTGAACTGTCAAAGGAAACATAATTTTCTCTATCTCTATAGTGTAAATAGCAAAAACGGGAAATTAACAAGAAAAATCACAAATACTGTTACGTAGTGTTAAGTTTTAATAATCGTATTCATTCCAGTGTTTATTCGCACATGTTTTCAGTACAATGAGGTCATTTTTGACCAGTTATCGTTAAGTAAACTAGTTTGGTTTAAGGACAGTTTTCAGTTTTCCTTTCACAGTGTAAAGTGGGAGTCCTTGTGATAAAGACGTATCTCAGAGTGGCTCAAGATGAAGTTCGCGGAACATCTCAGCGCTCACATCACGCCTGAGTGGCGAAAACAATACATAAACTATGAAGTAAGTCTTAACTTTCAGGACAAATTACAGTCACTCTTATGTTTTCAATTGATCTATCAGGCTCTCCATTCTCGTGACTTATTGTTTTATTTATTATAATCCTAAAACTAAGTATCTATATAAACTCTTTGGCTCAGAATTTAAGTTGAAAAATCGAGATAACTCTGTTATCGCACCTTATCTTGTTTGTAAGGACATTCAAAACAAATATAGTATTTGCATACCTATGTATTGTAGAGCAGAGTTCATTATAGAAGTGGTAGGGACCCTTCTAAAACTAAACTCCCCCCCCCCCCCCCCCTATTTCCAGCTACAGAATTAAAATGACACCCCCGAATATTAATTGTAAATCCAAGGACAAGCATAATGTTATTCAATGATGCTCTTCTTTCAGCTATCATTGTATTTTCATTATTATTATAATATTATACAGCATGTCCCACGGCCATGCTACATGAAGGACAAGTACCTTAAATATTGAAGTTAAGAAGTTTTACATAATGGAGACATTCTTTTATTTATGAAAGTCAGTAATACTGCATTCAGGGATATTCAAAAATTCACTTGCCTAAACCGGGGCTCGAACCCGCTAAAAAGGAACTGTATTTTTATGATACCGATCGAAATGGTAAATTACAAGGATCAATTCCTTCTCAATAACAAAGTATCTCAAAATAAAGAAATGCCATGAAATTATGAAATAAGACAGAAACTGGCTGAAAACAAATTCTGTCTCTTAACTATTTTGCTACCTGTTGCTTTTTTAGAACAGCATCCTAAATTGAATGGAAAATTTCATGGTGTTCCTTTAATATCAGATACAATGTTATTGAGAAGGGATTGATCCTTGCAATTTACCATTTTGGTTGATATCATAAAAGTCACTTTTGAAACTATCATGGCCATGTACATAATTAAAAAAAATGTAAATATCCCGTTTGTAGTGAAAATTATCATAAAAGTTTTTTTTTTTTTTGTATTTTCTTTTCCCTGCTTTGGCATTGACTTTTTTAATATCCTTGAATGCAGTATTACTGACTTTAAAAAATAAAGGAAAGTCTCCATTATGTAAAACTGCCTAACTTCAATATTTTAAGTACTTGTACTCCATGTAGCATGGCCGTGGCACACTCTGTATGAACACTCAACAGTCACACATATAGTCCTGATCCCATAAGTTTCCAATATATAACCATTATAATAATTATGTCCTAGGAAATGAAAGCAATGCTTTATACAGCAGTGGAAGAGGCACCGTCAGCTGAAAATGTTGAACCAGAAGTGCTATCGAGGCATTTTGCCAATTTTGATGAAACATTCTTTCATTACTGTGATCAGGAGTTGAAGAAAATCAACACATTTTATTCAGGTAAGATACAAGGGTGGCCTTCTGACAAGGGTCTTGTGACCGATAGTGAAAGTACCATTGTGGTGAGAGGACTCATTGCAACTCCAGATGCTCATTCCATGCACAAAAGCATATTTTATAGTATAAAATGAATCTGGGCCAAAATTTGCTACCAATGTGGAAAAAAGTCTGTGTTATGTACAACTTCGACAGTAATAAACATGTATTGAGCTATGCTAGGATGTTGGATGTACTCTTCCCCTTCTTTTTTTTTTTTTGACGCAATTGCCAATTTAAAATCGTCACCTAACGGATTGGTTAGGTTCAAAATGAGTGGCAGAACCAACATGGATCACACAAATTTGAGTAGGCTAGGTTTCAAATGAGTGACAGAACCGACACGGTGCACCCCGACCCCACATGGTCTTGTGCGTCACGCCCCTGCAGTGTACATGAAAAGCACTGAGCCAGTAGACCATCCCTCCACCCTATTCCCAACCTTCCTATCAAGGCACAAAGTGTTAAGTTATTTTCGACCCCTGTGGCGCGTCTGGTTGGCCTGCGACGCAGCAGTCTGCGGGTTCGATTCCCGCCTCGGAACAAATATTTGTGCGATCGCACATACTTGTTCAGGATGTTCTGGGTATTTTCTATGTATAATAAAAAATATCTATCTATGTTTTTTTTTTAACCTATTGTGTCCCACTGCTGGACAAAGGTCTCCCCCAAAAGTGACCCAAATATATAACATAGGTCTTTCCTATGTTATATATTTTATTATTTATATTAGTTATCTAGTACCCATAACACAAGCTCTGCTAAGCTTGGGGCTGGATAATGTTGTGTTGAACTGTCCAGCATTTTTTTTTTTTTTTTTTCTTCAATATTTTTGTTTAGAAAATCATATTTATTTAACAAGATAATATGCTCATACATTTTTTTTGCCTTCATTCGAAATTTGGCGTCGGTCACCACATTAGTTAAGAAATATAACAAAGTAAATATAACTAAGTAATATAATATTACTTGTTGAACTTATCCAATTTGTTATAACTTATGCAAGTCTCGAAAGAGCTTGTGTAAGTACATACCTATTCGGGATCGAGATTCTTTCAGGGTGTCTGGTCGAAGCGACTCTTGTCCCGAGAGCTGGCTCTTATTTGGCTCAACACATTCGTATTGCTATTTAGCGTGGCAATGTAGCAAGCACCTTAAAGACGCTTCTGTCTTGTAGTGATTTGGATCAGTTGAGCTATCTTTAGATTGTTTGCAACAGTCTTTAGGTAGCTCTACTTTTTCATTTGTTTTTCGATTTTGGATATACCTTCTTGTATTAGTTGTATTTATTTCTGTTAATAAATTATAACTTACAGAAAAACTGGCTGAAGCCACACGTAAGTTCGCGACACTCCAAAGTGAGCTTAAGTCTCACTTTGACACAATAAAGCCCAAAAGTGGTGGAGACAGCAGAAAGGCCATTCCGCGTCGGAAAGTTCAGGAGCTGAAACTGGCATTTAGCGAATTCTACTTGAGTCTTATCCTACTGCAGAACTACCAGAATTTAAATTATACAGGATTTAGGAAAATATTGAAGAAACATGATAAGGTATGTTTTGCTTTTAAAAACTTTTATGTAACTTCATTCATATGTCTATCCATTCTTCGAGCAATTTATTTGATTGAGGTGAAATTTTTCGATGACAGTATAATAAAAAAACTGGCCAAGTGAGAGTTGGACTCGCGCACGAAGGGATCCATACCATTATCTATAAACACGCCAAAAAAATCACGTTTGTTGTATGGGACCCCCTTAAATATTTATTTTATTCTGTTTTTAGTATTTGTTGTTAAAGCGGCAACAGAAATACATCATCTGTGAAAATTTCAACTGTCTAACTATCACGGTTCATGAGTTACAGCCTGGTGACAGAGCTTAGTAATAGCGTAGTCTTAGAGGGTCCCGTTTTACCCTTTGGGTACGGAACCCTAAAAACTGTAATTTTTCTTATGTTTCACATAATATCATTTAAAAAAGTTACGAATACCACGCCACGTACTTTACGAGCGAGAATAGGAAAGTAGGTACATGGTGTATAGTCTTTTGCTGAATAAATATTTTTCAGCGATAAAATATATTAATTTTCACTTTAACGGTATAATTACTATTGTTAGCCGAGTACTTACTGTAGCAATGGCGGCGATAATCTTTGCACTAGTCAGGTCTATATGATAACTTTTTTTTTGGCCTATAATTTCGGAGAGTATTTGGAATGTGTTATTCCTGGAAGCCAAGTCAGTCGTGGGAAGGAATGGCGGCGATGAGCTCACCACTTGTCACGTCTATATTTCCACGATGGTGTAACCCATAGTGGAAAGAGGCCCATTGGGGCTCTGCCTACCCGTTCGGGGAAAAAGGCGCGTATCTATGTACGGAACAATTCAACATGCGTTTCTCATTACAATATGTACGCCACAAAATTGAGGCTTGAACTTGATATACAAACAAAAAAAAATTGTCTCTTTTGTCACCTAAATCCCTATAAGTATTTCAGCAAACATTTATGTCACCTATTATTATTTATCACCTTGGAAATCAGCTAAATCATGTTCCATGACTTACTGAGCAATAATATACCTAACCTAATTATCTATGGTCCCTGTTTATCTTATTTTATGCCTTAGAGCTAGGGGAATAAAGCTCAAGATGTTTCTACAGAATCATGACATAACTTCATGAATTACGAATTGGCTCAGAGTCATGAGTTTCAGACAGATAATTTAAGATAAAATAACCTTAGTTCATTGTCAAGCTATATTTTCCAATGATGGAGTTAGTCTATCCATAGTCACGAGTCTACCAAACTCCTACGTCTGTATAGTTATAGTACCTAGTAGTACCTAATAGTTGTCGACCTCTGTGGCGGGGCGTGCGAACGTTCGCCTGGGCCGCCGGAGGTTGCGGGTTCGATTCCCGCCTCGGAACAAATATTTGTGCGATCTGCAGATATTTGTTCAGAGTGTTCTGGATATTTTCTATGTATAATAAAAAATATCTATCTATGTTATATATTGTATTAAGTATATCTGTTATCTAGTACCCATAACACAAGCTCTGCTTAGCTTGGGGCTAGATAATGTTGTGTAAACTGTCCAGCATTATTTATTTTATTTTAATAGTTACTACGAAACTAATGGGCCTCGGCAATCTTCGTCTTTTCGAAACAGAATTATGGGTCAGTGTCGATAAGGGGCACTGAGGAAAAAATACTTTTTTTTAGCCTGTCGTGTAGTGTTTTTCTTAGCCATAAATTAATGTTCAATCACATAATAAAATGATAGTGTTAAATGCATTTTTTTCCATACAACTTACCGTTTTTGATAAATAAAGTCTGAAAATGTTTCAAGTAGTCGTACGGAAAAAAGTCATAAGAAACATAATTACGACGAAAAGCAACTCGATGCGCATATAAAAACGTTATACCTAGTTTTTAACCTTCGATATTACATAGGCTATTGGGTATTGGCGTGCATGTGTCGGTTCTGGTTCGCTGCGGGCCCACTGGATTTAAAACACTAGAGAACAGATACTAAGTTTTTCAGACATCATAATCTCAAAAAAACCGGCCAAGTGCGAGTCAGACTCGCGCACGAAGGGTTCCGTACCATTATCAATAAAAACGAGCAAAAAAATCACGTTTGTTGTATGGGAGCCCACTTAAATATTTATTTTATTCTGTTTTTTTGTATTTGTTGTCATTGCGGTAACAGAAATACATCATCTGTGAAAATTGCAACTGTCTAACTATCACGGTTCATGAATTACAGCCTGGTGACAGGCGGACAGACAGACTGACAGACGGACGGACAGCGGAGTTTTAGTAGTAATAGGGTCCCGTTTTACCAATTGGGTACGGAACCCTAAAAACGGTATATCGTATAGAAAAAATGCATTTAACATTGATGGCTAAGAAAAACACAAGACAGGATAAAAAAAAATGTGCTTCGTGCAATGTGCTGTTTCCACGCTCGCTGACCGATCTCCACCGACCCCAAGAAGTGTTAGCGGTTATTCTGAATTTGGTTTCCAGTTATTAAACCTAACCAACGGAGCGCAATGGCGGGCCGAGCATGTAGAAGCCTCCCATTTCTACACAAACAAAGACATAGACAGGCTAATAAGCGACACAGAGGCGACGGTCACCAACGACTTAGAAGGCGGTGATCGACAGAAAGCCATGAAAAAGCTAAGGGTACCCCCCTTAGGAGAGCAGCAGAGTCCATGGACTACTTTTAAAGTTGGACTGTTCTCTGGATCGTTCATTGTTCTGTTCATAACTGTGGTTCTATCAGGTGAGTTTCTGTTCTTAACTGTGGTTCTATCATGTGAGTTTCTGTTCTTAACTGTGGTTCTATCAGGTGAGTTTCTGTTCTTAACTGTGGTTCTATCAGGTGAGTTTCTGTTATTAACTGTGGTTCTATCAGGTGAGTTTCTGTTATTAACTGTGGTTCTATCAGGTGAGTTTCTGTTCTTAACTGTGGTTCTATCAGGCTGTTCTTAACTGTGGTTCTATCATGTGAGTTTCTGTTCTTAACTGTGGTTCTATCAGGTGAGTTTCTGTTCTTAACTGTGGTTCTATCAGGTGAGTTTCTGTTCTTAACTGTGGTTCTATCAGGTGAGTTTCTGTTATTAACTGTGGTTCTATCAGGTGAGTTTCTGTTCTTAACTGTGGTTCTATCAGGTGAGTTTCTGTTCTTAACTGTGGTTCTATCAGGTGAGTTTCTGTTATTAACTGTGGTTCTATCAGGTGAGTTTCTGTTCTTAACTGTGGTTCTATCAGGTGAGTTTCTGTTCTTAACTGTGGTTCTATCAGGTGAGTTTCTGTTCTTAACTGTGGTTCTATCAGGTGAGTTTCTGTTATTAACTGTGGTTCTATCAGGTGAGTTTCTGTTCTTAACAGTGGTTCTATCATGTGAGTTTCTGTTCTTAACTGTGGTTCTATCAGGTGAGTTTCTGTTCTTAACTGTGGTTCTATCAGGTGAGTTTCTGTTATTAACTGTGGTTCTATCAGGTGAGTTTCTGTTATTAACTGTGGTTCTATCAGGTGAGTTTCTGTTCTTAACTGTGGTTCTATCAGGCTGTTCTTAACTGTGGTTCTATTAGGTGAGTTTATGTTCTTAACTGTGGTTTATCTGGAGTGGAGAGTTCATAACTCAATTTAATCATTTATTTCTTCTAAGTAAGTGATTTACAAATATAGCAAAGGTAAATACACATTTTTACAAAGTCATGCTGTTAAACAATTTTATACAAAATAGGCAAAATAAGAGTGCACAAATACATAATAAAATACAGTACCTAGGTACTCATCAAGTAGGTTGTACAATAAAAAAAACAGTCTTAACAATCATGTGCTCCCAGGCCCTATTGTCATCGATGTAATCCTTTATTTTGTAGTAAGCCTTTTTTTTAAAAGACAGCCTTCCGAGTTCTCTTAAATTTATTTTCAGATAGATTAACAATGTGGTCAGGTAATTTATTAAAAAACTTAGAGCTTTGTCCTATGAACGGCTTGCGAACTCTGGAACATTGCCGAGGCCTGTGTCGAGCTGATTATGATGAGGAAAGTTTTTCTATCTAGGCATAAACGTATGTCTCGAATTCCCAGCGAGTGATAATGCCCCTACAATTCTATAAATACCACTTATGTACAGATGGCAACGCTAAACGTTGACCGCCGCATCACATATTAAATAATAGTAGAGCACGGGGCAATTTTTTTACTCTTTTGGAAACATGTGTTTTTTTTCCTTTCTCTTATAGTATCTGATAATTAATATTAATCTTACAAGTAGAACAATGTTTCGTGTAAAAAAAAATGCCTGCTTAATATAGTGAAATAGAACGGTACTGCCTATTTGGAAATATCTTAAGACCCTTGTAATTGTAACCCTATTTATAGCAAATAAATGATTTGATTGATTGATTGTCCTTGATTGTGATTGAACTGGAGTGGAATACACTAACATCGTCTGCCTTTCCTGAAAACTATAATCTGGTTCTCTTCAAGGCTTGGCTAGTGAATAGGTGCCTTCTAGACCTTTGTGCTTCATCTTCGGCCACATCGTCACTTACCAACAGGTGAGATCGTGGTCAAACAAAGGTCATCCGTTGCGTCAAAATTGTTGGCCCGGCTACTCAACCCGTAATTACAGACGTTTAAAACATCAAAGTACCGAAAAATATGAATCATTTCGTTTCTACTTCAACCTTTAAACACATTGTGGGTTACCAAGTAGCTTTACCGTCTGTACCTGGGATTTTGACCTTAAAATTGTCCTGTAATTTACTATCTGATTATCTAACACAAACACTATATAACCTTTGGTTGTAATTTACAATAGCAATCTCCCCAAGAACCGATAAAGATGTCTTCGTCTCTTTCACTCATAGCTGAAAGAATGAGACACAGTGTTTGTTGAAGTAATCCTACAACCAAACATTAAGTTGTAATTTATCTTTACAAGCTTAGCTCTGTGGCTTACTGACCATGGTTTTGCTATCAACTTGCAAATATAGAGATTACTAGGTACTTTTATGTTTCATAAATCTTTTTTTAGCTTCTGTTTAACTTAGGATTATAATTACAACGGAAAATAACTCTTACTTAGCAGGAAATAACGCGTCTTAAGATCTCTTGGTTATTTTGATACCTTCTGAGGCTATAAATAGAATATAACTTTAATTATTGATATTGAACGCTATGTTGAGCTATGCTCGTAGTTTCTCTGAGGGATAAAATCCGCAACGATGTTATCCGACAGAGAACTAAAGTCATCGACATAGCTCAGAGCATTAGCTAGCTGAAATGGCAATGGGCTGGCCATGCCGAAGAACCATCAACCGCTGGGGTAAACGTGTTCTAGAGTGGAGACCACGTCTTGGTAAACGTAGTATGGGCGCCCCCTGGCGAGGTGGAGCGACGATCTGCGTAAGGCGGCTGGTAGAAAGTGGATGGGAAGAGGCCTATATGGACAAATATAGTTTTTTTTTTTTTAACATTGGTAGACCTTTGTTTGACCACGATGTCACCTGTTGGTAAATGAAGAAGTGGCCGAAGATGGAGCACAAAGGTCTAGAAGGCACTCTCACCTTGAAGACTCACTCACTCAAGTGACTAGATTCACTCTAGCCTTGAAGAAACCCAGATTATAGATTTCAGGAAAGACAGACGACGGTAGTGTATTCCACTCCTTAGCAGTTCGCATTATAAAAGTAGAACTAAAACGTTTAGTACGAATAGAGGGTATACTAATAAAGTAAGGATGGTATCGAGCCGTGCGTCTGCTCGTCCTATGATGAAAAGGAGATGGTGGGATCAGATCATGAAGTTCCTGGTAGCATTCCCCGAAATTTAACCTATAGAGGCGATGATGACGATGATGCTGATCTTATGATATATATCAAAATATAACCTTTTCTTTCAGCGCTTTTCCACGAAGGTGGTACGGATAACTTCAGGATTGCCTTCCGCCTTTACCGGGGGCCGTTCCTGCTAGTAGAATTCATATTCCTAATCGGTATCAATGTGTACGGCTGGCGGTCTTCCGGCGTCAACCACGTGTTGATCTTTGAGCTCGACCCGAGGAACCACCTGTCAGAGCAGCACTTAATGGAGCTAGGTGCTATCTTTGGCGTGGTCTGGGCGCTCAGCATACTCAGCTTTATATACAGCGCGAGTCTAAGCATACCGCCGTTTGTGAATCCGCTGGCGCTCGTGATAATAATGCTCGTGTTTTTGATGAATCCCTTCAAAGTCTTTAGACATGAAGCGAGGTTCTGGTTTTTGAGGATATGTGTGAGTATATAGTCATTTATTTCCTCTTTAGACATGTTGTACCTATGCACTTAGATATTATTAATCAGTTTCACATTTCACAATTTAAAATTGTAAATACATACAAAGACACACGCCTTTTTCCCCGAAAGGGTAGGCAGAGCCTCAAATAGGCTTCTTTTCACCGTGCGTTGCACCATCGTGGGAAATAGACGTGACAAGAGGGAGCTCATCGCCGCCATTGCTTCCCACGACTGACTCTGCTAACGCTTTCTTCCAGCAATAAACTAGCAGCCAGGGCAAATCTTATACCAACGAATCTTACAAACAAGTCCGGGTAATCCCTTAGTCGGCTTTTACGACATCCACGGGAGGAGACAGAGGTCTATTCTTAGGCCGGACATACCATAAAAATAACAATATAATGCAATACAAATCTCATAAAATTCTGAGGATAGGTACATAGGCCAATAGAATTCGATAATATTGTTATTGTTTAGCTTGCCGGCGGCTTGTCATATTGTAAATAATTAAATTCATAGGAATTTTAAACAAAATCAAAATCAAACAAAACAAGTCATCACAAGAAATATCTTTTATGCAATAATTTCATAAAATAACTGAACTATATTACTTTATTAGGTACTTACTTTAGAGCGGCCAACCCAGTCCATACTATTGCCAACCATTTCCATACAAACGCTTAAACGTAGCTCGTACTTGATTATGGAGTTATGACAACATTTTTCTTCAGATGTTTTGATCGAAATATGTACCTTATATGTATGTATAAATGTATATGTATCTTATAAAACTAAACTCTATTTCGTTATTTCCAGGGTAGAATATTAGCCGCGCCGTTCGCGCCAGTGCTATTCGCTGACTTCTGGCTCGCGGATCAATGGAATTCATTTGCGGCGGCCTTCTTAGACTTCCATTACTTAGTGGCCTTGTATGTTACGTCGGGGGACTGGTATACGGTTAATGGTGAGCTCATAATCATTACCCTACAGAAGTCCACTGAATATAGGCCTCCCCCATAGAATGCCATGACAAACTATCTTGAGCTGCCTCCATACACCGTCTTCTTGCGAGCTCTATAATGTCTTTGGTCCATCGAAAGAGGGCATTCCTCTTTTGCGTCGTTTGGCTTGTGGTGGCCACTCGAGAACCTTTATGCCCCAACGGTTAAATGGTAAGTCCACTCCATTCCACACACCTCCGGACACATCATGTATCCTCCCGTGGATGTAGTTATAGTCGACTAAGGGATTATACCACTGGCACTGGGGCCGGGTTCAGTAACCACCACCTCATTTCCACAACCTTTAATGAAAAATTGGCACCACTGAACAGAGTATAAAAACTGACGTGAGGCTGTGCGTCAAGGGTTTGGGGAGGGTGGAGGCAGGTTAGCGGGTCGGGATGGTCAGGGCCTTTCGAATTGCTAAGGAGTGGAATACACTACCGTCGTTTGAAAACGAAACCTAAGGTTTTAACTTTTTTTTTTGTTGTGCTCCATCTTCGGCACATCGACACTTACCAATAGGAAAGCTTGCGGCAAAAACCAGGTCTATCAATGTTTTAAAAAATTGTTTCAGGTGCTTTTGAAATTGCCCACTGGTACATAATGACGCGTGCAATAGTTAACATAATCCCCGCGTGGACGCGATTCTGGCAATGTTTACGGCGATATCGGGATAGTAAAGAAGCCTTCCCGCATCTTGTTAACGCAGGGAAATACTCAACAACGTTCTTTGTCGTCATATTCGCTACACTACGGACTCTTTATAATGGTAAGTACCTTCTAGCTAGTCATCATCCTAACGCTTACGCCAAGTTAATTCATATAACTGCGGGTATCCATACCGGCTGCGCCGATTAGAGTTAAATACCTGCATTAATCCATACTGCCTGCGCCAGGTAGACTCAAATAACTACGGTTATCCACACCGGCCTACGCCAAATAAATCAGTATGGCAATGTCTAAGACGATTTCATTTTATTGGCATAGGCGGTCTTGACTTGAGGGTTTTCACACTATCCGATATCGTTGTCGGACGAAATTTCCTTACATTTTATTGGTGGCCGATGTATTTAGAAATGCCGCCTGATATTGATATCGGGTCGGGTAGTGTGAAAACGCTCCTAGGCTTACTGTTAACTCACTAAATAAATACACACACCCAACAGTCACATAGTCCTAATCCGTTGATTCCCTGTGTCGTGGCTATCAGGAACTACGAGTACCATAGTACCACAAGGAATTAATATTTGCAGATCATGCTAACATTTATGTCGCGGCGGAATCGAAACCACAACTCTTGCGACTCATCCGCCGCAGCCACGGGAGTTGACAAATAAGATGTGCTTTTCCAGATAGATACGCCGATCCGTACGCCAACCCGTTCCTGTACTCGTGGTTCGCGTGCCAGCTGGTGTCGTCTCTATACACCTACACGTGGGACGTCAAAATGGATTGGGGCCTGTTCAGTTGCGGCCCTTCGGCGGAGAACAAGTTCCTTCGAGAGGAGATCGTTTATAGTGTCGGGGTATGTGTAACGTGACCATTTATTTATTTTGTCAAACACATCTGCTGTTTTTTTTTTGTTTTTTTTTGTTTTACTAGTATTTTATTATAGAAGATAGAATAACACAAATTAATCAAAGCTCTAAACACAATATAGTTAAGTTGGCATAAAACAAAAAATTAAAATAACGGTTTAAAATATCGGGTCTTGTTGTTAACCCCCGACGCTAAAACGACGAAAATTAATTACTTGTTGATACGTGCGCGCTCTGTCGTAATCTGCCTCCCTGTGCGGGGCGTCGGGCCACGCATTTCGAGCGGTTTTTTTAAAACTATCGTTGGGTGCAGAACCGGGACAATGTTGGCTTCGCTGGGGGCACCGTGACAAACTGCCTGAAACCGGGACTGTCCCGCCCAAACCGGGATGTATGGTCACGTTAGGTATGTGCCATCTCTTTACTTATAAAAGGCAATGTCATCAAAATGCAAGGCAAAATCCATATCTGTCGTCAGGCGTGGCGCACTCCGCACTTTAGGTCTGAAGCAACAAGTACCTTTTACAAGACCCTTGCTTGAATTGAGCTGTAATTTCCTTAATTCGCTGAGTTCCATGGCAATTCTAGCAAGGCTCCCTAGATCCAGAAGTACGAAATAACGTGATTCTGGCTTTGTTTTGCTAATAACTTCTTACTCTTAACTTCTTGCCCAACCGTGTAGCAAACGCTTGGAACCGGCTACCAGAGACAGTGATTAGTGCTCCCTCGGTGAACTCGTTTAAGAACCGATTCGATAAACATTTTAAAGACACAGTGCACTGATATGATATACACGCATCAGCTTATGCTTCTAGTGTATTCAATATAATAATAATAACGTTGAAATAAGCGCGATAGGGGGGGCCAAGGACTTTATGTGATTGTTGGCTGTTATGTTTTGTTCATATTATCTTCTCTAGAACAGTGTGGATTCCCTTTCCATATAGTAAATTAATTAATTAGTAATTTACATGTAGTAATTAATTGCTCTCGCTTGAGGCGCTAAATTCTTTTTTTTTGTGTTTTTTGCCCATTACTGCTCATGAACACTCCTTCAGATAGCGAAAGTTGATTTCGCGAAATCTAGGAGACCTAACACACATGTTTTAATTGACAGTAACTCATAAATATCATCAGTTTCGCTACGATACCCCCTAAACACATTTTTACAGGGTATTTTTTTGTAAAGGGGGTTTGTAAAAAATACCAAAAAAAAAGAATTTCGCTCCACAAGTGTGAGCGTCCACCTTAACCATTATATTAATTGTTATTTCAGTTCTACTACTTCGCTATAGTGGAAGACTTCGTGCTTCGCTTCATATGGATCGTATCGTTCCTATTGACTGAGAATTCATACGTGAGCGCTGAAACTATGGTGTCGATACTAGCTCCACTAGAAGTGTTCAGGTATTTAAACAAATTATCAACCTTTCATGAGTTCGAATTAATGATGAATGAGTGCGACCTATGACAACTTTTTTTTTCTTTTTAACCTTACAAAGTTAATTATAATATTGCAACCTTAAAAACCTCCAAAGGTTTGACTAGGTACTAACAATCCTCAAAAAGTAGGCACACACAACTAAAAACAAAAAACCGACCATTTGCGAGTCTGACTCGCGCACGTTGGGTTCCGTACCATTATTTATAAAAACGGCAAAAAAAATCGCGTTTGTTGTATGGGAGCCCACTTAAATATTTATTTTATTTAGTTTTTTAGTATTTGTTGTTATAGCGGCTACAGAAATACATCATCTGTGAAGATTTCAGCTGTCTATCTATCACGGTTCATGAGATACAGCCTGGTGACAGACGGACATACGGACAGCGAAGTTTTAGTAATAGGGTCCCGTTTTACCCTTTGGGTACGGAACCCTAAAAAAGGTATTGCAACAATTAGGTATAATACATAGTCTCAATCAACAGCCGGTATGCACTCATGCGACGGCTGAGTTAGGAAGCAACAATACATTTTTACTAGCTCACCCATCTCAGTCACTTCCGCGTACGAGTGCATAGCGGGAGTGAGAGGAACGACGCACGAGCTTCATGTATGAGTGCAAGTAGCTTTACCAACTAATCATATCATTGCGAAAGCGGCAGACTTCACCATGCAAACAGGTTTTCTGAGAGGTAATGCGTTTTTAAAGGCAGAGGTTACCGCTCAACATCAGGTGGGCCATCTGCTTGTACAGTCATTCACGCATTTAAAACAAGTAATTAATTTTGTAAAAATTAAAAAAAACCCCAACGCAATGAAACGGCTGAACCGATTTTGAACAAACAAAGCTAAGAACACTCCCGACAAATTCACCTTTAAAACAAAAAAAACGGAATCGGTTCATCCGTACGGGAGCTACGATGTGGCAGACAGACACACACACAGACACGTCAAACTTATAACACCCCTTCGTTTTTACGTCGGGGGTTAAAAAAGGCTCAAGCACCCTAGTCGTACACTCCATCCATCCCCAACAATGTTGACCTTCCGTCTCCATCATCAGGTCAGCTCGCTCTCACCATAATATTGTATTGTCATCGGAACTTAAGGTATGCAAAATTTCATCTCAATCAAATATAGGGAAGTGCTCGATAATTCGAACGTCAGATTTGATTACAAACAAACAAACACGAAAACAAACGTGAAAGTGACATAAATAAAAGTTTGTCAAAATGATAACTAAAAGAGAAAATAGCATAATAAAAAATACCGTACTTGTTAGTAAGATTCGTTGGTATAAGATTTTTCCTGGCTGCTAGCTTATGGTACTGGAAGAAAGCGTTAGCTGAGTCAGTCGTGGGAAGCAATGGTGGCGATGAGCTAACCACTTGTCACGTCTAATTCCCACGATGGTGCAAACTATCAACCCAACTATCAAAAACCAAAACCAAACCAAACTATCCAAACTATCGTCAACCCACGGTGAAAAGAGGTCCATTGAGGCTCTGCCTACCCTTTCGGGTAAAAAGGCGTGTGTCTATGTGTATAAATGTTCTTTTTGCTTTTCAGACGATTTATATGGAACTTCTTCCGCCTAGAGAACGAGCATCTCAACAACTGCGGTAAATTCAGAGCCGTGAGAGACATATCAGTAGCGCCATTAGACTCGTCAGACCAAGCGGATATCATCCGGATGATGGACCACGCGGATGGCGTTGTCAATAGGTGAGTCTTGTGCCTATAGCATTAGAGTCTACAATAGAAAGAGCATCTCAACAACTGCGGTAAATTCAGAGCCGTGAGAGACATATCAGTAGCGCCATTAGACTCGTCAGACCAAGCAGATATCATCCGGATGATTGACCCCGCGGATGGCGTTGTCAATAGGTGAGTCTTGTGTCTATAGCATTAGAGTCTACAATAGAACGAGCATATCAACAACTGCGGTAAATTCAGAGCCGTGAGAGACATATCAGTAGCGCCATTAGACTCGTCAGACCAAGCAGATATCATCCGGATGATGGACCCCGCGGATGGCGTTGTCAATAGGTGAGTCTTGTGTCTATAGCATTAGAGTCTACAATAGAAAGAGCATCTCAACAACTGCGGTAAATTCAGAGCCGTGAGAGACATATCAGTAGCGCCATTAGACTCGTCAGACCAAGCAGATATCATCCGAATGATGGACCCCGCGGATGGCGTTGTCAATAGGTGAGTCTTGTGTCTATAGCATTAGAGTCTACAATAGAACGAGCATATCAACAACTGCGGTAAATTCAGAGCCGTGAGAGACATATCAGTAGCGCCATTAGACTCGTCAGACCAAGCAGATATCATCCGGATGATGGACCCCGCGGATGGCGTTGTCAATAGGTGAGTCTTGTGGCTATAGCATTAGAGTCGAACGAGCATCTCAATAACTGCGGTAAATTCAGAGCCGTGAGAGACATATCAGTAGCGCCATTAGACTCGTCAGACCAAGCCGATATCATCCGGATGATGGACCCCGCGGATGGCGTTGTCAATAGGTGAGTCTTGTGTCTATAGCATTAGAGTCTACAATAGAACGAGCATATCAACAACTGCGGTAAATTCAGAGCCGTGAGAGACATATCAGTAGCGCCATTAGACTCGTCAGACCAAGCAGATATCATCCGGATGATGGACCCCGCGGATGGCGTTGTCAATAGGTGAGTCTTGTGGCTATAGCATTAGAGTCGAACGAGCATCTCAATAACTGCGGTAAATTCAGAGCCGTGAGAGACATATCAGTAGCGCCATTAGACTCGTCAGACCAAGCCGATATCATCCGGATGATGGACCCCGCGGATGGCGTTGTCAATAGGTGAGTCTTGTGTCTATAGCATTAGAGTCTACAATAGAACGAGCATATCAACAACTGCAGTAAATTCAGAGCCGTGAGAGACATATCAGTAGCGCCATTAGACTCGTCAGACCAAGCAGATATCATCCGGATGATGGACCCCGCGGATGGCGTTGTCAATAGGTGAGTCTTGTGGCTATAGCATTAGAGTCGAACGAGCATCTCAACAACTGCGGTAAATTCAGAGCCGTGAGAGACATATCAGTAGCGCCATTAGACTCGTCAGACCAAGCCGATATCATCCGGATGATGGACCCCGCGGATGGCGTTGTCAATAGGTGAGTCTTGTGTCTATAGCATTAGAGTCTACAATAAAACGAGCATATCAACAACTGCGGTAAATTCAGAGCCGTGAGAGACATATCAGTAGCGCCATTAGACTCGTCAGACCAAGCAGATATCATGCGGATGATGGACCCCGCGGATGGCGTTGTCAATAGGTGAGTCTTGTGGCTATAGCATTAGAGTCGAACGAGCATCTCAACAACTGCGGTAAATTCAGAGCCGTGAGAGACATATCAGTAGCGCCATTAGACTCGTCAGACCAAGCAGATATCATCCGGATGATGGACCCCGCGGATGGCGTTGTCAATAGGTTAGTCTTGTGGCTATAGCATTAGAGTCTACAATAGAATGAGCATCTCAACAACTGCGGTAAATTCAGAGCCGTGAGAGACATATCAGTAGCGCCATTAGACTCGTCAGACCAAGCGGATATCATCCGGATGATGGACCACGCGGATGGCGTTGTCAATAGGTGAGTCTTGTGTCTATAGCTTTAGAGTCTACAATAGAACGAGCCAGTGGCGTAACAATAGAGTGGCAGGGCTGGCAAAATGCCACGGGCCCCCGACCCAAGTGGGCCCCGGCCCAAGAAGCCGCAAGCTCAATTTTTTTTTTTAACATTGTACCTGAGTAGGTATTTTACTTTATTTGAAAAGTATATTTTTATAAATTCTGCTTAAATCCAAAGTGAGACAACTGAAGACCATAATACAATTTCAAGTTAATCGTTAAGCATTTCAACCAACCTAAACAAAAAGATGTTGATTCATTTTTAGAGATGTACACGTTACCCGTGACGAGTAATTTTACCGTCAAAAAACCGTCAATCAAAATACCGGTAATTGCATATCTCTATTCATTTTAGAACGAATCCATTGGTTTCTACATATTTTGTCGCGGTATGTTGGCAGCGCGAGTGAGCATTGACGATCGGGGAATTCCCCATTTTATTTTCACTTTTTTTTAGCTATTCTGTCTATTGAAAATTCCGGTACTTACCCACTATCCACCTCCCTGAGACCTAATCATAATCTCTATGCACTACAAATCTGAAGAGTTTTGATAACAAGGTGGACGGTGGAAACGAAATATTTCCCAAGGATCACCCAGGTGAACAAAGGTGAGCCGTTGTAAAAAATACTTGCTATGGTTCACCCAGGTGGTCTCAGGGAAGTGGACAGTAAGAACCGGAAAATTCTATGGCCCGATCTTTAAACTTTGATAATGTTATAGACACATTTGCGGAACAGAAAGATCGAAAAAAAATATTTTTCTTAAGAGAGTGGTCTGTGAAAATGACACATCGAGTTTTGACACTATTCCATTACCTGTGACCTCCACCTTGCGGTGGGATTTGGAACTAATTAGGTAAACAAACCTCTCAACCGTACAATTGTGTAGAAAACACATTACTTGTTTTGTCAATTACTTCATTGAATTTTTGTTCTGTACGTAATCAGATAAATGTGAAAATAAAATCAATGTATACCACCTATACAATCGTTGCGTGACTGACTGACTCAGTCACTGACTATCAACGCGAAGTCTAAACCCTAGGTCATAGGACCTGAAATCCACATAGGCAGCGGGATGTTGAAGTTTGTATAGCAAAAACTGCACGCGGGCGAAGTCCCAGGCGTTCCACTACTGGATACTTGAGAAATCTCTGTGCACATGTTGTGTTTTACATATTATGCTGTGTGCTTCAGGTTTCGTTATATTTTATAACAGTTTTATTCGTTTTATTTTACCCCAAATAGACAAAGTGGTCAACAACTTCAATAACTGTACCAATATGGGTGCAAAGTTAGTATATAAAAACCATCATAACCGAATCGCAAATGAACATGGGCATTAAATGAACAAACCCACAAAAATAACCAAAAAATACAGGACCAAAAAAAACAAAATTTAATCAAAAACGCCCTAAAAACTCTCACAACCTAAGAAGCCCTACAAACCTTTAAAAAAACCCTTCCAACTCCTAAAAACAGAGGGTTTAGCCTACCCTACCTCCCTAGAGTTCATACAAGTCTTAAACTTTAAGAATCAATTAAAACCTCGTACAAACCCATACAACCCAATTTAAACCGGTATTGAACGACGGACCTTGCTCAGAAAAATATCTTGGGAATCAGGATTTTTCCCAGCAGGGCCCAAATTAGATCATTTTCTCCGCCTCAAAACTCACTATTCTGCCAAACTTCCTGCTGATGTTTTTTTTTTCCATTAACTTTCATCCACTAATATACCTACCTTGTTTGTTTATATTAATTTGAATGTGTATGTGCGCCTACTTTTTGGCGATTGTACCTAGTCAACCTTTGGAGGTTTTTAAGGTACAATATTATACCTAATTAAATGTGTAAAATATATTGTGTATGAAATAAATAAAAACAAAAAAAACCTACACGTGTAGGGCTGTTTAAAAAAACGCTCATACAGTGATTTTATTATTTAAAACTATTAATTTAATCCTATTTCGTCAAAATAGTAACAGTTTTTCGAGTTATTTTGTACAGAAAGACGGATAAAGAAACAAATAAATTATATAGGTTGGAAGAAATTCACGTAATTGAAACATACTGACCACAAATTGGCATAAAAAAACGGCGCGGCGAGGACGTTGCATTTGACATGACTAGTAAGACATTTTCAAACATTTATCGGCTTCTAAATTCTAATTTCCATGTACAACCACAGAATAAATAATAGTAACTACTTCTTGAAACATGCCATGAATTGGTTTGGCGTCTTTATGAAAGGATTATAGGAAATTCAAACCCTAAAATCAATTGTGTTGAAGACCTCTGTAGTGCGGCGGGCGAAGGTTGGCCTGCGACGCAGGAGGTTGCGGGTTCGATTCCCGCCTCGGAACAAATATATGTGCGATCGCAGATATTTGTTCAGGTGTTCTGGGTATTTTCTGTGTATAATAAAAAATATCTATCTATGTATTATATTGTATTAAGTATATCAATTATCTAGTACCCATAACACAAGCTCTGCTTAGCTTGGGGCTAGATAATGAAATGTCCAACATTATTATTATTATTTATTATTAATTAGGGTCATAAAGTTTGGACGTATTGTTTGTTATTCTATCAATATTAAAAATTAAAGCGGGCCCCCATACAAAAAAAGTGATTTTGACAAACGCTGTATCTCTTGATCCGCAATAGCTAGACACAACAAAAAATAAAAAAAGTGAGTTATAAGTAGGTATGTACCTACCTAGGGGAAAACAAACATGTTTATATTTACTTGCCTTATTTTTATTAATTATCATCATCCGCCCAGCTGGAAATATAACATTTCCATAGAATGCCACGACGACTGGTCTTGAGCCGCCTCCGTCCACAGACTTCCCGCGACCTTTATAAAGTTTGGTACATTGGAAGTTCCCCTCCCACACTGCGTCGTCCGGTTGTTGGTCGCCACTCGAGGACTTTATTTCAGTCATCTTAATAAGTGCGTGTTGCCAGAGATGACTTACGTGACTGAGACGTGATCGCTAACTATCACACACACAAAAGCTCAAAGTATCACAGCGGGCTATGCATGGAGAGAGCTATGCTATTACCATCAGTGTACAAATACGTAGTCTGCGACAACCGTAACTACAAGAAATATTGTTACGAGATATTCGCGCCTAAAGTTTTTTATCTTATATTAGTGATCAATGTCTTTGTAAATATTTATCTGTTATGATTTTGATCTGTACGATCGCTACGATCATTCCCTTTAAAACTGTGTTTATTATATCGTGATAACATTAATGCTTTTTTATTATTTAGTAAATAATACTTGTTTAGTGTAACATTATTTTAGAACGTGCTTTACCTAAGCATGTGCGCCGTATGTAACATAGTTACTGTTCGCATGTCTAGGGATTTTGTTATGGTGTTCAACAAACGGAATATGCTCAAGATTTACTAATCTTATGTGCGGTAACATAACTACTAACTCAGTTATACACTTTATTGAGCTGGGAGAAAAAAAAAAACTGTAAGTAAGACCACAGAATAAATAATAGCAAGAACAAAAGGCTCACATCGTGAAAAAAAAATAACGAACCTTGCTGGGACGCAACAAAGTGCATTTCAGTTCGCATAAGTGCTTAGTGCCTAGCGCCAAAACCACCTTAACACCCTAAACACCCACCACCTTTATTCACCTAAACATTGGCGCTCTCTTGTAAATGTTTGAATCTTTTTATTTGTGTATTATATTTTTCTTTAGTACTCAATTTATAATTTTACTAGCTGTAACCTGCGACTTCGTCTGCGCAGGATTATTAAGTAGCGGAGTATTATAAAGCTAGTATTATTAGACTTACGCTGGTGAAGTAAGTTTCACCCGCGTAAGTCTCGATCCCGTGGGAATATCGGGATAAAAATGTGCCTGTGTTATTCCGCGAGTCTAGTTATCTTTATTCCAAATTTCATCCAAATCCATCCCGTAGTTTTTACGTGAAAGAGTAATTAGGATAGGATATTCGGTTACCAAATTACTCCTGCATTCTGCTGCTCGCCTGGTACATTGAAAAGAAAGAAATAAAGAAAGAAAAACATTTATTTGTGTCACCAACATGGATGTAGTAGTAACAGTCAACAAACAATATTCCACACAAAAATACACACACACACACACACACACACAGAAACAAAGATAAATAAAACATTGGATGAAAAGTATTCGCATTGCTGCTGCGCCCTGCGGTGTTTTCCGCATAGGTCTCGATTCCGTGGGAATATCGGGATAAAAATATGCCTATATGTTATTCCGGGAGTCCAGTTATCTCCGTTCCAAGATTCATCCAAATCCATCAAGCAATTTTTACGTGAAAGAGTAACAAAGATACATCCATCCATCCATCCATCCTTCCATCCATCCATACTTACAAACTTTCACGTTTATAATATTAGTAAGATACCTTTTAACATTCTTTGTACATGATCAAGCTCATACAAACACGTCAACCTCATACCTCATACCTAACTTACAATAAAATTAATATTGATCAACTGGATTATCTATGAGGAACTAGTATGTCACAGATAACCCAGTTATTATAGTTGTACCTACTACAAATAATATAACGCGTCCAAATTAAGTCGCGGGTGACAGTAGGTACCTATACCTAGCTTGTATTTTATATTATAAATTTCGTCCAAAATTAGTAGGTACCCAAAATCTGAATTCGTTTATTTTTAACCCCTGACGAAAAACGAAGAGGGTGTTATAAGTTTGGCGTGTCTGTGTGTCTGTCCCATCGTAGCTCCCGAAAGGATCAACCGTTTTTTTTTTTTTTATTGTTTTTGTGGGGAGTTTTCTTAGCTTTGTTTGATCAAAATCAGTCCAGCCGTTCAACGTTGGAGGTTATTTAAATTTTTACAAAATTAATTACTTTGTGCTATACGTTTTTAAATTCCGACGGGAAACGAAAATATGTACAAAATGTGTGGCTACGTTTCACCGAGGACTTATCGAGGACTATACTAAGTTCCATTGGTCTAGTTGTTACTATGTTGACAGAGTTATTTATATGGTAGCATACTTGTACGGAGCACTCTACACGCGAGTCCGACTCGCACTTGACCAGTTTATTCATCTTCCGCCTCCAATAAAGCATGGACTTTAATGGAGATTTTTTGAATAGCAGCATTGTATCAGCAAAGTATCTATCTATGTAATATATTGTATTTAGTATATCAGTTATCTAGTACCCATAACACAAGCTCTGCTTAGCTTGGGGCTAGATAATGTTGTGCGAACTGTCCAGCATTATTTATTTATTTATTGTTTCGATATCAAAATTTGAAGTACCAGTATTATTATTAGTAACAAACAGTCAAACATAGATAAAAATTGAATGATAGTATAAATAAAAAATAAAAAACATATCGTTTCTCACTAGTAAGTCGGGAAATAAGCAAGTACATTTTTGTAAAAAAACGATAATCACTTAGTATAAAGAGCTAGGCATATTCTAAGGAAAATCGCTAAGCGAAACTCTTTTGGTCACAATATAAACTCCTTCGTGAGTATGCTACCGTAGAATTGCATCGAGCGACTACGGAGGCCTGCAATGTTATAAGTATAGATCCACCAACTTATCTCTAGAACCATTTACCTACATTTTTCTATCAGCTACATACATTTCATTCTGCAGATAAGTTGGTGGATCTCTAGAATTGGTTTGTGTTCACGACTGTATGATTAAACTGTCAAACCATGTCAGTCCGGTAAATTTTCACAAACCTCAAATAAATAAGAATTTGCATTGGTTTCTTATTACCCGAATTACAATTATAACAACGAAAACCAACAATTTTCAGTAAAATAATACAAGTTTTTGTAATGATATATCGAAGTAACCGGTTGTCCGTTTTCACCTGTGAATAAAAAAGTGAACGAGGGCCTTCCTTCCAGCGCCGTGGATAACCACGGAATGACAGAAAATGGCGTAGAAATCGTGTAGATACGGCGAATTGAAAATGTTTTCGTGTTTTTACACATCTTTTATATGAAAAGATTAAAAACCCCAACATACTTTTAAAACTATGTGTATAGACATGATACTAAAGTGTTTTATTTCTCAGAAATAGCTGTAATTCCGTAGATTTAGGCTCATATGTAGATGCTCTATTTTGATCAATTTCGTGAAAATGGGTAGGTAGTTTTTCAATTTACACAAAATCTAGAAATAACTTTAGAAAACCCCAACGTATTTTTATTCAGCCTGAAGTGTTCTTTCTTCTGATCTAAATATTGTTAAGAATAAAGCTAAATTTGGAAAGTTCTAGGCTTTTCAAAACACCACTTTTCAAGGGTTTTCACAGACTAGCCCCTTAAATAATATCTTATTGAAATAAAATTGTTATTTTTATTTCATTGTAAATGTATGCAGGGTTTCCTCAAGATGTTGTCCTTCACCGAAAAGCTAGCGAATAGATGCTGAATGCATTGAAATATTATTTTCTATGGATGAATGTGAAGTCTCCAATACCCATTGGGCTAGCGTGGGGACTACGGACCATTCCCTCTCGCCTAAGAGAGGAGGCCTATGGCCATTAGTGGGACATATACAACGTGTAATTGAGTATCCTGAAAATCTCGAAGTTTATTAATATTAAACTGAGTACAACGTGACGATTTTTACTGATAGGTAGGGCCCCATCAAAAGAATTTGCCACGCGCCCCAGATGGTATAGTTACGCCACTGGAACGAGCATCTTTATTTCATGCGTAATCGAAAATATAAATAGACCATGCCCTCTATAATAATATTATTTGTTACTCTTATTAACTTTTCAATGTACGCTGATAGGGTAAGAGGTAATAATTTACGTTATAAGCGCATTGTAGAGGTTTGCTAACGATTTTTTTATCAAGTCAATGTAGCTAAATCGTGTTTTGGACCATGCTATATTTTTTGTTGTCATAAACTGTGTAGATTTTGCTAAAAATATGTTGTGAGAAGTCTATTAGACTCTTCACAGCCTCTGAAAGGCTGAGGTTACCGCGTAATAACATCCATGATTGTTCCGCCATTCACGCAGTTAAAAAAAATATCAGAAGTGAAAAACTGTTTTTTTTTTACCAAGGGAACGACAGAACAAGCAGATGGCCCACCTGATGTTAAGCGGTAACCTCTGCCTATGAACATTGCATTACCTCATAGGTCACGTCCACCTAGGACGCGCCCTATCCGGCATTGCACCGCACCTGCCACCCTGAGACATAAAGATGAAAAGTCTCATGTGCCTGTAATTTCACCGGCACCCATACCCTTCAAACCGGAACACAGCAATGTGTGTACTGCATTGCGGCAGAAATAGGCAAGGTGGTAGGACTTCCCCGGACGAACTCTCACAAAACTTGTTTCACAAACTCTTTCTATTCCAGGTTAACAAAGAAGAAGAATGCGAAAAAGACAAAAGAGGTGGAGAGGAAGCCACTCCTCAAGAAGGAGTCCATCCAGGACCTGCAGATGGAGCTGGAACTCTCCTCCAAGATGCTGTGACCCACTGTGATATTGTACTCGGGCCGCACTCGGACTCATTCAATATGGCGGAGTCTGAGTGCGGCCGTTATTGTTATAAGCCATGTTCAAGTATTATTCCAATTATATTTATAGTAAATCATTAAATAACTTGCTGTTTTTATTTTAAACCCCCACTAAAAAGAGGGGTGTTATAGGTTTCAGGCCATAGTGTCACTGCCTGTATGGTATTTGCTCCATGGTTTGTTGCCACGGCCACGTAGCTCCGAAACGGGTGCTCTGATTTCAAAGAGATGTGAAGTTAGCATCTCATTTTTCAAAATGCGGTTTTGTTAGGAAAATCAACGGAACTATTACTAAAACTTACCAAGAACTGTGGATCTATACATACGGGATGCCACTTTATCTGGAGTTTTTTTAGATGCTTACAATGGAGATGTGAAGTTAGCATATGATTTTCAAAATGCAGTTTGGTTAGGATATCATTATTTGATAGGAAAATCAACGGAACTATTACCAAAACTTACCAAGGACTGTGGAACTATACGGGATGCCCTTTTAGAATAGAATAGAATAGAATATTTTTTATTTGTAACAACACAGATATAAACAAAATAAAACCAGAAAAAACACAAAATGATAGTTAGATTTGCTGTTACAAAAAGGTCTCTAACTCAGCATATGCAGGTTGTAAACAACCTGCGCTGGTCTTCCGTTAGCGTTTTATCTAGAGTTTTTATTGTTAGCATCTCATTATTTGGGCCTTTAATATTATAGTAAAAAAATAAGTAAAGAAAAAAGTTATTGCATTATTTATATTTTGTTAATAAAATTATATTACAGCAAACAAATGCAAAATTATACAGAATACTGTAGTAATATTAAGACAGTCACAGACTGCATAATTAGTTTGATTCAATAGAATGTACGGCACTTGTAACAGGTCGACAGTAGCGTATTAGTAGTTACCTACAGTTATAACTAGGGATGTAAAGATAAGATTTCAAGTAATAGACACATTAGGCTCGGCGGCAGATTGCGCCGAGGACCTCAAAAGACGCAAATATGCAAGTCACGACAGAGCTTACTTATTTGAACCTTTTGACGCAGGAGGTTGCGGGTTCGATTCCCGCCTCGGAACAAATATTTGTGCGATCGCAAATATTTGTTCAGGGTGTTCTGGGTATTTTCTAAGTATAATAAAAAATATCTATCTATGTAATATATTGTATTAAGTATATTAGTTATCTAGTACCCATAACACAAGCTCTGCTTAGCTTGGGGCTAGATAATGTTGTGTGAACTGTCCAGCATTATTAATTTATTTATTTAGGGATCGAGACTCTGGGTCCGTGGGTACCGGGGCCCTACGCGTTTTCAATCAGGGCGTCTGGTCGTAACGACGCATGACCCGAGAGCTGGCTCTTATCTGGCTCAACGCATTAGTATTGCCATTCAGCGTGGCAATGCAGCCAGCATCTTAGGTACGCTTCCATCTGGTAGTGATTTGGATCAGTTGAGCTACCTTTAGATCGTTAGCAGCGGTCTTCAGGTAGCACAGCTGTTTAATTTTTACATACCTAGTTGTATTTACTTGAATAAGCTATATTATTCTTTCCGTGAATAAAGATTATTCTTCAGAGCTGATAATTTTAAAGTAGCCAAAAACCTTTATAAAAAGACATAGTTTTTTTCCAATTTTGCTTATCATGATAATCCTTGGAATACCTAGTTAAAGTGTTTTGTCTTTTGCATTGACACGCAGTTTCAAATTCGATAAAAAGAGAGGAAACATGATGCAACTCTTCCAAGATTTTTCAGCGTTTATAACAACAGTACAGTTTTACCCAAAATATTAGTCCGATCGACTGTTTTCGTTTGCGCAGAAAAGCGCAGACTGATAACCGACAGTAGCCGCACGTATAGTATAGCTCTGACCCGCTGTATAGCTCTGTCCCGCTCACATCTTAGAGTCGGCCGGCCGCGATTTTGCTGCGAAATCGATTAACCAATAACAGCGCAAGACTTTAGCGCGCGATTGCTATTGGTAGAAAGAAGGTTCCCGCGCTATAGAAATAGGTCTACGGCGCAGGAACGAGGAAAGCAAGGTTAGTATGTGGTATCAAATTGAATGGTGCAAACGTAACTAACCAGTTACGTCTGCACCATTAATGGGGCAAATCAATGGTGCAAACGTAACCGCGGGGGTACATCGGGGCGACTTATATTTTGGGTAAAACTAACAGTAACAGATTTAATAACAGCCAATGTTTATTTCCTAGATTGTATCAGTATCGCCGACACACAACTACCATAACCTATCGGTATCGGCAAAATTATTTCCTTGTCAATAATTATCTACTTACCTACATGACTTTTACTCACAGGGTCGTTAACAATATTGTCTTAATAAAATAAGGCTTTCTATATTAGGTTCTAACAGCGCCCCGCGGTTTCACCCGCGTAAGTCTCGATCCCGTGGGAATATCCGGATAAAAATGTGCCTATGTGTTATTCCGGGAGTCCAGTTATCTCCATTCCAAATTTCATGCAAATCCGTCCAGCCGTTTTAGCGTGAAGAAGTAACAAACTTTCGTATTTATAATATTAGTGGGATACCTCTATTGACGTTAAGTGATAGATTTAAGTATATCTTTATCTTTATATGTATGTTAGTTGTAAGGTATATATTACTATCGGCCTTTGTACAAAGTACATTTTTCACTGTTGCCTGAAATAAATAAATAAATTGAAATTGAAATTGAATTGAAAACCATGCATCGGTATACATCCCTAGTTATACCTTTGAATAATATAGCAGTAATCTTCCAAAAAAGAAGCTAAGTAAAACGTACATGTTTTTCTAAATCATTCATTCGTAAAAGCTCTTAAGGGTGGTGTACATAAAAAGCTATGAATAAAAATAAATAAAAATGTTTTGAACATTGATCATAAGACTCTTACAACACTGCCGTAAATCTATAGCATTGCACATAATAACATTCAGCAATAAACTTATTCATGTAATAAAAATATTTACAAAATATTCTTAAGGCATCTGTGGGACGCGTTGCCAAAACACCACCTTCAATGACTGCCGTTACCTGGAATTAAAACAAAGTTACATTTTTAACCCCCGACGCAAAAACGACGGGTGTTATAAGTTTGACGTGTCTGTGTGTGTGTGTGTCTGTCTGTCCGCTCGTAGCTCCCGAACTAGGGAATACAAACCGGTTTTACCGTAAATCAAAACCCGGGTTTTTGTGATATTTTTAACGATAAAAAAACTCGTTTTTTTTTTGCCACGTTTCCGGTTTTTCGGTGTTTTCGGTTTTTTTTAATGGCAATACTATAGCACTGTCAAAGTGACATTTGTGAAACGAAACGCTTTAAAACCGCCTACTGTTTCAATTGTCATCATAATTTTCATAAAAGGGATGTTTGTTTCTATAAATTAATAAGTTTTAGCTATTTTCAAAGTATAAAATATAGAATTAAAGTAAATTTATCGTACAATTCAAGTGCTTTTGTAAGTATTTTACTAGTTTTGTATGCGGTTTCAAATTGTTTTGTATAACACTAATAATGGACTAAATTATGATTCGATTATTAGTTAAAGTGTGTGTTATGTTGTTGATTATTGTTATATGCTATTGCTAGCTACATTTGAATGATATTTGTATTGGAAATAGAACAGAACATACATGCTCGGTCTTACTTGCTTATGCAAAGGTCACATTAAGAAACGCGTTACTTTTAAAAAGGCACTTAAAACTCATTTGTCAAGGCATGAATGAATTCACGCCTAAGTGCAAAATTGTTCGTTGCGGCCGATCGCTCGACCGATATCTAGTATAAAAATGTACGTAGTTACAAATTTCTTATCGCTTAGGTCTGTTAGTTATTTTTTGTCGGTTTCAGGTCACTATGGGGGACTTTGTGGAAAACACGTAAAAGGCTGTAAGACAATCAGTCTTACATAGTCTTAACTATTTCCTAGTTTTCGTAATAAATAAATTAAAGTTATTTTCCTTTGATCACGATTTTGCTGTGGTGTGTCCATGTATTTTATATAAAAAAATACTAACAAAAAAAACTCGTTTTAAACCTGATTTCACCGAAAACCGGGTTTTTAAAAATAGAACTCGAAAATAAACCCGGGTTAAATTTTGGCGGGTTTTGCATTCCCTATCCCGAACGGATGAACCGATTTCGTTTTTTTTTTGTTTGAAAGGTGAATTTGTCGGAAGTGTTCTTAGCTATGTTTGATCAAAATCGGTTTAGCCGTTTCATTGCGTTGAGGGTTTTTTAAATTTTTACAAAAATAATTACTTGGGTTAGTAGTAGAGCTTTTTTGTGAAAGATTTCGTCTGGGGAAGTACTACCACCATACCTATTTCTGCCGCAAAGCAGTAGTGCTCGCATTGCTGTGTTCCGGTTTGAAGGGTGCCGGTGAAATTACGGGCACATGAGACTTTTCATCTTTATGTCTCAGGGTGGCAGGCGCAGGGCAATACCACATAGGGTGAGTCCTAGGTGGACGTGACCTATGTGGTAATGCATTGTTATAGGCAGAGGTTACCGCTTAACATCAGGTGGGCGATTTGCGTGTACCGTAATCTATTAAAATAAAAAAAAACGTTATTCCTGTTCGCTTCGCTCGCCCAAGAAATTCACACTTCTAAGTAAGCACAAAATAATGGTTGATGACTAAGTGACCACGACTTCCGACCCTAAGATCGTGGGTTCGAATCTTGCCACATACTAATGGATATTTACTCTCTAAAAAATTCTCTGTGCAATTCTAAGTGCTCTCTCGAAAGATTTTCTTGAGAATATGCCGTCGTGTGTCGTTCCTACATGTACAAATTCTGCTAGACGAAAAATGAAAAAGGATATAATTACATTTCATACGTAAGTAAAAAAAACACATCACAAATCACTTCATTTAAATATACTTTTGGTTTAAATAATGAATTTTGTCTACTATTCATTCTTTGGAAAAAAAGTCAAGCGTCCATTTTGTCATTGTTGCCAACATCACCAAAATATTACCCCTACTGATGGGAAGTATGATAGGCGTGGGAGAGGCTTTGTGTTTTGGCGACACAGCGCCCCGTACTAATAGCATCGTATGCACCTTCTGGTTTATTCTACACCACTACACCAAATATACCATAAAAAAAATAAGTGGATATTAAGTATTCCGTACAAATTTAATCTGCGTTTTTTTTTGTTATATCTAATGGAATTAAAAAAGATACTTACTTTTGTTTTTATAATAAAATCCGAATAAATTTATGGTAATTTTTTTTTGTGCGTGCTTGAGTTTGTGCGGTGACGCGTTGAAATAATAACTTGGCAGTAATTAAGGCGCATGCACTATCAAATAGTTTTGACTAATTGTTCCCATTTTTTTATGAATATTCCTGGAAATTGTTATTTTGTAACTTTTTTGCGTAGATTCAATCTTTATCGAATACTGATTATCCAGGTTTTTTTATGGTATATATTCTAAGGACCCACTCACCACAATGTCAGTTCAAGAGCGCAGTGCCTCCAGTCGCTGCTGCATCTCATCCAGTTCGCCCTCATCGGGTTCCGGGACCTCTTGCTCCTCCTTGGAAGTGGAAGGTGCGCCGACAGCAGTGGGCGGGGCCGGCGCTTCGCCCAGCTTGCCTTGCGTGAGCTCCCATAGCACCTGGAGAGTACACATTATACTATTAAAACATCCGTAACTCTTATTCAAACCCTCACCAGTTCACACGCGACTATTGTAAATTAATACCTATATTGTTATTTGTGAATTTAGTTTTTTTTTTAAATATAATTTGTTATTTTTGTTTGTACTGATACCGTAATATTTTATTGATTAAGTATTTATTTTATCCAATGTATGTAATAGAGACGTACCTATTTTAAAACATTTGCATGCTTGTGAAGCAAGAACATGTGCTCCTTACTAAAACATAAGGCCTTCCATGTATCCTACCATGTTTTAGGAAATAAATTGATTTTATTTCATTTCATTTCATTTCATTTCATGGCCTTCCTCAAGGAGTATTCGCGACAGCCTCCCGGCGATAACACACCGGAAGTTTTTACTCGAAACAAGTACCTATAAGTGAGTTAATACCGGTTTTTCAACTATTAAAAGCACACATACTAAGTAATTTCATAAACCCCAACTAAAATGGGGGGTGTATTCTGTTTGAGTATAAGGTTTCTAAGGCTGAGATAAATAGACGTTACTTAGCTCATACTAATTCTTAGCATTATGCGGTCCCTCTCTATCACGCGTGATTTCACACGTGAGTGAAAGTGTCAGGGTGGAGGGCGCAGTGCAATGCCATATAGGGTACGTCCTAGGTCAGGGGTTCCCAAACTTATTTTGTCTGCTGCCCACTTTAAGAATAAAATATTTTTATGCGACCCCATAATTATTTTTTGCGCCCCCCATTTTTTTGTGAGCTTTTATTATATTAGCGGAGATTAAACATGCACAAATCGGGTTATTTAACAAAAACTTGTTAAAACATGATTGCCCGCGGTCTATTATATACGAAAATGACCTATCTAGGAATACTAATAACTATTAAAATGCGAAAGTGTGTCTGATTTGACGCCCCCATTTTTTTTCTGGGTTTCTTACCACCCCCCTTTAGGCCTGCAGCGCCCACAAGGGTGCGTTCTCGCCCACTTTGGGAAAGGCTGTGCTAGGTGGACGTGACCTATGTGATAATGCGCTGTTAAAGGCAGAGGTTACCGCTTAACACCAGATGATTCAAATGGGCCATCAGCTTGTTCCGCCATACATGTAGTAAAATAAACAAAAAAAAAACATATATTCATCAGTTTGAATGCAAAATATCCCAAACAACATAGAACTGGGGGCTCTTGAGTCTGGCCAGTATAATGCCACCAGTATCAGATGTAGCTAAAAAAAACTAATGGCTCAGAGTGAGGTCGACATGGTTGTCAACGTCACTCTGCACCGCCTCATCCATCTCCTCCTCGTCCTCGACGCGCCATGGCATTGTCTACACCTCCTCTATGATCGAGATTTTACCACCGCTCGTCCCGGCACCGTGACAAAGCTCATCCACACATCATAGAGTTGGTTTTTCCCTGGGTTTCTCGTAAGACTCGTTTCTCGAGATCATTTCTTCCCCATACCAACAAACTATGGAATGAGCATCCATCTTGACAAAACTAAAATAGGTAACTAGTTACCTACCTATCTAGTTTAAATAAATATTTGGGAAAATTTCACCTACGTACTATAATATAATCTATTAATTCTCGCTCAGTTGATAGTTCTGATTTGTGTTATAAATGCTTCTTAACATCAAATTACAGTAGAGCATCAACTGTAATTTGATGTTAAGATGGGTAGTTTTTATGGTTGATAGTATTAGGCACGGGACCAGATAATTCGATCGTGTAGCAGGCCGTGGACACGGCATTATTTATAGCTTTATCGCAGCTTGCTTAAATATGTACCTATTCTTTGTTAATGAAGTTATTTCGCGATACTACAAAATTATTGTGGGTTGTTTCAAAATCATGTTTGGTAATAATATTCGGTAAGATGTAGGTTTTGCTGTTTGTTACTAATTAAAATGGAAGGAACTAGTTACCTATAGCACAGGCTCGGCCTAGTTTAGGTACTAGAGATTACATATACCTAACTAATAAGTAGGTACCTATCATAAACGTATAAGGTACCTTCGATGCTGTTGTTGGTTTTAAGTTTTTTGTGTATACCTACTGTAATGTTTTTTGATAAATAAATTATATTAATTATTAATTATCTAATTAATCTGAGGTTTTCCCGATAGGTTCCGACATTTGCCACTTCAAGATTTTTTTTCATTATTTTCTTCAGGGTATGCAGCGCATCGACAAAACCCCTGGTGTTTCCGGTGTCTATAAGTGACGGTGACCACTTTACATCAGGTGAGTCATATGCTAGTTGCCCTATTAGTTTCAAAAACATAAAAAATTATAACCCACCTTGTCGACCTCACTCTGCGCCGCCTCCTCCATCTCCTCCTCGTCCTCGACGCTCGACATGGTCTCGTCCAGCATCTCCTCTATAATGCCGGCTCGCATCATCTCCTTGCTCAGCTCTTGCATGGTCGCGGCGACCTCTGGCAGCCTGACTAGGACCTGCATGGCTTGCATCACCTGAAATTACGTAAGGTCACTAGTGTCAGTGCACTAAAATATAAGTGTGGGTTCATACATTTATTGACAGAATGAACTAATACTATTACAAGGTATGTACAAAATACATATGAAACAGTTGTGCTACCTGAAGGCCGCTGTTGGCGATCTAAAGGTAGCTCAACTGATCCAATCACTACCAGACGGAAGCGTCCCTAAGATGCTGGCTGCATTGCCACGCTGAATGGTAATACTAATGCGTTGAGCCAGATAAGAGCCAGCTCTTGGGTCACGCGTCGCTTCGACCAGATGCCCTGAAAGAATTTTGACAACGCGAAGGGCCCCGGTACCCCACGAACCCAGAGTCTCGACCCCGAAAGGCTCAAATAAGTAAGCTCTGTCGAGACTTGCATATAAGTGTGGGTTGATGTTGATTTATTTGTTCAGTGCATCATATTTCCTATCATATTGCTTGTACGTATTTCCTTACAAGCTGATAATCGCTTTTGATTATGACTTCGCTGTACATTGCGCCGCATGTTTTATCATCTTTTCAAGAGACCTATGTATGTCCAGCAGTGGACCTCTATAGGCTGAGTATGATGATGACTTTATGACACAAAGAAGTGCAGAAGTAGACTTAGGTAAGAGCTGCAATAGAATCTTTAAGGCTTTCGCTGGTGGCGCGAAATTATAATTTTTTCGTGTTTTTTGCTCATCACATCTCATCAACACTTCTTCAGATAGCGAAAACTATGTTGCCGGTAATTATATGACCTAACACACAAGTTTAAATTTATAGTATCACATAAATATCATTAGTTTAGGAAATATTGTGCTTCAATGGTATTTACAGTGTTTTTTTGTTTCTAGCACATTCATAGCCAAACTAATGATATATATGTGATACTACAAATTCAAACTTGTGTATTAGGTCATATAATTACCGGAAAATTAGTGTCGCTATCTGAAGAAGTGATGACGAGCTGTGATGACCAAAAAACCAGAAAAAATTGAATTTCGCGCCACATGCGAAAGCAACCACCTTAAGTCGACCGAAGCATTAACAGTGGACAGCCCTAGCGAGGCGCGAATAAAACTGGTTGGAAAGACACCCTCCCCTTGCTGACCACATTGTACCTGCAGAGCTCCCTTTGGGACATGAACTGGCATGGTCCATTTGGAAATTTCTGAACCAACTCTGGAGTCAGGTGGAGTCGAGGGTTTACTGTAATTATCTATATTATTTTACGAGCTATTAAAAAAAACTGCTTTTTAGAACGGCGTGAGGCTTTTTTATTTGTAGAAGATTTCTTTTCTGGTTGGCCCAGCCTTAAAGTAGAATTTAAATGGTGTTCAAGCAATCATGATAGTAATCTGAGATACATACCTCTGTTGACTTCGCCAATGCCCCAGCGACCCTAAGTGTGGCTGCAAAAATAAATAAATAAAAATCAATAATGCTGGACAAGTTCACACAACATTATCTAGCCCCAAGCTAAGCCAGAGCTTGTGTTATGGGTACTAGATAACTGATATACTTAATACAATATATAACATAGATAGTTATTTTTATTATACATAGAAAATACCCAAAACACCCTGAACAAATATCTGCAGATCGCACAAATATTTGTTCCGAGGCGGGAATCGAACCCGCAACTTCCGGCGTCACAGGCGAACGTTCGCCCGGCCCGCCACAGAGGTCGTCAATTCGAATCAACTGGAAATCGTCGAATTCAAAGGCTTTATAGTGATACTAGTGGAACTAGTACTTTTTAGTAGTAGTATAGAGCTTTTTTGTGAAAGAGTTCGTCCGGGGAAGTACTTCCACCATACCTATTTCTGCCGCAAAGCAGTAGTGCTCGCATTGCTGTGTTCCAGTTTGAAGGGTAAGGGTGCCGGTGAAATTACAGGCACATGACTTTTCATCTTTATGTCTCAGGGTGGCGGGCGCAGTGCAATGCCACATAGGGTGCGTCCTAGGTGGATGTGACTTATAAGGTAATGCACTGTTCATAGGCAGAGGTTACCGCTTAACATCAGGTGGGCCATCCGCTTGTTCCGTCATCCAAGTAGAATAAAAAAAAAAAAAAAAAACAACCGCGACTTCGTGCTTTTGAAGTTTTTGGAATTGAGTTCAGGGAATTACTTTGTTAGTGCACCCCTAGACCACAAAAGGAACGTACACTCCAAATTTCAGATATCTATCTATATCTAGTACATCCCTGGAAAAACTCTAGTAGTAGTAGAGCTTTTTTGTGAAAGAGTTCGTCCGGGGAAGTACTACCACCATACCTATTTCTGCCGCAAAGCAGTAGTGCTCGCATTGCTGTGTTCCGGTTTGAAGGGTAAGGGTGCCGGTGAAATTACAGGCACATGAGACTTTTCATCTTTATGTCTCAGGGTGGCGGGCGCAGTGCAATGCCACATAAGGTGCGTCCTAGGTGGACGTGACCTATGAGGTAATGCACTGTTCATAGGCAAAGGTAACCGCTTAACATCAGGTTGGCCAACTGCTTGTTCACCATACTAGTGAAAAAAAAAAAAAAAACTTTCGCAAAAAAGCTCTACTACTACTATCATATCTCCTGAAATGAATAAGGACAAACCTAATTGATTCTTCATCTGCATTTGCACGGAGTTTAGATGTGCTTTGCTTGTGTATATTTTGCTAATTGCTTTCCGTGAGCGGATTATCTCCTTCGCTAGTATAGTGCACACTTGTTTGTCATTCTTAGTCGCTGCTTCTTTGAGGGATCGCTTTATTTTCTCTTCTTCTCTTTGAATACCTGTAATTTATCACTCTGTATTATAATATGTTTTATTAAAAGTAATATTTGACATCTGTTTGTGATCTTAATTGATATTTAATTTGTGCTAAATTTATTATGTTTAATATAAGTTTGACTAAATTTAAATCAAATGTATAAGTATTTTGCATGCCAACATTGGTAAGGCTGGATCTACCATACTATTTGTCACCTGTTTGACATCTACCTGTTTGTAAATGAATAAATGATTAGGAGTAAGAAAAAGCCTTTATGTAATTAGTGATCAGAACCATGTGTTCATCAAAATGAGCCTAAACACGGCCAGTCTACTATTATCCATCGAGGAGATCCATTGTACCTTCCGTTTCTATCATCAGATCGGACCGCTGTAACCATAATATTGTATTGTCACCAGAACTACAGGTGTTTGCAAAACTTCAGCAAAATCGGTTATGACAAAATGTTTAATTTAGTTGCAAGATTTGCCCCAAACTTATTACAAACTAACAGGTGAAGTTAAATAAAAGCTTGTAAACACATAGCTACACAAGCTCATGACATCCTCACGGATGATAATATGTACACTGTGAAGAAGGACCTCTAAATGGCCAATGAAACATCAGCAGTAGAATAGTAAGATGTGAGATGTAAGGTGTAATTTTTCTAAAATTTAACGGTCATCTCTTAAAAGTGGCCTAATCACTAATATTAATTCTGTTTTGCTTCTTCAAATTCACCAGCGTCAAACTTTAGGAGGTGCCAGAGCTGAGGTGCGTCTGGAAGAAGAAACACTTTATGACGACCTCTGTGGCGGGGCGGGCGAACGTTCGCCTGCGACGCCGGAGGTTGCGGGTTCGATTCCCGCCTCAGAACAAATATTTGTGCGATATGCATATATTTGTTCAGGGTGTTCTGGGTATTTTCTATGTATAATAAAAAATATCTATCTATGTTATATATTGTATTAAGTATATCAGTTATCTAGTACCCATAACACAAGCTCTGCTTAGCTTGGGGCTAGATAATGTTGTGTAAACTGTCCAGCATTATTTATTTATTTATTTATTTACTTTCTCCAAATACCATACTTAAGAGTGAACTTCGATGAGGGTGACGAATACGACTTAATGATGAACGGCACAGATCCTAAAGACAATTTGACTGATGTCATGCTCAATGGTTCCTTATCCTTGGTGATGATTTTCTGCATTGCTACTCAATACAAATTAACCAAGCATATTGCTAAATTCAATAGGGGTTAATTAATGAATAATTTAATTAATCTATTTTCCACAATGGTGCAACCCACAGTGAAAAGAGGCCCATTTGAGGCTCTGCCTACCCTTTCGGGGAAAAAAAGCATGTGTCTATGTATGTATGTAATAGGGGTTAAATATTGTATGAAAGAGCCTCTGTGAGGCACACTGAAGACTTTCACCACACTGATTCTTTCACCATTGGTCACTGGGGCCCCTTTTTCATGGCCATACTTCAAGCTGGTGACTGATGGCACCCTGCATTACCAACCAGCTTAAAATAGGTATGCAAACGAAGGAAGCACCAGTGACACGAAGCACCAACTGCATTGACCTCGAAATGTAACCAAATCTTCATGTTTTGATGACATCATGTTGCAGTGCTAGCTTGACATGATCAGTCAGAACTATAAAAGGTTTTTATGGCATTCAATGGGGGCCTGAATGAATATTTACCTCTGATCTGTCTATCCAAATTATATCCTTCTTTCCGCAGTTTGTGGGACCATTCGTTTACCTGAAACAAGACGAAATAACAACTTCGCAGAATAATTTTACATGGTATGAGGCTGAGCCAACAATAACTTGGATTACCAATTCTTTAGGGTTTCTTTCAGGGGATTTGCCAAATAGCCCCATTTTCAAAATATCTACCAGAAGAACACAAATTGAATTTAGATATTATTTTGAGAGGGAGGGACAGAATTTGTTGTTTTGATTTGACAACTTTTTGGAGGTGGGTGACAAATTATGACAGCTGGCTGGCTGTCAGGCTGTGTTGATGACCTCATCTCAATCAGCACAAGTTACGTAAATTGGAACGTAATAACTCTAGCTCAACTTCATGTGTGTTAGGATGGTTCGGCCACATTGCTATTGAGAAGAAACATAAAAATCAATTGAATGATTACTTGAAGCACTAAGTATTTTAATAGTAATAGTATAAAAAACAAAATTATTTGCCTTAAAATATACAAAAACTATTTGTGCGTGCTGGGAAACGCAATCGATTTGACATTTACTCTCAATGTTGCAGCTTTCCAACAGCAAAACGAAAAATGAGGTAAAGTGGGTTGATCTAGGATAAACAATATTTCAACACTTGATTGTTTTTTATTTATTAATTGCTTAGGTGGTGTTCTGGGTATTTTCTATGAATATTAAAATGTATCTATTTATTTAATGTTTTGTATTAAGTATATCAGTTACATATCTAGTACCTACCCATAACACAAGCTCTGCTTAGCTTGGGGCTAGATATTGTTGTGGACTGTCCAGCAATATTTATTTATTTATGTTAACAATGATTTACTGATTTTATCTAGCCAAATAATAGTGTTCCAGGACTGGGATGGACGGGGATAGTCATAATAATACCCAACAAATTGGTGCTAGAGCAACTGTTCTAAGCTTGTTCCCAAGTTCCCAACCAAACAAAAAAAAACTAGCAACACTAAATATGTCGTCGGTTTTACAAAACGTTTGTTTTGTTGTCGCGAAGTTAAAATTATTTTTTTGATTTATATCCCACGTTTTTTCCAAGTAATAAAGTGAGTGTTAAAATTGGTAGCTACTGAATTTTCTTTGTGAGAAGCATAAAAGTACAGGTAAGCGTATTTTTATAATTATTTTCACTAGTCCGGTCTCTGCTCTGACGCAGTCTCTATAGCTGTTCTGTATACAAAAATGTAAAGAAAGCTCATAGAGAGCATGTACTATCATTACAATCTGTAAAAGCATCTGCCCCTTTCAATGTAACAAAGTTTTGCTTCACCAGTTTTTTAGGTTACATGCCATTGGATTGTTGGACCAAACATTTTCTTGTCATAGGTTCTTTTTAGGATTCCGTACTCAAACAGTGCCAACGCGAACCTACTCTAGGCCTACGCCGCGCGTAGGCCTGTCTGTCTGTCATCAAACAGTTGAAATTGTATGTGTTACTGGGGCATGAACCCTATGCAAACAGTAAAGATATCCTGTGATGAAAACCTTTAGAGTTACGTCATGAAAACAATCATACGCTGCGATCTTCCCCTCCAACCCCCCCAATTTGGCTGGCTTATTCAAAACGGCCAATCTGCCATACAAACATGTTTTTGATATCACAAGAGTATAATTTGCTGTGTTGTGTCCGGCCTAAAAATAGACCCCTCCGTCTCCTCCCGTGGATGTCGTAAAAGCCGACTAAGGGACTAGTTGGGAATAGTTTGTATAAGATTTGTCTTGGCTGCTAGCTTATTATGGATTGTGTTATTACTGAAAGAAAGCATTAGCCGAGTCAGTTTTGGGAATCAATAGCGGCGATGAGCTCACCACTCGTTTCGTCTATATTCCACGATGGTGCAACCCACTGTGAAAAGAGGCCCATTTTTACCCCTTCGGGGAAAAAGGTGCTAGTCTATGTATATGTATGTATGAGAGTATTATACGACTGATCTTATAGTGAGTAAGTGCTATTAGAATTTTATCGAAAACCTTTAAACAATGTAATCTTATCATAATATCTCTTTTCCTTTACACAATGACCAGCTTTAGCATTAACAAACATGGTTACTACTGAAAATAGCAAACAGCGAGACTGCGGCTGAGCAGAGAATTCTTCGCAGCTGATGATGCTGATGTTTAGCAACCGTATAATATATCTACTTTATATCTATTATGTTTATTTAAACTGTAACTAATTTTCTACTGTATATGTAATCTGTTAAAGTATCCATTTATTTGTTAGTTTTTGCTGTATAGTTTTATATAATATAATAATGGTGATGTCACTTTAGAATGTATCGTCACTGTTTCTATTCATGAGAACCTTTAATTGGCTCTCTAGTGCTATCATAATGTGTGTTCTAATATATGTAAGCTGTTGGTTGTCCTTTAAATAAAATAAAAAGAATTATCATTCTACCAAATCCAGCTATTTATTGCTGGATTTGGTAGAATGATAATTCTTTGCGAATAAAAACTGACTTCAAAGCTAGGTTTTTTTAATGAAAGTCGGACCAATCTGGAAGTGTCCTCTGGAAGTATGGTTACTTATTCTATGAGAAAAAAAAAAGATTTTCCAAATCGGTTCCGAAATGACGGAGATATGAGGTAACAAACATATAAAAACATACAGTCGAATTGAGAACCTCCTCCTTTTGAAGTTGTTTGAAAAGGAATAGTATTCACCCAGTCATTTACCATTTTTCAAGAGCAGAAATATTTAAAACACGCTGCTCCACTGGAACGGAATTTTTGGGTTACAATTAAATTTAATTTTATCCATAAAGTGTGGTTTACACTTGTTTAATAATAAACTTTGATGAAATAACAGTGGTCTCTTGTCAATGGGTCGAACTAATTTCGGACATTGAACAGATGGTTTCCAAATTAAACACCTGTAGATGGCTCCCATCGGCGCAATAGCCGAGTTGATAGTGCCCACAAATTTCGTCTCCAGCGTCATAGCTCGTTCTATGGCCAAATTGGTAAAGGTATCGCCGATCACATGCGAGGATGCGGGTTCGTGTCCCGCTGGAACGGAATTTTTGTGTTACAATTAAATTTAATATTATCCATTAAATGTGGTTTACATTTGAAAACTACTAACTTTGATCTATACTGACGTCCGGCAATATTGATCACATTTACTCATTATCAAAGTCAAATCATTTTAGTTCAACAGAAGTGGAAATATTCTCGGCTTGACAACATGTAAACACATTAAGTGCACAGATTGCAGTTATTAATCACTAGTATCGCGATTGACGCAAATGAGTTCAAATTCTAACCTGTGACTTCTTAACTAAACGTGACAGGATCTTATCACTTAGATAACTCCTTGGACTCTTTGGACAGGGTGCAGCTGATATGCTAAGACTTACAGATGACCTACCTTAACGATTTTCAGCTTTACCTGGTACAGTATTTGTATAGGAATATTGAATGCTATTTTTTAAACTCTTGCGATCGTTCTGATAGTTAAAGTTTAAGTTTCTGAAGAATCTGAGCTGTATCATAAACAGTGCATACCATTTTTTTAAATACTTCTAAAATTAGTAATCGGAACCGTGATCTGTTCAAAATGAGCCCAAACACTGCCAGGCATTGAAGGCAAGAAGTTCCATTGTCCACCTTTTGTCTCCAACAGATCAGCTCGCTGTCACCATTGTATTGTCATCAGTCCTGGAAGAGTATGAAAAGTTTCAATTTAATCCGACGTTTTGAAGTGGGTGAAAATCACGGTCAAACATTCCGTAACACACAAACATAGAGACCAAGTTAATAAATGACAGGTTTTGTGCAGGGTGTAAGAAATAAACGGTGACACGAAACAGTATGTTTGGTTCAATCAAGATACCAATAATAATAAATAATGGTGGAAAGTTCAACACAATCTAGCCCCAAGCTAAGCAGAGCTTGTTTATGGGTACTAGATAACTGATATACTTAATACAATACATTACATAGATATATATTTTTTATTATACATAGAAAATATCCAGAACACCCTGAACAAATATCTGCAGATCATACAAATATTTGTTCCGAGGCGGGAATCGAACCCGCAACCTCATGGGTCGCAGGCGAACCTTCGCCCGCCGCGCTACAGAGGTCGTCAATATGTATTTGTACGGGCCTAGAACTTACTTAGAAAGTTCTTAAATAGCACAGGGTACGAAATATGTAGCGAGAGAAGAAGCTAAACGCAGAGATCTCTTGATAAAGAAATACAGAGAACCAGATAATTTTTTCCAGTTACTCAATTTATCTGATTGCTGATACTAGTGCAAGTACTGATACTGACTCATTGTACCACCTATTGTTTTATACAACACAAGTTACACATGGCTGGCAACCACCCGTGCGGTTGTGCCGCAACTCTGGGAGATTGTTCTAGCAATCAAATATTCGTATGCTCGGGCGGCTTCTTCCTATATAACTTTTTTTTAAATAATTGGCGTCGCACGGCTTGTGCATTTGCCATTTTCAAGTATAATTTATTATTGTATTTTCAATATAATTTGCAACGTTACAATCCTTCCAAGTTGTCAAAGTCGCAGTCTAGTCGTGTTTTAGTAAAACGGCCACACAAAAACTTTGGTAGACAATTTCCACCAATTTGAAAAGTCACGCAATACACTTCCATTTTATTTCACTACACTTGTGCTCTATAGACGAGCTACATTGGTTAAAATGCCACAAAAATTACACAAAATAACTCAAAAAACACTATTTAATAAATAAAATAAAAGTAGATGACGTCTCTTTTCGAAAATGGCGGGAAGAGTCCTCTAAAACGTTGTTTTATCTATTGTTTTCGACAATGGGGGCTATTGCCTTAGGAACTGGTCATCGCTTTCGAGTTAATTGCACTGTAAAATAATAATTGCTTTGAATGTTACTGCTCTTGAAAATATGCTAAAGAACGCTGCGCAATGTACTGCGAAATGGTGATCGAAAACGATTCAGTTCTTTCAGGACTATGTGTGTGACTGTTAGATGTTAAACGGGTACATAAGACGAGCGTCAATGGGACAGTGGGAAGGGGAAGACCTCGGCGAACGTATTCAAACCAGATCGGAGACGTTCTGGAAAAAGGCCAGGTCAAGAGTACCCTTAACCGACGAGCATGTATGAAGAATAATAAATAAATAAATAAATATTGCTGGACAATTCACACCACATTATCTAGCCCCAAGCTAAGCAGAGCTTGTGTTATGGGTACTAGACAACTGATAAACTTAATACAATATATTACATAGATAGATATTTTTATTATATATAGAAAATACCCAGAACACCCTGAACAAATATCTGCGGATTGAATGTGATGAGAGTTGAGAGTGAATGAAGCAAAAGAGGTGTGTCAGGATCATAGCAAGTGGAAATCCGTGGTCTCTGCCTACCCCTCCGGGAAACAGGCGTGAGTTTATGTATGTATGTTATTCATTCACTTACCCACTGGATGAATGCAAAGTAATTCTTTATTTTTAAAAATATGTAAATAAAGGTGGTAAGATTAATTATTAGTCATTCTGATGATGTAACCTAACTACTAAACAAGCAATATTATACAATGATATTTAAAAAAACTGGTGTGAAACAGATGTTCACGTTTAGATAACATTATGTTTAGTTGTAGTACAGCTAGAGTATAGAGGGGTAAAAACTGCGTTAGCAGATTTTTATGCTGTTTGGTGTGTGGAAAGATTGGGGTTTGAGAAGGGGGAGAGGGGGGGACACTACCCGTGCGAAGCCGGAGCGAGTTGCTAGTATGTAAATACAAATAAACATACATACATAGACTACTAAAAACATAACCTTTCCTTTTGGATTTGCCGTAGTCGGGTAAAACACTTACATACATAAATAATAAATAAATAAATAATGTTGGACAGTTCACACAACATTATCTAGCCCCAAACTAAGCAGAGCTTGTGTTATGGGTACTAGATAACTGATTATCTAATATATAAAACAAAGTCGTGTTAGTTACACCACTTATAACTCAAGAACAGGTGAACCGATTTGGCTGAAAATTGGTGGGGAGGTAGCTTAGAACCAGTAGGTCTACCATGAAGAGAAAATCCGAAGTTTCGGACCGAAATTTCGGGCAATTCGTACCATGAAACACACTCATACCGAAATCGGGCCCGATGACGGCCCCTGACGTTTCGTTCGTCCCAAACCCTACCATGAAGTGGTCCGACAAACGAAGTTACGGTACTTTGACAGCACGTTCTTCGTGATTTTAACCTCAAATTACACGAAAGCTCAAGAGGTAACTTTTTAATTTCGTAAATACTAATTTTATTGTTAAAATGGTTTCAATGCATCTAAAAGTGATTGATTAATGATTGTGATGATGTTTTAAAGTTATAAATGTGTTAAAAGTGAACTTATTTGGTGTGAATGCACTTTTTTAATATAGACATACGATTTAACATAGCTTGCTTTGCTTTACATTTTAGTTATATTTTAGGCTACAATGGGATTTGTTTCTTGATCAATGATCTTTGATTCTTGAGGCAATCTAAGAAGAAAATGTTGAACGTCGCAGAAACTGACGCTAAATGAGTCTTAGGTACATTCCTCGAGAAACCCACCCATTTAGGTACTAATTGGTACTAATATTATTACTTAAGTTTAAAGAAAATTATTCCCAAAAAAACATATTTGTACATATTTGTATCAAGCAAGCAGACTTAGGTATAGCCACTATTTACTGAGTTTTTGTTTCATATCTTGAACACCATGATAGAATAAGAGGAGAAAAAATAAAATGTATTTAATAGGTATTTAAAATTTAATTAAAAATGTAACAAAAATTTTATTATTTATTAGGTAGGTACACTATCTACGCCAAGTTCTAACTTCCGCCAAAGTTTCTTGTAAGCCGGCTTGTACAACCCTACACAGTTCCTGATGATGACGGTGATGCAGGTGATGGTGGTCCAGGGGATGTGAGCTGCTTGCTTCCACCTCTTGAAAATATTCTTGGAGAGTAGGGTTCTAAAAGTAACTTACATAGAACTAAACTATGTAAATTGTATTACTTAAGTAGCACTATACCTGTGGGAATGCAGATAGATACACGAGCATCTGACTCTGGTTCACCGTAACCCTCTCCCATCACCGATATGATCGTAGATCCTGTACTGACTGTAGCCCGGCAGTAGACGGTCCTCCCCCGGTGGCCGAGGCAGATCGTCGAGCAGCGGGAGCAGCTTTTTTGGCTAAGTTCTTGTTATCGCAGCCCAAACCTAAAATGTTAAAAGTTAGATAGAGACCTATTTTACATATAGTTACTAATAATAGACACAAACTAATGAAATACATGAAATTTGCTTACTTTCTGCCATTGCTTAACATTTTGTATGCATCCGCCTAGTGCATTCAGCTCGTCTGTGAGCCGAGCCTACAAGCTCTTCGAACGGCTGCGCCCTTCTGTATTCCGTAAGTGAACGCGAGCTAACTCCCGGTGCTCTTTGAGGAATGTCAGGAGGGCATCCATTTGAGCTGTGGTGGGAATGATACTCATCTAAAATATTAAATACATAAAATGTTGTGAGTTGGATTTATTGGTCTCTGCAGATTTATGCAACTTATTAACAAAGCAATTACTTACCATAAGTATTTTCCTTCAATAGACACTTTCACAATGATATACCGAACATAATAAGTAAATTTGTGGACGAGGAAGAGAAATACAATAAAATTGTATCTCGCGCCAAAGATACCACACTGAGAATACGCCATGTCTACGTCAGTGTGGTAAACAAACATTTTTATGCGACAAATTTCAGTGGTTTATAAATGCTACAGTGTACTTCACAAACGAATGTATTTTTAATTTGTATTTTATTCTTGTCATCCTTCATTCACTCACGAACATACGTTATGGTTCCCGAACGAAAGAAATAAATCCGATGATGTTTCATGGTAGCAAAAGCTACGTCTTTCGTTCGTGCTTCGTTTCGTTCCGAAGTTGCGGATTGTCATCTTCATGGTAGACTAGCAGGAGATTGACATAGGGGGGAGGGGTAGGAGAGGGGGGGGGTCACCGTGGGATACCCGTGCGAAGCCGGGGCGAGTCGTTAGTACTTAATACAATACATTACCTACATAGATATTTTTTATTATACATAGAAAATACCCATAAAACCCTGAAAAAATACCTGCAGATCGTACAAATATTTATTCCGAGGCCGGAATCGAACCCGCAACCTCCTTCATCGCAGGAGAACCTTACCGCAGAGGTAACAATCACACACATAGATACACACCTTTTCCTAAAAGGCGTAGGTTGAGCCTCAATGGGTCTCTTCCCAGTGGGTCACACTCACAGGAATATCTTCAGTCTACTATGTCATCAAGTGCTCGCGCACCGATCGTAAACAATACACAAACGTTTTCTATTTGTACGTGGGCTTACACGATATCAGCCAAGTAGGCTATTTCAATTCCTACATTTCTGGCAACGGAACTGTCTAGGCCTCCTGGGCCGCGAAGTTGGTGAAGTTTATGGATTCGCGTGCCTTTTATTATTATTATTGTGAGCCTGTGGTGTCCCACTGCAGGGCAAAGGCCTCCCTTCCTTCCTTCCATTCGTTTTTGTTGTTGGCTATTTGGCACCAATCCTTCAAGTAGGAGTCTAGCTCATCCCGCGATCTCCGTCTGGGCCTTTCCACGTGGCCGTCATCTGTTTGAGATTCAATCTGTCATGGTTTTTGCCCATAGTTCTTCTGACATACGGCACACATGTCCAGCCCAGTCCCACTTAAGTTTAGTTTAGTGCCTTTTGATGTAGTATAAATGTACATCTTTTTCTTCCACTCTCCCCTATCAGCCGTCACCTCATCATTCACTCCCTTCTCATTCATATCATCTCTAACGCAATCCATCCATCTTTTATTAGGTCTTCCTCTTCCCTTCCATCCAATAACATTCATATTCATAATTTTCTTAGTCACATGCGTTTCATCCCTCCTCATAACATGCCCATACCAAGAATTTCATAGCAATTTCAACCCCAACCCCAGGCAGAAATCTTCATACAAAAAAACGCGTCGCGCTTCTCGAAAAAGCGGTTTTTATTGAATATCTCGTAAAATATAGATAATTTTACAAAACACCTACAGTAAACCCTCGGCTTTGTTGTAGGTATTGATTTTATGTATCTAATTTTTTACCCAATAATATGCACCATTTTAATAAACAATCGAATCTAGGCAAAAAATAGACGTAAGATTGTTTTTTTTTCTATAGAGAAAATATTGTCCTATCGTGTTTCTGTTCTGGTACTGTGGTCCTTCGAAATTATAATGTAGTATCCATGCATATTTTTAATCTGAATATTGTACTTAATTTAGTCTGTTAAAAATCAAATCTTAGGCCCGTATTCTAGAACTATGCTCAAGCGTGAATCGAGACTCAAGCATTGATTTAATGTCAATCTTAATTTAGATTTAGTTTAAATCAAATCTTAGGCCCGTATTCTAGAACTATGCTCAAGCGTGAATCGAGACTCAAGCATTGATTTAATGTCAATCTTAATTTAGATTTAGTTTAAATCAAATCTTAGGCCCGTATTCTAGAACTATGCTCAAGCGTGAATCGAGACTCAAGCATTGATTTAATGTCAATCTTAATTTAGATTTAGTTTAAATCAAATCTTAGGCCCGTATTCTAGAACTATGCTCAAGCGTGAATCGAGACTCAAGCATTGATTTAATGTCAATCTTAATTTAGATTTCGTTTAAATCAAATCTTAGGCCCATATTCTAGAACTATGCTCAAGCGTGAATCGAGACTCAAGCATTGATTTAATGTCAATCTTAATTTAGATTTAGTTTAAATCAAATCTTAGGCCCGTGTTCTAGAACTATGCTCAAGCGTGAATCGAGGCTCGCATTGATTTAATGTCAGTTTTTCATTGATATTTGTTTAAAAAAACTATGCTTGAGTCTCGATTCAATTTGAGTTTAGTTCTGGAATACGGGCCTAATTAGGAATTTTGCGGCAAACTCCACCGGAACTATGAACTACTCGCCTGCCCCGCCACAGAGGTCGTAATTTTGGTGTGTGGCGTGGTATGGCGTCCAGAAATATTGACCATGCTGGTTGATGTTGGCCTTTGGCGAAGTTTTAGCATATCTACATAATATTAACCTTTCAACACAGAGATACGGTGTCATAGACTCTGTAGGCATAATCATGCAATCAAAACACGACCTCTGTGGCACGGCGGGCGAGTAGCCGGCTGAGATGCGAGCGGTTCCGGGTTCGGGGACAAATTAAGTCGAGGAGAGGCGGAAGTTTTTGGTTTCTGTTTTCTAGAAAATGCATTCTAAAATCTATATTTATCAGAGATCCACCAATTAGCGCTGTGGGCTGTGTTGTATTATCAGAGTGATGATAATGAACATAGGCACTAGTGCAAATGTACTAGTCAGTGTACGTAATTGCTATTCCCCCCCCTCCCTTCCTTAGTTTATTGATGTTCGTGGCATCACTTAGCTAGACCCTGTCTGAAAACCAGCGCTGCACTAAACTTAGGTTTAGTTTGTACTATTACTATTAGTATTCTGTGGTTTGGTGCAGCTTATCCTGAGACAGGGACCTATTTGATCCCACACAAACATAACACACCACATCGATGCCTTATACCTTCCCACTTCTGCTACCGGTTTTTTATTTTTATTTTATGTTTGTATTACCTACCTAATTGTCCTTAGTACCTACTAGATTTTTGTTATTTTGTTTTCTTGTGTTATGTTTTTGTGTGTGTGTTGTGTCCTCTTGGGGAAAAATAAAGACATTTTATTTCTTTCTTTCTTTTACGTACGTGATCCTTGTATCCATGACGACAGAGCTTATCATGCTTTGATTGGTTCGTACCTATACTGTAGCCCATTATCCAAATCTCTCTTTCTACCTTTATCTATTAATTCCTTTTCAAATCTCGTTGTTCACCACAAGGGATCTTTGATAAAATATTATCATAAATTGTTTATCATACTTATTTCTGTTGTCAAGCATGTAATCATCAAATTATATTCGTTACTTTAAATATTTTCGGATATAACAAATCAACGTGATTTTTATAATAAGGTGTAATTTTGTTTCGTTTCCCACGTTTGTTTTTCTTATTTAACTTTGATAGACCATTGTTTGACCACGATCTCACCTGTTGGTAAGTGACGATGTGGCCGAAGATGGAGCACAAAAGTCTAGAAGGCACCTATTCACCCTAGCCTTGAAGAGACCCAGATTATAGTTTTCAGGAAAAGCTAGTCAAAAAGTTGTTGTATTTCCACAATACATACATAGACACACGCCTTTCTCTCCGAAAGGGTGGGTAGGCAGAGCCTCAATGGAACTCTTTTCACCGTGGGTTGCACCATCTTGGGATTATTGACATGGCATAATTCTGGCAAAACAAGATATGAAATAGAAAAAAACATACACACGCCGCATAATTAGGGGTATAAAGGCAAAATGTGACATTTTTCAAGAATTTTTTATATATTTGGGGTTTTTTGCATTTTATTATTAATATTATTAATAAGTGGTTAATACAAAATAAGATTACGGTTTTGTAAACCTTAATTTCAGGTGTAAAAAACCCAAAACCAATAAATGCAAATTTTGAAATTGAACAAGTTTTATACAGTTTTTATAAAGTTTGCAGAACAACAACAACACATTACTCGTAATAACGCGTATTGCTGCCACGGGCTCTTATGAGAGCCACCAGCATCCTAATTTTGTTATAGCCATCATTAATACGCTTAATGTCCGTGGTGTGTCCGGCCCAAGTATATCCATCTCCTCCCGTGGATGTCGTAAAAGCCGACCAAAGGATTACCCGGACTTGTTTGTAAGATTCGTTGGTATAAGATTTGTCAGCAGAAGCCTGTAGTATATTTGCTTATCTTTGAGCTTGGTATTGTAAAAGGCTGTTCAAGTTTGAATATAAGAAACACTTAGTATACGTATCATGCATGGCTGCTAGCTTATTAAGGAATGTGTTATTGCTGGAAGAAAGCGTTAGCAGAGTCAGATGCGGGAAGCAATGGCGGCGATCAGCTACCCATGCAAATCATGGTCGAGTTTTTTAGGATCTTTGGTTCTTTAACTGTTTTATTTGGACTCATATCATCTAAGTGCATCATGTCGTACCGATTATTTTTAACCCCCGACGCAAAAACGACGGTGTGTTATAAGTTTGACGTGTCTGCGTGTGTGTCTGTGTGTGTATCTGTGTGTGTGTCTGTCTGGCATCATAGCCCCGGAACGGAAGCACCGTTTTTTTTTTAAATGGTGAATTAGTCGGGATTGTTCTTAGCTATGTTTGATCAAAATCGGTTCAGCCGTTTCATTGCGTCGAGGGTTTTTTAATTTTTACAAAATTAATTACTTGTGACCATTGGCTTGCTCTATGTGCTCGAAACACATTGCTCGTCGAACGCCCGGGCTATGTCTTCCGTTTGTCTCTCGGACTACGCAGTGTAGAGAAGGCAGTAAGTAGATAGATAGAAAATACTTTATTGCACACCATAATACAAAACAATTTACAAATAATTAAACTAACTATGTTGTACAATGGGCAGTCTTATCGCTTAGAAGCGATTTCTACCAGACAACATTTGGATGGATAGGACTATAAAACTAACACGGGGTATCAATGGCAGTATCTAATCTATTGATGTCAATGAACACGGTAGGGTACGATGGTACGATCCTGAGAGGGCAAAGTACACTAAGGCATAATAGTACAATACAAAGGTCAATGTAACTGTAATCAAGGATTTTGTTTGATACGTCTATCGAAAGTCATGTCTATTATACATGTTGATTTGTTGCTATATGAAAAACTAGCTGAATACCCGTGCTTCGCTACGCCATCATCATCATCAGCCCACACTAGTCCACTGCTGGACATAGGCCTCTCCCAATACGCGCCACTGAGGACTGCTGGACATAGGCCTCTCCCAATACGCGCCACTGAGCACTGCTGGACATAGGCCTCTCCCAATACGCGCCACTGAGCACTGCTAGACATAGGCCTCTCCCAATACGCGCCACTGAGCATTGCTGGACAAAGGCCTCTCCCAATATGCGCCACTGAGCACTGCTGGACATTGCCTTTCCCAATACGCGCCACTAAGCACTGCTGGACATAGGCCTCTCCCAATACGCGCCACTGAGCACTGCTGGACATAGGCCTCTCCCAATACGCGCCACTGAGCACTGCTGGACATAGGCCTCTCCCAATACGCGCCACTGAGCACTGCTGGACATAGGCCTCTCCCAATACGCTTAACGTAGCCCGGTGTTCGGCTCTTCTCATCCACTTTCTGCCGCCGCCTTTCGTAGGTCATCGCTCCACCTAGCCAGAGGTCGCCCTTCGCTACGCAACACACCATAAAAAACTAAAATGTTGTCATCCCATTTTACCCCTTTTAAAGGGTTTTTAAAAAATCCTGAAATACGTGTTCAATTATTCTGTATTTTAAGTACCCATACCAAGAAGATTCAAGCAAAAGGCACCACGCGACAAAAATTAAGTTCCCGTACAAACTTTAACACCCCATTGGACCCGCTTTTCGAGGTAGTTCGGGGAAAAAATATTTTACCCTTTTATGGTTTGTATTGAAGCATTTTTATACAAAGTTTGAAGTTTGTAAGTTCAAGAAATACGCACCTTGTAGTGGGTGGTTTTGCTACAAAAGGAACCTACGCTCCAAGATGAACGTGGTATGAATCCGGAATAATTATGATTACTTTTAGCTTGTGGGATGAATTTCTGGGATCAATACGGATGCACCCCATGTGTCAGCTTTCTGGGTTCAGCGGTTTCGGCTCGGCGATGATGAATCAATAAGTCAGTCAGGTTAAGCTCTTATATAAGTAGGTATAGATTATATTCTTCTTTGAAAAAACGTAAAATAAGTGACGTCACATACGTCGCCATTTTTTTAATTCATCTTTAGCATGGTCAGGCAGAAACGTTAGTGACTGTACATACAAACGTAGGTAAGTACTGAACTTATCTATATTACTTATAAACTAAATAACAGGGACAATGTATTCAGGTTTAATTAAGTGCCTAAGTAAGTACATAATCTTTTTATCAAATCCGGTTTGATAAATTTAAGTAATTTATCGAATTTGATAGACTAAGCGCGTGCGCAATTAAGTTGATACCTAATGTTCTTTATCTACACTAATCTTTTTATATTTATTGTAGCTATAACGTTGTTTTTGTTACAAAAATCAATTATTTGTTAGTTCTAAATTAGCGTAATCGAAAGAAAAACATGGACATTGGACAATGTGTTTTTACCCGATTACGGCAAAGCCAGAAGGATGTGTTATGTTTATAGCAGTCTATGTATGTATGTATCGTTAGCTCGCTGCGTACCTAAAACGCAGTGTGCCTTAAGAGGCAGACAAGAGCTAAATTCCGTCAATATCTAACTCAGTAAAGTTCAGGTATATTAGAAAGTGACAGAACAGCGCTCGCGCTACGAAAAGTGTCTGTTTTAACGGTATTTCAACAAATATTTGCTGGGTAATCGAAAATATAAATCGACCATGCCCTCTAAAATAATATTATTTGTTACTCTTTCTTATTCATTTTATCAATATACGCTGATAGGTAATAGAGATATTTACTTTATAAGCGCATTGTTCACGATTTTATTTCGACCCCACGACGAAAACCAGCGCTGCAGTTTACTGCAGCATTATGCTGAGCACGGACTCTTTTTGACAGCACTATACACGGCACAGTTTATATCTTCGCATAGAAATTGTACCGTGTATGGTTTAATCAAAATAAACTTTAACTTTAAATTTCAAATTGTTGAGTCGTGAGCTGAGTATAAGGCGCAAGCCAGATAGAAGAGACGTAAGGCGAGGACGCGTCGTGGACAGGGCGGAGACGAGACACGGACGCGACTTTTGAAATTATATAGAAGAGACGGGGAGCGGACGCGACGGTACACGTTGACTGTTCGAGCGAGCGACACCCCCGCGCCCCCTCCTCGCCCCCGCCGCGTCCGCGCCATGTCTCTCCTGTGTGTTTTGAACAAAAGGCGCAGACGTAAAAGCGTTGCGTCCGCGCCCCGTCTATTCTGTATGTTTTGCGTCGCGACGCTTCTATACATTTTGTATGAAAGGGACGCGGAAGAGACAAATGTCCGCGCCCCGTCTGCGTCTTACGTCTTTTCTGTCTGGCCCGCACCTAACGTTTTAAAAGACAGGTTCTTCAATAGCTCTCGGTTCCCAGCCCCTAATTAAGTGCGATCTGTCGGATGCTCTCAAATGATACGGTAGCCGAGCCACGGCAGGCTCCCAGCCCAGACCTGTTTCATCAGAATATCATTAAATATTCGCAGGTGGCTGGTTCATTTTATATACTTTTTGCTCATTATTATGATAGGGTATAGAAAGTATAGCTCTTTGTAACGAAACAACGCGGTGGTACCTATAGTACAGCGTTGCAGCAACCACTAAATCCCCCGGATAGACGGCTAGTTACCAATTTAGCGTCATTACTTCGGCTCTAGGCAGGTACAACGCGATAATTATATGCTGTTGCAAAAAAATCCGCTGTGACACGCACAACACTGGACACACAAATTACACACCTAAATAAAAAAGACAAAGAGCGTGGACTCGCTTGTGCACCGCAGAAATTATAGGCCTAGGCAATTTGCCATTAACATCTCGTGGGAATGGTTATGCACTTGAAATGCAGGTCGTCTAGCTTCAAATTATTCAATAGCCTTAAGAATACTAGCCTGTTCCTCAGAATATAGAATAAACCAGAAGGTGCCTACGATGCTATTAGCACGGGGCGCTGTGTCGCCAAAACACAAAGCCTCCTACGCGACTATCATACTTCCCACCAGTGCAATGGGGTATTGTTTTGGTGTTGTTGGCAAAAATTACAAAATGGACACTTGACTTTTTTCCAAAGAATAAATGGTAAACAAAATTCAATATTTAAACCAAAAATATGTTTAAATGTAGTATGATATGTAATTCTATCCTTTTTCTTTATACGCCTAGCAGAAATTTTACATGTGGAAACGACACACGACGGCATATTCACAAGAAAATCTTTCGAGTTCGACACGACTAGCCGGACGGCCGACGACAGACAGAATGGGTGAAACTATTCTCATTGAGACTAGTTTGCGTGGTGACGGTTTTTACGCGTGACACGGGTTCTGGTTTATTCTATATTCTAAGGTCTGTTCATCATCTTTGATGCCGTCATCCCTGTGATGACCATGATCTTTCAGACTACCATCAACATAAACTAGTGGTTCGCCCCGAAATGAGACCTCGAGAACACACGCGATAAGCGACAGCTAAACTAATGATAAGAGACACTTTCAATTAATATATGCGTGATAGGTCTCCTAGTTTCCGCAAAATCAGGTTTCGCTATCTCAAAATGTGTTGATGAGCTGTGATGAGCAAAAAACACAATAAAATTTGAATATCGCGTCATAAGCGAAACGATCGAAGGTGGGGTATAACGCAAAATTACCAATTTTAGACTAGATTTTTAACAGACTAAATCAAGTACAATATTCAAATTAAAAATATGCATGGGTACTACATTATAATACCGAGGGATCAACCAGACAGAAAACACGACAGGACAAAATTTTCTCGATAAAAAAAAAAGCACAAAGTTATCTCTAACTTTTGGCTAGATTCGATTGTTTGTCAATATGGTACAGATTATTGGGTAAAAAATTGGATAAATAAGATCAATACAATAAAACGGAGGGATCACAAACGGGGTTTTTTTTAAATTATCAGTATTTCACGAGATATTCAATAAGAACCGCTTTTTCGAGCGGCGCGTGGCGTTTTTTTTGTATGAAGATCTCTGCCTGTATTTGGCGACACTGTAGCTTTTGTTGTCCTTTCCGTATTTGCCTCTTGACCTCTGTGTTTCATTGGATAAGCGATAACATGTACCATGGTGTTAGGTATATGTTACCTAGCCACCGATTTCTATGTCTCTGTTTTCTATTGAGCCGTGACTTCTGGCCGAAAGGGGTGAAGTAGCGGTGGTTCAAGGGCCGCCTGTCACGTGATCCCCGGGCCGTGACGCGTCGGCGATCACACGTGGGTTAGATTAAGTTATAAATAAAGTGTTTTTAATTTGTGTGTTAGTTTCTAAGGTATTTATGTTGCTATGGGCTTATTGTTTAGGTTTAGTGCATTTCTCAATAAGCCTGAAATAAATATTTGAATTTTGTCATCAAATCAACGTTGTCCATCAGTATGAACTTGATCCATACACAACTCACACGTATAACATTAATATAATCCTTGTATGAACGTTCGAGAGCTAGCAATTACATCACAGTGGCAATTGTGCCGATGGCCGGCCGCGATCAATTGTGTTCCGTTTAGTCCACTTGCTTTGTATCCTGGATATGCAATGGCTTCACAGACTATTGTGCAAGTGGTATGACTTTTATTTAAAGAAAGAAAGAAAAATTCTTTATTTGGAACGGCACACATGGATAGTAGAAATAACACTCGACAAATAAAAAAAAAGATAAAACATAATAGGTAGTACCTTCAAAAGGCAAAAACTAAGTACTTATATCTAACTTAACTACTATTAATTGAGTGTCTCTCAGTGCCATCCACGCAGCATAAGCATTTATATAATAAACTGGTGCTTCTCATCCAGATCCTTATTCTTCGTCATCTTATAGTGACTCTCCGTTAGTAAAGGCCGGCAGTATCCTCGTTATCGGTTCGATTCCCAGAAGAAGCAAGTAATTAAAAAAAAACTTTGAATGCAGTATTACTAAGTATTAAAAATAAAACAGTCTCCTTTCAACAAAATATCCTATCTACAATAGTTAAGGTACTTTCCCTTCATGTCGCATAGTCTTGGGATACCCTGTATACTCAAATCTGTGCTATCAAAGCATTCTATAATCAATATATATAAAATCGTTGCGTGACTGACTGACTGTCTGACTGACTGAATTACTATCAACACACAGCCTGAACCATAAGTCCTAGAGATCTGAAAATTGGAGGGTACGTTCCTTTTGTGGTCTAGGGGTGCACTAAGAAAGGAATTCCAGAAATTCAAACCCAAAGGGGGTGCATACCCTGTATACTCAAATCTGTGCTATCAAAGCATTCTATAATCAATATATATAAAATCGTTGCGTGACTGACTGACTGACTGACTGACTGACTGACTGACTGACTGACTATCGACACACAGCCTGAACCATAAGTCCTAGAGATCTGAAAATTGGAGGGTACGTTCCTTTTGTGGTCTAGGGGTGCACTAAGAAAGGAATTCCAGAAATTCAACCCCAAAGGGGGTGCAGCGGGGTGTTTAAATTTGTATGGAAAAGTACACGCGGACGAAGTCGCGGGCATTCCACTAGTCTAATATAATAATTTAAGACGATTGCAAAAAACAGCATTCCAATCGTTAAGTGCGTTTTATTGATTCCATGGATTCATCCCACGAAAATTAATTTTCGGATTCTGACCATCCCTATGATCCATCCATGACCAGGGCCGTATTCATCCCACGAATTTTAGTATTTTTGAATTATATTGCAGCGCGCACTAGTGACTTATAGCGTAACAGTTTTGGAGATAAATGAGAAACAAAATTAAATAGAGAAACAAACAAATGCACTACTTTTAACCCCAAAATAATTAACCGGACCCATTTTTTTTTTACTTCTTGAATGACGGTACATGCTGATGGCCCACCTCCTCTGCCTAAGAACAGTGCATTACCTCATAGGTTACGTCCATCTAGGACGCACTCTATGTGGCATTGCACTGCGCCCGCCACCCTGAGACATAAAGATGAAAAGTCTCATGTGCCTGTAATTTCACCGGCACCCTTACCCGTCAAACCGGAACACAGCAATGCGAGTACTACTGCTTTGCGGCAGAAATAGGTATGGTGGTATTACTTCCCCGGACGAACTCTTTCACAAAAAAGCTCTACTACTACTACTTGCGTCCCGTCAGTCCGTTTTTGTTACAAGACATAATGTATAGAATTACAGACTTCCAGCCTCATTTGTCTGTATGAAAAAGTCCGAAACATGATAGCATGAATAATTACGATCACCTGATCATTGCTCTTCCATAAAAACTGTACGGACGTCATTTATTCAAGTCGCCTAACAGGATTTATGGTAACTCGTTTGATGTTTTTGAGATGTGGTGCTGGAGGAGAATGTTGCGCATCCCGTGACGAAAAGAACCAACAAGCCTATACTTGACCAACTGGCCATCAAGACCACACTCTCCACCATCTGCTACCAGCTGGTTCTCAGTTATTTTGGACACATAGCCTGAAGACAGCCAGATAACTTTGAAAAACTGGTTGTATGGAAAGAGAACACGCGGCCGATGACCTGGTCAGATGAAGTCAAGACATTCACTGGCCTCCCTATCACCGCTGCCCTGAGACAAGCCGAGGATAGAACAGCGTGGAAGAAGCTCGTCAGCAACTCTACTAAATCCTTTCAGTACGGGCACGAGCTGAAGAATACGACAAACAAGAAACATCAACTTCTATTGTGGTCTTTAGAGCAATTCTCAGTTGCTTTTGCTTGATGGTTGTGGTAGGCCAAATCGAGATACTGAGCAGATCAACGAATATCATACTCAATCTGTGAAGACGAACTATCATAACACATCTAACAAGTCACATCAGGACTATGTAGTATGTGAGTCACAGGGAATCCTTGTGTGTCAGGATTCCTATGACCCCACACTACGAATCCCTGTCGTGGAAACTAAGAGTATTACAATAACCAGACCTGGAACAAATATTTGGAGATCATACAAACATTTGTTCCGCAGCGGGAATCGAACCCGCAACCTCTCGCATCTGAACCGGCTATATACTCGCCCGCCTCGCCACAGAGGTCGTCGTCGAAAGTGAGCACATTTTAATTTTAGCTACAGTTCATTACATTTGATAAGTTCAGAAATCTTGATAATTCTTTATTGTTAGTTCATTAGGTACCTTGTGTTATGTATTGTCACAGATATAATAATACTATACTAGGTATTTTTTAAACAAACCTTTTACGTAGTAACTATTATCTAATCTGTGCCTTAGTGAAATACTACGACAAACTGTTTTCTACCTACTCTAGTTATTTTTAACCGACTTCACAAAAAAAAGGAGGAGGTTCTCAATTCGTGTGTATTGTTTTTTTTTGTTACCTTATATGTCCGTCATTTATGAACAGATTTGGGGTCTTTTTTGTTGGCACGATATACTTCCAGACGTAGTCCCATTTTCATCAAAATCTGGTTCTGATGATGGGATCCATGAGGAATTGAGGGAACTCCTCAAATATAGCACACATATAGCGATTTTGGTATTTTCAGCAACAAGTCAAGCATGTGTATTTAGAAAGTATCAGTGGAACTGATAAAGAAGACCAGACATGGCTATTGGAACTCCTCAATAGAAAGTATTTCACGGTTGGCGATAAGGGTCACTTAAAATAAATTTGCACTGAAATTGATTTAAAAATGTTAGTAAATCTTATCTTTTGATTCGTTGATATCGAATGTTACCTATTCTCAGTGATGTACCGAAATATAGTCTTATAATCAAAACGATGCTAATTGAAACAGGTAACGCGGTCAAGATATACGTGGAGTAATGGATGGAAGTTGGAACTTGGAACGCATGCCCGGTACGCAGCAGCTAGCAGCGTTGCCAACATAACGGGTTTCCCGTCTTATCTAGCGGATTAGAGTATGAAGAAACGGAAGAAATCGTATTTTGACGGCTAACGGATTTTTTTAGCGGAATTTAGCAGCAAAAGATTTTATTCAAATAAGCCTTGTAAGTTATAGCCAGCCGTCAACTTCTACTGCATCCGGAATGATTGAGACCCCCAAATAGTGACAATGATTTAGATATAAAGTTTTTTTTATTTAAAATTATTGTAACTATTTTTAATATTTTTTTTTATTTTTCAAAATTTATTATTTTTAGTAGAGAAAAATGCGAGGATTAACGGATTTCTACCGAAATTTCGTAGAATCAGCGGATTTTCGAAGTCAGCGGAATTTCAAAATTATTGTTGGCAGCACTGCTAGGCTGGCAGTCAGTTTTGCGTCGCCCGTGCGCATGATCACGCGTCGCGTCGCGTTCGAAACACAGTTTTCGACCGTGTTATATAAATTCGCATTCTTTCACAATTTAATGACTGCTTGCGATAAAGTGCTGCGAATAAAAAAAACTCCCCGAAACTTTACATTCCCCAGTGTCCTCATTTATAAAGTCTAGTTTTTTGGTAAGAGAACTTGAAATACACCTGTTGAGAAGGTCGCTGCATTTGCACTTGCGGGAAGCAAGCATTATTAATTAATCGATTTCACTTTCTGCAGTGTGTTGTTGCGATGCTACCGATAGTTGGAGTGTACCTACATGTTCCAATCTTACATCTAACGCGTTACCAATATCAACGTTATTTAATTGTACCTCTGTTTCGGCCTCACTGTTTTTATTGCCACTTTCATTGAGAATGTTGTCTTCTGTTGTATAACCGTCAACTTGATTCGATTTCGAGCTGTTATTTCATGAATGTCGCAGAAATACTAAAAGGTGCTGTGGTGTGTTCGGCCTAAGAATAGACCCCTCCGTCTCCTCCCGTCGATGTCGTAAAAGCCGACAAAGGGATTACCCGGACTTGTTGTTTATTCGTTTGTATAAGATTTGTCCTGGCTGGTACCTTATTATGGAATGTGTTATTACTGGAAGAAAGCCTTAGCTGAGTCAGTCGTGGGAGGCAATGGCGGCGATGAGCTCACCACTTGTCAGTTCTATATTCCACGATGGTGCAACCCACAGTGAAAAGAGGCCCATTGAGGCTCTGCCTACCCTTTCGGGAAAAAGACGTGTGTCTTGTATGCATACTAAAAGGGCTGATGCGTATGTACTTCTAGTTTTTGTAGAATATACACTTTCTTCGTAATATTTATGCGTTTGAAGTATGCTTGCTGCGTCACGTTTATTGAGTCTTTAAACTTTCGCCTCTAATAAGAAAACTGATGTGTGTGTGTAAGTTATTCTACGATATCTTGGGCCGCATCTTCTCTCTGGTCTGGTGGCCCAGTGTCCAGTATACAAATTGTAGTAGAGGGGCGAGTCATGTTATCGTAGTTTAATCTATATTATGCATATACACTTGAAGTTATTTTCTCATCTTCAAAACCTACACAAAAAACCATGGAAGAGTCTCTATGTCATACTTTTAAGGTAGTTGCTTTCGCTTGTGGCGCGAAATTCATAATTTTTCGTGTTTTGTGCTTTACACAGCTCATCAACACTTCTTCAGATAGCGAAAACCAATTTGCCGGTAATAATATAACCTAACACACAAGTTTCAATTTACACATTTTCACATAAATATCATCAGTTTGGCTATGAATGTGCTTGAAACAAAAAAATACTGTAAATACTATTGAAGCACAATCGTAGCTAAACTAATGATATTTATGTGATACTATATATTAAAACTCGTGTTAGGTTATATTATTACCGGCAAATTGGTTTTCGCTATCTGAAGAAGTGTTTATGAGCTCTGATGAGCAAAAAACACGAACTAATTTGAATTTCAAGCCACAAGCGAAAGCAACCACCTTCATTCAGGTTGATCTTTACTGGTTATTGGCTCGCCCTGTAGTTCACCCTTGTGGAACTGTATATGTTTCTTCTTATTTAATTAACATCACTCTCTATAAATTTTCGTCGGCTTAGTTCCTAAATCATCCTCATTACGTGAATCCAATCAACAGATTCGTTTAACATGTTTAGTTATGTTAATTACTAATTGATAATGATTTATTTGATTTTAAATTCCCTTTTCAATCTTTCTGGTTCTTTCCTTACCCCAAGTGGGTCCCTATTGATCTCGTTCGGTTTTCTGGCTGTCTCTTTGTCACGACCTTAATAGTGACCTTGATATCAGTGCTATCCACATAAAATTACACAATATGCAAAAAATAGCAATACACATCTAGAATAATAAGGGACCTTCAAAGAGTTACATGTAGTGATTTATAAATACTTTTGATAAAACATTTTAAAAATAGCATTCAGAGTAAAAGGAATATAGTTGTTCAAAAATTACATTCCTTCTACTCTGAATGAATATAATCTTAAAGGACATTGCCAGGGTTCGGTCCGAATGCTGCCCAGAAATGAAAGTACCAGCAATGGATACCTTGTATTATTTTATGTCATCACCCCAAATATATAAACTAGGTCAGGGTTTCTAAAAATTCATATAAATTTTTATGAATTATAGGGATGATATTTGTAATTCTTCAGTTTATTTAATTAATGATACGTTACTGTTTGGCGTGTTAAAGATGTTTAAGCCTACTGTGGTCTTGGATTTTACTCTAATGTGATTAATCATCAGCATCATCAGCTAAAAGTAAATAAATTCGTATGAGCTAATGGCAAACTCTGGTATCAGAGTTTATAGGCCGCCGGAAGCAGTTTTTCTGGGCATCATTTGGACAAAATTCCTTGCAAAGACAGGCAATGTCCTTTTACTTTTAATTTACGGAATTTTTTAAAGTTCCTCCCTAATTTCGTATGTTGATCCAATTTGTATGCGCAATTTTTTGTTACGTCATAATTTTGTTAAGTTTCGGTAAGTATTATGTTTCTTTCTGGCGATGAGTCATCCCGATCCCAATGTTTTGCTGCTACTTTCATACTCCAATTTGTGCCGATGACACCAAGACCTTTTGGACTCAATTTGATATATTCTAAAACGTAGTTAGCTTCTTTAAAGTCTAAATTGAACTTTGTGTGACAATGCAACGCTGAAAGTGATGAATATTTATGTAAGGCTAACTGTCCACTGAAGCGCTGCTGCTTAATTTTTAACCCCCGACGCAAAAACGACGGGGTGTTATAAGTTTGTCGTGTCTGCGTGTGTGTGTGTGTGTTTCTGTCTGTCTGTGGCATCGTAGCTCCCGAACGGATGAGCCGATTTAATTATTTTTTTGTTTGATATTTGAATTTTTCGAGAGTGTTCTTAGCTATGTTTGATCAAAATCGGTTCAGCCGTTTCATTGCGTTGAGGGTTTTTTTTAATTTGTACAAAATTAATTACTTGTTTAACATGTTTTGCCAAATGCCAACAGTCTTCATAATTAAACAGTAGCCGTTGTTTTCTACAGTGGCGGTTAAGTGGATAGCAGGCCTAAGATGTTACATTTGAATAAATTATTGAGGAAATTGGGACTTTAAAATGTAATTTGATTACAATGGCCATTGGTTGAATCATTGTATTAGGTGAATGTGGGCTGCTAATTAAATGTTCAACCATTGCATTAGGTCAATCCATATATTTGAACATGCTTTGCATTAATTTGGTAGAACTTGTCAGAAATGCTTTATTGCGTTGCTAATTTTAATACGATCTCACCTTATTCGTAGCTGAAGTTTTAATATTAACCTTACAATTCAATTTAATTCAATTTATTTATTTCAGACATTGTCCATATTTTGTTAGTCGCGCTTATGATAATGTTAGCAGGAAGACACATTTACAATTAAAAATTTTAATAAAAACATTTTTCGCAAACCCAACATGCAGGCGCATCCAGCGGTTTGATATAGGACAGTCCCACCTCACCTGCCCGACAACGCGTTCACGATGCTGTTCGGTCTTCCACGGACCCTTCCCCTCATTGACGCACAACTCTTGCGCACGATGCTATGGAAGCCATCAACTCTGCTTTCCGTAAACATGCCAGAGGCGCTGCAGAAACGAGGCCGCCCCACCAGCACCCTGAACCTTACTTGTTAGACTGACAAACATCTCCATTACGAGGCTGTATCTTGTTTTATAAATACCTAGTTGTTTTCAAAGCACTGATTTGCAAGCCCTTATTAAGTAAACTCTTATTATCTTTCTACTTAAGGAAGATGCATGTAATAAAGCCGGTTTTTTATTATCGTTCGTTATTAGGGCAAGGTAGGATACGTACGATCAAGTGAACTCCATGATGCTAAAGTACATCATTATTTTCATCATTATTCAGCATGATTTTCATCAATTCTTGCAAGTTAAATACTTATGAAACTTTTTGTCGTATGTGTATGTTCGTTGATGGCTTAGATTACCTACTCTAAACTTCTAGAAAACAAAACGTCTTCAATGTATGATGTGCAACACTAACATCCATATTCTTAGTCTTTTCTCGAACCTTCCACCACTCCACTAAACCTCACTCAAGAATTTGGTATTCCATTTCAATGAAGAATATAAAATCTCCTCGAGTGAGGATGAGTCGAGTCGAGGAAAGGTGGAGGAACGACTAGAATACCGGTGTAAGTTTTGGTTGCACTTAAAGCCCTTTGTACCTATATTCTTCTTCCATTCTATAGGTGAAAAGGTCTAAAATTTGTAGAATTTTAAGTGGCAATATTGTCTTTGTCATAACACAGAATAAATAATAGTACATATATGTAGTCATAATGATACAGTAACGTGAGTAGAGCATTTACCAACTGATCAAAGAAACTACTATGCCAATGTCATAGGTTACCGTTACAAAATTCTTTAAAGTTTGTCTGTGTATGTGCGATGGTTGCATTAATTTTTGTTTAATACATGATAACTATATATTTGATGTAAATAAAATAATTATATCTTTAAATACAATACAATAATAATAAAAAACAATATAAAACAATTAAACAAAAAAACTATCGTTAATTACACAAGAGAACTGTATGAAACGCGAGTTGTTGATATGTTTATTACATCAGCTACCTATCGTTTTTTTGTTTCAATGGTCAAAGTCCGTTTTATTGCTTCGAGAGCAGTTTGACTTTGACCATCATGACGCCATTAGCATAATTATCAAAATATATCATGATGACTTCAGCCATGTTTCTGTATGCAAAATGCTCACATTTTATTACTTCTTCTGAACTTTTGACACCAAAATACGCTCCCATTTCTTTATATACGTATGAAACTACACCAATATCTTTTATCACCTTGACATTATGTTTGACCTCAGTTTTGTTATCAGTGTCACACCATCTGTCCTAGCAGTGTTTAAGTGTTTCACTCAACCAACGGAAGTCAGGTTGCTAAAATATATGTGTACCTGAGAAATTTGCATGTTTGTAGACGAATCCTCTTATCTTCTATATTTTCTGAGCTATCATTGGTAGGTTTGTGTTTCTATTCAATGGGTTTTCGGATATTTTGACTGATTTTCGTTTATATCTTGACAGGCTTTGTGTTTTTGCGCCCTTTGTCACATTCTCTTTGTCTTGGTCGTACTTTTCCATCTGAAGTATCTTCCGCCGTGGACTTCGCACCACTCGCGGGTTATTGGTTTATCAGCCACCAATTAGGTCGTTATTAATTATTGTTTTTACATCGACATCGTATGCCTCTTCATCGCCTATAGCGTTATCTATCACGCATTCGGTTCCACGCTGCGATGTTGTTTGGTCATGCAAACGTTCGTCGTGGCGTACCGCACGAATTAAACTCATTATCACTCCATACGCTTTGGAAATCGGACGTCTTTCCGGAAATTTAAATTTATAATTTTTCAGAGACTGAATTATTGAGAAAACTAAGGCTTAATTTTTTTTCAATTATATTGTGTATGCCTGACAATATTAACGGCCATAGTGATCGGTTGAACTGCTCGTTTGGTGATGTAGTGACTGCTAGTGGTAACTGTACGATGGATACGATGATCAGCGTTTGGACGGTGGTGGAGAATGTGAGGGTGGCCAGCGGTGCCGCTGAGCTCGCCATCTTCACCGCTCTCCTCTACTGGTTCTTCACATCGAGGTTCGTTTATATTTTTATTTTGTTTTATTTATTTATTATTAACAATGTGTTTCTGTACTTTATTTCTTTTACCGTTTTGTGTTTTTACAATGTTAAACAATATAATTTTAGTGTGAAGACGCACTTCCTGTTATTGGTTCGAAATGCAAAAAGTGCGAGTAAAATAAACATGATAAAATAACATTGTTTTTTATGAGAAAGAACAATGAATATGATGAAAAATTTAAAATTATTAATTGAATTGCCTATATAAGTCCAGCCAACAACTTGTTTTATCCCTAACATGATTTTTGTGCCGGTATCAATTTGTGTATATATATGCATAAATTATATTAAGAATACATAAAAAAACAAGAAACACCTGTGTAAAGTATCTAGCAAGTACTTAATTTAACAATAAAGCATAATTTGTATATCGACCGTAAATTATTACAGTGTGAGCTTGTAGGTATATATAATGAACACATTATTCTGTAAAAAATTATTTATGGCATATGAAGTATAGCAAAAACATATCTTTTACATAATCCAAGAATAACGAGTTTAAAAGAAAACTCTTTTAAATATAGGTACACCCCACCCAACCAATCTTCCACATAGGTTTAGCTCCTCTCCATCCAAAGGCTGTCTGGAAGAGATAGCTATTTAGCGATAAGACCGCCCATTGTACATTTAGTTATTATTTAATTGTTGTATGTAAGTATTTTTATTAATTCATTTATGAAACAGCTTTCCTAATCAATGTTATTTGGAAGACGTTATAACGACTTATAGACTTTATTAACACGATTATTTATTTTTTGTTAATATGACATTGCTAGACAACAGCTAAAAAAAGTGAACGAAAATCACGATAAACGGTATTTAAACAAATATTTGCTGCGTAATCGAAAATGTAAATCGACCATGCCCTCTAAAATAATATTATTTGTTACTCTTATTAATTTGATCAATGTACGCTGATAGGTAATAGACATATTTACGTTATACGTTACGTTATAAGCGCATTGTAGAGGTAAGTTCACGATTCTTTTTTATCGAGAAAATTTATCGATATCGTGTTTTGGTCTCGACCGTGCCTTTGAAAATATGATGAAGATTAACATATATTTGTTGTCTTATAAACTGTGTAAATTTTGCTAAAAATACGTGTTAAAAAAGCCTATTTTTCTCTTGACAGCCTCTTATTTAGAACAATACGCAAGCGACACGTGTTTTGTGGTGAAATTTGTTTGCTTTGAAATAACTTTGCCGGTAATCACGATTATAATGTTTTATGGTTTTTGCTTTGCTGTCTGGATAACATTCTGGTTATTTTATAACAATATCATTGGATCAGTAAGCATCTAGGTACTCACTGACTGATATATAAATATTATGTTCGCGAAAGCACCACGTAAAGTTGATCTGAGCCCGGTCTGTTTGCTTCCAATATTGGACTGCTAAGTGTGATTGAGTATTGACATACGTTGTTAAAGCTGTTTTGCATGCACGAATGATACTCATATCTTGAGTCATGTTCAAAGTAATGTGATTTGTTACGTAACATCTGAATCATGAACTTGGAATCATGAAAGAATGAATGAATGAAAATACTTAATTGCACACCTTACAAATTAGTTGAAACATAAATTACAATTCAATAAAAACTAAATGTAGGTACTTGGCTTTGTACATCGATTATAAGACTGTTAAGAAGTGATTTAAGTTACACTTTTGTTAAGAGTATACCTTATGCCAAATAAATAAGTATACGTTTGACATCCCAAAACTTCGCTATATCGTCATTTAGAAAACACACGCATCATTCCGTGAACACCTCATCATTTCCGGGAAACATCACTAAAATCACAGATTTAAGTGATAAAATCACATTATTATTTTAGATATTTAAAAATGGCCCTGCTAATATTTAAATAAGGCGAACTTCTTATACCTACAGCTTATTTATTGATATGGAAGTCAGGGATATTGGCATATTTAGATAATTTAATACAAAGAACTAGTCATAATTGACATGACATTTTGATTCTAAACGTTTTTATTTATAATATTATCACAGTTTTTTAATTTCATATTATTAATTACATACTTCCGCTATTGAACAGGGTAAAAAAGGATCACTTTTGTTATATTTTTATTTTATTTTAAACCAATCAAATCATTTATTTTTAAAGTGAGCCATGTGCCGGGGCACTTCTCTCACTTTAAAAATAAAATGACAAGAGTTCTAATTAAGTCTATGCTCTGCCAACGTAAATACTGTTTAAACACAAGTTTAGTGATCATTTAAGCTGATCATCAATGTGATGGCTGCTAGGTATATTCATCATAAAACAGAATTTGGCATTTGCAACCTTGGTGACTTTGACCCAGGTGATCGCTAAAAAGTGGTCTCTTCCTGACAACCTTTGGATGGAGAGGAGCTAAACCTATATGGAAGATTGGTTACAGAGATAACTTACAGAGGCTTTTATATCTTTTACTGGCCATCTGTAGGTATATATGCTTATTCTTATAGTGCTTTTAACCCCGACGACAGAACGGAGGTGTATGCCTGTATGGTAAATTAAGTAAAATGGGTTGAAACTTTATTAAATACCTGAATGAATTGAACGTTATTGGGTTGAAACAAGAAGCACTCGTTCATAAAGAAGCTGTTTGTTTAATACTGCGCCAGCTCGAGGCAGAAATCTTCATACAAAAAAAAAAACGGACAAAAAAGCAGATTTTATTGAATATCTTGTAAAATATAGACGACCTCTGTGGCGCGGCGGGTGAAGCTTGGCCTGCGACGCAGGAAGTTGCGGGTTCGATTCCCGCCTCGGAACAAATATTTGTGGCATCGCAGATATTTGTTCAGGGTGTTCTGGGTATTTTCTATGTATAATAAAAAATATCTATCTATGTTATATATTTTATTAAGTATATCAGTTATCTAGTACCCATAACACAAGCTCTGCTTAGCTTGGGGCTAGATAATGTTGTGTGAACTGTCCAGCATTATTTATTTATTTAATTTTACAAAACCCCTGCAGTACACCCTCGGCTTTGTTGTTATTGATTTTATTTATCTAATTGTTTACCCAATAATACCATATTAATAAACAATCGAATCTAGGCAAAAAATAGAGGTAACTTTGTTTTTTTTTTCTATTGAGAAAATATTGTCCTATCTTGTTTCTGGTACAGTGATCCCTCGGAATTATAATTTAGTATCCATGCGTATTTATAATTTGAATATTATTATTTCTAAGATTATGAATTTTGCGGCATACCCCATCTTTAAACGAATGTTCCCATTTATCTCCAAAAAAAATTGTCAGCTATTAAGATACTTGCGAGATGGTTCTTAGATATGTTTGGTGGAAATTGGTGCAGCCGTTTCCACGGTCATTAGCTCGAAATTATTTCTGTATTCATATTTCTTTGTTGCCATTTTGCTCCGGAATGGGTACTCTGATTTTGTCGTTTATTTATAATATGCTTATCAATCATCTTATCTTATTATGTTATCTCAAGGAGCGATTCAGTTTCTTATACCAGGCAAATTATCTAAACCTTCGCTCAAGTTCGAACGAAACTCTTCAGCTTCAAACTCTTTATCCATACTTCGTAATTCAATGGCAACTCCTTTACCGTCCAAGATGTTATATAATGAAACTCTCAACCTTTCTTATGGTGCAATGTTTTGCTTGTGGCGCCAAATTCAATTTAAATTAATGATTAAATCAATGATTGAATGTCATTCAATGATTTTATCAGTGTTTTTTTGTTCATTGTCATTTTTAACTAAACGAATGATAACTATGAGATACTTTCAATCAAAATATGTGTGTTATGTCTCCTAGTTTTCGCAAAATCAGGTTTCGCTATCTCAAAATGTGTTGATGAGCTGTGATGAGCAAAGACCACAATACAATTTGAACTTATACTATATTTAAAGCCAAGGTATACAATCACTGTCTTTGTCGTGAACTATGTTATCGTTACGTATTATTATTATCTCTAATATTTTATAGGATACCTATAAATATGTTGTAGTATTTAGGTACCTACTAGTATATATGTAGATATAAAAATGGTCTCACAAACCGTCGCTAATCTGACTAAGTGACGTAACCGACATTTTGGCGTAACTGACATTTTTGATGTTGTTTTTATCTACTTTTGAAGACGCACCGATCTGTCTAATCGCCGTTGCTGTATCTCCTACCAGTGTCTAGAAGTATGGTTGATGTATCTACAGTTCTTAAAAATTATATTTATTCTAAGTGCCCTAAGTTACACTTACGACTTTTAGTAAGATTTTTATCCACGCAAAATGTACTCAAACAAGTCGTAAGTGTGAAATTTCCTCTTACGACAGACATCAAGAAAAAATTAACTTTTACCGGCGAAAAGAGCCGAGTGTAAGCAGCAGTCTAAAATAACTCCAGAAAATGCACAGTGTGCAACTTTCAATCTACAACAGGTAATAAACTTGCTGCAGGGGACAGAATCGTTATTCGATTGTAGCTTCAACTTTGATGTATTTAATATTTAAATTGACTAGAAGAAGCAAACCATATCATGTCATCGTCCTCGAACACACATCATCATTGTCTTACCCTTTTCCCAATTGATTTGTGGTTGGCGCAGTACGTCTATTTCTTCCACTCTACCCTATCAGCCGTCACTTCATCATTCACTCCCTTCTCATTCATATCATCTCTCATGCAATCCATCCATCTTTTCTAAGGTCTTCATCTTCTCTTCCATCCACTTACATTAATATTCATAACTTTCTTAGTTACATGCGTTTTATCCCTCCTCATAACATGCCAATACCAAGCTTAACGATTTCCTTTCAACTTTTCTGTCTTTGGTGCAATTTTCAAACTTCCTCTTATACTTATTCCCTTTTTTAACCATTCTTGTCACTCCACACTTTTATCTCAACATTCTCATCTCTGCTGCATGCAATCTTCTTTCATTCTTCTTCTTCATGACCCAGCATTCCGATCCTTACCTACATAACGACCGGTCATATTACGGATTTGTAAATGTTACCCTTAAACTTGAGTGGCATCCGTGGGTCACACGTTGTTGCTGTGACCTTTCGCCATTTCATCCACCCTGAGTTGGTCCAATGCGCTACGTCCCGGTCAATATCACTATCCCCCTGTATGAGTGACCCTAAGGTAACGAAAACCGAAAGAGACCGGTAAGGACATCTCGGCAAGTGTTAATGTCACAGGATTGGAGAGACCGCCGAAATAGCAGAACACGTACTCGGTTTTGGTTCTGATGATTTTCAGGCCATCACTCTCCAGTCTTTGCCGCCATTCCTTTAGTCTACTCTGGACCTCGAGGCCATTCTTGGCAACCAGCACAATGTCATCGTCATCGGCAAACAGCAGGTACCAGGGAGCCTCCTCCTGGATGTCCGACGTAAGAGCGTCCATTATCACCAGGTAATAGCAAAGAGCTGACCCTTGGTGCAAGCTTACAGCTACATTGTAACTGTAGTGCCAACTGTCGGACTTGGATACTGCATCGAATGTACATTGCTCGGGTCAACTCCATGTACTTCAGAGGCACAACTTTCTTCTTTAGGACCCACCACTAAACCTCTTGGGGTACCTAGTCGTATGCCTTCTCAAGATCAATGAAGACAATGTGCAAGTTTTTATGTGCACCTCTGTATTTATCGCATAGTTAACGCATTGCGAAAATGTTTGTAAGGGTAGTTTGGTAGTATGGAGTTAAATATTGATATTCTATTCTTCCTACGATAATCAATTAAGTACCTACTCAAAGATTACCTATCTTAAATAGATCTTATTTCGATTTATGATAAAAATTGTTCCAATAATAATATTACTAATTAGGTTATAAGTTGACTTATAACGTATCAAGTAGGTACGACATTGTGATTAATTAACCTACCTTTAATGTTCGAGACAGATAGTTTAACAAATAAAAAAGTAAACTAAGCGTTTTTTAAATATTAAACTGTAATTGATATAAAATTAACGAATTTAACTTCAAAAATACCCAGACCTATCTGAAATTTGAAGCCAAACATTTCAAAATAAAGTTCTAACTAGGTGTCGTATCTGCTTTAAATTGATTTATTGAATTAACTAATTATTCAAATAATATCAAAAGTACGTTATCAGGAAGGCCTTAGTTTGAAGTATATTGGTGTGCATTTTCATTTTAATCGATTCATATTTAAGCGTGTTACAGTCACAAATCAGTCACAATTGTACGCGACGCCAACAAAAAAGCTTGTCCTGTAAAATTACCAAAATGTCGGTTACGTCACTTAGTAAAATTAGCGACGAAACGTTTTCATTACTTTTCAGTAAAGATTTACCGTAGTCGGATTTTAGTTTTTTAAATTATCTTTGATGTCCCCAGTTGATGTTAAGCGGTGACCTCTGTCTTTAACAATGCATTACCTCACAGGTCACGTGACCTAGGACGCGCCCTATGTGAGATTGCACTGCGCCCGCCACCCTGAGACATAAAGATGAAAAGTCTCATGTGCCTGTAATTTCACCGGCACCATTCAACCCGGAACACAGCAATGCGAGCACTACTGCTTTGCGACAGAAATAGGTGTGGAGGTAGTACTTCCCCGGACAAAATCTTTCCCAAAAAAACTCTACTACTTGCAATTGCATATGGCTAAAGAAGTGTGCTATAAAGCGTTTATCTGTCTATCGTGTATACTAGTCAGATCAGTTGAACTACTAATGTTAACAAACTCTTTCTGTTGTTGCAGCCGCGTCGCCGACATGCTGGAGGTGGTCGGCGAGCGCGTGGGCGGGTGGTGCGGCCGCGACACCAGCCTGCGGCAGGCGGTGCTGGCGAGGCGCCGCCACCACCAGGACATGTACACCAAGATAGACACAGAGATCGCGGTAAGTGACACCGCGTCGCCGACATGCTGGAGGTGGTCGGCGAGCGCGTGGGCGGGTGGTGCGGCCGCGACACCAGCCTGCGGCAGGCGGTGCTGGCGAGGCGCCGCCACCACCAGGACATGTACACCAAGATAGACACAGAGATCGCGGTAAGTGACACCGCGTCGCCGACATGCTGGAGGTGGTCGGCGAGCGCGTGGGCGGGTGGTGCGGCCGCGACACCAGCCTGCGGCAGGCGGTGCTGGCGAGGCGCCGCCACCACCAGGACATGTACACCAAGATAGACACAGAGATCGCGGTAAGTGACACCGCGTCGCCGACATGCTGGAGGTGGTCGGCGAGCGCGTGGGCGGGTGGTGCGGCAGCGACACCAGCCTGCGGCAGGCGGTGCTGGCGAGGCGCCGCCACCACCAGGACATGTACACCAAGATAGACACAGACATCGCGGTAAGTGACACCGCGTCGCCGACCACCTCCAGCATGTCGAACCAGTTCGATTTTCGAGCACACCTCTTTACAATGCCATATGTTTTTTTTTTTACTAAGAGCTTTCCACGAGTTTCCACACGAATTTGATGTTCCAAATTCTAATCACTTTATTCCCTAGGGAGTTTCATTTAACTTTATATCCCTTGGGAAATAATGCTTTACTTTACGTTGAGGTTGCATGATAAGTAATTGGACATTGTCGAGCAGGTGGTGTGAAAACCTCTACAATGCCATATGGGCATTTTTTTATGGGTTCCCACAAGAATTTAGCGTTCCCAATTTAAATCACTTTACCTCCCTTGGGAGTTTCATACAACTTTACCTCCCTTTATTTGACGATGAGGTTGTATGATATATAAATGAGATTGTCGAGCAGGTGGTGTGAAAAAATTATATTTGTTTTAACATGATAATTATAATCGAAAGTAGATTTTTTGCTTTTCTGTATTCTTTTGGTGCCTATATTTGTAGCTTAGCTAGCTAGTACTGCGTAGCGCATTGCGGGTTTGATAAGCTGATTTCGTAACACAGATTACATTTGACGACCTCTGTAGCGCGGCGAGCGAACGTCGCCTGCGACGCAGGAGGTTGCGGGTTTTCGATTTCCGCCTCGGAACAAATATTTGTGCGATCCGCAGTATTTGTTCAGGGTGTTCTGGGTATTTTCTATATATACGAAAAAATCTATGTAATAATTGTATTATGTATACCAGTTGTCTAGTACCCATAACACAATCTCTGCTTAGCTTGGGGCTAGATAATGTTGTGTGAAATGTCCAGCAATATTTATTTATTTATTTATACGCAAGTGTTACTTGCACTTTTGGAGATCGAAGTTACCCGCGTCCGTAGGAAAATACCCTTGCGTCCCTACACGTGATCTCTGGGTGGTGCCAAACGGGTAACAACATTTCTGGTGGTAGGCTTCGGCCGTGGCTTGTCACCACCCACTGGACAAAGCCAGTCCGTGAAGCGACATTGTCGTGTTTCGGACTGATGTCCAGTGTAGCCATCGTGGAAGTGACGGGTTTGAGCAGTTCGTGCACTGGATTCAGCATGTGCGTTTTAGAGACCGCAGCGGTGCAAGTGTGCCGGGTGGCTAGGCTTGGAGGGTAGCGGGATCCGAAGCACGGTTCTCCGCTGGCCGACCGCAGGTTGTAGGGGGCCCAACTAGTGAGTTAGCCACTCATGAAAGGCTGCCCCGCCGCCTCGCGAAAAATCCCAGAATGCTCCATCGTGCCGGTTGGCGACCGGATGAGAGGACCCGATGGCCATTCCTGGGGGGGTTCGGGCGTCCCCGCAGTCTCCAGTCTAGTCTCCCACTGGCGCAGGAGCCTGCTGTTTGTCTCTTGGTTTTCGCTGACCAGTGCCTCGCTCAACAGCCGTTTTTCCCACTAACCTAAACACTCATAACAACCATGAAAAAGTTCAAAAATAATAAGTCGTTTCTACAGCGGAAGCACTTCCTCTCGCTTCAAGTGCACCTCTCGAATATTCGAGGGCTGCACTCCAATCTCGATCCGGTCCACCACCACCTAGAGACCGCTAAGCCTCACTTATTATTCCTCACGGAGACGCAGATTCTATGTCCTGCCGATACAGCATACCTCACATACCCAGGCTATGCTCTGGAGCACAACTTTAAACCCAAAGCTGGTATCTGTCTATTTGTCCGGGAAGACATTTGCTGTCTGCGTCTTCGTGACCTTGAAGAACCCAATTTTTCAGTTTTATGGACTTTGGTGGACACCGGCTTAGATAAAATTATCTATGCTGGCTTATATCGGTCTCACTCTGGAGACTATGAGACAACCAGGTTGTTCAACTACATATGTGAAACGGCGGATGTGGCCCAACAACGTTATCCTGATGCCCAACTGGTGATTCTGGGGGACTTTAATGCCCACCATCAACAGTGGCTGTTCCCATACCAGCTCACCGACCATGCTGGGAGAGAGGCGTGCAAACTTGCACTCACGCTAAATCTCACTCAGCTGGTCCATGAGGCAACCAGAATTCCAGACGTTGAGGACCACACAGCCAACTGCTTGGACCTTCTGCTGACGAACGAGCCGGATCACCACTCAGTATCAGTTTTGCCTCCTTTGGGTACATCAGATCACTGTGTGGTGAGGTCTGTATCGTCATACTCGCCACCCGATCCCTCACCCAGAGGAAGTAGGCGAGTGTGGCGTTACAAGTCAGCAGATTGGGATGAGATGCGACATTTCTTCGCTTCTTATCCTTGGCGGCAAACCTGCTTTTCTTCTTGTGACCCGACGGTCTGTGCTGATGCCGTTTCGGAGGTGATCAAAAGAGCAATGGAGTATTTTATTCCATTCTCCGATGCTTCACCATCAGGCAATGCTCGCCCATGGTTCAGTCCCGCGTGTGCTAGTGCAGAAGCGCTAAAACATGTGGCTTACCTAGCCTGGGTTGACGCAAGAAACGGTAAAACCTCGGATGCACGGCTTAAGAAGAAAGCCTTTAACAAAGCCGCCAAGTCTTGCAAGAAGGTGATACGGAAGGCTCGCTTCGATCGGATTGGCCGTCTGGGTGCTAAGCTTGCCGTATACCCTGCGGGAAGTAAAGCTTTCTGGTCTCTGGCTAAGTCCGTGGAAGCGAACTTCAGCCGCCCTTCACTCCCTCCACTACTGAAACCCGACGGGTCCCTAGCTCACTCTGCGGTTGAGAAAGCAAATTTATTTGCTACTCAATTTGCGGAGGCTTCACGTCTTGAAACTTTTGGCGAAATTCCACCCAGCCTTCCTCGGTGCGAAGCTTCAATGCAGGAAATTCGCATCCAGCAAAAGGAAGTGCTCAGAACACTACGTGGTCTCGACGTGAATAAAGCTAGCGGTCCGGATGGTATCTCGGCTATAGTGTTGAAAACCTGTGCCCCTGAGTTGTCTCCAGTATTAACGCGACTTTTCCGCCTCTCTTTTAAAACTGGTGAAGTTCCTAAATCTTGGAAGCTCGCAAACGTGCAGCCTGTACCCAAGAAAGGCAGTCGTGCTGACCCTTCAAACTACCGCCCTATTTCGGTCACCTCCCTACTTTGTAAATGTATGGAGCGTGTACTGAATAGGAAGCTCCTTGCATACCTCGAAGGTAACGACCTCCTCAGTGATCGCCAATACGGATTTCGCCGAAACCGGTCTACTGGGGACCTTCTTGTGTATGCCACGCACATTTGGAGCGAGGCCATCGAGAAATACGGTGAAGCACTAGCTGTTTCATTAGACGTCTCGAAGGCCTTTGATAGGGTTTGGCACGCTAGCCTTATTGGCAAGCTTCCTGCCTACGGACTGCCAGTTCAACTCTGCTCCTGGCTCGCAGACTTTCTGAGGGAAAGATCCATTCGAGTAGTTATTGACGGCCGCTCGTCGGATCAATTGGCTATTAACGCCGGGGTACCTCAGGGGTCAGTGCTATCTGCCACACTGTTTCTGTTGCACATTAACGATCTGCTAATGCCCGGTATCATTGGGTATGCAGACGACAGCACAGTTGTGGAGAGATATGTTTCTACTGCGCGAGCTAGGAAGAATGAAATTCAGGAGTTAAGAGATGAGATGCTGCAGCGTCTGAATTTGACTCTCAAGGCTGTATCCGACTGGGGTGATGCCAATCTAGTCAAGTTCAATGCCTCTAAAACGCAGGCTTGTCTCTTCTCGGCGAAAAAAAGTCCGTTTCTCCAAGTTCCTGTATTCCGCGATGTACCTGTAGCTATAGGAGATCACCTCGAGCTCTTAGGTGTTTCGCTCACGCCTACTCTCAACTTTGGCTCTTACATCGAGTCTAAGGCAAAAACAGCTGCCATGAAGCTAGGCATCCTGAATAAGGTAAAGCGTTACTTCACACCAGGACAGCTTCTCAGTTTGTATAAAGCACAAGTCCGGGCTGGTATGGAGTACTGCTGCCATGTTTGGGATGGTTCGGCCAAATACCAGCTTGCTGCCTTGGACTCGATCGAACGTAGAGCTTTCAGGCTTATAGGTGAGCAACATATGGCGGAGACTAAGATCCAGAGTCTCGAGCACCGCCGTAAGGTTGCATGCCTTTCAATCTTCTATAGGTTACATTTCGGGGAATGCTCCCAGGAACTGCACGATCTGATCCCACCATCTCCTTTTCATCATAGGACGAGCAGGCGTACGGCTCAGTACCATCCTTACCTCATTAGTATACCTTCTATTCGCACAAAACGTTTCGGTTCTACCTTTATAATGCGAACTGCTAAGGAGTGGAATACACTGCCGTCGTCTGTCTTTCCTGAAAACTATAATCTGGGTCTCTTCAAGTCTAGAGTGAATAGGTGCCTTCTAGACCTTTGTGCTCCATCTTCGGCCACATCGTCACTTACCAACAGGTGAGATCGTGGTCAAACAAAGGTCTATCAATGTTAAAAAAAAAATAAAAAAAAATTGTATTTTTTTGGCCAAAAACTGGTTTTTGGATGCTATTTATAACCCAACTCGAATCTGGTGTTTTCAACCTTCTTCCTTTGTGTAGTAATCCTACACAATTATCTTATTTCGTCCGCAAACAAATCTAAAGTAGCCTTTGTCTTGGCTAATTGAGTAATTCACACATTCAACTTGCTATTGATGTCCCGTTACATACATACATACATAAACTCACGCCTGTTTCCCGGAGGGGTAGGCAGAGACCACGGATTTCCACTTGCTACGATCCTGACACACCTCTTTTGCTTCATTCACTCTCATCACATTCTTCATACATGCTCGTCGGTTAAGGGTACTCTTGACCTGGCTTTTTTCCAGAACGTCTCCGATCTGGTCTGAATACGTTCGCCGACGTCTTCCCCTTCCCACTGTCCCATTCACTCTCGTCTTATGTACCCGTTTCGTCAATCTACTATCGTCCATACTTTCTAAATACCCGAACCATTATTATATTTATAATTAAATAAGTTTTTTGTGAAAAATATATTTTTCAATACAAGCTTTTATAAAACTAGTGATCGTTACCGTGTGGTGATCAAAATGAGCCCAAACACGGCCAGTCTAATCCATCGAGGAGTACCGTTGTCCGTCCATCTCCGTATCCATCATCAGATCAGCTCACTGTTACCGTAATATTGTATTGTCATCGGAACTTGACAGGTATATATGCCAAATTTCAGCTCAATCTGTTCGGATAACTGCTTTAAAATTCAGTTGCAAGATTTCGCTCGGACAAACATACTCCACCTGGACATACATTGCATTAAAGCTTGTAATAATTATATGTGATGAAAAATAAGTAATTGAAAATTTTATTAAAAAAAACTACTGACTATTGAATAACGCCTCTTTACAGCATATAAGCATATTTTATATTTATTTAACATTTCAATCAATTAAACAAATAAATAAATTTATAATGCTGGACAGTTCACACAACATTATCTAGCCCCAAGCTAAGCAGAGCTTGTGTTATGGGTACTAGATAACTGATATAGTTAGTACAATACATTACATAGATAGAGAAAATATCTAGAACACCCTGAACAATTAGCTGCAGATCGTACAAATATTTGTTCCGAGGTGGGAATCGAACCTGCAACCACCTGCGTCGCAGGCGAACCTTCGCCCGCCGCGCTACAGAGGTCGTCCAATTTGGTACACTAATGAATTAGGTATACGTTAAATTAAATGATATACATAAGTTTGTAATAACTTGACATAGATCGTTACGCTTAGCGTTAACTATACTATTATACAGGGTGTATATATCTATACGCCTGGGGAGGGGGTATTCTACACATCATGGCGAATAACTTTAGTTCTACGACTTTTTAAACTACGAAGATTTTGATTTATGAAATGCCTCGTAAAAATCCTGAAATTCCTCCAAAAATGTACGTAGCACAACATGAGGACGCGACGTTACGATACGTTAAGTTGTGGGGCTGCCTCTTGTGGTGTTAGGTACATTTCTGGAGAAATTTCAGGATATTTACGAGGCATTTCATGAATGAAAAACTTCGAATTTTAAAAAGTCGTACTTTCAAAGTTATTCGCCATGATGTGTAGAATACCCCCTCCCCGGGCTTATTAGGGATATTATGTTACAACCTGTATATGTATATATTGTATATGAATATATTGTGCGTCATCTATGTCAATAAATGAATTCAATTCAGTTCGAAAATATTTGCACAAGATCCACCGCCAATACTAGTAGACTTACGATAGAGGTAACAAGGTTCGCACTGCCGCAATAAAAGAGTTACATAATACATAACCTGACCTGCATTGTATGAAACGGCCATTGAGCGTACATATCAGTTACATATAACACATATTACTTCGTTACTTTAAAAACCCGTTTTGGTCCCCCTATACCCAGATTTTTGAAATTCCTTAGTAAACCCCTACGCCCTATAAGGAGTACACCCTCCAAATTTCAAGTCCCTGGATCAAGCGGTTTTGGCTCGGCGATGACGATTCAATAAGTCAGTCAGTCAGTCAGTCAGGTTAAGCTCTTATAGGTATAGATAGATAGATAGATAGATTAACACTTTATTGTACACCAAAAAATAAAATACAAAAAGAAAGGGTTTTAACTAAATCAAATTATAGTACAATGGGCGGCCTTATCGCTGAAAGCGGTTTCTTCCAGGCAACCTTTGGATGGAAAGTAATAACGAACGGCGGTGCACAGAGTAAAATAAATAAATAATAATAACAATAATAATGATACATGAATAGAAAACGTTTACATAACTAGATATATATAGATTTGTTATAGATAGATAGAAGCGGTAAATAGCTGAAAATATAAATAGTTCGCGTCACGCGACCATCACGTAACGACGCAGATGGTAAGACTTCAACAAAACTTGAGAAATCTGTAATCGAAATCAAATGACCCCGTGGCCGTTGATCACCGGCCATTTTGTCTCCATCATCCATCATTATGGCGATGATGGCGCCAAGATATTGGCGATGATTGTCATCATAATCACCTCGAAAATTCAAGGTTAATTCCAAACCCAATTGTTACTGGTTTTGGAAATTTACTTCTTAAATTTATTTGTTTGTTTGTTTATATTCCGCCACAATTCTTCTAAATTACAGTTTATTATGTTTTTATCTCTAACCTCTTGTACCTATCATGTTTATTACTTTGGATCAATATTATCTAGCGTTCAATGTCAACATCTTTATTTTATTTACTTTTATCAGTATTTACAATACTTCACGTGAAGCACATGTGTAAAATTATAATTTCTGACAACAATAACACAAACGATGATGAAACATCTAAGCTTAGTTACGTGACTCTTGCCCTTAGGTTATCGATAGGGCAGGGCGTGTATTAATAAAGTATCATCGAATGACTCTATTGTACTGTTGACCACCTCGTAGAGGCGAGTGAGATGAGAAACGAGAACAAACGCGTTTGATCGCGTATCAACAACATAATTCCTTGGTTATTTCAGTCTCAGATTAGGGCTCAGGTATTGAAAGAAAGAAATAAAATGTTTATTCGTGACTATACACAAAAAAGACACACACCAACAAAAAAGCAAACAAGATAAAAACAACAACAACTAAATAAAAACTAAAACAAAAACAATTCTCCTCTGACGACACTCGACGACCTCTGTGGCGCAGCGGGCGAAGGTTCGCCTGCGATGCAGGAGGTTGCGGGTTCGATTCCCGCCTCGGAACAAATATTTGTGCGATCTGCAGATATTTGTTCACAGTTAATGTTGTGTGAACTGTCCAGGTGTTAATTATTTATTTTATTTATATATTTAATTACACAGAAGAGAAACAAAAAACTATGGCAATTTGTGTGTGTGTGTGTGTGTGTGTGTGTGTGTGTGTGTGTGTGTGTGTGTGTGTGCCTGACGTAAACCACAAAAGGGTTCCCAACTCAGCGTTTGCTAAGCCACGTTTGCAACCCAGCGCTGATCTTCCGTTGAGGCCCAGATTGCTTGATGTAATTATGATTGTAACAAAATATTTGATTGTTTCGCAGACTCGAACATCGTCGCTGTATAGAGTGAAGGAGAGTCCTGTGGCGCCTGCACCTCAGCCAGAGATGAGGCCTCCAGTTGGACTTGCATGTGCCAGATGCGCGCCTTTGTCAAGAGTGAGTGCTATTCAATATCATTAATACATAAATCCGACCTCCGATTAATGACGACCTCTGTGGCGCGGCTGACGATGGTTCGCCTGCGACGCAGGAGGTTGCGGGTTCGATTCCCGCCTCGGAACAAATAATTTGTGCGTTCTGCAGATATTTGTTCAGGGTGTTCTGGGTGTTTTCTATGCATAATAAAAAATATCTATCTATGTAATGTATTATATTAAGTATATCAGTTATCTAGTACCCATAACACAAGCTCTGGCTTAGCTTGGGGCTAGATAATGTTGTGTGAACTGTCCAGCATTATTTATTTATTTATATTTATTTATTTATAAATGGAAGGGTGAAGGACCTAACAAAGCTCCTTGTGGAACTCCTCTTTTGTGTGGCGACAACAGACGTCATTCTCTGTACTTTGAATGGCTTTATGTCATTACTCTCTTTGTATTTCTCAGATTAAACAACTGAACTATATACACGTTTTGGCAAACGAACAACATGATCATCTCTATCAAATTCTTGAGTAAAATTCGTAATTAACTTATATCATTATTTTATACCGTTCGCATATTGTTTGAAGTATCGCCAAGCGATGCGGATAGGAAGTGTTACATTCACTTGATATTCATGAAATGCTCTGAGCCCGAGGCCTTAGAGTGATTAAGATGGGACACCGACAAGGTCTATGTCGCATCAACGACAATTTTAACCTTCACTTGACTTCGAAACTGATAAACTATATATAGGCCACTATATCAAGTCTAGATCGTGTTTACACAATTTTATTGTCTTTAATCAATTAGTATCCAAATTAGAAGCAAACTCATATTTGTATAAAAGCCAAACGGGCTATCAACACAGTCCAGTTGATATTATCGAAACTATGCATGTACTCAAAATATACTCGTATCACATATTAAATGTTTAATTTGCGTACCTTTGCTTGACTCTAATTGCCATTCATAGATTATAAACTGAAACTCCGCAAATTCTTAATGTAGTTGCTATAAAAGTGTATTTAATTTTAAGATTTGGAAATAATTGGTCGCCACCGTACTATATTAGAATTTTATCAAACATGACTTTACTAGCTAGTGGCGATTGGCGACAGAAGTGCAATAGTTTTAATTTTTCTCAAAAATGTTTGAATTTTCATCGATATAGGCCGGCATAGTAAGTACAAATACATATTTTTTATGGGGATATAAAGGTAATTTCATTTTCAAAAGTCTATAATGATATTGTGGTGAGATCATAATATCTTGTATGAGAAAAATTATATATAATAAGCCTTGGTGGCAACAAGGTACTATATAAAAACCTAATGTACCTACTATTAACCTAATGTACTATTTCCAATCGCAGAAGTTATTTTACACATTGTTCTCAAATGCAATCATTGTTTTGTAAAATGAATCATTGGAATTGTATTGTGTTCTCAATATCATTGAGGGTTAATATAAGTTGGAGCAAGTTATCGTAACATCGTGTAATACAGATAAGATCATAATTTTATCCAGATTCAACTGCCATAAATAGTTATCCCAATTTAGAACCTTTTAAAAATGTTGTTTTTGCTTTTATCATACCGTCCTTTTTTGTTCTATTCAGAACCGGTCTGACGGCCGGAACTGAATACGTGACGTATGTAGGTATTCAGTTCCATGAACAAGAATTTTGAACCTCATTTGCAGTTCGGCAAGTGTTTGATTTATCTGAGTCTCAATCACAACATGTAATTCCTAGTCAGACAGGGCCTATTTTTCGACAGATACCTACGAGTAAGTAGACATGGTTATGCGTGTTTTCCCTTTAAAAAATAACAACGTTACCATAGCAACACACTCGTAACTTAAACCTCGTACGCTTCGAGAAATAGGCGCCTGGTTTTATTGGGTCGGTTATGTTATAGCTTCGATCAGATATACAACTGTTATAGCACAGAAAACCACTGCCTCTTATTTTTTAAATTATGGCCTGGATTCCACAGTAGCCTCATTTTCGCAAGTTCTTATCAGTTATTTTTCTCGTGGACTATTATGACGTTATTTGCTATTGCTATCATAATTACTTGGTTTAATTTTATATCAAATGTTTCTTTGTTTAACTTATCTTCCGTTTTATAAATCGCTTTCCTTGTTTTAGCTTTTTCTGCAGGGTATTTTGTATTTAGTAGTATAGTGTCTTTCAACTCAGCTCAGAGATGCACACAACATGAAGTGCTCTTTGAAATGAAACACTTTATAAATGGTTTATTGTGGCTTGACCTTCATAATTCACTATGTATTTATAAAACCTAGTTACAAAGACGCACCAAAATAATAACTACCTAATATATTTTAAGCCTTGCCTGGATAATTGAATTATAATCCATATACGATAAGATAACAGGATAACTTATTTCATTTTTAAAAACAAATTGCTTTTCAGATTTAGTAAAATGCTTATCATCGTCTGATATAGTTTTATTTCAAATTCAAATATCCAAAATGATGATAGATGCATCAAAATAATTTATTCAGAAACTACCGGAAAACATTCTTATAAATCTATTCCCGTTCCGAGGCTATCGGCTACGACTCTTTGACCTAGACTTCTCACGCGTCTATCATCTGCGTAGAATTTAAAAGAACTCCAGTGAACTCATTAACATTATTGTCTTATGCTAGTTGTTTCCCGTGGTTTACTTCGCGTGAGAAATCTTTTGCACTACTCGTTTTTCTGTTTGGATTTCATCTGCCAAATCTATTCACCCTCGATTGAGCTACATTTTGGTAAACAACTCCAAGTTACTAGAACTTCCTTATTTAATGAATGCGGATTTTCTGGCAAATCAGATAACTCATTAGCAGATTAAATTGAGTTTTCTTGCAAACAAAAACTTTTTATCATTAGCGGTGTTGTAGAGAAATGCAGTTCGTAATTGCTTGTGCATATTGCGTAATATCATACAATAATCTTGAATCTTGTCCTTTAAATCTTGATTACAATGTCAAATCAACCTTGATAGCGCATTCGAGTAATTTATTACCAGTTTTATCGATTCAAGATTTACAGTTTAAATCATTCAACAATTTAAAAACATTTGGAGGTGTGTCCAAAGACATTATTAAGATTTTGCCGGTTCAGAATATTTGAGGGTTATGTTATGTGTGACCTGTATGTATGTATGTATGTCCGTCTCTATGTTCCCTCATAAACTACTAAACGGCTGAACCGATTTTGATGAATGATATGTTGTTAGATTCGTCTTTATTACGCGAGTGTCACTGGGTATATAACAATTTTGAAAACAATTGCGCCAAAATGTATTATTTCAAAAAATACGAGATGTTTGGTATCAAAAGAAAAGGTCTTGATCACATTCTAAATGTTAATATACAAATTTCTTAATAAATGTTCTTACAAGCGATATTCTGAGATGGCTCAATGTACGCGCGCTGCAATCAAGCGTAGTCAGGTTTTAGTTTTTTAAATTTTGTACTTGTTTGTTCATAATTAGATATTCCTATAATGAATTTGGAAGATACATTTATCTCCTAATTTTCGTATATCATATATGTGCATCTTTGTGTCAAATAGCTGCTGCATAGAGTAGTTCCTGTTCGATCAGGAACAGGAAATAATAATAATATATATATATATATATATATTTTTATACTACTTGGATGACGGATCAAGCAAGAGGCCCACCTGATGTTAAGCGGTAACCTCTGCCTATGAACAGTGCATTACCTCATAGATCACGTCCACCTATGACGCAACCTATGTGGCATTGCACTGCGCCCGCCACCCTGAGACATAAAGATGAAAAGTCTCATGTGCCTGTAATTTCACCGGCACCCTTACCCTTCAAACCGGAACACAGCAATGCGAGCACTACTGCTTTGCGGCAGAAATAGGTATGGTATGGTATATATATGTTACTATAATTTCTTCAGTTGTTATTTATTATAGAAAAAGTTATATGAGTTCTGAATTAAATTTAATACGTTTTATTATTTTAGTTTTTTTATTTGTATTTTCTATAATTTTATTAGTTATTAGTCCTGATATAATAAGAATTTTATTAGGCTGAGATGGATTAGGTTTAGTTTCTTATTGTTTGGTAATTTATTACCAAAATTTAAAATCTTATAATGCAGGAATATTAACTGCATTACCTAATCGTATTGGAGACGTCTTAATTTTAATAATTATTTGTTGAATTAGGAATTATGTATGGTGGACTTTTGATCGTCCTGTTCGATCCATTAACATTTTTAGAAAACTTTAAAATTCCTGATGGATCCCTTGTCGATTTTGTTAGTGAAGTACAGTCTGCTTAAAAATAATAAATCTCTGTAGGTTACCAGCAATTTTTTTTAGCTCATATCTTTCATGATATTAAAAAGATAAAATTATATAGGTACCTACTTACTCAATACTTTATTACATTAATTTATTGCATTGACACATACTTCTTTCATATTTGTAAAATCGTATTATCGATTGGAACTTCGCAGTTTATCAGCAGTTCCTAAAGTAATGCAAATTATTTGTTATCCTTCACAAAGGAAATAATAAAACAATGTAAACAAAAGAGTTGTATGTAAACTTTGAAGTTTACTTGGTAGAGGAATCGTCATTCCTTTGTTTGCCATTGAACTTTGCACGGACAGAATTGTTATACGATCTACGTATATTTTGTATAGCGTGGTGTAATATGTCGATAACTTTATTGATGTTGTTGATGTGTAACATCTTCTCGCTTTCCTGCAATCTGAGCGAGTAATTTTTAATTTTAAATGTTGTAACAGTTCTAATACATCTTAATTCCTTTAAATAAACTGATCCATCAATAACCAATCTTATTAGAATTATTAAACCTAATGAACACACTAATTATTTCGAATCAATACTTGTTCTAAATTATCTCAGATCTAGTTACGTCTTCACACCATCTATTTCCAAACTAATTACCTAACTCAAGAAATTTTATAAATGCCGCGCGCATGTTTGAATGTCTAGGAGTCCGGCATGTTGGTCGGCCTGTAGCGTGACGTTGGAACTGAGGACGGGGGAAGGTGACCTTGGCGATTGCATTGCGCGCGGTGATATTAACTTTTTGCACTAACAGTATAACCTCACTTGCTCGAGACTTTCATAATACTGTACAATAGTTAAATTCTGTGCGAAGATAAAACCCCAAATTGGGGTTTCTCCTTCCGGTTCATCTTTATTGCTACACTGCTACACTGCTGCTCTGGGTGACTACACTAGTCCGGCTGACTACGAGAAGGACGGAATTACCGGACCTGGCTGACCACTAGAAGGACGGAATTACCCGATACGGCTGACCACTCAGAAGGCGGAATTACCCGATACGGCTGACCACTCAGAAGGCGGAATTACCCGACTACCCCAAGGACATTGGACTCGTGCCGCCGGCGTCCCCTTCCTTCAGCTAAGGCCAGTGTACCTACTCTATTGGTTTTGCAACGTTTTTCGGAACGGATAACTTACCCCTGAGATTTTCCCGTATGTCTCATTATTGTCTTACTTAAGTTCACCTTATTGAGTATACCTTGTTTTTATGCAAACCGTTGTTTATTTAGCAGCCTCATCTGTACTTGTCCATCTTTTAGGCAGGTAGGCTTGATACACAAATAGATTTGTTTCATTGGCGCCCAATAATACAGGTAAATCCGTCTCCGAATTGCGTTGCTTAGCTTGTCCGCATTTTGTAGTTTTCTTTGGTGTTGGCTGTTTTTATTTTTTTGCTTTTATTGTAAATTTTTCGTGTTAAAACTGATTCTGTGCGGTTGACTTACATATGGTTGTATTAAAACTTGTGTTGGGTAATTTAGACTTAGTTATTTTCTTGAAATCATTAAAAGCTGCCATATGTAAGTTATACTTGTAGTTTTAAGCTTGTTGGTAGTATTAGCTAGCTTTTAAATTAAGAATTGCAACACACACTCAATATGTCATATGCTATAAAGTTTTTATCATTGCAAAAGGCCGAGTTAGAGTACGAGGTTGAACTTCGCGGTGGTAATAGCGGATCCGTTCAGGAGTTGCGCAAGCAAATAGTTAAACTTGAGCAGAGCCTGCACTCTGAGGATATCCTTGAATCACACCTTGAGCCGGAAGAAGACTTAGTAGGCCTTACTGATAGCATTCTAAAAGCTCAGAGTAACTTGACGTCTCTGAGACAAAAAATTGATAAAAATCTTTTTACACGAACAGAAACCTTACTTCACCATATATACCATAGGGTAAATAGATTAAGTGGTGTTGAGACGGTGGCAAGTGGTCATAAAACGTGTCTAACTACATTTGAGACACTGTATAAGGAATTATCGGCTTTAAGACCACACAATGCTCAAACTAGGGTCGCAACCACACCCCTGTCGTCAGCTACTGGACCAACTTCAGAATCGTCTAACCCCAATGTTTCCGTGACATGTGAGCGTAGTGTAACTACAGAAATAAGCAAGTTAAAATTCTCTGGTAAAACATGCGTGCGCTCATTTATAATAAAGGTGGAGGAATTTGTATTATCTAGGGGAATATCTTACGAGAAGATTCTGTCCTTAGGCTATGAGATCTTCACTGACGACGCATTACATTGGTATCGTTGTAATAGAGATAACTTTCATTCGTGGAATGATTTGTGTGAGCTACTAAAGGAAGACTTCAGCAGCAGTGACTATGACTATAGGCTTGCTGCCGAAATTAGATCTCGCACTCAGGGTGAAACTGAAAACATAACTATATATCTATCTATAATGCATGGTATGTTTTCTCGTCTGAATAGACCTATCTCGGAGGACGATCAGTTGGAGATCCTGCTTCATAACATCCGTCCCTGCTATGCTGGTACCTTGTCGGCCTGTCATGATATCAAGACCATCACATCTCTTAAAAATGCATGTTGTAGTTATGAGAACGTACAAGCAAAGTTCTCACACTTCTGCGAACCACCAAAAGTGTCTTCTTCAACTATTGCCCCAGATTTTGCCTACAAAGGTAGCGAAAGCAGCTCTTCTAGCTCACCTTACTTTAAAAAAGCTGGTGTCGCATCATTAGAAATCAAGACCCCTGTTGCAGCTCTAGCACCTAATACTACTTATACTAAATACTGTCCGAGATGCAGAACTAACGACCACTCCTTGAGGCATTGCAAACAGGAACGCTTCATTATTTGTTTTAGATGCGGAAAAAAAGGCTTCCGTATTTCTGACTGCCCCGATTGCAAAAAGAAAGGTACCGAGGAAGGCACTATACCCGACCAAAAAAACTAATAAGCCAGGGTTGTAAAGGGAGCGTTATCGAACCCCAGCATAAAAACTTCGACCCAATTGAATGGGATAAATGGTTACGCTTCATTTCTATGTTTTCCACTTATAACGCTGTCTCCTCAATCCGCAATAATAACCTAAACGTCAATAAATCTCGGCCCTATGTTGTAGTTAACATTAATAATAAATCATTGATTGGTCTTCTTGACTCCGGCTCTTCTACCACTATTTTAGGTAACGGAAGTCATGAACACTTACTTAGCGCTGGATTTAAGTTGGAAACGTGCGATAAAATACAATTTGTTGCCGCCGGTGGTAACAAACTTGATTCCATTGGAGTTCTTAACCTTCCGATAGGATTTCAAGATCGAACTCACACCCTCACAGTGTTTGTTGTCCCAGGCATTAAGCACTCTCTCATTCTAGGTATGGACTTTTGGAGAATTTTCGGTCTTTTTCCTAAATATCTAGATAGCATTTCATATTATAAGGACTCCGACAAAATTCTTACTACTGATCTGGAAATTCAGCAGGGTTCTAATTTATGCCCATATGAGCATTTAACCGACGAGCAAAAACCAATTGTAGACCGTATGATGTCCCAGTTTCGTGAAATTTCTTATGAAAAGCGCGGTCTCGGTCGTACTAACTTAACTACACATGTAATTGATACTGGTGATGCCGCGCCTATTCGACAGCGGTACTATAGAATGTCACCGGAAAAACAACGTGTCTTAGTTGAACAGTTAGATGAAATGTTAAAAGAGGATGTGGTCGAGCCATGCGAAAGCCCGTGGTCGTCACCGGTCCTTCTGACACCCAAAAAGAACGGTGAGTTACGGTTTTGCTTAGATAGCCGTAAACTCAACTCTGTAACAAAAAAAGATGCGTATAGTCTTCCTTACATGTCTGAGATCCTAGATAATCTACGCGACGCAAGATATCTTTCAAGTGTAGATCTATCTAAAAGTTTTTGGCAGATCCTAATTCGAGAAGAAGATAGACAAAAAACGGCATTCTACGTTCCGTCACGAGGAACCTTCCATTTTAAATCCATGCCTTTTGGTCTAACAAATGCTCCCGCTACCCAGCAAAGGCTGGTGGACGCACTGTTCTATGGACCAGAATTCGAGCACAAGGTCTTCGTTTTCGTGGATGACGTCATCATTGTTTCTAATAGCTTTGAACAGCACATGTCCCTGCTAAATCACGTGTTAGAAAAGCTTAAGATGGCGAATCTGACTATTAACTCTGAGAAAAGTCAATTTTTTAGGAGTAAATTAAAATATTTAGGCTATATTGTCGACTCTAACGGTCTGCAAGCAGACCCAGAAAAGGTTGAATCGATTGTCAACTACCCCATACCTACCAATCGTAAAGAAGTGAGGCGATTCCTAGGTACTGCCTCTTGGTACCGCAGGTTCATTCCAAATTTTAGTACATTAGCATCCCCGTTGAATAAACTCACTTCTCAAAAGAAGGATTCACCCCCATTCACTTGGACCCCCGAAGCTGACAATGCATTTAACAAACTCAAATCCCACCTTGTGTCAGCGCCTATTCTCTCTTGCCCTGACTACTCCAAACCCTTCGAAGTGCACACAGATGCGAGTGATTACGGAATCGGAGCCGTTCTCACTCAAACACTCGAAGGGAAGGAAAGGGTAATCGCTTACATGAGTAAATCTCTTTCTCAGCAAGAGCGTAACTACAGCGCGACAGAGCGGGAGGCACTAGCTGTTTTATCTGCCATAGAACATTGGCGATGTTACCTGGAAAATGGCCTCACCTTTACCGTTTTCACGGATCATTCCTCTCTCAAATGGTTCCTCAATATTAATAATCCAACAGGAAGGCTGGCTCGATGGGGTGTACGTCTCTCCGCTTATAACTTTGAAATAAAACATAGGAAAGGTTCAGAAAACGTAGTACCTGATAGTTTGTCCCGCGTTGTCCCTGTAGTTACAATTGATTCCACGCCTACTATTCGCACACTTAACACTAGTGACCCATGGTATTTAAATATTTTCGAAGGGTGTCGAACGACACCTACTTCCTTTTTAAATTATCGTATCGAAAACTGCAGGTTGTTTAGGTACATGAAGTCCTTGAATCCCCTAACTAGGGAATTCGAATGGAAAGAAGTGGTCCCGCTAGAGCAACGTCAGGGTATAATTTCTCAAAACCATTCTGAACCCACTTCTGGCCATTTCGGTATTTTTAAAACTCACAAAAGAATAAGCCTAAAATACTTCTGGCCAAAAATGCACCATGACGTAGCCAATTTTGTGTCTTGTTGTGATACATGTCTTTCTCACAAGCACCCTACTCACTCTACGCTTGGTACAATGGGTCGGCCTAAAGAATGTAGTCGCCCATTCCAAATGTTAAGCATGGACTTGGTCGGGCCTCTGCCTATCACTAGGAAGCAACATACGTTTTTACTTGTGATAACATGCTGTTTTTCTAAATACTGCATGCTATTCCCTATAAGGCGCGCAACTGCTGAAATAATTAGCCGCATTCTCGAAGAGCAGGTATTTTTAGTGCACGGAATTCCAAGCACACTCTTAATGGATAATGGTAGACAGTTTACAAGCAATATTATGCGTAATTTACTAACCACCTACAAGATACCTAACATTTTTTATACCCCACTATACACCCCTCAGGTGAACACCGTAGAAAGGTATAACAAAACTATAATGACAGCTGTATCTACTTTCATCGACAATGACCATCGAACTTGGGATTTAAATATTCCGAAAATCCAGTTTGCAATTAACAGTGCGGTTAATGAAGTAACAAGTTTCACTCCTTCATTTCTCGTTTTCGGCCGCGAGCTGGTAAGCTGTGGTTCACACTATCTTGACCCGGACTTAGAGGGCAATATCGTATTCACACCTCGGGATGGTTATGCTGAAAATATTGGCGCTCTTCAGAAAATATTTGATAAAGTTCACCTCTCTCTAATTAAAGCTCATTCTCGAAATGGCACTCATTATAATTTACGACGCAAAAACGTTGAATTTAACGTAGGTGATACGGTTTGGAAGCGTACGTTCTACCTCAGCGACAAGGAAAGAAGGTTTTCAAAGAAATTAGCTCCTAAATTTATGAAATGTCGCATTGTAGCTAAGAAATCTAGACTCGTATATGAGCTTGAGGACATGGCAGGTCACAAACTGGGAGCATGGCATATTAAAGACTTCAAGTTGACCTAATCTCTATCTCAATGTGGATTTTCCCCAGGAAAAACCCTGACCTAAAAAGGGGGGTATGTAACAGTTCTAATACATCTTAATTCCTTTAAATAAACTGATCCATCAATAACCAATCTTATTAGAATTATTAAACCTAATGAACACACTAATTATTTCGAATCAATACTTGTTCTAAATTATCTCAGATCTAGTTACGTCTTCACACCATCTATTTCCAAACTAATTACCTAACTCAAGAAATTTTATAAATGCCGCGCGCATGTTTGAATGTCTAGGAGTCCGGCATGTTGGTCGGCCTGTAGCGTGACGTTGGAACTGAGGACGGGGGAAGGTGACCTTGGCGATTGCATTGCGCGCGGTGATATTAACTTTTTGCACTAACAGTATAACCTCACTTGCTCGAGACTTTCATAATACTGTACAATAGTTAAATTCTGTGCGAAGATAAAACCCCAAATTGGGGTTTCTCCTTCCGGTTCATCTTTATTGCTACACTGCTACACTGCTGCTCTGGGTGACTACACTAGTCCGGCTGACTACGAGAAGGACGGAATTACCGGACCTGGCTGACCACTAGAAGGACGGAATTACCCGATACGGCTGACCACTCAGAAGGCGGAATTACCCGATACGGCTGACCACTCAGAAGGCGGAATTACCCGACTACCCCAAGGACATTGGACTCGTGCCGCCGGCGTCCCCTTCCTTCAGCTAAGGCCAGTGTACCTACTCTATTGGTTTTGCAACGTTTTTCGGAACGGATAACTTACCCCTGAGATTTTCCCGTATGTCTCATTATTGTCTTACTTAAGTTCACCTTATTGAGTATACCTTGTTTTTATGCAAACCGTTGTTTATTTAGCAGCCTCATCTGTACTTGTCCATCTTTTAGGCAGGTAGGCTTGATACACAAATAGATTTGTTTCAATGTTTTTTATTACATAATATAGGTATAAGTACAAATACCAGTGTAGAGCTTTTTTGTGAAAGAGTTCGTCCGGGGAAGTACTACCACCATACCTATTTCTGCCGCAAAGCAGTAGTGCTCGCATTGCTGTGTTCCGGTTTGAAGGGTAAGGGTGCCGGTGAAATTACAGGCACATGAGACTTTTCATCTTTATGTCTCAGGGTGGCGGGCGCAGTGCAATGCCACATAGGGCGCGTCCTAGATGGACGTGACCTATGAGGTATTGCACTGTTCATAGGGAGAGGTTACCGCTTAACATCAGGCGGGCCATCTGCTTGTTCCGTCATTCGAGTAGTATAAAAAAAAAGGTATCCTAGGACTATACAAAATTATTTAAAAACTAGGTACGTTTATCAAGCTGCATAACTTATTAAAACTTATAAAAATAACATAAATAACAATAACATAGACGTACATAGGTAAGTAAGTACATAATTTAGATTTGTATAAAGATAGGTAGGTATAGGCAAGTAAGCTTTGCAAAGCGTTACATTTGAGACAAGTGATCTGAGGGAGTGATTTCGTGAATAGGAACGGAAGTGTGTAAACGGCAAACGGTGACACAAGATCGTAATGCCTGGCGGAAGTAGGGAACGCCGTCTCCCAACAATGGGACCGCTCAGCCTAATACTCTCCTCTAATACCTTGACGACCTCTGTGGCGAGGCGGGCGAAGGTTCACCTGCGACGCAGGAGGTTGTGGGTTCGATTCCCGCCTCGGAAAAAATATTTGTGCGATCGCAGATATTTGTTCAGGGTGTTCTGGGTATTTTCTATGTATAATAAAAAATATCTATCTGTGTAATATATTGTATTAAGTATATACATATATCAGTTATCTAGTACCCATAACACAAGCTCTGCTTAGCTTGGGGCTAGATAATGTTGTGTGAAATGTCCAGCATTATTAAAAAAAAAAAAACTTTAAAAAACTTTACGTTTTTTAAACACCTACTTACTTAATGTTTCAGTTATAAGCAAATATTAATTCACCGTCTTGGTAATTGGGCTATTAAACGCTGATAAATTGATATTTCTGAGGTTACAAGGGCTATAGGTTAACATTTATCAAACGTCAACAGTTGTTAAACTGCTCAATTATGCAGAATTATACATATGTCACATTAAATTACGTGTAGTCATTGGAAATAATGCATTTAGATGAAGAAAAAAACGAAAATGCAGGTATATGTACTGTCATTAGACCTAATCATGAACGGGTAGACTTGTACTTACTGTTAGACATAGGCATTATTCTCACTATAGTTTTTTTAACAATGATAGACTTTCGTTTGACCGCTATCTCACCTGTTGGTAAGTGACGATGCGGCCGACGATGGCGTACGAATGAAACGAGGTCTAGAAGGCACCTATTCACGATGGGGTATGGCCGCAAAATTACCAGTCTTAGATTTGATTTTTAACTGGCTCAATTAAGTACAATATTCAAATTATGCAAGGATACTGCATAACCTGCAAACCATAAAAACCACCTGAAAACTATTATCTGGGTCTCTTCAAGGCTAGAGTGAATAGGTGCCTTCTAGAACTTTGTGCTCCATCTTCGGACACATCGTCACTTTCCAACAGGTGAGATCGTGGTCAAACAAAGATCTATCAAAGTTAAAAAAAAAAAAAAAAAAAAAAAAACATGGGGTCGCTGTAACAGAAACACTGTTAATATTTTCTCGAGAGAAAAAAAAAACAAAGTTACCTCTGACTATAGGCTAGATTCGATTGTTTATTAAAATGGTGCAAATTATTGGGTAACAAATTAGATAAATCAATCAATCAATACAAAAAAGCCGAGGGTTTACCGTTGGGGTTTTGTTAAATTATCTATAATTTACGAGATATTCAGTAAAAACTGCGAGGTGTTTTTTTTTGTATGAATATTTTTGCCTGGTGTTGGCGCACTCGTATTGTAGTGTAAAGGAAAGAGACGAAGGCAGCTAGTTCCACTCACGAGCCATGACGAACTGTCTGCCTGACATGCCCCTATCCTCCCGCAGCCTTACAGATCTAGGTTCTCTTTTCTTCACTGTCCTAGAAAGCGTAGATCCAAATCCACAACCTTACGCAACATATTTGAACCTAAATACAACCAAAACACTGATTTGATGGTTCAGTAAGTCACGCTCGCGAACATGACCACGATTAATAAATACAAGCGTGTTAGTTCACGTGATAAAGAGCTGATTAGCAGTTCTGCTGATAACCCGTGACCAATTTCAACTGCGAGAGTCATGTTTATACCTTGGCTGATAAGTTAATTGTTCTTATCAATAAGTGATTGACTTTATTATGCACCTCACCTTATGCAGTTATATTAGTACTGCAGCGATAAAGATCTTAATTACCCCCTATTAGTTTATCTGTGACCCCACCTTGAGCTGGTGCAGTTCAAACTCCTTAGTTCTACTGTGTTATACGTCAAAAACTTCTGTTTTCTTCGTGCTGTTTCATATGTCAGCCGTGGTGTGTCCGGCCTAAAAATAGACCCCTCCGTCTCCTGTCGTGGATGTCGTAAAAGCTGACTAAGGGATTCCCCAGACTCGTTGATATGGTTCGTTGGTATAAGATTTGTCCTGGCTGCTAGCTAATAAGGAATGTGTTATTATATTACTGGAAGAAAGCGTTAGCCGAGTCAGTCGTGGAGGGCAATGGCGGCGATGAACTCACCACTTATCACGTCTATATCCCACAATGGTGCAACCCACTGTGAAAAGAGGCCCATTAAGGCTCTGCCTACCCCTTCGGGGAAAGAGGCGTGTGTCTATGTATGTATGTATGTATGTTTCATATGTATTGTGTTTTACGTGCTCCATTACATCATATACATACATACGTACATAAACTCACGCCTGTTTCCCGGTGGGGTAGGCAGAAACTACAGATTTCCACTTGCGCGATCCTGACACCTCTTTTGCTTCATTCACTCTCATCACATTCTTCATACATGCTCGTCGGTTAGAGTACTCTTGACCTGGCCTTTTTCCAGAACGTCTCCGATCTGGTGTGAATACGTACGCCGAGGTCTTCCCCTTACACTAAACACACTTAGAAACTAAATTGTAATTTATTATTTATTATACATGCCGTCGGTTAAGGGGTACTCTTGACCGAAAAGACACTAATATTTAATTACTCTAGACTTGTGGTCGTTAACAAAGTTACACACCAAAATTACACGATATGTCTATTCCCAGTGTTCCATTAAAATTGGTAAAAGGAACGCTCATATGAAAAATACTTCGGTGTCTAACACGCATAACGTAAGGCCCCGAAGCTAATTACTCCATTCACGACTAGATGTCACCACAGGAAAAAATAGAACGCGCTATCAGCTGTCATTCCTTGCAATTGTCTTTCAAAACCACTTTTGAGATCCTGGAATGGAAACGGCTGCACCAATTTCCACGTAGCATAGCTAAGAACCAACTCCCAAACATCATCTTTCATTATAGAAAACCAAGAAAGTTATATAATTGAAACCCACCGTCCATTGGTCCACCGTCGAACGCGGTCGCGGGCGGTGCTCATGATGAAGAGGCATCTGAACTCAGTCTTGAAACATCAGCAAAACGACAAAAAACAGTGGTAATAAGCCGTTTATTCATTTCAAAATCATAAACAAGTTGGACTGAATCTCGCCAATCGGAAACGCTATTTAGTCATCACTATTGTCCAATTGACACATAAGCTTGCGTGCTCCGTAACATCATATGTACATTGCGACAGGAAGATGAGCATAATGGAGATCGCAATCTTTGCTCTATCATGTTCTTTTTTGCAATATATATGTTGTGTGTGGTGTGGATAGAACATTCCATGATCGTTGTAACACTCTCGAGTTAATTACGGCTAGTTTTGAAATACAGAAACAATTCATAATCTCAAAATCGGCCTACATGGCTCGAGATAGTGGACATCACAAATGGCACGAATACATTTATTGTGCACTCTCAGTAGCGTTACCCCATATTATCAATCCGTATTGTAGTACTGAGGCTACATATCCATGATATGCACGGAGAGCAGCTTCTAACGACACCGCTTGCCTTATAAATACGAAGAAAAAGTTGTGTATCATCCGAGCTTACCAATCATTCACCTTTTTAAGCTTTGGCTGCGGTCCGTTTGGGACACTATTATTCGATTGTAATTCAACCCTGGCGCCTGTAGTCTTTACCGTACTCTGATCAACTAAGATTCGATGGTTGACGATCTAGATAGCCCATTTTCCAGAACTAAAATTCAATTCAATTCAATAAAATTCTGCTCCTGGCTCGTAGACTTTCTGAGGGAAAGATCCATTCGAGTAGTTATTGACGGCTGCTCGTCGGATCAATTGGCTATTAACGCCGGGGTACCTCAGGGGTCAGTGCTATCTGCCACACTGTTTCTGCTGCACATTAATGATCTGCTAATGCCCGGTATCATTGGGTATGCAGACGACAGCACAGTTGTGGAGAGATATGTTTCCACTGCGCGAGCTAGGCAGAATGAAATTCAGGAGTTAAGAGATGAGTTGCTGCAGCGTCTGAATTTGACTCTCAAGGCTGTATCCGACTGGGGCGATGCCAATCTAGTCAAGTTCAACGCCTCTAAAACGCAGGCTTGTCTCTTCTCGGCGAAAAAAAGTCCGTTTCTCCAAGTTCCTGTATTCCGAGATGTACCTGTAGCTATAGGAGATCACCTCGAGCTCTTAGGTGTTTCGCTCACGCCTACTCTCAACTTTGGCTCCTACATCGAGTCTAAGGCAAAAACAGCTGCCATGAAGCTAGGCATCCTGAATAAGGTAAAGCGTTACTTCACACCAGGACAGCTTCTCAGTTTATATAAAGCACAAGTCCGGGCTGGTATGGAGTACTGCTGCCATGTTTGGGATGGCTCGGCCAAACACCAGCTTGCTGCCTTGGACTCGATCGAACGTAGAGCTTTCAGGCTTATAGGTGAGCAACATATGGCGGAGACTAAGATCCAGAGTCTCGAGCACCGCCGTAAGGTTGCATGCCTTGCGATCTTCTATAGGTTACATTTCGGTGAATGCTCCCAGGAACTGCACGATCTGATCCCACCATCTCCTTTTCATCATAGGACGAGCAGGCGTACGGCTCAGTACCATCCTTACCTCATTGGTATACCTTCTATTCGCACAAAACGTTTCAGTTCTACCTTTATAATGCGAACTGCTAAGGAGTGGAATACACTACCGTCGTCTGTCTTTCCTGAAAACTATAATCTGGGTATCTTCAAGTCAAGAGTGAATAGGTGCCTTCTAGATCTTTGTGCTTCATCTTCGGCCACATCGTCACTTACCAACAGGTGAGATCGTGGTCAAACAAAGGTCTATCAATGTTAAAAAAAAAAAAAAAAAAAAAACTATGCTCAAGAGTGAATCGAGACTCGAGCTCAGTTTTTTTTGACATTGATAGACGTTTGTTTGACCGCTATCACACCTATTGGTAAGTGGCGATGTGGCCGATGATGGAGCACAAAAGGTGTAGAAGCGACCTATTCACTCTAGCCTTGAAGAGACCCAAATTATAGTTTTCAGGAAAGACAGACGACGGTAGTTTGTTCCACTCCTTAGCAATACGCATTATTAAGGTGGAACTGAAACACTGAAGGCTATTCGAAGTTATGTTTCGATCGATACCATCTTTAGATTGATATTCATACTTGAGTTGTGTCAGTTTGTATAGCCAGATAATTCCACTATCCCACTAATATTATAAATGCGAAAGTTTGAGTGTGTGTGTGAGAGTGTGTTTGTTACTTCTTCACGCTGAAACGGCTGGACGGATTTACTTGAAATTTGGAATGGAGATAAGTGGACTCCCGGAATAACACATAGGCACATTTTTATCCCGATATTCCCACGGGATCGAGACTTACGCGGGTGAAACCGCGGGGCGCTGCTATATAGGTATAGTGATAAATAACGAAGCATAGTTTTTTGTTGGCGAACCGGCTGAACTTATTCCGTTTTTGCTTGCCAAAATGGTCTTTACGAAGCCGTTTTAAATGATTCAGACCTGCCCACATTGACTGCATTCTAAGCTAAGGGTAAAGTTCTCTTGATGACTACATATGCCTGCTGCTTAGTGGTACGTACATTGGCCTGCATATTTGGAGATCCTTAAATTATACTATATACTACATAATATACTATACATACATGAAGATCTTGCATCCATTTACACAAGTGAAGCTTTGCGTTTCGTTATTTTTAGTCCCGACAGAACGTAGTGTTTATGGTGAGAGGTTGTGTTTGTTTGTGCGAATGTTCCCATTTATCTCCGAAATTGTTTGATTGATTTAGATACGATTTTTCTTATATGAAAGATGGTGTTTGCGAGATGGTTCTTAGCTATGTTTGGTGGAAATTGGTGCAGCCGTTTCCATTCTAGGATCATCAGCTCGCAAAAGTGCTTTAGGGCGATAATTCCAAGGAATTACAGATGATAGCGCGTTCTATATTTTCCTGTGGCGACATCTAGTCGTGAATAGTGTAATTAGCTTCGGGGCCCTACATTGTGCGTGCTAGACACCGATGTGCTTATACGTGTTCCTTTTTCCAATAAAATAATAAAATTAACTTGTTGCAAAACTCTTGTGGTTACAGCTACAGTGTTACATGATTTGCTGCCGGTTTGATGCTCAGATCATCGCTGGCATCATGCACACTTTGAGACTCCAGGCTTCTTGGTTAGCTAGGAGACAGTATTTTAGAACTACGATGACAATACACAAACGTAACCTACCTGGGGATCGATTTTTGAAAGTCACTGTGTCTAGAAGTCACGAATGACAAAACGTCATCGATGACTTTGAAATCACTTTTTACCAAATGTCGTATTTTTGAAAGTCATACCCTGTCTACCAACTTGCAAATATTTCCACAGTCGTTGTCTTTGACATACTACGTATCTGTCCATTATTAGTTTGTCTGTTCCACTATACTAAGTCCATGGTTCCACTCACCACAGACAAAACAGTGTACTACGTTCGGACCATAGATAATAATTATGTGTGGGTGGAATAGGAAAGCCACAAGATAAAGAGTAAAATTGAGTAAATACTATTCATAAATGTCAGTGCCAAAACAGTCACGGAGTGATTTCAAATCGAGTGGGTAGAGGCACTCGTATTGATATTTGTATGACAATTTTAGTCAGCGGTGATTTCCAAAAATACGAACTTTTGGAAATCGGTGACTAATAGTCATTTTGCTGACTTCTAGTCACTCGCTGACTTTCATAAATCGATCCCCTGGAATGACAAACTAAGGCAACGCATTGAGATTTCGAGTGTCTACGAGATTTCTGACGCACGGCTCGGTACCATCCTTACCTCATTAGTATGTATATCCTCTATTCGTACTATTACAAACATCTGGGTCCCAGATTATAGTTATCAGGAAAGACAGACGACGGTGTGTTTCACTCCAGTTCGCATTATAAAGGTAGAACTGAAACGTTTAGTACGCTTCAAGGCTAGAGTGAATAGTATATATCAGCGGAAGTTTGAAAATTGCACTAGTGTCAGAAAAGTTGAAAGGAAATCGTTTAGCTTGGTATGGGCATGTTATGAGGAGGGATGAAACGTATGTAACTAAGAAAGTTATGAATATGAATGTTAGTGGATGGAAAGGAAGAGGATGAACTAAGAAAAGATGGATGGATTGCGTGAGAGATGATATGAATGAGAAGGGAGTGAATGATGAGGTGACGGCTGACAGGGGAGAGTGGAAGAAACGTACTGCGCCGACCCTAAATAAATTGGGAAAAGGGCAAGACAATGATGAAGGCTAGATTTGGCCATATCGTGATGATCTCAATGATAGGTCAAACAAAGGTCTATTTGCTCCCGATGTTTCGGTACAGTTGCATGCAGCACCTTGAGTACAGGATAACTAATCACGCCATCAAAATGATGTTCTACCGTAATAGTTTCAAGTTATAAAACAGCATTGTCAGGTAGTAAACTGTAGGAAAAACGTCCCCAGAATGCGATGAATCCAAGGCTCGACTTTGAATAAAATGTTTGAATCACATACTGGCCTTACGGTACCAATAAACCAGCTATCATGGCTATCCAAGAAGCAGAGTGCGTGATCTGCCTGACAATTACAAAACGTAGTCTGATCGACCTTTCAATGACAATGACGATGACACTACTGGATAATTAGTGCCTGATATGTTTGTAATAGCTTATTTCTTAATTAATTAATACATAAATGATAATAAATAATGCTGGACAGTTCACACAACATTATCTAGCACCAAGCTAAGCAGAGCTTGTGTTATAGATAGATAGATAGATAGAAAATTCTTTATTGCACATGAAACAAAGAAGTACAAAGGCGAACTTAATGCTAGAAAGCATTCTCTTCCAGATAACCTTGGTGTTATGGGTACTAGATAACTGATATACTTAATTGATACAATACATTTCATAGTTTGATATTTTTATTATACATAGAAAATACCCAGAACAACCTGAACAAATATCTGCAGATCGTACAAATATTTGTTCCGAGGCGGGAATCGAACCCGCAAGCTCTTGCGTCGAGGCGGACCTTCGCCCGCCGTGCCACAGAGGTCGTCTCAGAGATGAATGGCGGTGTCACTGGTGATCTCATCATAGTATTATATTTTACGGTTTGAATCATTAATATCATCGTAAAACCAAAATAAGATTGCTCATAATAACGGCTTACGTGGCTATATTATGGCGTTCTTCCATTGCGTCGCGGTTAAAAATATTTACCACAAATATGTTGTTATTGACAAGAGTTAAATACAAAATCTATACTTAAATACAGTTTATGACAGCTACAAAAAATGATAATTATAATTTTATGATAATTTTTTATCATATTACCAGAGGCTTTATTCCACTATTACCCCCTGAAATCCCCCTTAGGGGAAAAAATTTAATCCAAAAAAAAGACTTATTCCACTAGTATCCCCCTCAGGGAGGAAAACTGGGGCATAGACGAACCCAAAACACGATTTCGAGACATTTTCTCGATTAAATAAAATTGTGAACTCTCACGAAGTCTATATATTTTAATAATATATATTCGATATATTATTTTTCTATATATTTTGTTGTAAATATCTCTATTACTTATTACTTACTTACTCTATTATCTTCTTACGTATTTTATATAAACGAACAATGAACTGAAGATGTTTCCTGAATCGCGAATAGACTTTGTCAGCATTAAACCGCTATGTTATGCGATCCGCCCACTGGCCCGTGATTTCGTTCGTTCACCTTTTATCGACTCTGAATATAAATTACAGTAAACAATAAATATGCTATTTGTATAATTCTTATCGAAAAAAAAACGACTTCGAAGCTAGGAATTGATCCCAATACAAGATGTCATAATATTAGTTATCGGGACCGTGTGCTGATCACAATGAGCCTACACACAGTCTACTATTATCCACCGAGGAGTTCCGTTGTCCACCTTCCGTTTCTATCATCAGATCAGCTAGCTGTCACCATCATATTGTATTGTCATTGGAACCATACAGGTATGCCAAATTTCAGCTCAATCTGATATTGGAAAGTCACCCTTATCGCCACCCATGCATGAAATATTTATCATTGAGTTACAATGGCCATCTCTGGTCTTCTCCATCAGTGCCACTTCGTGAAGTGGAACTGATGAAGAAGACCAGAGATGAATCCATGGGATCAATACGGATACACCCAAAGAAATTACCAATGAAACACAACAAATTTAAAAGGAAAGAGATTAATCTAATCCTGGCTGTGGGCTCAGTTGACCCCTGAGACCACCCTAGGTGTCGTATACGGTATAAGTTTACTGAGCTAACTTAGGTTCTTCATAATTTAGGTTCTTTATAGGGTTCCGTACCCAAAGGGTAAAACGGGACCCTATTACTATTAATTACATATTCAGCTTTTAATAATTGTACCCTAATACCTGATCTTAGGTTTTGCAATCGATTTACACCAGCCTTTACTAAAATGACAATCTATCTGAAAACACAATATAAGAGCTTTCTGATCACATTGCAGTAGAAAAAGCAGTAGTGCAATATAACAAATCTGTCTTTGTACATCAATTCATCATCGGCAATTGACACCGTGGCAAATTGAGCCAGTAGGGGTGATAGGGTCCAATTTGTCCTCACTCTGCTGCCATTACGGGCCAATCTTAGCATTAACTTATCTAGTGCGCGACGCGATTTCATTTTACGAACAGGATTCTACCGGCTACAAATTATGTGACAAACTTGAATCTATTTAAAGGTTGCCTGGAAGAAATCGCTTTCAACGATAAGGCCGCCCATTGTACTTTAATTTGATTTAGTTAATCCTTTTTTTGTGTTTTATTTTTTTGGTGTACAAAAAAGTGGTAATCTATCTATCTATCTATTTTACACATAAAATAATATGAAAATTTGTACAAACGATAGCTAACATTTTTATTTACATAATTAGTAATACAACTAATACAAATCGCGTTTTCAAAATTCTTTCAGGGCATCTGGTTTAAGCGACGCGTGACCCGAGAGCGGGCTCTTATTTGCCTCAAAGCATTAGTATTGCCATTCAGCGTGGCAATGCAGCCAGCATCGTAGTGATTTGGATCGGTTGAGCTACCTTTAGATCGTTAGCAGCGTTCTTCAGGTAGCACAACTGTTTCATAAGTAAAACAAGTAGGTTTACAAACATTAAAAAAATGGAACCGTAACTACAGTCCTATTTTAATTGACCTTGCTACTCGAATCCCTTACAGATTTCAACTATATTCGTTCTGCGAAGTCTAACAGAATTTTTAATTGACTCGTTGTGATTCACTTACTGTGCTTGCAAAACTAGCAGAACCAGTTCATCTGATTGTCCAATTTGCACCCACACCGCAGCCATTACGGGACAATCTTAGCATTAACTTATCTAGTGCGCTACGCGATTTCATTTGACGGATAGGATTCAACTGGCTACAATTTAGTTCCTAAGTGTGTTTAGTCTAAGGGGAAGACCTCAGTGAACGTATTCAGACCAGATCGGAGACGTTCTGGAAAAACGCCAGGTCAAGAGTACCCTTAACATACGAGCATGTATAAAGAATGTGATGAGAGTGAATGAAGCAAAAGAGGCGTGTCAGGATCGTAGCAAGTGGAAATCCGTGGTCTCTGCCTACCTCTCCGGGAAACAGGTGTGCGTTTATGTATGTATGTATGTGTGTTTAGTTTGGAATGTGGACTTTACAACTGTCAGATATCTGAAAACGGGGAACAATTTTTTGCGATACTATTATTCATAGACACGCTCTCTTGCAAGCTTTGGCTCGCAAGTAAGTTGTAAGGGCTTCAGTACAAGCCACTAGCTAGAGCTAGTGGCCTTACAGATTCTACTGAAAGAAAGAAAAAAAGAAACATTTATTTATGACAATACAAACAAAGAGACACACCAACAAAAAAAAAGCAAACAAGATAGGAACTAATTAAAAACTAAAACAAAAACAAACAGCCAGACAAAAATGCAGCCTGCCAGCGACCGACAGCTCTTATACTAAGCGGTTGGTAGTGTTTTTTTATCCCATTTTATATTCGCAATCAGTTGGTGAGTTATACAGGCGGTGCGAATATAGAGCTTTCAGGCTTATAGGTGAGCAACATATGGTGCAGACTAAGATCCAGAGTCTAGACTCTAGAGCATCGCCTTTCGATCTTCTATAGGTTCATAGGACGAGCAGACGCACGGCTCGGTACCGTCCTTATCTCATTAGTATACCATCTATTCGTACTCAACGTATTCGTTCTACCTTCATAATGCGAACTGCTAAGGAGTGGAAAACTACCGTCGTCTGTCTTTCCTGAAAACTATAATTTAGGTTTCTTCAAGGCTAGAGTGAATAGGTGCCTTCTAGAGTCTAGAATCTAGACCTTTGTGCTCCATCTTCGGCCACATTGTCACTTATCAACAGATGAGATCGTGGTCAAACAATGGCCGTGAAATATGGAGTTTCGGATCCAGACTCATTCGTCCATCTTCCCTTGTTATAACAAGTTATTCAGGACATGGGTTCTCTTCAGCCGCTTTGTGTCTCATGGATTTTCTATAAGCGCTTTTGCTTTCGGATTGGCGTGACATTTGAGGCGATCCTAGTATAGATTTTCCTCTTAGTTTTATTTCTTCATCAACTGTAGGGACTTCCAGGTACTCATGGAGTTCATTGGTGGTTGTGAACCATGGAGTATTACCCAGAGTGCGCAAGATCTTGTTTTGGCATCGTTGGAAGATAGCACGGTTGTATTTACTGGTTGTAGTCCATTAGTCAGTTTTGCCTATCTATGTCTGCCGCAAAGTAGTAGTGCTCGCATTGCTGTATTCCGGTTTGAAGGGTATATGGGTGCCGGTGAAATTACAGGCACATGAAACTTTTCATCTTTGTCTCAGGATGGCGGGCGTAGTGCAATGCTACATAGGATGCGTTCTAGGTGGAAGTGACCTATGAGGTAATGCATTTTTAAAGGCAGAGGTTACCGCTTAACATCAGGTGGGACATCTGCTTGCTCCGTCATTCAGGTAGTTTGTTGGTAATGTGATTCACACTTCTTTTCTTGTCACAGAGCTCTAACTCGAGTTTAACTACCTCATGGTGATAAAGAAACTTCACGGCAGAAGCTACATGGTAAATAACGAATAATTTGTTTTATGCATTGCTATTTACTAACATGAAGGACACGTTTTCTTTGTCCAATCCAACACAAAGAAGCGAAACCTATTACTTCTACCACAGATAAAGTACGTAGTTAATTTAGTTTATCGCTGCTTCTACCACACTATCACTCTTTGTTAGTATTCAATGCATAGAGAATAAGTCATTTGGTCGGAAGCACGTAGCAATCGAGGATTTCCGAATACCTTTAGTCCTTTCTTTGTTTCATTATCATCTGTCTATAAATAAATAATGCTGTACAGTTCACACAATATTATCTAGCTATCCAAGCTAATAAGCAGAGCTTGTGTTATGGGTACTAGATAACTTATATAATTAATACAATACATTGCAAAATTTCGAGCACCGCCGTAAGGTCGCTTGCCTTTCGATCTTCTATAGGTTACATTTCAGGGCAAGCTCCCAGGAACTTCATGATCTGATCCCACCATCTCCTTTTCATCATAGGACGAGCAGGCGCACGGCTCGGTACCACCCTTACCTCATTAGTATACCCTCTATTCGTACTAAACGATTCAGTTCTATCTTTATAATGCGAACTGCTAAGGAGTGGAATACACTATCGTCTTCTGTCTTTCCTGAAAACTATAATCTGGGTCTCTTCAAGGCTAGAGTGAATAGGTGCCTTCTAGAACTTTGTGCTCCATCTTCGGCCACATCGTCAATTAGGTACCAACAGGTGAGATCGTGATCAAACAAAGGTAGACGTTAAAAAAAAGACTTAGATTTACTCGGAACAAGTACCTACGTGAGTTAATACCGGTTTTTTCAATTATAGATAGTTTTTTTTTATTATTCATAGTAAATACCCAGAACACCCTGTACAAATATCTGCAGATCGCACAAATATTTGTTCCGAGGCGGGAATCGAACCCGCAATTTCCTGCGACGCAGGACCTTCGCCCGCCGCGCCAAAGAGTTCGTCAAAGGTACCTCTACCTATGTAGGTACCTCTTACCCGATTTCATATTGTTTTTCACAGATAACTGTTGATAATACTTTCTAAGACGTAGGCTTGGCACATGATTTTCAAGTAATAAAATTAGCCGGCAGAATTCTGTTATTATGAATTCTGGTACCTACCCCATTAGTGTTCTATCCACGATCCAGAATGAAAGCCGACCAGGTAGGTATAGGTACCCACACTTTCTAACTCGACTTTAAATCAATTCAACACAACGTAATCTCAGGTAATAAGAGTATAATGCTGTTAAATTTGAACGACCTTCGGAAACATATAAATATTATATCCTAAAATGTATTTGTATGCAAATGTTTATAACTGAGGTTATATCAGCTACGTCCATGCATATATATCTGCAACATTCTTAAAGCGTGGATATTAAGTGAAATGTGGTTCATTAAAACCTTTTTTTCTGCAAGTTCTTTATAGAAAAATCTACAAAAAAATATATGTTAATCTACATCAAATAAAGCATGTCCTATTGTTTTCAATTTTTTTAAAAAATCACTTGAAATGTAAGAAATGAATTTGCAAAGTCTGTTTTCCTAGTTTTTCTCCATTTTTCTTCTAAACTATCAATCATAAGATGTTTTTATTGCCTTCAGTATATTAAATAACACAAAGCCGAGGGAACCTTGGTTTTATTTTTGAAAATTACTTTCCTAATGATTTTTATATTAAAAAAACGTGATTTTAGCTCGCTTTTCGTTTCGCGGGTGCTATGCTGTCACTTACTAACTTAACTGAACTTTAATGAGTTAGATAGTGACAGAGTTTGAACTCCATTGATTATCAAATGTTCCTTTCGTTTTGAAAATCGCATATATTTGGATAAACACTTTACCAGAACAACATATTATTATGTATCCCGCTAATAACATAAATGTCAAAGTTACGATGCTTGGATGTTTGTTTCTCATGCATGTTTTGTATGCAGAAACGGCTGAACCGATTTCGATGAAGTTTGGTAAGTTTTATCGAGGGAAAAAGCGAGCGAATCCGCTGGCGGACACTAGTTATGTATACCTAAATAATAATGATAGACACCTAAGTGTAAGGAGGCATTGTTGACAGTCGTTCATTCATAGAAAGCATACGCGAATCGGCCGCGTTATATTCCAAATTTAAACACACAAAGCGAGGTGGCGTGACTTCGTCCACCAACCGGCGAGCAAGAGCATAGAGTACGTTACAGTTAGTACCGAACCGATAGACCAATGACCTCGCCCTATGAACATCTGCGTATGCTGTGGGTATTAGGTTGGGATGATATTTTATTATTATACAGTTAAGTAAGAATATATTATGCAGAAATCTATAATACGACCTCAGGAATTTGCGTCGTATTTTCTGTATTTTTTATACATAACAATTTTGAAACTCCTACATTTGCTATGTGTATTTTGATGTTATTAGCTCTCAAATCAAAACATAGGCATACATTTATTTACAGAAAGAATAATACAACTAATACAAGGTGTGTATAAAATACATATATGAAACAGTTGTGCTACCACAGAATATATAATGGTGCTACCTGAAGACCGCTGCTAGCGGTAAATAAACATAGGTAAATCAGGTAGACGTCTCACCGGGCACATTTTCTGAGATTTTATTAATTATAACGACTTAATAGGTTGTTTAGAAAGCTACTTACTTTAAGAAATAGAAAAGCGAAATTATCAAGTTAAATAGCTTCGATATAGAACAAGAATATACAACTATTGAGTCTTGATCGAAGCTAAATAGCAATTAACACATTGAGACAGATTTATGAATTTATTATTATTTATTCATTTATTTATTTTTTAATGATGTCATAAAAGTAATTATAATTAAAAAAAAACTGATGCTTATAAACCTTTTATAGATGCTGGTACAAAATCTAAGGAAACTATAAATTTTTGCTCGCGATTTTTCATCATATAATTTCATCAAAGTTTCTATTGGCCAACCTAAAGATATATATTATTTTTACGCCGGCTGTACTTCACTAACAAAATCGACAAGAGATCCATCAGGAATTTGAAAGTTGACTACAAATGTTAATGGATCAAACAGGACGATCAAACTCCATCCAATGGATCAATCTCAATGGATCAAACAGGAACTACTACTATACATGACACACGATTTTTTTATTGAAGATCTACCAATGTTTTCTTTTATAATCTCTGATTTACCTAAGAAATAACGAATAAATTATTGTTTTAAATAAAACAGCTACCAACTTAAGTTCCTGCGTATTATGAACGTATTAAATCTTTGAATACTCGTCGAAAAAACCAGCATATTACTACAGTGCCATCTAGTCGGCATCAGGGAACTAACACAAAAACTACACCATTTCACAGGTTAAATATAAAACTTCTAAATAACACAACATTGCAACACGTGAAAATTCCGTAGTGTCATTCAGGAATTTATTTTTGTAACCTGAAAATGATTTTGTAACGCTGACGCTCTATAAATAGTTACCTGTTTATATTCTACAAGCTTTTATTTGTAGCTACTATGTAGTAGGTTCCTGCCCGTGGTCATGTGTATCATCATCATCATTATCAGCCTTTAGACGTCCACTGCTGGACGAGGCCTCCTCATATAAATGCAATGGGGGGATTTGCGATTACATCACCACGCTTGGCAGGCGGATTGGTGATAGCAGTATTGGTGTTGAGTACTCAGGTGGATGCTGCTGCCCATCCCCTTCTTCTTTCGTGTCGATGGTTCTCTGTCAAATTATGTTGGACCGGTACTATGCCACGGCTATGGCATTATCAGTGGCTTCGTGTGCAGGTGTGAGGGCACTGCGGAACTAGCAGCCAGGACAAACCTTATACCAACGAATCTTACAAACAAGTCCGTAGTAAAAATTTATTTCTATTCATCTCTTCCATGCCTATTACGTTTCTTACGTCTCCGTCTCGGTGCAATTACATCATGCAACTAAACCTTGCCCCTGACTTTAGTAGTAATGTTTTGTGAGTGACCTTACCTTTGAATCAGCTTCTTGTTGTCGAGGCACCACACAGGCGCTTTCCACCTAGTAGTAAGAAGGATCATCGAATTAGGCTGCGTTTCCACCAAAGATGTGCGAGGTACATGAGCGGTGCGAGGATGCGTAGCGAGGCTGTTTAAAGATGTGAGTGTTTCCGCCAGAGATGTGCTAGGCAGCTGAGCGGTGCGAACATGCGTAGCGACGCTGTGAAACGGTGCGCAGATGAGCGGTGCTACTGGTGCGAGGATGTGAACCGGGCTCTTTTCAGATGCGAGCGAGTATAGTTTCTCGCTCGCGTCCATCCTTTGCACACATCCCTATCCCTCGCGCACATCTCTCGCACATATCCCTCGCACACATCCCTCGCACACATCCCTCGCACACAATGCGCTCTGCTAAGCGGTTTCCACCAGAGCTGCGCTGAGCGAGGCTAGGTAAATGAAGTGATTATATTGGTTCTCAACAAACATATCCCTCGCTACTACGCATCCTCGCTCATCTCTGGTGGAAACGCAGCCTAAAGCGCGCCCCGTGTTTGTTGCCTGATTTACCGTCCGAATCAGATTCTTCTAGGTTAAATTTGGTCGCGTTGGAACAGGAGTCAATTTATTTTAAGTTATCCTTGTGATTTCAATGAATAAAATACTTTTGACTTTTTTTTACATACTAGTCATGTTTCCGTTCATGTTTTGATTACATTGAATATGTTTGCATAACGTTAACGTAATTATTTCAACGAAGTATTTGAAGTTTAAACAAAAGTTACCTTCAGAAATAAACTGACTGTTAATGATAAATAAGGTATTCAATGCCACATAGGATGCGTCCTAGGTGCACGTGACCTATGTGGTTATGTATTGTTAACAGAGGTTACCGCTTAACATCGGGTGGGCCATCTGCTTAATTCGTCATTCCAAGTAGTATAAAAAAAACATCAAATCGTTGCGTGACTGAATAAGTCCTAGAGACCTGAAATTTGGAGGGCACAACATTTCCTTTGTGATCTAGGGGTGCACTAAGAAAGGAATTCCCCAAATTCACAATTCAAAATTCAGCCTGATTCACCAAATGTAAGGGGGCAGCGGATAGTTGAACTTTGTACAGAAATATTTAATGTAAATTATAAAAATATCTAAAAACCACCTTTTTTTGCGCCTTAAAATGAATATAATAACCATCCCGTAATAACCGTCTTCATGACCCAAGAGGACAAACACACAAAAAACACTACCGACAACCAAACTTTTCTTTTTTTGAGAATGCATTGTCTTCTTAAGGAATTGGATATACATATAATCAAAAATTGCCATCGATGTTTGAGCTACCCTAAAAATTTCAGCCGAAAAGCTAATCGGGAAGTGCTCGAAATTTGAGTTACAAGATTGTACCCGGAACGACAGACAGACAAACAAGAAAGTGGATTAATAAAAATGTGTTAATAATACACGCGGACGATGTCTTTTTCCGTTGGATAATAGAAATGTCTCTCCAACGTTTGGGTGCCTTTAGTACGCATGGTGTTCTTTTTATTTTGGAAATGAACTCGCCAAACTGGCGTTTTTGACGACTTTGAATACTAGTTTCGCGATTCCCAATTCCGCTAGCTTATTACGTATCTTGCAATAGCAATGCGATAGCAAAAATTGCGCGATTATCGCATCCAAATCGCAAATTCGTATTAGGAATCGCTGATACGTAATACGAATTTGCGATTTGGATGCGATAATCGCGCAATTCTTGCTATCGCATTGCTATTGCAAGATACGTAATAAGCTAGCCGGTTCTCATATAAACATGAGGTAAGCGTTGCCACAGAATATATAATATAGCGCTACTACAATATTTTTGCTATAAACACATTGGAGGTTAGCATTGTATGTTGTGAGACGTGGACAATGACGCAGAGAGACGAAGAAAGGTTGGAGGATTCGTTGGAGGCATTTGAGATGTGGTGCTGGAGGAGAATGCAAAGTAAGCTGAACAGAAAAGAATATAACTTTTTAAACTTTGATGGTTATGCACATACTTTTCACAGTTCTCCCGTGTTCTCCCGTCATAATGGCGCATGCAACTGTGCCGAAATATCGGGAACAATCAAAACTCGAAAATCATGGTAAATGTCCCATTTCTAGTGAAAAGTAGTGAAAAGTATGAACGAAAAGGTTAGAAATGAGGACGTGTTGGAAAGAGTGAACGAAAACAGAACTCTAATAATAACTATTTAGAGAAGAAGGTGAAAGATAGTTGGTCATCTTGTAAAACATGCTAAGACGTGTCAGCTTTATAAAAACCATCATAGAAGGGCAAATAAAAAAGGAAAACGAGGAACAGGAAGACCCGAATAAGTTACATGAGCCAGATAAAGGAGAAGATCGCTGTAAGTCGTATAAGGAGGTAAAAGAGACCGCATTGGAAAGATATAAATGGAGGGAATTGCATCGGTTGTACCGACAAGAGCCTAGCTCATGAATTGAATGGTTTTCTAGTGAATAACTGCATTATAAGATTTATAAGATAGTGAATTAAAAAAAAAACATTGATGCCATTTACGTTATTTTCATGTTCTTTGGTCAAACAAAAGTTTTATTGCATGAGTTTAAAGAAAGTAGTGTATGAAACTGCGCATAACTAGGTATTAAAACACTCGCGTGAAACTACCTGGTAACAGTTTCATAAGCTGCTATTGATACATTGAACAATAATAGTAATATTATCAGTGAGCTCTTATACTACTATATACCTACGTTATCATCTTACTACACTATGCATTAAGTTATAGTGATCGCTAATTGGGTCTTAAATACTCACTTGTTTGTCGGTCATTGCTCTCATTCATGTACTTTCTCTAGCATAAATAGTACATAATGCTATCTCCTACTCAAATACGACATGTGCTATTGATACAGGTAGTTTTTATTGTTTACTACTATTTTGTTGGAGTGTCTAATTAGCGAAGTTAGAAGGTTGAGGAGGGCTGCTCTTTGTGGGGACATGTGACATGTCAAACTGTTTTTGTTTCTGTATGATTTCATTATAAGTTTTATGCGAGCCGCGCACAGCCAATGAGAATAAATTTAGTAGTAGTAGAGCTTTTTTGTGAAAGAGTTCGTCCGGGGAAGTACTACCACCATACCTATTTCTGCCGCAAAGCAGTAGGTAGTGCTCGCATTGCTTTGTTCCGGTTTGAAGGGTAAGGGTGAAATTACAGGCACATGAGACTTTTCATCTTTATGTCTCAGGGTGGCGGGCGCAGTGCAATGCCACATAGGGCACGTCCTAGGTGGACGTGACCTATGTGGTAATGCACAGTTCATAGGCAGAGGTTACCGCTTAACATCAGGTTGGCCATCTGCTTGTTCCGTCATTCAAGTACTTTTTTTTTTTTTTTTTTTTTTTTTTAAACTTACATTTCGAAAACTTCACTTGATTTTTTTTTTATGGTCGCAGGCCGCGTTTTAGTGCTTCGCGGGCCGGAGATGGCCCGCGGTTCGTAGTTTCCCCATCGCTGGTCTAGTCAGTCCAAAGTCACAGCTGTTGATAGCATTATACATCCGGAAAGTAAACATAATATAACCTCTGGCCCCAAGCAGCATGCCTTGAAAAAGTGTTATAAAACTTGAAGCACTTACAACACTTCCTCATAAATTATTAATTTAACATGCGGTCATGACATTAACTAGTTGAACCATAATTAGATTCCGTGGTTCACAAAACTATGTCCTTAATTTACTATGTTTTTTGTCGGTCGCGTTTACATGCTTTTAACGTCTATGTCCACTGACCTTTTAATATGGAAGCATCTTCTGGGCATATTGTGTCTTGAAACCCTTATCAGGGCCCTTATTCTCTATGACCTTGTATCCTCTATGTCTTATTGTTGTCCTCTATGAGACTTATTCTCTTTAACACAATCTCTGCTTAGCTTGGGGCTAGATAATATTGTGTGAACTGTCCAGCATTATTTATTTATTTATTTTATTTTTATGACCATAGAAGATTCCTTGCTTATAACGTGTGACGTCATAATGTATTCTAAACGATGATTCCACGCAGATATCGTAACGAGCCCGCGTTATGTCAAGTTTAGTCATAGCGTATAAGGGGGCAGATTAATCCGTCCCGTGGTCATCTTATAATTGATGGGGACTTAGGGTTGGCCGTAGCCGAACTTTTCGACTGTCTTACATTATATCCTTTCGTCAAGAAGTTTGCATCACTATCTTCCTCTTTGAAATAAATAATTACTGATTTGCAATCTGAATCTTGCCATCCATGGCATGCATAGCTGCAAGCATTGCAATGCAACGAAGGTCATACGTATCGCATTAGAGTTGAAAAAAGTAGCCGGTTGAATAAGCGGCGAAGGGCTCGCCACCTGTCACGTATAGAATGCTATAAGTAAAAAGAGTGCTTGTAGCCTTACGTTTATTCCCTGTTATCACCAAATAGTTCAGGCAATCGAGAAAAAAAACACTTTTGTCACCAGTTGTGGTTACTGGGAAGTTTATATTCGTACTTTTCCTATCTATAAGAAACAAGATCGGCTGTTTTTCCTAATTTGTATGGTGTTTTGACCTCCAAATAACTCAGAAACGTGACGCTATGGAATATTTTTTGTTTGTAAATGGGTACTCTGCCGTATATAGGATTCATTGTGCGAGATGGGGGAGACCTTAATGTCAGCTAAAGTATATAATAATATACCGGACTATTTAAGGGAAGTTAAAAATAAAAAATAAAAAACAGTAAAGTATTAGCGGAAAAATGTTAATATAGCCTTGACGAGTTTTTCAATGATAATACATTCATGAACTGACAATTCTAACCAACTTCAAAATCTATTTGACATGTTATTTAATTAATATTAAATAACTATTTGAATTATATTGAATTGTACCTAATGTCAAACTGTTATTTATTCTGTAATGTATACAATAAACTAATATAAAATAATATACTAACAAAAACGTGTCTACTAAACATGCAGCGCCCTTGCAGGGTGATGTACTTGAGTAGTTCCTGTTCGATCCACTGAGAATGATCCATTGTACTTCTATCGTCCTGTTCGATCCCTTAACATCGAGGTACTTTACATTGATGAGCTACGCAATTACATCTAAGCTTGAAACCAAAATGAAATAAATAAATGACCTCGTCCAGTGGTACCGGCAGATAATGGTGATCAGAAACCAGTACCTGTAATTAGTTCGTTTGTTTCATCATCAAAAGCCTGTAGAAGTCCACTGCTGGACATAGACCTTCCCCATAGAATGTCACGACGACCGGTCTTAAGCTGTCTCCATTCAACGACTTCCTGCAACCTTCACAATGTTTTTGCTCCATCTAGAGGGGGCTCTTTCTCAGTAACCCTACTTTAGGTCAATGACTTCAGCGAGTTTCATGACCTCCTTAGCAGGCAGTGCTACCTTTCACATGCTACCTTTTTGGGCGTGTATGTATGAAACCTTGTTAATTTAGTATTTTTTGACGACCTCTGTGGCGTGGCGGGCTTACGTTCGTCTGCGACGCAGGAGGTTGCGGGTTCGATTCCCGCCTCGGACAAAATATTAGTGCGATCCGCAGATATTTGTTCAGGGTGTTCTGGATATTTACTATATGTAATAAAAAATATCTAAGGCAGTGCTACCTTTCACATGCTACCTTTTTGGGCGTGTATGTATGAAACCTTGCTAATTTAGTATTTTTTTGACGACCTCTGTGGCGCGGCGGGCTTACGTTCGTCTGCGACGCAGGAGGTTGCGGGTTCGATTCCCGCCTCGGACAAAATATTAGTGCGATCCGCAGATATTTGTTCAGGGTGTTCTGGATATTTACTATATGTAATAAAAAATATCTATCTTTCTAACATATTTTATTTAGTACTAGCGACTCGCCCCGGCTTCGCACCGGTAGCCCCCGGTGAACCCCCCCTCCTACTCCTCCCCCTATGTCAATCTCCTGGTTCTAAGCTACCTCCCCACCAATTTTCAGGCAATTGGTTCACCCGTTCTTGAGTTATAAGTGGTGTAACTAACACGACTTTGTTTTATATAGATATCAGTTGTCTAGTACCCATAACACGAGCTCTGCTTAGCTTGGGGCTAGATAATGTTGTGTGAACTGTCCAGCAATATTTATTTATATATGTTTTCCTTGTCCTCAGGAGTCGTGGCAGGATCCAAAGGCTGTGGACACGGGATCAGTGATCAATGTCCTGGATCTCGGGCGGCAGAAGTACGCAAATGGCGGTGTTGTGTCCCGGTATCTCTGCGATCTGGTGCAGTGCTTCAACCTCACGCGATTCGACTATAAGGATGTTGTACCTAAAGTGAGTACCTCCCACAGACTATCAAATACGCTGAATACTGAGGAGTTTATAAGACGATTTAGGCTCTCTGTTCATCGCACTAGCGGTTGTAATGACCAAACATTTTGATTTAACTGACTTCAGAAAAGCTGGAGGTTATATGTTCGTCTGTATGTATTTTTTATTTATGTTCACCGATATCTCCGGCAGTTTACACCCGATGTGGTCTCGTATTCAACAAGTCTGGCTCTGATGATGAAATCTCAGAGAAATCGAGGGAAATCCTCAAAAATTAATGGCACGTACAGTATGTTTGATAATTTTTCATGACTTATTCAGGAGTTTGCGTCTGGGAGTCATCATCTCATGCTCGTGAGCTGATGATGAAAACCTTCCTCCTTATCGATTAGGAGTTAGAAGATAATACTGAATATCAGACTTAATTAAACAGACAAAAACTTCTTAGAGAATTTTTAAAAATTGTCTGGCGCCTATATAATCAAAGGTTCTTATTGAAAGATTTGAAGTAGGTTGAGTTATTTGTAAATGTTTTAGAATTATTTGTTTTCATTAAATAGAAAAAACTAAATTTTAAAAATTAAACAACGCCTTCTTTATATTTAGTTCAACCACAGATAAAAGAATACTATACTAGTACAGATACCTCATGCCAAACAACAAAACGTGACCGCCATAACTCGGGCTATTCTGCGGGCTATTTTGGCTGCCTTACCTGGGCGCTAGATGCCGGTAGCAGGGAAATTATAGCTAGAGCCACCTAGCTCCTGCAACTGTAATTACCGCGTAAAACGCGCACACACTCAATAGATGGCGTTTGTGAAAAAAACTGAGACACGAACACAGGGTGATTGGAAGATGAGTGCAAAGCTGTAACGGAAAACTCTTTTCAAGATATAAAACATCAGCCTCGAGTTTGGACTGAAGATCGACCGCAGCAAAACGAAAGTGATGATTGTTGACCGTATCAATAACAACTTGCCGGAAGTCAAGCAAATCGCAAACTGTGATGTGGTTCAATCATACATTAACCTCGGATCTTTGATCACAAACAATGGCGGATGCGTTGACGAAATCAAGCGGCGTATGGCTATTTCTAGGTCCGCCATGGATAAGCTGAGGAAGATATGGAAAAATCGTAGCATAACGAAATCTACTAAGATCCGTCTCGTTAGAGCGTTGGTGTTTCCCATATTCCTCTATGCTGCAGAAACATGGAATCTTAGGGAGAGCGAGAAAAAGAGCATAGATGCTCTTGAGATGTGGTGCTGGAGAAGAATGCTTGGGGTTTCGTGGACTGAGCTTCGTACCAATCAGTCCATACTCAAAGAACTCGGCATCATGCAGCGACTATCAGCTAAAAAAAACAAAGATTTAGAGAATCAGGTTGTGACACTTACCTAGTTAAAAAAACGGATGGTGCTTTTATGTTCAAACCTTTTTGAATACATGCTTGGTATTCATACTCTTTTATTTGAGGTATCAATTACGCGGATATATTACAAATTAATAAAATTGGGACCTAAAAACCAGATTGTGGGAGAAAATTTAAATTTTAGGCATTCTTATATACAACATTTAAATTCAATTTATTAATTTATTGGTGCTCAAAATGATTGCCACGATTCCCAACAATACAAGCAAGGGCCCGCCGAAGTGAGAACTTCGGTTGTAGTTACTTTCAACATCATCTCCAGCTTCATCGTTTCAAACGCTGAATTAATTCTTTCTTTACATGTACCTATTCAAAAAAAAAATGAACAAAAAAGCACCATTTGTTTATTTTACTAAGTTTCCAAAAACCTGATTCTTTAAATCTTTGAATTTTTTGTGAACTAATTGTCTGTACTGAAAATGTCTGATGACACCGATGCTTAGACCATGTATTCTTAGATTGCTTACACATTACTTAAATTACAAAATAAAATAAAAGAAAACATTAATCAATAAAACTGGCAATTATTAGCAATTAACTGAAAATTTCTTGGTATTACGAAAAAAAAACGGTAAAAAAGAAATAGTCGGACTTCGTCTTACTTATAACTATTATGGCTGAAATAGTTCTAAATGGTCGAGACAACCTTCCCCTTACAGCTTTGCACCCATCTTCCAATCACCCTGTATGACGATTATGATTTTTCAAACTCAACAGATGACCCGCTCGCGACTTCGTCCGTGCGTAGTCAGAATACTTTCCCGGCGTGCAGAAAAACCACACCGTGACATGACTTTTGAAACGAACGAACATTCAAGTATTTCAATTTAGGAGTCCCACTCCTGAAAATATTTTAATCTCAACAACTACCTATACCGTGAAACTATATTTTACGTCGAAATACGCTAAAATATGGCAATGTATTTTTTTACAAAGTTGTCTTTGTAAAAAAATGCACTGCCATATTTCGTTCCCGGGGCATTTTTCGTATATTGCAAATTTTTATATGTTTGTTAATTTTATTTGAGGAAAGTACCTATGAACCAGTTACGAAACGCCGCCGGTTTCTTTGACGGCCGAAGCGGAAATTACAAGTAACTATCTACTGCTAACGCTTTCCGAAATACAGAGTATTTTTGTATTACGTTAGAATCATTTAGCTTATGAATTTTCAAAATTCCTTTCTTAGTTACAACCCTTCGCATCAAGACAAACACACCCTCCAAATTTCAAGTCTCTACGCGGTTTACGCTGTGCGTTGGCACTCGGTCAGTCAGTCATTCAGGACATTGTCTTTTATATATATATGTATAATGATGTCTGACATTTTATTTGAAAATTTTAGAATAAAAAGGAAATACATACTAGTTTTCTCTTTCATTTCGGGCATGACGTCATAGACGTGTCACCTGTTTTTTTTTAAATAACGCCATCTATCTAGTCCGTTCTACCTGTGGTACTACAAACAAACTGGTGTCATCATCAATTTAGTTCAAATTATTACCATCAGAAAAAAGGCAAAATTAAATGTTTGTAAAAATTATTAAACTTGATTGTAGATACATTTATTTAACTTTCCCGTGTTGTGGGTATTTTTTGATATTAGAAAATATTTTTTCAAGACCTAATATTGTTTTTTTACATACTTCAATACCAAATCTATACCTGTAACGCCATCTTTTGAACTTTAATAGAACAATATATTTTTTCTATGGGATGAGACCCCGTGGTTCAACTATCATTCAGTTTCATCCAAGATCTTATTTAAAGTATTTATTGAATTCTAGTGGTTTATTTTAAGTACAATTTTGAGGCAACCTTGTATTTTTGTTTAAAAAACGCGAAGGGTCCCGGTACTACATAGAGTTTCGACCCCGAAAGTCTAAAATACGGAAACTGGTTCCCGCCAGTTTAAAAAAAAACTGAACTAGTTCTTCAGAGGTTCTGATGTAAGTTTTGGATACTCCGTTTTATGTAACACGCATGGAGAATGCTTACAAATTGCAGCAATTCCCAAAAGGCATTGTTACACGTAATCACCAGTGGTCAGCAGTAGTCTACCTAAACCTTAAAATGTGTTATGTATGAGTCAGGTAACACTCCAAATTAAAACCAGCTCTAATGCCTTGCTCTTACAGCTTTAAACAGTTTGCTTGCTGCCCTGATCGATTATCCAGTAATGATACAGTAGACGTTAATGTTAATTCAGGTTAATGACTCGCTGGTTTGGAAGATTTTGGATAGTTACGGAGTAATTAGAGCATGGCACAGCTGGGAAATAAAACATTTTAGAATGATTTTTGGTACTTCTCATTGACAATCTATCAACCTCCTTTTGTAAGTCGTCGCCCCACCTAGGACTCCCCATACTACGTTTGCCTAGACGCGGTCTCAACTCAAACAAAACTATGCTAAACCCAGCGATTAGATGCCATCTCTATATTTAAACATGCTTACCACAGCAGCTACACGCGATCTTTATATAAAAACATGGTTAACCCAGTGGTTAGATACGGTCTCTACCCAAAAACATACTTACCCCAGCGGTTAGACATGGTATCTACTCAAAAACATACTTACCCCAGCAGTTAGTCACGGTGTCTACTCAAAAACTTACTTCAGCGGTGAACTGTTCTGTGGCATTGGAACTTTAGCTTGATTATTCTGTGAGCTATATCGATAATCAATTATTAATCACTGCTCCACATAGGCCTCCCTCATAAAAAGCCACGACGAATGGCCTCGCGCCGCCTTTATCCACCGACTTCCTGCGACCTGTGATGTCGGTCCATCGATTCAGAGGCCAATATTAGAGGATAGAATGTGAGGGATGACATAAAACAACAAATTCAATGTTTTTTTTTTTTTTTTAGGTAGAAAATGACGATAGCTACCTCAGGGCCGTAGAAGAATCTACCCAGGAACAGCTGTGGAGGGCCAATAAGGACAAGAACGAACACGAGAACAAGACTCAGTACGCGTCCGTGAGGCGAAGAGTTGAAGCTAAGGCGAAGAAGATTCTTAGCGATATCAGCTCGGCGATGTCGAACAATGTGCTCAAGTAAGTTTCGACCCTTGATATATGTTTTCAGGGCACAATTTGCCTCCAGCCTAGCAGTTTATAGGTACTACAGGTTTTTTATTTACTTGTAACCGGTTTTGTTATTAATAAATTACTATGACTATGTCTAGCGCTTAACTGAGTCAGTCCCTGAGGTATGGGAGCGGTACGGGAGGGGTGTTTTTGTCTCTCAAATTAGATGACATGAAGCCACGCTTCATTTTGACGTAACGAAAACACCATATTTGTTCTGAGGCGAGAATCGAAACCGCAACCTCCTGCGTCGCAGGCGACCCTTCAGAGGTCGACAAAAATAAATGATGTTTTACTAATACAGCCTTGTTTTGTGTAGATTCGTAGCGTGGTGCTGCCACAAAGGCATCCGCCGCATCGCCATCGGTGGGTGTGGCACGCGCTCAGCGTGTGTGGAGCGGCTGCGGCGCGCCAACGCGGCCGGTCTGCCGCTCATCTTCGTGCCCTTACATCGCTCTCACTTCGACTACATCCTCGTCACGTTTGCGCTGTACCTGACCGGCGTGCGGCCACCGCTAGTGGCCGCGGGCGATAACATGAGGATACCATTCTTTGGGTGAGTGTACCAGATGATCACTTCACTACATCCTCGTCACGTTTGCGCTGTACCTGACCGGCGTGCGGCCGCCGCTAGTGGCCGCGGGCGATAACATGAGGATACCATTCTTTGGGTGAGTGTACCAGATGATCACTTCGACTACATCCTCGTCACGTTTGCGCTGTACCTGACCGGCGTGCGGCCGCCGCTAGTGGCCGCGGGCGATAACATGAGGATACCATTCTTTGGGTGAGTGTGCCAGATGATCACTTCGACTACATCCTCGTCACGTTTGTGCTGTACCTGACCCGCGTGCGGCCGCCGCTAGTGGCCGCGGGCGATTACATGAGGATGCCATTCTTTGGGTGAGTGTGCCAGATGATCACTTCGACTACATCCTCGTCACGTTTGTGCTGTACCTGACCGGCGTGCGGCCGCAGCTAGTGGCCGCGGGCGATAACATGAGGATACTATTCTTTGGGTGAGTGTGCCAGATGATCACTTCGACTACATCCTCGTCACGTTTGTGCTGTACCTGACCGGCGTGCGGCCGCACCTAGTGGCCGCGGGCGATAACATGAGGATACCATTCTTTGGGTGAGTGTGCCAGATGATCACTTCGACTACATCCTCGTCACGTTTGTGCTGTACCTGACCGGCGTGCGGCCGCAGCTAGTGGCCGCGGGCGATAACATGAGGATACTATTCTTTGGGTGAGTGTGCCAGATGATCACTTCGACTACATCCTCGTCACGTTTGTGCTGTACCTGACCGGCGTGCGGCTGCCGCTAGTGGCCGCGGGCGATACATGAGGATACCATTCTACAATGTATACATACATAGACGATCGTAGCACACGCCTTTTTCCCGAAAAGGGTAGGCAGAGCCTCAAATGGGCCTCTTTTCACTGTGGGTTGCACCATCGTGGATTATAGACGGGACAAGTGGTGAGCTCATCGCCGCCATTGCTTCCGACGACTGACTCAGCTAACGCTTTCTTCCAGTAATAACACATTCCTTTAATAAGCTAGCAGCCAGGACAAATCTTATACCAACGAATCTTACAAATAAGTCCGGGTAATCCGGTTACGACATCCACGGGAGGAGATGTAAATTAATCCAAAATGTTATTGCAGATGGATCCTGCGTGGCTGCGGTGCTTTCTACATCAGACGACGAGTGGAGGGCTCCGACAACACCGGGGATGAGGTCTACAAGACTGCACTCAGGTAACTCACCACCAGCTTTTCCCAAAGTGGGCGATAACGTCCCCTTGTGGGCGCTGCAGGCCTAAGGGGGGGGGGGGGGTTGTGGCTTAGGTCATTTTCGTAGATAATAAACCGCGGGCAATCTGGTTTTAATTGGGAACCCCTGCTTTAAGAGTTCCATACCCAAAGCAAAGGGTAAAACGGGACCCTACCTATTACTAAGACCTCGCTGTCCGTCCGTCTGTCACCAGGCTGTATCTCATAAACCGTGATAGTTAGACAGTTGAAATTTTCACAGATGGTGTATTTATTTTGCCGCTATAACAACCAATACTAAAAAAGAGAATAAAATAAATATTTAAGGGGCTCCCATACAACAATGTTGTTTTTTTGCTCATTTTTGCTTGATATTGATAACGGCAACAGGTAGACGCTTGAAATATTCACAGGATATTTACTTAGTTACATATTCACTTTAAACATAAATAAGTAAATTATAATAAAACAAATAATTAAGGGGGGCTCTCATACAACAAACGTGTTTTTTTTGCCGTTTTTATAGATAATGGTACAAAACACTTCACGCGCGAGTCCGATTCGCAATAAGGCTGTTTTTTATTTTTAATACATTATATAATGCTTGACATTTCACACAACATATCTAGCCCCAAGCTAAGCAAAGCTTTTGTTATGGGTACTAGATAACTTATATACTTAATACAATACATTACATATATATATATATATATATATATATTTGCTATTATACGAAAATACCCAGAAACACCTGAACAATTATCTGCAGGTTGTACAAATATTTGTTCCGAGGCGGGAATCGAACCCGCAACCTCCTGCGTCGCAGGCGAACCTCCGCCCGCCGCGCCGCAGAGTTCGTCTAAACTTTTCATAGTTTAATTTGTTTTATTTATACTGTTTTCAGGTCGTACATTCTGAACAGTTTGTCTGAAAATAACAATCTGGAGTTCTTCATCGAAGGCGGACGCACCAGGACAGGGAAACCGCAGCCTCCTAAAGGTAATCATCATTACCATCATCATCATCATCATCTCATCACCAGCCTCTTAAGAGGCATAACAACACGATTAGGTACATAATGATTACTTTACCAATATGACTACTTTTCCAAAAATTACTCTTTTCATTATGAAAACAGTTAAATCCCGTCACTATCTAACTCAGTATAGTTCAGGTAAGTTAAAAAATGACAGAATAGCGCTCGCGCTACGAAAAGTGAACGAAAATAACGAACAAGTAATTCATTTTGTAAAAATTAAAAAAACCCTCATATCAATGAAACGTCTGAACCGATTTTGATCAAACATAGCTGAGAACACTCCCGACAAATTCACCTTTCAAACAAAAAAAAAACGAAATCCGTTCATCCGTTCGGGAGCTACGATGCCACAGACAGACACACACGCACACACATACACACGCACACACACACACACACACATACACACAAACACACACACACACACACACATACACACAAACACACACACACACACACACACACACACACACACATGTCAAACTTATAACACCCCGTCGTTTTTTCGTCGGGGGTTAAAAACAGTATTTAAACAAATATTTGCTATGTATGAATTTAAACAAATATGTGTTATTACTGGAAGAAAGCGTTAGCAGTCAGTCCTGGGAAGCAATGGCGGCGATGAGTAACGACCACAACATGACGATGAGAATAACAACATTATCTAGCATTAATCTAGGCATAGGCAGAGGTTACCGCTTAACATCAGGTGGGCCATCTGCTTGTTCCGTCATTCAACTAGTATAAAAAATAAAATAAAAAAAAAACTTTCTCTTCAAAGCAAGACTAAATTTTAAACTCTGCGTTGTGTTTGTGGTTGTCTTTTGAGAACCTTTATCGCCCAACAGCTATCAGTTCTGCCAGCTATATGGCCTGTCCATTGCCACTTCAACTTGCTAATTCTGAGAGCTATGTCGGTGATATTAATTCTTCTACGGATCTCCTCATTTCGTATTATATCAAGTAGTGAAACTCTGAGCACAGCTCTCTCCATAGCTTAATTATAAAGCGAAGTATTAAATACAGTTGGATATTTTCCCATGCATACTTGGATACCGCAGGAAACACACTGGGTATGTATTCCATATAGAACAATAATAACAAATAATAAATAAATAATGCTGGACAGTTCACACAACATTATCCAGCCGCAAGCTAAGCAGAGCTTGTGTTATGGGTACTACGTAAATGATATACTTAATACAATACATTACTTAGATAGATATTATTTATATACATAGAAAATACCCAGAACACCCTGAACAATTATCTGCAGATCGTAGAAATATTTGTTCCGAGGCGGGAATCGAGCCCGCAACCTCCTGCGTCGCAGGCGAACCTTCTCTCGCTGCGCCACAGAGGTCATTACTACATTAACATCCAGTTTGAAACCTTAACTGTTACTGAGTGAGTGAGCGCGTAACACATCGACCCCAAAATTAGAAGAAATTTATAAGATATCGCCTTTATTTAAGGCGATATCTTATAATTTTGGGGTAATCAAAAACTAAACTTGTGTAATCGTAGAATTATGTTGTCTCATTCTAAATCTAGTACAAGTTTTACCCAAAATATAAGTCCGATCTACTGTTTTCGTCTGCGAAGAAAAGCGCAGACTTATATACGACAGTAGCCGAACGTATAGTATAGCTCTGACCCGCTGTATTGCTCTGTCCTGCTCTCATCTAGAAGTCGAACGGCCGCGATTTTTCCGCGAAATACTTTAAACAATAACAGAGTAAGATTTTGTACCATAAATAGTGGGGTTAAAAGATTTTAGCGCGCGATTGCTACTGCTAGAAAAAAGGTTCCCGCGCTATAGAAAATGGTCTACGGCGCAGGTACATCGGGGCGACTTATATTTTGTGTAAAACTGTACGTATCTCTTTCCAGCCGGTATCCTCTCTGTGATAATGGACGCATACCTCGACGGTACGATCGACGATGCCCTACTAGTGCCCGTTACCCTTAACTACGACAAACTAGTAGACGGCAACTTCGTGCGCGAGCAACTCGGAATGCCCAAACAAATGGAGACCTTCTGGTCGGCGCTGACCGGCATTTGGCGGACTTTAAACACTAACCACGGGAGCATACGAGTGGATTTCAATCAGCCGATGTCTCTTAAGGTATAACGCAAAATTACTAATCTTAGATTTGATTTCCGACTAAACCAAGTACAATATTCAAATTAAAAATTAGCGTATCCACGCTAATTTTTAATTATACATTAATTTTATTAATACATTATAATTCCATACATAATCCATTATCCAATATAATCCAATGGGGTACCAGATACACGATAAGACAATGTTTCTTCAATAGAAAAAAAAAACAAAGTTACGTCTATTTTTTGCCTAGATTCGATTGTTTATTAAAATGCATATTAAACAATTGGGTAAAAATTAGATAAATAAAATGAATACAACGAAACCGAGGATGAAGGGGTTTTGTAAAATTATCTATATTTTACGAGATATTCAATAAAAACCGCTTTTTCAAGCGTCGCGACGCGTTTTTTTTGTATGAAGATTTCTGCCTGGTGTTGGCGCTATCCTGCCTGGTGTTGGCGCTATCTTAACATACATATTTTGTTACAGGAATTAGTAACATCATTTCAAAAGTATCAGCACTTCAAAGCGCCCATCGAGAGCCCCCTCTCCCCCCCTAACAACAACCTGGCAATCAACCTGGACAAGCAGATCCTATACAACCACAGCCACTCCAGTCTCTATGGCGCTGACGTCAGCTCAGACTACAAGATGATGGTCGAGGCGATCGGACGACATCTTGTCTATGGTGAGATTAAATAATAATAAAAAAAAACAATTGGAGTTACTTCCAACTATTCTCAAGTAAAATCACCTCAGTGAGGATTAGGAGTTTGCATTACAGTTTTACCCAAAATATAAGTCCGATCGACTGTTTTCGTTTGCGCAGAAAAGCGCAAACTGATATCCGACAGTACCCGAACGTATAGTATATGTACTTATATTATATAGCATTATTTTTAGCGAAAACAGACACGCTATAAAAATTTGTTTGTTATAAAACGTTTACTATAAACAAGATAATAAACAATTAATAATATTTTTAGACTTACTTGATAACTGAAATAGACACAATCACGGCGTTATGTTTTTTGAATATTTTGAAAGTATAATTTTTCCCGTAAGAAATTATTAACTACTTGTTTGTGCACGACGCCTGCAAGCGCGAGCGAGATGGCACGATGGTTGCCGCGTGCGTTGAAGCGGTCATACTTTTAAATTGTGCTATTTAGTATTTCGTTTTTTTTGGTATTCAAAACCTTTTAATGAATTAGTGATCACAACCAATCTACTGTTATGTAACAAGTCAAGAGTGACGCACAATTCAAAGCTCTAATCCATCCTGTTGTTCATTATAGACGCAGCGCAAGCCACAGCTCTGATGTGCACGAACATAGTCTCGTACGTGCTACTGACTGAACATAGGCGCGGATGTACCGCTAAGGAGCTAGCGGCCAGTGTGGAGTCTCGAGCCAACTCGTTGAAGAGTCATGGACGCGATCTGGGATACTCCGCCACCAGTCAACAGGCGCTCAGACACGCTGTGAGTACCCTTAGTTATGACACAGCGCTAAGAGCTAGCGGCCAGTGTGGAGTCACGAGCCAACTCGTTGAAGAGTCATGGACGCGATCTGGGATACTCCGCCACCAGTCAACAGGCGCTCAGACACGCTGTGAGTACCCTTAGTTATGACACCGCGCTAAGAGCTAGCGGCCAGTGTGGAGTCTCGAGCTAACTCGTTGAAGAGTCATGGACGTGACCTGGGATACTCCGCCACCAGTCAACAGGCGCTCAGACACGCTGCGAGTACCCTTAGTTATGACACCGCGCTAAGAGCTAGCGGCCAGTGTGGAGTCTCGAGCCAACTCGTTGAAGAGTCATGGACGTGACCTGGGATATTCCGCCACCAGTCAACAGCCGCTCAGACACGCTGTGAGTACCCTTAGTTATGACACAGCGCTAAGAGCTAGCGACCAGTTTGGAGTCTCGAGCTAACTCGTTGAAGAGTCATGGACGTGACCTGGGATACTCCGCCACCAGTCAACAGGCGCTCAGACACGCTGTGAGTACTCTTAGTTATGACACAGCGCTAAGAGCTAGCGGCCAGTGTGAAGTCTCGAGCCAACTCGTTGAAGAGTCATGGACGTGACCTGGGATACTCCGCCACCAGTCAACAGGCGCTCAGACACGCTGTGAGTACCCTTAGTTATTACACAGCGCTAAGAGCTAGCGGCTACTGTGAAATCGGATGTTAAATCTTTTGCGGTTAAAAACCGGTTTGATATCAGCCAATGACGAGGATAGACCCACTTGGCCGTCCATCAATCTCTTCGTCAATCGTCAATTTACCCGATCCCCAACCTGGCAACAGCCCAAGCCGAGGTCCGTATCTAAGTGGAGCCTTTTCCTCGTTGCCCCAACCTAACTTTAACCGGTTGAGCTTCATCTGCGCTTCCCAAAAGCTCGGTAAAGAAGTAGTGACCTCAGACGGTCAGCTGCATTAAAAGTCAATAAATAAATCAAAAAACGCTTTAGATTCTCTGTCTTGCATTTAATTTTTCTTAATGTAATGTATTGATGTTTGTGTTTTCAGTTGGAGATGCTGGGGCGAGGTCTCGTGCGGAGGGAGGGGAGCGGAGACAAGCAGATCATCCGTCCCCAGCTCAGCATCGCGGCGTCCTTGGAGCTCTCCTACTACTCCAACACCGTGGGCACGCATTACGCCGCCGACGCCATACTAGGTTAGTGGCCTTCTACCGGACAATCATTGACCTCAAAGTGGACTCAAAGGACCTCATGTCAGCGCTCAAATAGTGTCCGAACCAAATGAGAGACAAAACGCATCAAGATGGTCAATTCTGGCAAGTTTTTAAGTCATGTAGTCGTGACGTCTCCGTATCAACCTACGCAGTGGGATCTGACGCTTATTAATCACGAGCTTCTAATACTCATTTGTTTGTTATTCACTGGTTACAGCGACGGCGCTAGAGACTGTCATCCGGGAGCCGAACGCAGACGCAGACGTCATCTACCACTCGGAGCTGATGGAGGCCGCGTTACAGCTGAGCGAGGTGCTCAGCGCAGAGTTCATACTGTGCGCGCCGTGCCAGCGGATAGAGGAGCGACTGTGCGACGCCGTGGACAGTCTAGTGGACACCGAGCTGATCACTAGGATCCAGGTACTATAGCACCCTGCTTACTGTGACACTCGGACCTGATGGAGCCGCGTTACAGCTGAGCGAGGTGCTCAGCGCAGAGTTCATACTGTGCGCGCCGTGCCAGCGGATAGAGGAGCGACTGTGCGACGCCGTGGACAGTCTAGTGGACACCGAGCTGATCACTAGGATCCAGGTACTATAGCACCCTGCTTACTGTGACACTCGGACCTGATGGAGCCGCGTTACAGCTGAGCGAGGTGCTCAGCGCAGAGTTCATACCGTGCGCGCCGTGCCAGCGGATAGAGGAGCGACTGTGCGACGCCGTGGACAGTCTAGTGGACACCAAGCTGATCACTAGGATCGTTGGTATAAGATCTTTCCTGGCTGCTAGCTTAATAAATAATTTATTACTGGAAGAAAGTGTTAGCCGAGTCATTCGTGGGAAGCAGTGGCGGCGACAAGCTCACCACTTGTCACGACTATAGTCCCATGATGGCGCAAGTGCAACCCACGGTGAATAGAGGCTCATTCGGGGGAAATGGCGTGTGTCTTTGTATATATGTATGTATGTATTCCATATCTGACTTCTCCGTCCTTTCGTCGTTGCTGAAGATCTTGACTCTTTTGATGTCTATTCACTGTTTGACTCTATCAGTGTCAGTCAGTTTCCTGATGGAGACTGGCATCCCAGATGCTCCAGACACTTAATCCCATCTATCGTTTGGGTTTTCAGGTGCTGCCACACTGCTGTTTAAATATGTTTACAAACATTTTCGAACACTAATACATATTACTAACAAATACAAATTAATACCTAACAAAGTAAACATTTTTAAACAGCAGTGTGGCAACACCTTTCGTCGTGTATGTATGTAAAAATGTTTGTTTGTTTCGCAGCCCACTGACGCGTTAGAAGAGGAGCGCTGGTCGCGTCGCTTCGCCGCGCGACTCGAAGAGGAAGCCGACGAGGAGCCGCGCGACCCCACCAGGAACATCAAGTACAGGATCAATACAAGCGACTCAGCGCTCGCTGAACGGTGAGTGTCCTCTCATTAGTCGACCGCACCAGGAACATCAAGTACAGGATCAATACAAGCGACTCAGCACTCGCTGAACGGTGAGTGTCCTCTCATTTGTCGACCGCACCAGGAACATCAAGTACAGGATCAATACAAGCGACTCAGCGCTCGCTGAACGGTGAGTGTCCTCTCATTTGTCGACCGCACCAGTAACATCAAGTACAGGATCAATACAAGCGACTCAGCGCTCGCTGAACGGTGAGTGTCCTCTCATTTGTCGACCGCACCAGGAACATCAAGTACATGATCAATACAAGCGACTCAGCGCTCGCTGAACGGTGAGTGTCCTCTCATTAGTCGACCGCACCAGGAACATCAAGTACAGGATCAATACAAGCGACTCAGCGCTCGCTGAACGGTGAGTGTCCTCTCATTTGTCGACCGCACCAGGAACATCAAGTACAGGATCAATACAAGCGACTCAGCGCTCGCTGAACGGTGAGTGTCCTCTCATTAGTCGACCGCACCAGGAACATCAAGTACAGGATCAATACAAGCGACTCAGCGCTCGCTGAACGGTGAGTGTCCTCTCATTTGTCGACCGCACCAGGAACATCAAGTACAGGATCAATACAAGCGACTCAGCGCTCGCTGAACGGTGAGTGTCCTCTCATTTGTCGACCGCACCAGGAACATCAAGTACAGGATCAATACAAGCGACTCAGCGCTCGCTGAACGGTGAGTGTCCTCTCATTTGTCGACCGCACCAGGAACATCAAGTACAGGATCAATACAAGCGACTCAGCGCTCGCTGAACGGTGAGTGTCCTCTCATTTGTCGACCGCACCAGGAACATCAAGTACAGGATCAATACAAGCGACTCAGCGCTCGCTGAACGGTGAGTGTCCTCTCATTTGTCGACCGCACCAGGAACATCAAGTACAGGATCAATACAAGCGACTCAGCGCTCGCTGAACGGTGAGTGTCCTCTCATTTGTCGACCGCACCAGGAACATCAAGTACAGGATCAATACAAGCGACTCAGCGCTCGCTGAACGGTGAGTGTCCTCTCATTTGTCGACCGCACCAGGAACATCAAGTACAGGATCAATACAAGCGACTCAGCGCTCGCTGAACGGTGAGTGTCCTCTCATTTGTCGACCGCACCAGGAACATCAAGTACAGGATCAATACAAGCGACTCAGCGCTCGCTGAACGGTGAGTGTCCTCTCATTTAAGGTGGTTGCTTTCGCTTGCGGAGCGAAATAATTTTTTTTTCGTGTTTTTTGCTAATCACATCTCATCAACACTTCTTCAGATATCGAAAACTATGTTTCCATAGTATAACATTGCTATGTTATATGCGGTAATATAATTACCGGCAACATAGTTTTCCCTATCTGAAGAAGTGTTGATGAGCTGTGATGAGCAAAATACACGAAAAAAAATTAATTTCGCGCCACAAGCTAAAGCAACCACCCGGAAAAGCTTAACGCAGTTACATTGGGTTTGTTCCATATTTTTTTTTAACTGCAACTTTTTTCAAATTTCATATTAAATTAATGAAAGTCTAATTACACACTAATAATGATTTCCGTCACATGAATATTTCAGTCGGTCACAACGTACGCACGTACACAGTGCGTTTTACAATGGTACATTTTACGGAGGTACTTTTTACTATGTAATTCTGGATGTAATTTCTAGAAGACAAAAAATCCCCCCGTATTCGCCCGTATTAAGCCACTAAAGGGCGGTACCTAAACAAAAAAAATGCAAATGTTTGTTTACATCAGCTGCAATTAAAAAATCGAGCCTAGAATAATAATAATATATACGTAGTATATTTCACAATGGAAATGCATTTTATAATTGTACATTTAAATATACAGGTCTAGCTCATAACTGAGTCAGTCCCTGAGGTATGGGAGCGGTACGGGGGGGTCCGTCTCTGAACACTTCAGTGTTCAAAATAAAGCGTAACGAAACACCCCTCCCGTACCGCTCCCATACCTCAGGGACTGACTCTGTTAAGCGACCTGACCTGTAATGCATTTTCCTAGTAATTATTAACTGTAATTTTCCAAATTTGAATGATTTACTAGAAGATGTTGTTACTGCCAAATCAATAAATGCTTTCAAAATCAAATTGGATATCTGGTTGCGAACGAACAAACTGTTAACATTAAAAGACATTAAAGTGTAATCAGTGCAGCGAGTGAAACTAAGACATTTCAACACTCTGAAATAGACACATCAGCGAAAGCTGCTCTTCTATAATTTTAAATAATAATAATAATAAACTACTCCTGGACTCGGTACGCATAGTCAGGAGGTTCCTCTCTCTGCAGCCCTAGCCCCCGACCGTTTGGGCCTCGCTCCGCGGTCGGTGGTTCCCCGTTTAGATTTATATTTTTTACTATAATGTTTTTTTATACTATTTATTTTTTGTAGATAGTATTCCTTTATAGTCTATTATAGATTTTGAATAAATAAGTGAGATAATAATAATATCGCTTGCATGTTTCCAGGCGGCGTCTCCTCCTGACGCTGCGGCCCCTGCTGGAGGCCTACGCGGCGACGTGCGGCTGCCTGGAGGCCGGCTCGCAGAAGCACATGGCCAAGCGCGCGCTCGACTCGCTCACGGACGACTACTCGCAGAACAAGATGCTATACGGTATGTCGTCATCATCAACAATCAAACAAAGACTAACTACCTAGTCAGACAACTCTCACGCATAATGGTCCGCCCATAGAGTTCGAATGCGGAAAAGGGAGTTCTTTAACATTAACATCATCAACGTATCAAATCCTCAACAACCCGAGGTCACTCCGCCAAGCCTGCAAAGACCCCAGGAAACTTCTGTACTTCTGGACGGAGTTAGGCTCTACCCAGTCAGACAACTCTTACGCATAATGGAACACCCATAGAGTTCGAATGCGGAAAAAGGAGTTCTTTAACATTAACCACAATCAGAACTATAGTTGTCATAATTGTCCTTGGTGGGCAGTATGTTAAACGTCTATCATTCAATTGTGTATGATTCTATCTGTGAGATAATGCATTGTCAATGGTAGAGGTTACCGCTTAACATCAGGAGGGCACAAAATTTGTCCGTCATCACCGCAGTTAAAAAACAATGTGTAACCTTGGTAAACAAAATAAAAGCTCCATAATTTCAGGTGAGGCGGTATCAATCGACGCCATCAGGAATTGCCTGCGTTTGCTGAGGCAGTGGGGCGTTATCGAGATGTACAGCGCAGAGCGCGAGCGCAGACTGCGCATCCTGCCCCCCTACGACGACGAGCCGAGTCTGCGCGAAGTCTGCCGACACGTCACGAGGTTCAACGTGCGCACTCCGCTCTTGCAGTAACACGTGTATTCAATACCCGAAAGGTATAGCATTGAGAGCCCATTGTAAACCCTATTAGTACAAGCTCTGAATTTTGATGAGACACGACATAAGGGGTATGCCGCTAATCTTAGATTGGATTTTTAACTGACTAAATCAAGCACAATATTCAAATTAAATAAATAAATGGATACTACATTATAATTCCGAGGGATCACTGTACCAGAAAGTGATAAGACAATGTTTTCTCCATAGAAAAAAATCCCAAAGTCACCTCTAACTTTTGGCTAGATTCGATTGTTTATTAAAATGGTGCATATTGTTGGGTTCAAAATTAGTTAAATAAAATCAATATAACAAAGCAGAGTGTTTCTTGTAAGGGTTTTGTAAAATGATGTATATTTTACGAGATATACAAAAACGGCGATTCCGAGCGGCGCGAGCCGTTTTATTGTATGAAGACTCTGCCTGGGGTTGGCGCAGTCTTATGAGGAGCGTACTGCGAGAACGCTTCAGCACTCCGCATACAAACCAAGTTTGCTCCTATTTTGGATATTATCACATCAAACTCCATATTTTTTTTCTAAATAATCAACACACTAATATCTAATCTACTGTTTGTAAATTTTGTTTTATTCTTAACCCTCGACGCAACAAGAGGGATTTTATAAGTTGACCGCTATGTGTCTGTAGCACCGCAGTTCTTAAACGGGTGAACCGATTTGAATGCGGTTTTTTTAAATTTGAAAGCTGGTTTTTTATTTATGTTTCTTAGACATAGGTTCAGCCGTTTCATTATGCTGGGGGTTATTTTTTTTTATTTCTTGTTTTTGTTTATTATTTGGTAACCATATATGTTATAAGAAACTAACGCACCGTGGGTCTAGATAATAGTGTATTGATCATGTGTACACAATTCCATGGAGTTTGATGAGATAATATACAAAACAGCAACAAACTTAGGAGTAAAGTTAGTTCGCGTACACAACGGCTCAGGCGCGTTAGAAATAAAAGCATATCGTAATTTTTTTCTCAAATTGTTTTACAATTTGCGGAGATATCGGTGAACAAACATACGGTAAAACATAAAAGCACCTTTTCTGAAGTCAGTTATAAGTTAGACTCAACCATTCCGAGCGTACTCTGATCCAAGCTTACTCGTCCGAGCACACTGTTATCGTGAAAACGCAGCTTAAGGTAGCTATATTAGTAAGGCAAGGACACCATGTGTAATAATTTAGACAATTTGAAACGTGTTCAACGATTATGTATCAACGAAATTAAGGGGACAATGAAAACTGTTGAGGAAAGTGTGTTAGGGCATCTTTGACCATGCATCGGCAGATAAGTGACAGGTTGTTGACAGATCTGTCAAAGCTTCGCAATGACCGATTACCAGAAAGGGATTAAGTCTGCTATTTTTGAAAGAAACGTCATTTTTATTATTATTTATATTTAATGTGTTTTTTCGAGTTATTTCGTGTAATTTTGGTGGCATTTTAACCAGTGTATATTGGATAAATAGCACATGTGTGATGTAGATAATGAGTGTATTGCGTGTCTTTTCGAAATGGTGGATTTTTCCCTGTAAAACCTCAGTTTTTCTGCCACCATTTAAACTGGGTTATGACTTGACAGACTCTTATCGACTTAACTATAAAAAATATAATTATATCTCTTGACATTGGTGAAATTGTTTGGAGCATTCCTCAGAAGCCATTATAAGAAGAGAAGAAGAAGACCGCTTACTTGTCTTTACTTGTCGATCATGGGAGAGGGCCTTTTGCAGTTATCCAGTGATAAGAACTTTCTAAATTTTCAATTGTGATTTAGTTTATAAGTATTCGACAAAACCACTTAGATCTAGTTATCCATTCTCGATAGTACAATGTTATGATGTTGTATGATTATTGTTGAAGCGGGCGTATTTTGTAACCAACTTAGTATAATAACGTTAAGCTTTAGATAGAACTTTTATACTTCAAAAAATTAATAATTTTGATAAAACGCATAAATTGTTGTGATAATTTTTTGAAGTACAAAAATGTGTGGACGGGTCGTCATATTTATTTTCGTTGGGTCATTAGTATAAAGTATATGTAAATAATGCCTTAGGAGTTGACCCACAAAACTATTTGTAAGAATAGAAAGGATCTTTATAGACCAATATGTAATCGAAATTTGTAGTAAAATTTACCTTTTTACGTGCAGATATTATTCAAATACTTTCGTGACTGGGATGCATGAAAGGAGCCTCTACGAGGCGTGACTCCTTTCACCTCACTGGTTCCTTCTGAATCGGTCATAAGGGTTCATTGACCTAATGCACCGTGACCAAGAAATAGCCAGTGATACGACTAATTAATGATAGTGACCAGGTATGGCGTACATGGTATACCTTTAGCTATATAATGTTGTTTTGTATTCAATAGTCGCTTAAAGTAACAGTAAGACAACCTACTTTGTTAATTTAATAGTACCCATTTTTTAAGTCAAATGTTCAATGTTCTAACTTCTCTTTTGTATTGGAAAGCTCAAAGATCCAAATATACTTTAGTATTTATTTATAATATTAGATATGTGATGGACAGGTTAGATATTTGAGGTTATTTTATGTAAATAATCATAAATTATTGTAGATAGACATCCTGACCAAATAACTAAGCCGGGAGAAAATATTCCGTTGCGTGTTTTTGGTAAAAAATGCATTAAATGCCAACTATGGACCGTGAGACGCGCGTGATTTAAGATTAACAAATCTTTTGAGAAATTTTTACCTTGTAAGTATAGACAAGTGGCAATGGAAGCGTTAGCACGCGGCTGTAGGCCACCGTCAACCGGCCCCAAAATAGCCATAGCGAATGGCAATAGGGAATTTTTTGACACACGCTGTTCAAAACTTGGAAACTTAAAAAAATAAAGGTTTAGGTCAAGAATAGTTAATTAACTATAACTCAGGGTGGCGGGCGCAATGGAATACCAGTTAGGGCGCGTCCTAAGTGGACGTGACCTGTGGGGTAATGCATTGTTATACAGGCAGCAGTGGTTACCGCTGGTGGGCTATATGCTTATTACGTCATAAAACTGACATTGATTGAGCAATTAATTTGTCACTTTGTAATAAACGTGAAGAAAACCGTCTATTCCCACTTGTTCTGTTGAGCAGTTCTGTCGGCAGAACACCTGGGTTTTTTTTTCCATTGGTTCTGTGACTAAACAACAAGTAACGACTGAGGAGGGAAGAGGTCGCATATATAATTAAAAGGTGGCAATAAAATGTGCCCGTGGTCCTCCCAGGTGAACTGAGCAGGTGGACCACGGCCTCTGTCCGATAATATTGAATCTATGGTAATATCTACAACTGCTAGCTGCCACAGCGAGCGCTAACAAATGAAGAAATGTCACATAACAGCGCTCGTGTCATACAATTAATTCCAAGAATGTTGCGTTTTATATTTTCGCTAACGCTTCGATTTCAACTTGTCTAGTTGCGGGTTAACGTTCCCAGCTACAACACAAGCATGTTCTTTAAATGTATGGCTGGGCCATTGGACTCTACGATACCTTTTATATTTCGATACTTTACGTGTAAGTTAAATTGTTAAGCTCCTTTGTACTACAGAGTCAAGAACGTAAAAGATTGAATAAAGCAATCGGTTAATATAAACGTGTTTTATTTTATTTCGGATAACAAAGTATAAAATTATAGAACTAAACATTACACTCTTATTCTAATTAGAAGCTGGATATTTTAAAGGCACTAAGATGCTTGCTAAGGCATAATGTTTTCTAAGTAAGGCACTCTGTTCTTGCTCAGGCACTCTTGTTAAACGGGCACTTGCTAAGACGCTCTGTTTTTAGCAAGGCACTCTTGTGAAACCGGCACTTGCTAAGACGCTCTGTTTTTAGCAAGGCACTCTGTTGTTAAACGGGCACTTGCTAAGACGCTCTGTTTTTAGCAAGGCACTTGCTAAGACGCTCTGTTTTTAGCAAGGCTCTCTGTTGTGTTAAACGGGCACTTGCTAAGGCGCTCTGTTTTTAGTAAGGCACTCTGTTGTTAAACGGGCACTTGCTAAGACGCTCTGTTTTTAGCAAGGCACACTGTTGTGAAACCGGCACTTGCTAAGACGATCTGTTTTTAGCAAGGCACTCTGTTGTTAAACGGGCACTTGCTAAGACGGTCTGTTTTTAGCAAGGCACTCTGTTGTGAAACCCGCACTTACTAAGACGCTCTGTTTTTAGCAAGGCACTCTGTCGTTAAACGGGCACTTTCTAAGACGCTCTGTTTTTAGCAAGGCACTCTGTTGTTAAACGGACACTTTCTAAGACGCTCTGTTTTTAGCAAGGCACTCTGTTGTGAAACCGGCACTTGCTAAGATGCTCTGTTTTTAGCAAGGCACTCTGTCGTTAAACGGGCACTTTCTAAGATGCTCTGTTTTTAGCAAGGCACTCTGTCGTTAAACGGGCACTTTCTAAGACGCTCTGTTTTTAGCAAGGCACTCTGTCGTTAAACGGGCACTTTCTAAGACGCTCTGTCTTTAGCAAGGCACTCTGTTGTTAAACGGGCACTCGCTAAGACGCTCTGTTTTTTAGCAAGGCTCTCTGTTGTGTTAAACGGGCACTTGCTAAGGCGCTCTGTTTTTAGTAAGGCACTCTGTTGTTAAACGGGCACTTGCTAAGACGCTCTGTTTTTAGCAAGGCACACTGTTGTTAAACGGGCACTTGCTAAGACGCTCTGTTTTTAGTAAGGCACTTGCTAAGACGCTCTGTTTTTAGCAAGGCACTCTGTTGTTAAACAGGCATTTGCTAAGACGCTCTGTTTTTAGCAAGGCACTCTGTTGTTAAACGGACACTTGCTAAGACGCTCTGTTTTTAGCAAGGCACTCTGTTGTTAAACGGACACATGCTAAGACGCTCTGTTTTTAGCAAGGCACTCTGTTGTTGAACGGGCACTTGCTAAGACGCTCTGTTTTTAGTAAGGCACTTGCTAAGACGCTCTATTTTTAGCAAGGCACTCTGTTGTTAAACGGGCACTTGCTAAGACGCTCTGTTTTTAGCAAGGCACTCGTTAAACAGGCACTTGCTAAGACGCTCTGTTTTAAGCAAGGCACTCTGTTGTGAAACGGGCACTTGCTAAGACGCTCTGTTTTTAGCAAGGCACTCTGTTGTTAAACGGGCACTTGCTAAGACGCTCTGTTGTTAAACGGGCACTTGCTAAGGCGCTCTGTTTTTAGCAAGGCACTCTGTTATTAAACGGGCACTTGCTAAGACGCTCTGTTGTTAAATAGGCACTTGCTAAGACGCTCTGTTTTTAACAAGGCACTCTGTCGTTAAACGGGCATCTGCTAAGACGCTCTGTTTTTAGCAAGGCTGTTATTAATCATGTGCTCTTTTTGACCTATAAATTATTTAATAAAGTTTGTTTTTACTTTCGCGGTCAATTATTGGCCCTGACGGATTATTTCTACATATTTCTTAATTTCAAAACAGCAGGCAGAGAACTATGCATTTCTAAACCTAGTTGAATCTCATATGGTGAATGAACATCTCAAAGAAGGCTGCCTTTTCCTTGTCCTCCCGGTGCTGCGCCAGGCTGATCTTCAGTCGTCGGCTGCAGGAGGCTGCGCAGTTCTTATGTTCCATCGTCTTCAGATGATCCACGGTCGCGTGCCAGGCTGGGATGATGACGTTGCAGAAGCCACAGTGAAACGTATCTGGATGAACCTAGAGGAGTAGGTCAATTAATAATCCACTAGATGGCGCTAGTAGAAACCATATCATCATCAGACGTAAGACGTCCACTGTTGGACGAGACCTCCCCCATATAATGCAATGAGGGATTTGACAGCAACAAGCTTGAACAAGCAAGTCCACCCGATGTTAAGCGATAATCTCTGCCTTTAAACAATGCATTACCACATAGGTCACGTCCACCTAGGACGCAACCTATATGGCATTTCATCTTTATGGCCCTGAGACATAAAGATGAAAAGTCTAATTAATTAATTTAATTTAATGTCTGTAATTTCACTGGCATACCTATACCCTTCAAACCGGAACACAACAATGCGAGCAATACTGCTTTGCGGCAGAAATAGTTATGGAAGTAGTACTTCCCCGGACAAACTCTTTAAAAAAAAAGCTCTACTACTACTAATACTAAAAGCAGTATTGGTGTTGAGTACTCAGGTGGATGCTGCTGCCCATCCATTCTGGTTTTTCAGTTTCTTGAATACCTGGAAACTTTTTTAAGTTTTATGCTAAGGTAATGCTGATTTGGGAAACTGCGTTCCATAAAACTTACAAAATTATTTAGGGGAATCGTACCACAAAAAACAGACCCGGAACTAATATTTGCAGATTATGCAAACATCTGACGACCTCTATGGCACGGCGGGCGAAGGTTCGCCTGCGACCCAGGAGGTTGCGGGTTCGATTCCCGCATCGGAACAAATATTTGTGCGATCTGCAGATATTTGTTCAGGGTGTTTCTCAGTATTTTCTATGTATGATAAAAAATATTGATCTATATAATGTATTGTATTAGGTATATCAGTTATCTAGTACCCATAACACAAGCTCTGCTTAGCTTGGGGCACAAGATAATGTTGTGTGAACTGTCCAGCATTATTTATTTATTTGTTCCGCGGCGGGAATCGTACACGCACCCCTCACTGGCTCCTAACCCGGAGGTCGTCAACAACAAACAGTCATACAAGTAATTCCCTCACCTCTCGAATGAACTCATTCTTCAAATTGGTGATAACCGGAATCTGTCGCATCCCCTTCTCATGTTGCATAGTCCCGCAATGCTCTCCCATACCATCCTCAGGCACGTTCATGGAACAAATATGGCACTTGTACTCTGCAAATCTATTCTTATTTTTCGTAAACATATGACAACTCTTCTCCGCAACACAGATCGTATCATTGATCACGGTATCGTTTTCAACGGTGTTATTAACCGTGTAGACAGATTTCACGAAGTCTTCCGTCAGTCTTTTATCGAGTTTAGTCTTTTTTGGGGCAGACTTGTTGGCAGATTTAGCTGTTCTGCTGATATGACCTCTACCTTGAACATGCTCCATCATGTTTTGTAAATTTGACGGGAATCTCATTGCGCATGTCGCACAGAATGCGTTTGTGTTTTGCGGTTCGTACGTTAGTTGATTATCTTTAGCGTATATCGCTGGGTCAGAGGATTGTTCTTTTTGGATTGACTTTACTGCTTTCTTTTCGGGTTTTGTTTCCTTTTCGGGTATTGCAGCTTGTTTAGTATCTATCGGTTGGGGGTTTGACTTGTCGTCTTTGTTTGTTTCATCCTTTTTGATCCCTTTGCTTACAAGCGCCACATTTCCGTTTTGGTCTACAATTTTCCCGTCTTTTGATTCAATCTTTTGCTCTTTTATTATTTTATTCTCCTTTTAGTACAATATAATTAAACAATTAGACATTGACCCGAACATTTGATATCACGAGCTAAAAAATGGTGGAAATTACAAAGAATAGTGTTCTGATTGATATCCCAAACTTCCCAAAAAAATCATCTGGGGGAAGTCTGCCATTTTGAATTTGTCGTGTTTTAAGCATAGCGGCTGAACCGAGCGTCTGATTGTTTTCGGCTGCAGTTCGTATAAACTACGGGACTCGGATATCGAAGAAGTTGAACCTCTGGCCGACGTGTTGGCATACAAACGGTAGATGAAATCAAATTTTGATGAACACATTTTTTTTGTTAATTGACTCTTTTGTTTCTTTTAGATCATGCATTACCGTCAATAAATTTCACCAGTAAGTGAACCACCAGTCAAGCTCCAGTGACAACCAACTTTTAGCCTGAATAATTATTACTTGTGTTGCTGCTTAGGCCCATATTTCATGCCTTGTGTTAATATTATATTCTTTATGTAAGTGAGATTTAAAAAAAGTGTTCTTTAATTTTTGTTATCATCTACCGTTTGCATGCCAACACGTCGGCCAAAGGTTCAATGTCGTCATGGATCTCCGAGTCACCGTAGTCCATACGAACTGTGCACCCGAATACAATCAGACGCTCGGTTCAGCCGCTATGCTTAAAACTCAACAAATCCAAGATGGCGGATTTTGCCCAAGATGGATTTTTTAGGAAGTTTGGGATTTTCATCAGAATACTATTCTACAACATTTCCACCAATTTTTAGCTTGTGATTTTAAATGTCATTTAACTTTTTATCTTATTTGAATGTACTATTTTTTGATGTTACCTTTTCTTTTGGGTGTTCCAAGTCATATTTCTTTTTTAGTTCCTGACATTGAATGTACTTTTGCTTGTGATTTTCCTCATTGAAATGATCTTCGAGAGTGCTGAGGGCTGGCACACAGTTGCAGGTTAGACATTGGAAGTAGTTCTTGTCAATCTAGAACATAAATAAATCATTTTCACTAGAAACGGGATATTTACCATGATTTCATGTTCATGGGAACATATAAAACTCAAAAATCATGGTAAATATCCCGTTTCTAGTGAAAATTATGTACATAACCATGATAGTTTCAAAAGTTATAAATAAATCAAGTCAAATATTATGGTGATGTAAATAAACTGATATAAGAAATTGTGGAATATCTATGAATGACAACGCAATAGGTCAAGGAAAAAATATAAACTAATTTAAAAATTATGAAAGCATAAACGTCCTTAATTCAATCCTCCCTAGCTTCACGCAGGTGACCAAGAAAGAACCAGTTACGCGATGAACGAACGAAAGGTTGAGGAAGTATACCTACCAACCACAAGTATGGTAGCTTGATGGGTTATGGTATTTGTTGTATCGTGACTCTTGATGTATGATGGGGCCTTAAGAAAATCACCGAACTTACACTAAGATAAAGAGTTATGGAATATTATATGGTGACTCTGGGTGGGGCCTTAAGAAAATCACCGAACTTACACTAAGATAAAGAGTTATGGAATATTATATGGCGACTCTGGATGGGGCCTTAAGAAAATCACCGAACTTACCCTAAGATAAACAGTTATGGAATGTTATATGGCGACTCTGGATGGGGCCTTAAGAAAATCACCGAACTTACACTAACATAAAGAGTTATGGAATGTTATATGGCGACTCTGGATGAGGTCTTCCGAACTGACCCTAAGATAAACAGTTATGGAATGTTATAAGGTGATTCTGGATAAGGCCTTAAGAAAACCAGTCAACTTACCCTCCGATAAAGATTATTATCTTCCTCAAATTCCACCTTACTCTGCAGCAGTTTCACTATATGTGCGCGTTCGATCATATGTTCATGTTGATCGTCAAACTCGGCGTTGCAAAGTGCGCACGCGTCGTCTGCGAAGCTGTGCCACGCGCTCTCGGAGATCAACACATCGTCGAATGCAGTGAGGACCGCGCCGGACTGCTTTAGCAGAGAGTTGCCTTTAACCACAAAATAATATATATTATTTTCAAATGCTATTTGCTTGAGACAGTATAAATATTGTAGGGTTTAATTTGTGTTTATCCAACTGTCCTTACTCTCTAATCTTGCGTCAACAAAGCTGTTTCTTGGATGCTCATGCTAAGCCTGGGGCAAGTTTAGACGGTACCTACGGTGCGACGGTCGGTCGTAGCAGGCATTTGCACGCTTCATAGCCCAGCTCGCTTTTTAGTTACTCGCCAACTCGTTAAAAAACTAGCTCCTCGCTAATGGTCGCCGGGACATAAGAAAGATAGATAGATAACTCTTTATTGATCCCCACAGAAACAATACAAAAATAACAATAACATATTTAAAAAAAGCAAAACAATGGGCGGCCATATCGCTTTGAGTGATCTCTTCCAGGCAACCTTTGGATTGAACGAAGTGAGCAAAGCTTCTGGCCGAAAGGGGCGAAGTTCCGGCGGTTCAAGGGCCGCCTGTCATGTGATTCCCCGGGCCGCGACGCGTCGGCGATCACACGTGTGTTAGATTAAGTTATAAATAAAGAGTTTTTATATGTATGTTAGTTTCTAAGGTATTTATGTTGCTATGGGCTTATTGTTTAGGTTTAGTGCATTTCTCAATAAGCCTGAAATAAAGATTTTGAATTTGAAAAGCTATAGTGGACGGCTGTACCTACAAAGCAAAATTATTCAAAAGTAATAAAGGATAAAAGTTCTGATAAACTGACCTTACATAATTCGAATACCTGTATACTTAAATATATACCAACATAACTATAACAATAAATATGAAAGAACACTACTTAATTATAACGCTAGGTAGATGTCACCGATAGGTAGTGATGTTTCACCTTTATCTATAAAGTGTGTTATGAGGATGCCCGTCTAATTAAAATCATATCATCGTAAAGTTCCTGGGTTTATCACGATATGAATACGAGTACCTTTGTTATGGTAGTGCGGTTTCTCAGCGATGTGCAGGTTCACCTTGGCCGCCGTGGCCATCAGCAGGCCGCAGTACTCACAGAAGTAACCCGCTTTCACCTGGAATTAGTTGAGAGGTACATCATATTAGTTAGGAGCTAGTCCAAACAATGCATTAGGCACATTATTTTGTTTCCTTTTTGATAGTAATTTGTGACAGATTACAAGCCTATCTCTGCTTATACTTGTATTAATACTAGCGACCCCCGAGTTATCAATACATATAAAATCGTGTCATGACTGACTGACTATGTGACTACCAAAGTCGTTTGTTTGTATGGTGAGGGCTCAAGCGCCCTACCAGAACACCCCTCCTGAGTAAACTCACATACATCTAGCTGGGTACATCATTATAACATACAACTTCTATAATTTAAACTAGTGGATGGTTTTTTTTTTTTTTTGCTGGACTTTTCACACTTCATTTTCTAGCCCCAAGCTAAGCAGAGCTTGTGTTATGGGTACTAGATAACTGATATACTTAATACAATATATTACATAGATAGATATTTGTTATTATCATAGAAAATACTCTTTATTCTTTATTGCACGCAAGAAAACACACAAAAAAACAGTAAGAGGTAGCGCACATGTACAGAGGCGAGTTTAACCCTAAAAGGAGTTTTCTACCAGCAAACCTTTGAGGCTAGAGAGAGGTGATTATAGAGGTAGGTTGGTGCAAAAAGTAAATTAAAATAGGAAACAGATTTAGAAATAAAATCAGTTTCCCAGAGAAATAATAATTAAATCGTAATAACAATAAATACAAATATCTATATATATATATATATATATATATATATATATATATATAGATATTTGTATTTATTGTTATTACGATTTAATTATTATTTCTCTGGGAAACTGATTTTATTTCTAAATCTGTTTCCTATTTTAATTTATATATACCTATTTATATCTATATAATATATATATACAATCTATAAAATAAACCTAACGTGATACATAAATTAATAGAATTAGATATAACATATATAAATATCAAATACATACTTTAATAAAGTTAAAAAGATAAATAGTGCTCTTTTGTTTTTCCTTTAAAGATAGAAACTGAAGGGCTGTTGCAAATCTCATGGGGAAGGGCATTCCAGAGCCTTACCGCATGAACGGTAAAAGAGCCGTGAAATGCAAAATACCCAGAACACCCTGAACAAATATCTGCAGATCGCACAAATATTTTTTCCGAGGCTTGAATCGAACCCGCAGCCTCCTGCGTGCCAGGCGAACCTTCGCCCGCCGCGCCACAGAGGTCGTCATCATAAATGAATGAAGTACTACTATTTTTCGTCATTTGCTGACGTTTTGAAACCGAGTTCAGAAGCCTCTTCATCAACAACTTCATACAACTTTTATTAGCATTTTCGCGTTTGGACACTACATACCTTCCTAATGCCATTATTTCCATATTTCTCCAAGTGGGGACAAGACAGCAGTCTCGCCCCGTGTTCCTCGGTCTCGATATGAGAGAAGGTTTGTTCCTCGCTCTCAAAGAAGCACTCGCACACCAGGCAATACGAGTTGATGTAGCCCGCGATGATGGCGTTCCTTTGAAACGTTGCCATTATCGCCTGTAAGGGAAATTGTTTTAAAAATGTCATGATAACAGAAAGGAAAATACTGAGAGAATTTTATTATTGGTTCCCTTACTTAGGCATTTGGGTGCTAAGTATGATTCAATTAAGTATATGTAGGTACTTAATTGAATCATACCTAGCACCCAAATGCCTAATCAATACTCTTCTTAGGCCATCAAAAATGTTAGGCCGGTGTCATACAGCTGAAATACTTCTAATACAGAATGTATTTTATCAAACCAAGTTTTAATATTACAATTGTCTACTTCACACATAATTTTTTCCAGATAGGTAGTTTTTTTTTTTTCTGCATTTATGACCGAACATGCTGATAGCCCACCTGATGTTAAGCGGTAACCTCCACCTTTAACAATGCATAGGGCATAATCACATAGGGCGTGTCCTGGGTCACGTCAGCCTAGGACGCGCCCTATTATGTGGCACTGATGAAAAGTCTTATGTGCCTGTAATTACACTTGCACCTTGCACCCTTCAAATTGGAACTCAGCAATGCATGCACTACTGTTTTGCGGCAGAAAAAGGTATGGTGGCAGTACTTCCCCAGACAAACTCTTTCACAAAAAACCTCTAATACTAGGTACTAAAATCGAGGGATCAATCAAGTGGATCAAGGGATTCGTCTGAAGGGTCCCAATCTAATGTTAACTACCTAGAAAAGAATGTTGTAGGCAATAAATTGATAATTTATAACGTAAATATACCTGCTGCAGAGTTGTGATTGTCTGTTCGTCACCAGATGTAAAGAGTAACAATTACAATGTAAAATTTTGTAGTAGGTAGAAGGTAGGACGGTGAAATTCTTTGAAATGGTTTATTTGTTTTATTTGTACTTACTTGTAGCTGCTCTACGCAGCGCGATTCTATCCTAAGTAATTGTAGCCACGCACCAAACTGGAAGACTGAACTGGCGACTGGCGATTGGATTAACTTCTTTCTGTTTTCCTGTTAGTAATTATTAGTTTTATCAGCAAAGCAAACGAAGGACGGAACGGAAGTCGTTCAACTAGGCCGCAATGCTATGCGTTCTTTCTACTCTACTACTAAGTAGGTAAGTAGTACGGTACGTAATGTACAATAAATTATGTATTATTCCGGTTTTTTTACGTACTACGTATTAAAATAGTATTTTTTGTAACCACAAAGCCACCGTCTAAACCAAATGAAAAACTTAAAAAGGGAGGGAATCCCCTCAAAATATAAATCACACAGAGGGGCAAGTCCGAGTTTACACACACCATCGTAACGATGATCGTAACGGCGAGTGTACGTGTATTCCGTAGTAACTAGCCATTAATCTGTGACGTTTTTGGCACAGATTAATAGCTAGTTATTATGGTATACACGTACGATCGTGTTACGTTCACCGTTACGATGGTGTTTGCAAAACTCAGACTCACCTCAGAGAACACTGCATAGAGAAAAAATTTGAACACTGCGCTCGACCACAGAACACGGCTCACACGGCTCCACCCATAGACGTAGAATTTTCGCTAGTATATACTAGAGCTTGGCTCCACGGCTCACACCACTATAAGTCCATGCTCTCACACCTCACACACATGGACTATTTCCATGGACGTAGTCTATTTCTACATATAGTATCTTTTTAACCAGAATTAATAGACCAATTTTCCCCACGAAGGGAAGAAAATTGATATTTCGGGTCTTGCCCTAGGCCTGACCTCTGAGATTACCTCTTCTATTTACAGTCACGATGTTGGTGTGTGTACCCATTACCTATCCCTTTCCCACTTACCAGACCTACTCTATTGCTGTCTCTTTCCTAAGCTGTAACAGTTGGCGGCTAGTAGTGGGCCGTGTAGAGGCACGCATGCTTCAGTACTCCTTGGCCGGCAAGTAATTGCCTCGGTCAGGCCTAGGGCAAGACCCGAAATATCAATTTTCTTCCCTTCGTGGGGAAAATTGGTCTATTTCGGATCTGTGCCTACGGCCTGACCTCTGAGATGTGTCTTGAATCTGCCGGCATGTAAGAACTACCTTAGTTTGACTGGTACAGCGTTCAATTAGTTATAGCGTACTGTGATGAGATAGGTAATATTTGGTAACACAAAAGAAAATAAAACAATTTTCTATCTTTAAGCATTTATGAAGCGAAGCTCTGCTTGAGAAGCAACAATTAAAACTTACAATATACTATTCAGATTGACCTTCGTCTAATCCTGTGCATTCATTGATAAAAATAGCATCAAACAAACACAAAATGAGATAAAACTTCTTGACAGAAACAAAAACACACTCAATATGGTAATAAACTAACCAATGGAAAATAATGACAACATCAAATTAAAATTACAACGGCACAAAAGATTCAGTAATCATTGTTTTATCATTACTATCGTCACATGGTGGCGACTTATCAATTTCTTTGTAGTAATGTTTAAAGAAATTGTCTGGTCCTTGCCAATTACCCTTCTTCAGTAGCTCGTCTAGTGGTACGCAATTATTAAATCTAAAAGTGGCCACTGCAGAACGAGTACTTCCTGCTCCCGCTTCAATACCGGCTGACAGCAAGGCTGTTCGCACCCATCCAGCTATTACTGAACGAGAAGCTGGTCCTGTCTTTCCTCGTGTGGTCACGAACAAGGATGGTATAATTTTTCCATCAGGGTGTCTTCTTTGATGGGACAACTCAATGTACAGTTTGATCCAATAAACAATGTTCCAAAGTTGTTCCTTATTCTTTATTAACTTCCATCCTGATTGTATGTATTTCGTCTTGTCCGTCTTCGATCCGTATTGTGGCCAGAAAATAACTTCATTTTCTGATTGCACTATAAAACCAGAATCTATTCTCAGGAGTGTCAAGTCATGCACTCTCCGTCCAGACGATAAAAGTAGTAGTATCGCTAGATGTCTAGAAACTTGAAAGAGGTTGCTTTCGTCTGGAGGATTGTGGCGTAACCAAGCTAACAATTTATTTATATCCCAGATTTTCGCTCGAGGAGCTTGAGGACTTGAGTTTGATATTCCTTTCAGGATATGCTTTATTAAAAGGTTGTTAGAAATTCTATCAACATATAGGGGGTTTGAGAAATTTGCGATGGTTGTCTTGTGAACACAAATAGTTCCGTAAGATAATTTTCGCTCACGATATAAATAACAAAGATATCGTGCTACATCTGTAGGATTTGGGTTATTTAGTGACACTTTTTTCTCTTTGGCCCATTGGCACCAGCTCTTCCATGCTGCTGAGTAAGTACCAAGAGACGACTTGCGCCATGACGTTTCAAGAACTTGTTTCTCCTTAGATGACCAATTTCTTACTAAATCGGTCCACCCCGTACTTTCCATGCTTCCAAGTATAAATCTTGTATCTTGGGAGGGGGACGATTCGTTTGAAGGTCCAACAGATGGTCTCGTAAATTCTGTATCGTGAAAGGTTTGTCTAGGGCTCTTTTCTTGAGCATTGGTCGCCAGAAGACATTCTCCCATCTGGGGATTATTAAAATAAAAGTTCCCTGACATTGGTTGAGATGTTGTAAGATTCTGGGTATCAACGGTGGAGGAGGAAATATCCATCCTAGTTTGTAGTTCCACCTTCTTGTGAATGCATTCACAAACTCCGCCTGCTGGCATGGATACTGCGTAACATATTTTGCGACTACTGCAGATGCCTGTGTTGCAAATAGGTCGATGCATGGAGTGCCCCATTTTCTGAATATGACTTGCAGAATTGAGTCCGACAGGTGCCAATCTGGCAAACTCTTGCCCCTTGATAGGTGATCCGATATCACATTGTAGTGTCCTGGTATATGTTCTATTTGTATTTCCATATTTTTTCGTTTTGCTAGATCTAGAATGTCGCCTGTCAATTTTAGAAGTTTCATGGATTTGGTTCCACCCTGATTCCTTAGATACGCCACGACTGTTTTGTTGTCTGACTGTATTAGGATACTTTTGTCCTGGAGTAGGTTTTGGTATCTTGACAGCATTTTGAAAACTACAAACATCTCTTTTTTGTTTATGTGCCATTTCCGCTGGGGAATAGTCCATAGTCCTGATATTAGTCTGTCTTTCAATTCTGCTCCCCAACCGGTGTTTGAGGCATCGGTGACTAGGTATATTTCCGGTTCCTTCACAATGATGTTTGAATTTTGATCTAAGTTTGCTATCCACCATTTTAACTCTTGTATGACATCCGTTTTTATTTTGAAGGGCGCATTGGGCTTGAATTCTGGTAAGTGGTTCACGGCTCTTTGTATTTTTCGGCAGTGCAATCGTGCTAGTGGTATCACGAATGATGCGAACTCCATCTTGCCCAATATTGATTTTGCTTGTTGCCAGCTCCACTTCTCGTTTTTCATGAGATTTTGGATTGATACTTCTAAGTTCAGTAACTTTTCCGGCGGTAGACTCTTTATATTTGATTTTGTGTTCCAGTTTATGCCGAGAAAAGTTATATCTGTCGTTGGATTTAATACAGACTTTTCCCAATTTATCATGAACCCTAGTGTAGCCAGGGTCTTTAGAACTATTGAAATCTCCTTTTTCAGCTTCAGTGGATTTTGATTTACTATCAAGAAATCGTCTAGGTACACGACTAGGCGAATGTTCTGTTTTCTGAGAAATTTGGCCACCCAGTTGGTGATTTTCGCGAATATTTGAGGTGCGGAGCTCAGGCCAAAAGGAAGTGCTGTTAATGCATAGGTTGTGTTTCGGTAGTGTAATGCTAGATAGCGCCAGTGTCTTTCTATTATAGGTACGTGGTAATAGGCCTGTGACAAGTCTATTTTGGTCATATAGTCTCCTTTCTGTAGGAAGAATTGCAGTTTTCGGTGATTGATCAGGCGAAATTTTTGTAACTTGACATAATTGTTCAGTCTTTTTAAATTGAATACTGGTCTCCATTTGCCGTCCGACTTTGGAGTAAGAAACATTTTGGACAGGAAACCAGTTTTGCAGGTTAACTTTGTTAATGTTTGTTCCTGGATCATTTTTGTTATTTCTCTGTCCATTTTTGGGGAGGCTGGTGTTTCGTATTTTTTTCGTAGTTTCGTCGATAACGGTGTTATTGGGGGTTTTTCCGAGAACGGGATCACGTAGCCTTTTATAATGCTTATGATAGATTTTGGTGCTCCGAGATTTCTCCAAGCTGCTACGTGGGTAGCAAGTTGTCCCGCTCGGAAATACTTGTAGTCAAAGATATCGCCGTCTTTCACCTGCACTCCTCTCCTTGAAGCTGTCGTGCTTTTGGTCCTTTGATGTTTGTGGTCTTTGGGTTTGAGGTCGCGGTTTGAATTCTGGTCTTTTAAATTTCTTGACTCCTTGAAATGATTTCTTGGTATTGTTGGAATCCCGAGGTTGCTTCCATTTGTTATTTTTTCCTGTGTAGTCAAGTACTGGTCGGCGAGGTGCGGGAGCGATTTTCGAGATACCGTGTGTCTTGATTGCTAGTTGCAATTTTTCTTCATCCCACAAATGGGTGCCTGTTGGTGGAATTTCCTCAAGAAACGATCGGTAGTACTTATTCTTTGGCTCGTATAACTTTCGCCTATATTCAATTATTTCTGCACGTTTTCCACAAGAATACTGCAGCAAATCATCGGATAGTGACCGAAATTCATTTTCGGCCATTAATGCCTTTTTTAAAGTGTCTGCGGCGTCTGGGTGCTGATCTGCCACTTTTTTTAGGGCTTCTTGGAGCTTCAAACGTTGTGCTAAAAGCCCGTGTGTAATTGTCCCGAATGCAGAATCGCATTTGCCCAGTAGGTCTTTTATCTGACTTGGGTAGGAATATTGTTGCAAAGTTGCATTCACTCGTAGGCAGTTAAAGACTGGTGATGCATGAAGTTTCTTTTGTGCCTCAGAGTAACGAATTTTATTCCAGGTTGTTTCACCAAGTCTTTGGCATTTCAATCCCTGTTCTTCAAGTATTGGGTTAGCTCTAGGAATAGCAGGCTCACTCTCTTTCGTGGAAGGCGAGAAAATATCCCAATTTTCGACCATCTCTTTTGGAGGGTTTTCAGAGGGAGAAACTAGTAGTGGACTAGGAGCTCGCCAGCTTGAAATTTCAGGTTCATTTTCGTTTTCTTTATTTGAGCTCATCATCTCAAAAAGTCTTTGCATCATGTCCTCCATTCGGTCCAATCTGGTTTCAGCGGATGATTCCTTTGGTGAATGCGAAGATGAGGACGATAAGCATTTGCGCTTAGGTGGACTTCTTTCAGGTGAAGTTGAGTAATAACAGACTCTCGCTGGACTTGGGTTTACGTTTTCGTCAGACGACGATAATTGTCGCCTGGGTCTCTTCCTTTTTATGGGTCTTGTCATATTAGCCCTTGTTTGACTATTTTCATCATGAGAAATCGATCTAGAATAGTTTCTTATTCGGTTTCGGTGTGATTCTACATCTGATGACAGGGCGTCTGAAATCCTTTCTCTTGAGCACACCGACGTTCTTAACGGCTCAACTGCTTTCCTGAATAGTTCTGCCTGTGTAGATGATCCTCGCAGTTTTGCTGCTACATGGTTTGGATTGGTAATAAGAGACCTGCAGATATCCCAGTCCAAAAGCTTAATCTTCATGTTTTTATAAGATTTCTCTCCAATTGTCTTAGCTTCAGGATAAAAAGCTTGCACAAGTTCCAATGTCGGGATGGCGAATCGTATTTTATTCAGAACCTTGTGATCGACTTTTCTGCCAAGAAGTTCTTCTTTAGACCAATCAACGACCTTCCAGTCTCTCCAACCATCTGGGAGACTCCTTTCAATTATGATTTTGACCTTGGCGAAAAGTTCTTCATCTTCTTCGTCGCTGTTTCTAGCGAAAAGTTCCCCCAATGTGACGAAATTTTGTGAAGTCGCCATCTGTCGGTTTTAAAAAGAAAAAACTCTTTAATAAAATGGTGGAACCAACGTTTTGGGACGCATACGGCCCTTTGAACAACGCGTTATCTGGTTGGACCAGATGCAGGCCAGTCGGGTCAGAAACTGCGTCCGGTCGGACCATATTCCGGGTAAGGTCGGATGAAACTCCGGGTCCGGTCGGATCAGACTCCGCGTCCGGTCGGGTCAGATGCCGCGTTCGGTCGGGCCAGATTTTGCGTCCGGTCGGGCCACATTTTGCATCCGGTCGGGCCAACTTTCGTGCATGGGCCAAGTTTCATGAGCGGTCGGGCCGGCTCACGTTTCTGAGATTTCAGATTTTAACCGACTGGGCTTGACCCGATATCGGAGTTTTACACATAGCAGCGCATTGGCTGTCGTGATGTATTTCTAATTACCTGCATCTGGCAGGAGCCGAGATGACTAGGTTATGAAATATTCTCGTGCGAAACGGAAATAATCTGAAAAGAATACATTATAAAACTCACCTTTATCTTTTCACGAACGTTACACAACGTTTTCACTCAATTTTAACTATATTTTATGTACACACACCATCCGCTTGCGTAAATAAAAGCGTACTGAAGCATGCGTGCCTCTACACGGCCCACTACTAGCCGCCAACTGTTACAGCTTAGGAAAGAGACAGCAATAGAGTAGGTCTGGTAAGTGGGAAAGGGATAGGTAATGGGTACACACACCAACATCGTGACTGTAAATAGAAGAGGTAATCTCAGAGGTCAGGCCGTAGGCACAGATCCGAAATAAAATAATGCTGCTGGCACGCTGGTGTAGGACTAAGTCCATGGGTGCAGGTCTAGGAAGATGGACAGGCATGGAACTAAGGCTAAAAACGAAACGGTATCGATTATACCAGTCTCATTCTTTTATATGAATGTATTCATGTGTTGGAATGAGACAAGCATATATCTATCTGTTTTTATTTGTGTAAGTCGTACCAGGCCAAATGACAAATTACTACTACATTCATGCTAACAATCTAGGAAGATGTATATGCATGGTGCCAATATTCAGGGTACGGAACGGAAAAACGACTGTCGTGTGACAATATATTTGTTTCTCTCTAACATAGGATAGCAAGCTATCTTCTAGGACAGCAGTAAGAAGGAACACTCTAAGCTTTTTTAGCACTCACTCCATACTCTTATACCGCCATGGTGTAGGTGTTTATGCGTAGTGTGTTGCAGCTCCAGATCAGTGCTACCAGATTATTATTAAATAAATTCCCGAAATCATTGGATATACACGATATATATACATTTTTTTTCTGATTCTGTGTATGAAGTTGTTACTATATTCAAACAACATGGTCACAAATGCCTTCGACTGCCAGCGAATCACTGTGACCTAAATCCCATAGAGATGATATGGAGTTCCATGAAAAGGAAAGTAGCGGACGTAATGGTAGCTTGCAAGCAGCCCAGCACTGCAGAAACTAGGAACATAGTAAAGTACCCGTGGTTAGCGTGACCCACGCAACAGTTGATCCACGGGCAGTAGTGATCCATAAACATAGAGCACAAAAATTAAAATATTCCGCAACCACATAGTAACCATTCAGTACCTAACCTACTATTGATGCCTCCGAATGGCAAAAATATTGTGCCTAAGTGCATAAAATTGAAGAGGAATATCGACATAAAAACGGATATTTAAGATCAGCCTTTTATTGTCACTTTAGACAGTGGCTCTGACACCGATAGTGACAGTGACTCAGATTTCGAGGATATAAGTGGACGAAGAGAAACTGGTCTCCCTCGTGGTCCTACTAGTAGAACAAAATAGTAGGACCATGAGAAAACGGCTGAATTTATCCAGTCGATCATACATATGGTATTAATTCACATACTTCGGTTTCCTTTGATCATAATTACTGTGTGAAAAGTTTTCAATAAACGAGAAATAATGTTTATGTGTTTTTTAATGTGTTTGGTAGTTTTAAGGTATTTATGTTGCTATGGGCTTATTGTTTAAGTGTTGCGCAGTTCCCAATAACCATGTTTTAAATATATTGATTTAGTGATTGGTTGATAGAAAAGGTATATTAATCATGAATGTATTTTTTAAATATTTTTATTTGACTAAAAATATGGCTCAGATAACAGATTATTACATAAATGTTATGTTTCTAAACTGTAGTTCAAAGCATAAAAGCACTTTGAACTTAACATAATATTTGTAACCTTGAAATAATGTGATATAAAATTCATTTATATATATGTAACCTATGTATCATATTACCTGTTACCGAAACATTTATTTATATATCAATAGTAATAAATAACTAAAAAAAAAATATTCTTACAGTTTCGTCAGGTCCGTGTACAACCATGTAAGTACTTACAAACCGATTGCAGCAAAATATTTAATAGGTGGCCACCCTTTTCGATGGTGGCGCTGGCGCCATCAAATCATTCTACAGACTTCTTGTGTTCTGCATGGCATTGCTGCACAGAAGAAGTAGTATAACTACATTCATGCATTGCTGTAACTTGGATATATAGCACATGTGTGGTGTGCACATTTAATATGCTTGCAGCGATAATGCCGCCCATATAACTGTATTATTTTTAGTTTATTTTTTGGTGTTCAAATGGGTGTTAGTATATCGATCTAAATACATAACAAGTAGCTTATAAACAAAACAAGTTCCTAGGTCAAATGGAAAATAAAAAAACTTGGTAACAAAATTTTGAAAAAAAACTGACTTTGACGGCCATTACTGCAGAAAATAAAAAAACTCTACTTCATGAGATCCTAGTGATAGAACGCATGAAAGAAAAATAAATGAGCTAAATAAACAATGCAGGTTATGTGATTCAAAAAATCATTCTACTTCGCTACACTACACAGCAACAATAACAACTAGGCTTTGGTTTTATGCGATTCATTCTTAATATCTACTAACTTCTTTGGAAAAAAGTGAAGTTACAAGGAGCTGATAATGTTGAAATAGAGCTGGATTTAGCTCTAAAAGAGCTAACGGGCTGGTTAATCCTGGCTGTGCTTTCTATGGTCGTGTATTGCCAGGTCGTGCAGTCCATGGCAGCACTGGGTGAAGAAAGCGTAAACATCAAAATTAACAATGACATTGACATTACGTGTCAATCCAAGTCGTTCAGAGCCTCAGCGTGGTTACAAAACAACTACATCCTTGGCGTGTACCCATTGAACGCACCCCAAGAGATAAGTCAGGCCGCACACCAGGCATACATTTGGTATTTACGTCGCCACAATCGTTGCGCTACAAATGTATTGTAAATGCGCACATTGGAAGCACAGTTGTAGCGTGGCACCGCTTTGAGAATGTCGACATCATCGTCTGATGACGAAGATTTCTTGATGTGGCGATTAATGAGAAAAAAAAGACGTTATTGGGTTCATCCGTTTAATCAAGATTGCACAATGTACGCCAATTTTTCGCCAATCTTAGTACAAATAATTTCTGTAATCCGTCGGTTACTATAATCATTGAGCGTGTGATTGTATAATACAGGGTTTTTTTCAACCTCTGCAATAAACTCAACGTAAAATTCAATGTTGTCTTTAATTTTTGCAAACCAACGCGACACAAAAAACGAGCGTGTTCGATCTTGAATTCGTGTAGACTCGCTACAAAGTGCGCCCGCCACAAATGTTTCCTCGGTGTGCGTGCTCACGTACAAATGTATGGGGGCGTTAAATGTGTCGAGTTTCAAATGTGGCGCTACAATTATCGAGTTACAAATGTATGCCTGGTGTGCGGCCTCACTTAGTCTGTTTCTGTGGCACAGACAAACAGACAGTGTATGGCTGGGTGTGGGAGTCGTTGTGTTGCCGCTCTCGTGCGCAGAACTCGAATGATTATTGCTCCGGTTGCGGCAGTTTTGTGTTTGTGATGTGTTTTGTGCTGTGCCTTGATTGATTTATAAACTTTTAGTTTAATAAATAAAAACATGTGTACCACGTAACAAGAAGGAAAAGTTGTATAGATATGTCTCAAAGTACATTTAGCTCAAGAATGTGCAGTGATTGTGTGTGGTTGCTGTTTAGTTTATTGGTTTTACTAGCCATAACAAAGGACGACGTTCGCGCTCAAGAACTGAGTAAGTATATAATTTAAGTTCTAAGTTATCTCCAAGTATTCCAATTCAGGAACTAAGTTCTACGACATGAATTAGTGCTTTTCAAATAAAAAAACAAAGTTGTTTACTAGTTTTGTATGGTAAACTTTACTGAACCAAGCCCATCTGTCACTGCCACTAACTTGATATAGATTTATTTAATTCCATTATTTATATAGGTAGATAAGTTTAAAATTAATCGATATGCTTCGTAATAACTTGTGTTAAATATAACTACTCAATTTATAGTATAAAATTTTAGTTGTATGTTTTGTAGATAGAATTTGATAGATCAACTTGATACTTTTGCTGTTATTTTTATTAATTGGCACATCGTCCACTCTCCATACACTGGAATAACTTTTGTGCAAAAGCTGAACTTGTTTTAAAATGTGACTTTGGCGAAACTGTGGTCTACTCCGCAAGGGCCACTTGTTCAAGAACTGAACTGAACTAACATTAATTATGAAATAGGATAGTACCTCAGTAAAATATTTGTTTATCTAAAGGTCAGTAGAAAAACCAGAATAATCTATACATACATACATACATACATAGACACACCCCTTTTTCCCCAAAGGGGTAGGCAGAGCCTCAATGGACCTCTTCACAGTGGGTTGCACCATTGTGGAATATAGACGTGACAAGTGGTGAGCTCATCACCATCATTGCTTCCCACAACTGAATTATCTATAAGTCTAAACTAATAACCGAGTATCAGTGAAAATGTCTAAATACGACCAAAGTCACTTCACCTCTTAGTTTATGGTATCAGTGGCGCATGTGTCCAAAGATTGAACCTAACTCACTAGTCGTCAATATTAAAATGCTCTGTCACACAGCAGTTGTGCACTTGCACGGAAGTAAGTATTACCCCTGAAGCGGGCTGGAAAAATCCTCGTACCTCACAGTTAGAAAACCCATAAACAGCTACATTCCCTTTTTAATATCTTAATTTTTTCATGAACTGAAAGCGAATTTTACCGGTCGGCTAGCGCCCCCTACAAAAACTAAGAAAAACTACACCAGAGAAGCCGCGAAAAAAAAATGGCGTATACTTAGGTGACTCAATAACTAACATGATTTTAAAATAGATAGAAAGAAACAGGCAATGTAAAACCCACTTTTATCCATAAAATTGGTTTGTTATTCATCTTCTCATAATATTGGTACATGACCTGAGAAAAGCCTCCTTTTTTTCAAAACTATATATATTTCGAGAGAACTGGCAAGCTGAAATAGCAATGGGCTGGGCATATATGCCGAAGAACCGACAACCGCTGTGGTAAACGTTTTCTAGAGTGGAGACCGCGTCTTGGTAAACGCTGTGTGGGGCGCCCCCTGGCGAAGGTGGAGCGACGATCTGCGAAAGGCAGCTGGTAGAAAGTGGATGGGAAGAGCTGGAAAAAGGTCTAAATGGCGCGCATTGGGAGAGGCCTATGTCCAGCCGTGAACTGATATAGGCTGATGTGAAAGTTTGTGCAAGAATACAAATAAAAAAAAAAAGTAGGTATTGTTAGTACCAGTCTGGAGCACAGAATAAATATTAATAACTAGGGGTTTGTTTTTTTGTTTTAGAAGGTCTTTATTACTTATAAAATAATTCAAATTAATAGAGCTAAACGCAGTTTAGTAAAATAAAACATAAAATTAAAAGTAACCAGGCAAAGGCGCCTATATAAGCTTTTTAACAAAATTACTATTTATACAAATAATGGGACTTGATGATCTAAAATGTTGTGATACGCAGTTAACATATTAGGTAAGGTGGTAAACCATTAGTTACATAAATAAATAAATAATGCTGGACACAGTTCACACAACATTATCTAGCCCCAAGCTAAGCAGAGCTTGTGTTATGGGTACTAGATAACTGATATACTTAATACATTATATTACATAGATAGATATTTTTTATTATACATTGAAAATACCCAGAACACCCTGAACAAATATCTGCGATCGCACAAATATTTGTTCCGAGGCGGGAATCGAACCCGCAACCTCCTGCGTCGCAGGCCAAACTTCGCCCGCCGCACCACAGAGGTCGTCATATATGCGCACTTTGAATAGCGCGCATTTTTAAGGTAGTAACTAGGGGTGGGCAAACTCTAAAAACATTATGTGCCAAAAAAACCTAGGAAGCCTTACGACGTCATATTTTTTAACCAATATGTTATTTAAGTATAGTTTAAGTGTAGTATATTTAAGTATAGTAGCCAAAATGTGTCCACAGACTCTAAAATTTGTATGTTACTTTCATACATACATACATACACACGCCTTTTTCCCCGAAAGGGTAGGCAGAGCTTTAATTGGTCTCTTTTCACAGTGGGTTGCACCATCGTGGAATTTAGACGTGAGAAGTGGTGAGTTCATCGCCACCATTGCCTCCCACGACTGTGTCTGCTAACGCTTTCTTCCAGTAGTAACACATTCCTTAAATAAGGTAGCAGCCAGGACAAATCTTATACCAACGAATCTTACAAACAAGTCCGGGTAATCCCTTAGTCGGCTTTTACGACATCCACGGGAGGAGATGGCGAGGTCTATTATTGGGCCGGACACACCACGGCCTGTTTATCCAAAATGTGTCTGCAGCCTAACAGTTGTATGTTACTGTCAATTAAATGTTAATTACTTAACATATATATGTGATGTGATGCGGTAAAAGCGACACTCGGCGGACATCCGCAGGCGAGCACCCGTCAGGCAGGCCCACTGAACTAAATGCTGTACATTCATATGAGAATGCTCAATTTTCTAAAGTATTTTACCAAATATGGGCGAAAAGAGTAAAATTTTACACTGATTTTACTGTTGTTGGCTTTAATATATGGGTCATTATATACGCGGCAAATCATATTTGGTTGAAGAAAACAGTGGATTAAGATGATATATATATATATATGTTAAAATTTAGGAGTTGTTATGTTCACACTCACTCAGTAACAGTAAAGGTTACAAATTTGATGTTAATACAGTAATTACTTGATGTTACAAATTTGATTGAATTTGTTTTTTTTAACCCCCGACGAAAAACGAAGGGTGTTATAAGTTTGACGTGTCTGTGTGTGTGTGTGTATCTGTCTGTCCCATCGTAGCTCCCGAACGGATGAACTGATTTAGTTTTTTTTTTCGGAGCTGGGAGTGTTCTTAGTTTTGTTTGATCAAAATCGGTTCAGCTGTTCAGGGTTGGGGGTTTCTTAATTTTTACAAAATTAATTACTTGTAATTAATAGTATTTAGTTTTTGTTTTTGTAAAACGGTGCTTATATTGAAAATCCACTAATGAAAATAAAAAATAACTTGAAAACGGCAAATGAACAAGCAGTGACACGCCAATTATAAAAAAAACGCACCTTCGCACCTTACTAGCCGGAAGTTATTTCCATCTGAGAAGCATGACTAATAAACTCCTGGCATCGTTTGCATACTTTATGGGAGGAAGCACATATCAGACCATCTGACAACCTGATGTTATGGCAATGCATGTACCCTGTTTTAACGGAAGGTAAAGCTTTTGGCGTAACGCACACTTGTCACTGCAACTCATCATCACCTTTGTAATGCGAACTGCTAAGGTATGGAACAAGTTGCCGTCGTATGTCTTTCCTGAAAACTATATTATGGGCCACGCATATTTTTAATTTGAATAATTTACTTGATTTTGTCTGTTAAAAATAAAATCTAAGATTATATGCCGGCCTATGTACAGCCGCTGTGATATTCTAAATGACTTACCTTATAATTTGACAAAGCCTCTATACAGCTAAATAAACAAATAAAATAAATAAATAATAAATAATGCTGGACAGTTCACACAACATTGTCTAGCCCCAAGCTAAGCAGAGCTTGTGTTATGGGTACTAGACAACTGATATATATACAATATATTACATAGATAGATATTTTTTATTATATATAGAAAATACCCAGAACACCCGGAACAAATATCTGCAGATCGCACAAATATTTGTTCCGAGGCGGGAATCGAACCCGCAACCTCCTGCGTCGCAGGCGAACGTTCGCCTGCCGCACCACAGAGGTCGTCTGCATCTTTATAGTGTACCAAACTGTTTGTTTTTTAATTGAATGCTTGTAAATTGACGTGACTAAGTGTTCCCTGTGATCTTATGGTATTAATAAATATATGAACTATGAACTATGAACTATAAATTTAGCTGAGTTTCAAGCCAATTCAAGCAAGGATTCTCAATCTAGACGTACGAAATAACTTGACTCTGGTTTTGTTTCCGTACTAACGTTAAAAATTAGCGTGATTGTGGCTCTGGCCGATCTAGGCCGGCATTGTAGTATGAAATTCCATATCTGTCGTGTTATCACAAAGGGAATTTTTCTATGAAAATTGATTTGGGTTGACATACTAGGTACTACAAGTACACGATAAACGCCGTGGCTGATGATGTACCTACTCACGTATGTCGGCCAGCTATGCCAGTATCCCAGAATATAGAATAAACCAGAACCTGTGTCACGCGTAAAAACTGTCACCACGCAAACTAGTCGCAATGAGAATAGTTTCACCCAGTCTGTCTGTGGCTGGCCGTGCAGCTAGTCGTGTGGAAATCGAAAGATTTTCTTGAAAATATGCCGTCGTGTGTCGTTCCCACATGTAAAAAATATTCTAGGCGTATGAAGAAACAGGATAGAATAACATTTCATACACGTAAACTTTACATTACGTATTACATTTCAATATTATCTTTTTGGTTTAAATAATTATACTACATTTATTTACAGAAAGAATAATACAACCATTACAAGGTCAAAATACATATGAAACATTTGTGCTACCTGAAGACCGCTGCTAGCGATTTAAAGGTAGCTCAACTGATCCAAATCTGGTGCTGGCTGCATTGCCATGCTGAATGGCAATAATGAATGGCGTTGAGCCAGATAAGAACCAGCTCTCGGGTCACTTTAAATAATTAATTTCGTTTACCATTTATTCTTTGGAAAAAAGTCAAGCGTCCATTTTGTCATTGTTGCCAACATCACCAAAATATTACCCCACTGGTGGGAAGTATGGTAGGAGTGGGGGAGGCATTGTGTTTTGGCGACACAGCGCCCCGTACTAATAGCATCGTACGCAACTTCTGGTTTATTCTATATTCTAAGTGATAAAAATACAACAGCCACGGATATAACTGTACTGTTATTTCCTCCTGGTGATTCATGTTGATTTCCGACGGAGAGGCGCCATGATTCACCTTTAGTCTTTCTACTATTATTTATTCTGTGCCTTTAGTCTTTCGCACTGACACATGCTAATTTAAAGTCTACTGATGCAGTGTCTGTATGAAAAACTAACTATTCAGTAGAATAGGTGTGCGAATGTACGATCGATTATTACCCACGTCAGCATGGAGAAGTAGTATGCGTTAAGGTTGTGTGTTTGTGCAAACTAAGGTTCCCATTTATTTCCAAAACAGTTTAACAGGTTTAGATACGGTTTTCTTTGTATGAAAGATGGTGTTTGCGAGATGGTTCTTAGCTATGTTTGGTGGATACGAAATCCTATACGAAACTCTATAATACTTACGAAACCACTCGAAACAATAAAGTCAAAGTTAAAGTCAAAAGTATTTTATTCATTGAAATCACAAGGATCTTTTTTAATCGCCTTAAAAAATAAATTTACTCCTGTTCCAACGCAACCAGACCTAGAAGAATCAGGCAACAAACACGGTCGGTTTTTTTATTGATGATCCTTCTTACTACTAGGTGGGAAGCGCCTGTATGGTGCCTCGAGAACAAGTCGAAGAAGATTAAAAAAAAGAAGGAAAACCAACTTAAGGTGGATGCTCACGCTTGCGACGCGAAATTCAAATTTGTTGGTGTTTTTTGCCCATTACAGCTCGTCAACACTAAAAAGCACTAAAAACATTGAATTTCGCGCCGCAAGCGTGAGCATTCACCTTAAAAGCCTTAGGTAGGCAGTCAACAGTAAGATGATAGGGAGAATCAGCAAAAGTTCATAAGACAGCACACTCTACGCTTGATATACATAAACATCAATAGTTTATCAATGCGTCGCCTATTTTATTCCTAGTTCTTGGTTTCAATTTGAAGTTTTGAATTCGGAATGGCATAGACATCCGCTTAGGGTGCGTTACTTTACGTCACGGCATGTGCGTGAGCATAATGCATGTTGATGCGTTCTCTTGTTTATTTTTCACATATTTTTTATGGTTATTACTCGCCGGAGACTTTTATAGTCCTGAGACGGTGACTGATGCGTGTAGTGTAGCGTATTACATCAATGTGTGTAGTGTAGCCCGGAATACTAATAGTGTCATATCGTTTTTTTTTAAGTGTAAGTTAATTATTCTGCTGCAAAGCAGTAGTGCTCGCATTGCTGTGTTCCGGGTTCAAGGGTATGGTTGCCGGTGAAATTACAGGCACATGAGACTTTTCATCTTTATGTCTCAGGGTGGCGGCCGCAGTGCAATACCACATAGGGCGCGTCCTAGGTGGACGTGACCTATGAGGTAATGCACTGTTCATAGGCAGAGGTTACCGCTTAACATCAGGTGGGCCATCTGCTTGATCCGTAATTCAAGTAGTATACAAAAAATATATATAGCCCGGAATATTAATAGAGGCACATTGTTTTTATGAAGTGTAAATTAATTCTGTTTTATAATTATTGTGTTAAATGATGTAAATAAAGCTTGCACTGCTTGTTATTCCAATACTTTGCTGTTTATTAATTTTCCTTTATCATCTTATATTTTTCAATGAATAATAACATACATTTATTTACAGAAATTACTAATACAAGTAGGTAGGCGGTGACTGTTCTACACCAAGCGGGCTGTCTGCGTGTATGTCACCATATAGTAACATTACAAAAAAACATTGGCATGTATTGTAGGTACAAAATCTAAAAAATAGGTACAATTATAACAGTTGATCTACCTGAATACCGTTTCAAACGATCTAAAGGTAGCTCAAATCACTACCTGACTATTTAATTTATTGATGTCGTAGTATTACTTTTAAAGTAACCTATTCCTAAGCAAAGTTTCAAAGACCTACGTTATCTGTTCATGCTGCATTAGAAATCCAGGCCGAAGGACCAGTCGGGTCTCTTTCGCAAACTCACTTTATCAAAGGGAAATGTATCTGACTGACTCATTGAACCTGTTTGAAGAACATAGATTTGACTATCGCCATACATCTATCAATTTGTACATAACAACTGTCTGACAATAAAAAAATAAAAACTCCATTTGGAAGGCGATGCACTCTTCGTCAACAGCTGTTTTTAGAATCGTCAATTTTATCATGAACCCCGTCTGCTGCACGCTTTCTACAAACTTGTAGAGTGCCTTTACAACGCGAGAGGTCTTGCTGAATTGGTGTGTTATTTCTGGATGTACTGGAGATGCTATGGGAACGGTGACTTCCATGGCATAGTACCTTCGTTTCCTTTGCGTGATGTCATATCCGATGCCGGAAAAATTAAAACTTTTTGTGTTACTTCCAGATTTATATGAATGGGACACGTACATAATTGACGCCCTCTGTGGCGCCGTTGGCGAGTAGCCGGCTGTGATGCGAGACGGTGCGGGTTCGATTTGCGCGGGACAAATGTTTGTATGATATGCAAATATGTGTTCCAGGTCTGTTTGTTGTTGTAGCATGGTGGTTGCAGCTCCCGATACTCACGTCACAGGTGTGGGATCAGGACTATGTATGTGACTGTTGGCTTCCTCATATAAATAAAGACGAAATAAACATTAAAAAACCGGTTAAGAGCGAGTCGGACTCGCGCACGAAGGGTTCCGTACCATTATCTATAAAAACTAAAAGTGAAATTTCAACTGTCTAACGATCACTGTTCATGAGATACAGCCTGGTGACAGACGGACAGACGGACGGACAGCGGAGTCTTAGTAATAGGGTCCCGTTTTACCCTTGGGGTACGGAACCCAAAAAAAAATTGGACATAAAAAAAGGTGTAAAAACTGGAATACTTAGTCTTGTCAACTCCATAATATCAGCTAATTTATGCTATTTAAACTTCCGTGAGTCTAGTTTACTAACCGGTATAGGTACCTAGTTAACTTACGTATTAACTTAGTAATCGGCGGCGCAAAGATCTTACGAAGGTACCTAGATACATACGTCTAAGGGTCAAAGCACACTAGCAACTTTTTGCATCGGTGAAAAGCGATTTCGCGACTGCATCGTTGCTGCATCGCGTGTTGGCGACTTTCTTCGTTCGATTGCTGTATCGAAATCGCGCGTTTTAGCGACTTGTCGCGTTTGATCGTGGACAAAGGGATGTTGAAGAGACTCGATCGCCACTACTGGCGTTACTGTACTATACAAAAGCCAGTAGTGAATTTGTTACTTAGTTGCTATTGTCGAAAGTTGACATTCCTGGTAACTATGTCCTTTATGGATAACTTTTATTCTAAACAAGCTATTATTTAACCTTATGGCGAGACTGGCTGAAGAAAGAGCGTTTTGTCTTGTGTTTTATACTACTACAAACTTTGTTGTGTGTAGGGTTGCCAGACATTTCATATGTTCTCCCGACAAAATTACCAATATCCCGAGATGTTGTCCAGATATTTTAGTTTTCCGATCTAGCAACCCTAAGTTTACGGATAGGAGCGTTCAGACGCGGCATACAACTTCAGAAAAGCGACTAAATCGCCGATCGCCGAAGAAAAAGCTGCTAGTCTGCTTTGGCCCTAAGTACTCTTTGAGGAAGGGCTTGGTAAGGCCCAGAAACTCTAGTCTGGTATTTTATGGATCATCTATCTAAACATCATTTGATACCATAGTTGAGACTAGATCAGTTTAACGGTTAATTGGACTGGATTAATTGATCCAGACAAGAACATCGTCAATTACGCTGCCTGTTCATAATGGCTCAGCCTGAATATCTGGTCCTATGTAGAACAAACGGGAACGATTAAAACAATCGTAAAAAATGGCCGATCGTTCACTTTTATTACTCGCGAAGCGCTCGACTTTCAATACATTCTGTGCTCGAGAGCCAAATTCCGTCACTTTCTCACCAATTAGTTACAGTTCTGGTAAGTTAGAAAGTGACGAAATAGCGCTCGGGGAAAAATCATGAAAAAATATATTTGCCACGTTAAAAACTGTCGCATCACATAATCATGCGGGGGGGGGGGGGGGGAATACACATCGCGTGACTCGCACTTAACCGGGTTTTTTATACGTAGACTTGTTGAGAAAGGGACAAAAGGCCTTGCATTTGCGGGTAAAGCCATGCAAAAAACATTAGTGGCTTAGAATACAAACTATTTATGAGAAGTACCATTAGGAAGTACATTGGACTTGTCAAGTGTTTATAACCTTGAAGCGACGGAAGCCTGAGCAATGACCTACTTAGGTATAAGTGGTTAGAGAGTAAAATCTAGACGCAAAACACTTCAATGATTATCTCGGAAAGTGGACTACCAGCGGTTTTATTGTGTAACAGCACAAAATATGTAATAGCTTTTTCATTTTTATGAGAAAGAATAGACGGTATAAAACAGTAGTTCTCTGATCGCGGATAAAACACACTATAATTTCTCCATACATTTTTCTATGGATTAGTGACGGGATGCACGGCTACCTCGGCTCGGCTTGTCATTCCGCGCTCGGACGGTCGTGGAAAATGTTAACAGACTGAAGTTCGATTTCGTAGTCCATTTTGCTATTCATTGCGCTGAGTGTTTTCAATATTTCTGCTCTTGAAAAAAAAGCTAAAACACGCAGCGCAATGAACAGCGAAATGGTAAACGACATCAATTAGACAATAGCTGGCAGAAAACTGGCTTGCAAACCCACTTCCGTAATGATGACTCTATGTGGAAAGCCACCATCCCCTTGCTGAACACGTTGTAACTGCACAGATACTCCCTTCGGGACATGAACTGCCATGGTCCACCTGGAAATCTCTGAACCGACTCCAGAGTCGAGTGCAGGTGGGCCGCTGCAGGTGTAACTTAGTTAAATGGGGGTATTCCGACGAGGCACAATGTGACTGTGGGTTCACTCCTCAGACGATGCCTCACTTGCTGTCCTGTCCACTGTCCACCAACACCTGCACCCTAAATGACCTGAGGCCCTAGTCGGAGTTTTGCAAACACCATCGTAACGATGAACGTATAACGACGATCGTACGTGTATAACATAATAACTAGCTATTAATCTGTGCCAAAAACGTCACAGATTAATGGCTAGTAACTACGCAATACACGTACGATCGTCGTTACGTTCATCGTTACGATGGTGTGTGTAAACTCGGACTTGCCCCTCTGTGCGAAGCCACTAACAATACTGTCGACGTGGCTAAACTTTGGCCTAACACAATTTAACTATCTATGGGAACCAACTGACACGAAAAAGAAGAAGAATGACTATGTCTACTTTTTTCTTTGTTTTAATATTCTCTGTTTGACCGTTATCTCGTCTCTGTTAACGTAAGTGACGATATGGCCGAAGATGAAGCAGAGAGGTAGTTTTGAAAAAGTGCGCGAAATAACAGCTCTACCTTTTGCAAAACCTATTGTTATAACAATGTAACTAAACTTATGAGTAATATTTCCTCATTCTCACGTAGGTACTAACCACAGATTAAACAAATGTAATGCTGACATTGCCCTATAAAACTGCGTCATAAGACCAATGCACATATGGCATGAAGTTTGCGCCATGTTTTTCATGTCCCGTATAAAGATATGCGTAGGTACTTGTGGGATTGTATGTAGACCACCAACATAGTCGAAAAATAAATGTTAGTTTTTGAAAGACTGTTCTTGGAGACAGAAATCAAATTATGATAGTCAACGAATTGTTGATTTGGCTAAGTCCAGAAGCCCTCTTATTTATTTTAAAACCAAACTGAAAGTTGACCCAGTCGAGACTGTTTGTGAATCGACTGAAAATTGGTATTCTGCTCCCTCATAGTCTACTTTCGATTCTTGTGGCCGTAGATTAGAGTAGGATAGTTTATATAATTGGAACGAGTGAAAGAGAGACGCGTCTATATCGACGACCTCAGTGGCGCGGCGAGCAAGGGTTCGCCTGCGGCGCAGGAGGTTGCCGGTTCGATTCCCGCCTCGGTACATATATTTATATGATCTGCAGATATTTGTTCAGGGTGTTCTGGGTATTTTCTATGTATAATAAAAAATATGTATCTATGTATTGTATTAAGTACCTATATCAGTTATCTGAGTACCCTTAACACAAGCTTTGCTTAGCTTGGGGCTAGATAATGCTGTGTTGAAGTGTCCAGCATTATTATTTATTTTTATTTATTTATTTTGCAAAAAAAACGAGACTTTCAAGCTTCGGTCACATTTCGATATACTTAAGCACATTTCTGTGTTGTGTTGTCAGTTTAGTAGAATACCATTTGTGATATTTATGCCATCGACACTACACCGGAACATAAACCAAACTTAATTTTGTACATTTTTTTATTAAGTATGTCAATTGGGCTTCTGACTCAAAACATCTTCAGAATGCAGAAAGGAGTCTCTCTCAAAACAGGCTGTACTGGTTCCACAAGTTCCAATGCCATTACAGATTCAGAAAAATATGTTATAATCTTTAAGTCTGTATGTCTGAATGTAGCCTACGTTGAGCAAATAACGAGAGTACCTTACATACATACATACATACATAAACTCACGCCTGTTTCCCAGAGGGGTAAGCAGAGACCATGGATTTCCACTTGCTACGATCCTGACATACCTCTTTCCTCATTCACTCTTATAACATTCTTCATACATTCTCGTCGGTTAAGGGTACTCAGCCTTTTTCCAGAACGACTCCAATCTGGTCTGAATACGTTCGCCGAGGTCTCCCCCGTCCCACTGTCCCATTCACGCTCGTCTTATGTATCCGATTCGTCAATCTACTGTCGTCCATCCTTTCTAAATGCCCATATGTAAGCATACCTTAAAAGATAGATAGATAGATAGATTAACACTTTATTGTACACCAAAAAATAATAATAAAAAACATAATAATACAAGGATTAACTAAATCAATTTATAGTACAATGGGCGGCCTTATCGCTGAAAGCGATTTCTTCCAGGCAACCTTTGGATGGACAGTAATGAGTGAAGTAATAACGAACGACGGTGCACAGAGTAAAATAAATAAATAATATCAACAATAATAATGATAGATGAATAAGAAAACGTTTACATAATTCGAATACATAATATACTATGATAAAATACACTACTACATAGCGATGAAGTTAAATACTACATTATGTGCCCTACCATTTCTACCAATAAACTTAAAACGTGGACAGGTCCGACAGATAATGATTTTTGAGCTTTAGCTTGAATGCGTGCAGGGAAGAAGATGCTTGTCTGATTTCCACCGGCAAAGCATTCCACAGACGCACAGCTTTGACTGTGAAAGAATTCCCATAAAAGGAACTGCTGTGCATAGGCATTCTGAGCGAAAAGTTTTCTGATGACCTAAGAGAATAAGAATTGGAGGAATGAAGATACTCAAACCTTGCCTTACCTTTCTCAATCCTAGTCACTACGTCGTGAGTAGGTAGCCGTAACGCCAAGTGGTTCTGACGGAAGACCAGCGTTTTTTCCAAGCTTGCTAGGCAACCAACTCATGCTGACGCAGAGCCATTTTGTTACTAGAGTTTACTTCGATCTGTTTCCTCTTAGTCTAAGTTTATTGTGTTTCTGTGTAGCTCTTGTATGTATATTCTTTCTTCCTTTCTTTCTTTTTTTTCTTCTTTAATTTCACAACGCTCTCTTATCACACTATTCCTCATTCTATCTCACAAAGTCACACCACACATACTTCTCTCATAAATTTTAATTATTTACCGCGGTAATATGGGTTCAACTTGGATCACTTGCTCACGGCAAAGAAAACGGTTTATTTTTATGACTTGAGGTATTTGTGGCGCGGCGGGCGAAGGTTCGCCTGCGACGCAGGAGGTTGCGGGTTCGATTCCCGTTTCGCAAATATATCAAATGTTTGTAAGCAGCAGGTTAGTTCAGGGTGTTCTGGTTATTTTCTATGTATAATAAAAAATATCTATGTAAGTATTTAGTAATGTATTGTATTAAGTAATCAGTTATCTAGTACCCATAACACAAGCTCTGCTTAGCTTGGGGCTAGATAATGTTGTGTGAACTGTCCAGCATTATTTATTTATTATTTAATTGACACGGACATTTGGGTGGATTATGGAGATACCGAAAGCTTACACTCTGAAACCCTCAATTTCCATCCCAACCATAAATATCAAAGTTACTATGTGTAGGTGTTTGTTACTCGATCACGCCGAAACGGCTGAACCGATTTCGATGAAATTTGGTGCCCTGATAGATTATGACTTGTATTGAGCTATATGCTACTTTTACCCCGGCAAAACGCGAACGGACGCTAGTGTGACAATAAAGTACTTCACGCAAAAAGGGCCCATTGGTGGCCTAGTTGCGGAGAAGAGTCTGCACTACAATAAAGTACTTTTGGACACAAAATATTCTGTTTTCACGGTGGTTTTGGTAAGATGGCTTCATGCTTCCAGGGACACTACATATTATTATGGGAATACATATTATGAGACCTAACATTTTCATAAAAAAACAAAAAAAAAACTATCATACAATTGAAAATATCGTTGGTCCTTGTTTGTTGGGTAGTGTCAGTGTCACTATGAATCCGGTTTCGTTTTCGCCTTTTCGAGTCGAGTTTGCTTATGTGTTATTAAATCAACTTTACAATGCTGTAAGCCTTGACTTTACCACAGAATAAATAAACTTTACCTCAGTTTATTTACAATGCCTTATGATAATTTGCGCAAAATAAAAACTAAAAACAGCAATTTATTTGTAGGCATCGTATAAATAACAGTTTTCACTCAAAATTTCAACACATCTTTCTTTAATCTGTTAGTTAGAATGTGTCGCCTATATACAACGATTTGTTAATCGGCAATAGCAGCTCGATTGATGTTTTAAATAATAATTTATCTAAATTTAAAAGAGCTACTTAAGCCGCTCTTGCAAAAGAGTGAGTTTTATACACCTTATGTTTAAAGTTTTTTTTTTAAATGTAAAATGGTTGGTATATTATAATCTTCTTTACTGTTTGTTTTTATATAATCGTGAAGTACCGTGTAATCGTGTGTGTGAAGTGTGTTTTGGAATATAATCTAATGTAGGTACTTTTATAATAATTTTCGGTTGTATTCTGTTTTGTGTGCCATATGTTATAAACAAATTAATTAATTTTACAATTATTTATTTTACAGTTAACAGATATTAATAAGTTGACAGACTTCAACTTATTAATCAGAATTGTCGTTTTTAGTTCTTTGTGTCGTACTGGTATATTTTAATTTAATCTAGGTACGTAAATGTTGTATAAAATCATTGTTTATAGCGAAACCAGTCATAACTGATTTTCAATGGCAACCGGCAAGTTATTCCGTGAGTTGCTCAACCCAATTAACTTTCAAAATAATAACAAGTACTTAAAGCTGGTCGAAATGCAACTCATTATTTAGTTTGGATAAGGTCAAAGCTAAGTAAAGGATATGCCGCAAAAAACCTAATCTTAGATTTGATTTTTAACAGACTAAATCAAGTACAATATTAAAATTAAAAATATGCATAGATGCTAAATTATAATTCCGAGGGATCACTGTACCAGAAACACGATAGGACAATATTTACTCTATAGAAAAAAAAAACAAAGGTACCTCTAACTTTTGTCTAGATTCGATTGTTTATCAAGTGGTGTATATTATTGGGTAATTTTTTTTATAAATAAAATCAATACAACAAAGCCGAGGGTTTAATGAAGGGGTTTTGTAAAATTATCTATATTTTATGAGATATTCAATAAAAACGGCTTTTTCGTGCGGCACGAGGCGTTTTTTTTTTGTATGAAGATTTCTGCCTGCGGTTGGCGCAGTCATTAAAATGATTAGATAATACATTATTGAAACACACGCGTAACAAAAAATGCGAGAATGCGGATAACAGAATTTTGGAAGGAACCAGTTTAGTTATCGCTGGAACTTCTAGAAAAGCTCGTAAAGAAATTATGCTTCGATTGGTATCATTGTATTTAGACTAACTTCAACAGCCATCAAGATACCTAGCTCTCGAGAAAACTAATGTATACGAGAAGATTTGTATAACAGACCGCGAAAACTGATTGAGCAAAATTAAATGTACTTACCGATTACATTAGTTTTGCATTGCTATCGGCAAGTTTGCAAGAGTTCAGGCGCACGTGCGGATTGCAATCGATTGCCCAAGTATTTGCAACAATAGAAATTGCAATATTAGTACTGCTATCGCTAATATGATTCAGTAATATCTAATTGTTTCTTCTGTCAGCTACTAGTTACTCGTTGTAATATACAGCTATCAGAATTTAAATTCTGTTCATTTTGTTAGTAGTAGAGCTTTGTGAAAGAGTTCGTCCGGGGAAGTATTATCACCATACCTATTTCTGCCGGAAAGCAGTAGTGCTAGCATTACTGTGGTCTGTGTTCCGGTTTGAAGGGTATGGATGCCGGTGAAATTACAGGAATTACATGAGACTTTTCATCTTTATGTCTCAGAGTGGCGGGCGCAGTGCAATGCCACATAGGCCGGTGCGTCCTAGGTGGACGTGACCTATGTGGTAAAGCATTGTTAGAGGCAGAGGGCTTAACATCAGGTGGGCCATCTGCTTGTACCGTCATTCACGAATTTAAAAGAAAACAATTTCTGTACCATTGTTCTATATACTGCGGTGTCTCCGGCCTCAGAATAGTAAGATGTAGTAAAATACGACTTAGAGATTCCACCAGGGGAAGGGCAGCAGCATCCACCTGAGTACTCAACAACAATACTGCGATCACCAATCCGCCTGCCAAGCGTGATGACTATGGCAAGTCCTCCATTGCATTATATGGAGAGGGCTCGTCCAGCAATGGACGTCTAAAGGCTGCTGATGATGATGATGATGATGATATTATGTATCCACCTATATCTAGTGATAAAGTACCTAAAGTGTTTGTTATAATGATGAACCTCCTCTGATGATAGCTCCTCTTACTGCTGCCGAGATATATAGACAGACGGACGGCGTAGGATTCCCATTAGCACTCTTTTGGAACCCTTTAAAACAAACTTAGATAAAAGATTATTGAAATACCTCATACATTTAGACTCATAACACACAAACGTCACATACATACAATATTTCAAAAGAACATGACGAACCCGTAGTTTACGTACTCCCTCATCCTACTCACCTCATCGGGTGGTAATTAACGGCATTATTACTGAAAAAGCGGCTAAGTGCGAGTCGGACTCGCCCACATAATATAAAAGTTCTTGGATGGTATACGATTTATGACGTATTCAAAAAAAACTACTTACTAGATGTCGTTTAAACCAATTTTCGTTGGAAGTTTACATGGTACTGGAACATCATATTTTTTTTTAGTTTTATCTTCTCTTATTTTACACACACTCATTTTACCACTTTGGAAGTATCTCTCGCGCAAACTATTCAGTTGAGAAAAAAATTATTTTAGAAACCTCAATATCATTTTTGAAGTCCTATCCATAGATTACACGTATGGGTTTGACGAAAAAAACAGAGTTTTGACAGTTTTTGAGTTTCAGTTCTTAATAAACCCAAAAATTTATTGTTTTTTTTCTATTTTTGTGTGAAAATCTTAATGCGGTTCACAGAATACATCTACTTACCAAGTTTCAACTGCATAGCTCTTATAGTTTTGGAAAAAAGTGGCTGTGACATACACGGACAGACAGACATGACGAATCCATAAGGGTTCCGTAATTTTTTTTTTTTTTTTTTTTTTTTTGTACACCAACAGCGATTTATGCAATATTACTTATGTTTAACATTAACAAAATTATGGCCAAAAAAGGTCTACACATATAGCTTAAAATTAACAAAAGATTCTACTTAGTACAATATATCAAACAAAACTTACTAGTTGCTACAAACAGATTGATCACGATGATAAAAGGGTGCGGGTGCATGAGTATGTATGTGTATGTGTGTATGAATCTATGTGTATGTTCGTGGGTGTGTGGATGTATGTGTGGGTGTGGGAATTTGGTTACGGAACCCTAAAAACTGCGCCAAATGGCGTCCATTAGTTAGACACCAAAGTGGAACACCAAGGCGTTGGCTAGTTACACAGTTACAATTAGCTAATTGATACCGATTGGCTCTGTCTGGCTCTAATAAATGTTCTTTCTCAATATACTCACTGAACTTGGAACTTCGAATGGGACATAAATTCTAGAGCAAAAGCAGAGCTTATTTTGGAAGGACACCTGAGAACAAATTGGCCCTTCTGACAATCTTGGGTGCCACGGAGACCAAGACAGATTAGGACTGAAGAAGATTATGTGTCTGACCATCTGGAGATCTCAGTCTCCATCAGGCAACTGACTGACACTGATAGAGCCAAACGGTGAACAGACATCAAACGAATCGCAATCTTCAGTAATGAGGGAAGGACCGAGGACTAGTTGTTGGACTAGGATCCAGAGTATCGAGCACCGCCGTAAAGTCGCATGCCTTTCGATCTTCTATAGGTTACTTTTCGGGGAATGTACCCAGGAGCTACATGATCCGATCCTACCATCACCTTTTCATCATACGACAAGCAAGCGCCCGGCTCAGTACCATCCTTACCTCATCAGTATACCCGCAATTCGCACTAAGCGTTCCGGTTCCACCTTTGTAATGCGAACTGCTAAGGAATGGAACAAGTTGCCGTCGTCTGTTTTCCGGAAAACATAATATGGGTCTCTTTAAGGCAAGAGTGAATGAGGTGCCTTCTAGACCTTCGTGCTCCAACGTCGGCCGCATCATCACTTACCAACAGGTGAGGTCGCGGTCAAACGAGAGTCTATAAAAGTAATATAAAAAAAAAACTTGATGCCAGATACATACATACATAGTCACATGCCATTTTTCCCGGAAGGGTAGGCAGAGCCTGAAAAGGGCCTCTTTTCACCGTGGGTTACACCATCGTAGGATATAGACGTGACAAGGGGTGAGCTCATCGCCGCCATTACTACCCACGACTGACTCTGCTAACGCTTTGTTCCAGAAATAACATTCCCAAAATAAGCTAGCAGCCACGAAAAATCTTATCTGCCTAACCCTTCGGGGAAAAAGGCGTGTGTCTATGTATGTATGTAAGAAAAAAATTAGGAAAAATGTGGAAATCCGCCGACGAATCAAGATATTCGATTCTATGTTACTCTCAAAGTTTGTAAATTGAAGTGGCAATGGGCAGGCCATATAGGTCCATATCTGACAAACGTTGTTTTTAAATAAAGGTTCCAGCTCTCAGCTTATCGGATTTGGCGCGAGTCAATAATAATTTAGATCAAGTGGCCGCAGCACGCGATCCTTGGAGTGTTATTTATGGTAATTTGGTCAACATTTAGCCAGCTATTATCTACCGGCACTAATGAAAAGCCTGACCTGAAAAACATCAGGATGGGGAGTGCCACCTATAATTAAAGCTAGGTTCATTTTGCTGTGTCGGGGTGTGTCGTGGCGCGCCATAACGCAATCGGATACATTTATTATCTATGACTAGATTCACATTAGTAGGTTGTGTTGTGTTGTGGCGCGTGAACCTACTAATGTGAATCTAGTCATCACACTATATAATATTATAAATGCGAAAGTTTGTGTGTGTGTGTGTGTGTGTGTGTGTGTGTGTGTTAGTGTGTTTGTTACTTCTTCACGCTGAAACGTCTGGACGGATTTGGATGAAATTAGGAATGGAGATAACTGGAATCCCGGCATAAAACATAGGCATTTAGTTATTTATCCCGATATTCCCACGGGATCGAGACTTACGCGGGTAACACCGCGGGGCGCAGCTAGTGGGTAATAAACGTAATCGATTGCGTTCTGGCGCGCCACGACACACCCCGACACAGCAATATGAACCTAGCTTTAGTCATCTACCTAGATGTTGTTTTCGTTTGACAAACCTATCCGCCGTTTTGACGCGGCGGGCGAAGGTTCGCCTGCGACGCCGGAGGTTGCGAGTTCGATTCCCGCCTCGGTACAAATATTTGTACGATCTGCAGATATTTGTTCAGGGTGTTCCAGGTATATTTTCTATGTATAATAAAAAAAAAAACTATGCATTATTAGTTATCTAGTACCATCGACTTATCAGTTCCTTCGACTTCCATCATCATTAATTTCTTCTTCATTTTTAGTAGTAGTATAGCTTTTTTGTGAAAGATTTTGTCCGGGGAAGTACCACTGAAAAAAAATTAGTACAAGTAAAGTACTACCTCCATACTTATTTCTGCCGCAAATCAGTAGTGCTCGCATTGCTGTGTTCCGGGTTGAAGGTGCTGGTGAAGTTACATGCATATTAGACTTTTCATCATTATGTCTCAGGGTGGCGGGCGCAGTGCAATGCCGCATAGGGTGCGTCCTAGGTGGACGTGACCTACGAGGTAATGCGTTGTTAAACGCAGAGGTTACCGCTTAACATCAGATGGGCCATCTGCTTGTTCAGTCATTCACGAATTAACTTTCTTCTGTGTGGAACTGCTGATCAACGGGTTTATTCTCATCAACCTCCAATAAAAACCGGGAGCAACGAATATTTCTCATTATTTTCATGCATATATTTAATCGATTCCGGAACGGAAGCTGATTTACACCTCTCCAAATAGGCTGCTCATTTGAACGCAAAGTACCTAATTAAATAATTTAAAAGGCGAACTGCGTAGTCGCAACTTGTGTCGCTGAGTATACTTTGGCTGGTCGCCAGGTCTTGCCAGTCCATGCCCGCGCTAGTAAACAAACATCCATTACTATGTTACTGAAATATCGCGGTGCAATGATCTGGTGCCATGGAATATGGAAAAGACCAAAAATATATAAATAAATAAATAAAATAAAATAAATAATGCTGGAAAGTTCACACAACATTATCTAGCCCCAAGCTAAGCAGAGCTTGTGTTATGGGTACTAGATAACTGATATTACTTAATACAATATATTACATAGATAGATATTTTTTATTATTCATAGAAAATACGCAGAACACCCTGAACAAATATCTGTGGTCGCACAAATATTTGTTCCGAGGCGGGGATCGAACCCGCAACCTCCTGTGTCGCAGGCCAAGCTTCGCCCGCTGCGCCACAGAGGTAGTATTCCATAAGTACTGAAAATATACAACATAATGATATAACATGCTCTACCATTCCATATTATGGGCTGGTTCAATAAATTTAATGACTTTGGAGAGAAAACAATGGAACCGACATAGTCGACAAAAAATCCGATAAAATAAATAGAAGAAAAAAAACCTTTCTGCCTGCCTTTGAAAAATGAGAATAAATAAATATAAAGATAAGTTTACTGTTACTGTTACTGTTAGCCTGAATCATCCCATTGTTGAGCAAAGGCCTCCCCCCATATCCTCCAGTCACTACGATCCTGCGCTATTGTTTGCCAATCTGTGTTAAAGGCATCTATTTCATCACGCCATCTCCTGCGTGGTCTGCCGCGATGCCGTCTCGCTGTTAAGATAAGTTGTTGTAACTGTAACTGTAAAGATAAGTTTATTTCACTTAAAATAGGTACAATAAGCCTTTGAAAAATGAGAATAAATAAATATAAAGATAAGTTTATTTCACTTAGAATAGGTACAATAAGTCATAATAAACATTTGCATTAATTTCAAAGCACTTCGAAAAAAAACAATACTTATCCTTTATTTCACTTAGAATAGGTACAATAAGTCATAATAAACATTTGCATTAATTTCAAAGCACTTCGAAAAAAAAAAACAATATCCTATACATAAAACTTTGGAAAAAAGTGGCGCCATCCGTCCGGAATGGTGAATAATGAAGGAATTGTTTTTTTATGGGTTTTTCCACCCCAAGTAGGTACTCTAATTTTTTATTTAAATCTTAATACTAAGCTGCGATTTTCGGTTCTAAGATTTTTTCAGATATAAAAAACTCCGCGCTCATGGCACCACCATCTTCGCAGATAGCGCCAACATTTTTGAAGTTTTATATAAGGTCGTCAGATACTCGAACCCTTCGCGTTCTTTATTTATTATTGAGTGGTATTGAGTTGATTTGACAGTGGTGAATTACATCTGCTGTGGAAACGAGGGAAGATTTTCCACGGTCTTCGCTTTTGAGTACGGTGATCATTGACATTTCGATAAGTTGACACGTCTGTCCGGTTGAAATTTCTTCCTTCGTCTTGGGTAGTTGGTCTTCTAATTTGTTGTAAACGATCTTGCGAAACTGCACATAATGGAGGAACAGGAGCTACGCTTACTTACAACTGCCTTTCTCTGAGGTAGAGCTCATTGTGTGGACGGTACTACGAGCTTTACTATGAATTGTTACTATTGGCTTTCGGGGAACTTGTTGCACTAATACTATTGTGAAAGTTGCTTGAAACAAATCCTTTTACAATTTCATCTGGTTTCAGATTTTCAATACCTTTCCTCTGTTGTTGAAGTGTAAGGTCAAAGTGTATTTTGATCTTCAACACATCTTCAGATATCGAAACCTGATTTTGCAAAAACACAATTAAATTTGAATTTCGCGTCTCAAGCAAAACTTTCGGGCATCGTCTTGTATAATTTATTCGTCAACTCTCGAATGGAGAGAAACATTTTTTTAATTAAATAAATGAGATACGAGATTGTGACAATATTTACATCATTATTATGTCATGAATAATCTTGTGGACGGTGGATCTTATTAAGTTTCGACCTAAAAAGCAGCTGTAGCATCAAGTTTCAGTTACGCTTTTTAACCGGCATCGGCACAGGAAAACGTAATTTCCGTGTCAAATCACAATAACACTATTTCGGTTCCCCTTTCTAATTAAAAATGCTCTCAATTTCGGAAGTTGATACAATGAGTACCTGTTAGCAATAGCAGGAAAAAAAACATACCTGCATAGTGTACAGATGTACAGTCAGTACTTTCAAGAACAGAAGAATGCAAGACTAGCCTACAACTTCAGTAGAGCTTTTTTGTGAAAGAGTTAGTCCGGTAAAGCACTGACTGCTTCGCGGCAGAAATAGTATACTCGTAAGTAATTAAATAAATAATGCTGGACAGTTCACTCAACATTATGTAGCTCCAAGCTAAGCAGAGCTTGTGTTATAGGTACTAGATAACTGATATATACCTACTTAATAATACAATACATTACACAGATAGATATTTTTTTTATTATACATAGAAAAAACCCAGAACACCCTGAACAATTATCTGATGATCAGCACACGGTTCCGATCACTAATATTATAAAATATTGTATTGGGGATAAATTCCTAGCTTCGAAGTGTTTTTTTTTTCGACAAGAATTATTATTTGATTGGGTTCTGTTGTGTGTGACACGCGTACGAAAGCATACGCATAAACGGATAAATCCTTACACCGCATACCTAATTTATGGCGTTGCCGTCGCGACAACCAGAGGGGCTAGTCTGCAAATTTGACAAGCAACTTACACGGCCGTGGGGTGTACACTACACGGATTTTAGTATGGAGAAATCGAAGAGCGCCCCTAGCGGGCACCTTGAGAACCTCAAATCCCGTACAAAAATCCGTGTAGTGTACACCACACGGCCGTGTAAGTTGCTTGTCAAATTTGCAGACTAGCCCCTCAGAACCAGCGGTGAAAGGTTATGTTATGCCAGTTCGGTGAAAATGATATACTATGCTTTTATAGCTTGTGAGTTGTGATTTTATATGACCGCTAAACAGTATGTGACGCTGATATTGTGGTAATACAGCAAGATTTCTTGCATTTCTAGAATCGTATACTTACCTTGCGTATGAAATTTTACTGATTGCTGTTCTGGATTTATGCTTGTTGCGCGAAATTCAAATCTGATTGTACTTTTTCTTTTTCGGCCTCGGAACAAATATTTGTGCGATCTGCAGATATTTGTTCAGGGTGTACTGGGTATTTTCTATGTATAATAAAAAATATCTATGTTTTTCATGTATTGTATTGTATTAAGTATATATCAGTTATCTAGTACCCAAAACACAAGCTCTGCTTAGCTTGGGGCTAGATAATGTTGTGTGGACTGTGTCCGGCACTATTTATTTATTTATTATTTGTTTGCTCATCACTGCTCATCAACGCTTCTTGAGACAGCGATAACTGATTTTGCGGAAACTAGGAGACATGTTTTGATTGACATTGACACATAACATAAATGTGATTAGCTTAGCAACGAATGTCCTCCAATGTCCTTTTCATTGTCCTGAATGATTTTAATAGTGTTTTTCTTATTACACTATCAATCAAAACATGTGTGTTACGTCTCCTAGTTTCCGCAAAATCAATCAGTTTTCGCTATCTCAAGAAGGTTGGTGAGCTGTGATGAGCAAAAAACACACTAAAATTTTAATTTGCGCCACATTTCTTACGTATATAAATAAATAAATAATGCTGGACAGTTCACACAACATTATCTAGCCCCACGCTAAGCAGAGCTTGTGTTATGGGTACTAGATAACTGATATACTTAATACAATATATATTACATAGATAGATATTTTTTATTATACATAGAAAATACCCAGAACACCCTGAACAAATATCTGCGATCGCACAAATATTTGTTCCAAGGCGGGAATCGAACCCGCAACCTCCTGCGTCGCAGGCCAAGCTTCGCCCGCCGCACCACAGAGGTCGTCAATATAATCACTAATTCCAGTGACTTTCCTTGCCTTCATTCTTTATTAACTATTCAGTTTTCTGTTAGTTATCTTTCTCGGACTATTCATTTTTGATCGTTTTTTTTTTATACAACTTGTAATGATGGATCAAGCAGATGGCCCACCTGATGTTAAGCAGTACGCTCTGCCTATGAACAGTGCATTATCACATAGGTCACCTCCACCTAAGACGCGCCCTATATGGCATTGCACTGCGCCCGCCACCCTGAGACATAAAGATGAAAAGTCTCATGTGCCTGTAATTTCACTGGCAACCATACCCTTCAAACGGGAATGCGAGCACTGCTGATTTGCGGCAGAAATATGGATGGTGGTAGTACTTCCCCGGACGAACACTTTCACAAAAAAGCTCTACTACTACTGAACTATTTTTCTATTATATTCTACTAGTCTTCTCTACAATTACCAACGTCTGCTCTGTCTTGTATAGGTACATAACTATTCTCGCTTAGCCAATTTGGAATATCTTTTGAAGTGCGTTTCGTCGTATCTTTATCTTGCACACTTAAGACCTTGCAAATCCTGACCATTGCCCAATCACTATTAAAAAGTGAAACGATAACAAAATTACAATTACGCTTGTAATTTCAAACTTCGTAAATCCATTTCTCCGTTTACAGCACCTTGCTTGTACACTATGGTATATTATACGAGTATACACGCTAAGGTGAAACACATTAGAAGTTTAATTATTGTTACGCTAATTAGGTACCTAGTACCTACTATGCTACTATCTAGGTTGGGTTTTTTGCAAGATTATGAACCTTCATAGATTCAAGGTTAGGTTCAGTTTATGTCGTAATGATGAATTCGACGTCACTCGTTTTGATCCGAGTACCTACTTTCGTTCGCTTCTGAGTAGTTAGCAGTTTTTGTATTTAAATTCTGCTGGGTTCTTAAATCATTGTTAATTATTAAGTACTAACCTAGTTTTAAGTTGTGTTACTAGAAAGTTGGACTCTTGTTGTCTTAATAAATAAATTTTCTATTCTATTCTATTCTATATAGCGATACAATTTGTACACTTACGATTATTGATAAAAAATGCCTTTTGAAGCTCTGTTCGCTAATTTACATATCGAAATATATAGCAGTAATTTAGTTATGGGAAAGCTTCTTCAAGTTCTGAGCCAAACAGTTTTTTTTTGTGTGGAAATACAATGGATTGACACAAAAAAATCTTAACGGTGTGGTCTGAAAAATGCCGATTTGCCAGTCAGTCTTGTGTGACAGACGGACAGTCATCAACTGGTCGTGATTTATGAGTTCCAATTCTATTTCTTTAAAACGCTTATATTACCATCTCTAATTAATTCGTCTGTCTGCTGAAGCAAGTTACCTGTCTCTTGCGCCATGCTCAAAACATCAACGCTGTACGCATTCATTCTCCTCCCAGGCTCTCGAGTATGGCAACAATTTACTGTTTATATTTACGATCTGATGAAAGGTTTTCCTTTGCGGTATTATCAGCACACACTTAGAGAACTAGTTGCATGCAAATTGTTGTTGAGGCGCTAAGAAAGTAAATAGGTGCCCTAATGGTGAGAGCTGCTTTGTGCCACTTTACGGCTTCGTAAAGTGTTTACGAGTTTCGATATTTTCCTAATATCTTAAAAAATTACCTAGTCTAAGGGTTGTTTCGCACACATCCGATCCGAATCCGTGAAAATATACGGTCCGGAATTGTCGTAGAACTACATATTTGTATGGTAGTTAACGCACTACATCCGATTTCCGTCATCCGATTTCTGATGTTCTACACCTACTCCGGACCGTATTTTCACTGATTCGGATCGGACTTAGTGCGAATTTAAAATTGTTTTGAAATGTTCAAGCAAAGCGGCCGCACTTGCTTGCTTTGCTTTTCCTCTCCATCCAAAGGTTGTCTGGAAGAGATCGCTTTTTAGCGATAAGACCGCCCATTGTACATTTAGTTTTTTGTTTAAATTTTAACTAGTTCGTAACGTGTGCAATAAAGTATTTTCATTCATTCATTCATTGGACTGGTTCTTGTTTCAACCCAACAACGTTCAACCGATTAAGGTTGGTATTTATATAGTTTCCAACCCATTTACTTGATCTAACTGTCTCACTTTTTCCCCTCTTGTACCCCAATACCTCAACAACCCCAGTACCAAATTTCATTAAGATCGGATTAATGGTTCGGATGTTATCCTGAGACAAACATACACGCACGCCGACTCTTCCAGGTTGATTCAGAGAACTCGCTTCCCTCGTTCGATTAAAAAGTTTGTTGCGTGCAAACTTGCATCTTGGTTTATTTTGCCTTTACGATAAGGTCATATCAGTCTGCGTTTGTAATAAACAATTCTCTTAATAAACGAACCAGTTGATTTTGATCTGATTTCGTAAACAACCTTGATTTGTGGCCAGTGCTCGGAAATATACTCAATAAAAAGCTAAAAGAGAGCTTCCAAGGTCTGTAGTCTGTACACAAAGTACCGGAGCCTTACAGGATAAGGCTCGTAATGTGTGTGAATCATTCACAAGTACAATCAAACGAAGCTTGAAAAATCGGCCAAGTGCGAGTCGGGCGACAAACAAATACATTGTTTGACCCAACTTTTTTAACTAACGTAACGTACAGTTGAGATACTTTTTGTTATTGATAATATATGTTAAGATAATGAAAAAGCTTATTTTATTTTTGCGTAGAAGTTGTGGGTAAGTAATGTAGCTTGTTGCGTTTGGTTTCACGCAAATTCAATGAGTTGATTTATTTAATTATTTAGAAATACAACTTTTACATCCCAATTTCTAAAAATATACAAGTTTTATAGAAAATTTTGTCAAAAAACAACAATTAGAACCGTACTAATTATAGTACGCGTCATGTAAAAAGAACGCTGGCGGTCAAACTTCTACAGGCGTTCCAGCGTTCTTTTTACATGACGCGTACCATAATTGTACATTATTTGTAGTAAACTAGGTAGGCACTCATTCAATGCATAGGTATACATCTCTTAAATAAGTAGAAAAGTAAGTAAACTCTTAAAAAGAACGCTGGAACGCCTGAACAAGCTTGACCGCCAGCGTTCTTTTTACATGACGCGCATTAAACAGACATGACAGATATGACAGTCAGTCCGTAGACGACGGCCAGCGCGTACGTTTACACGACCGGTTTTAGTCTGTCACCTTCACCAGCGCTTCTCAAACTTTTTTGCCTTGGGTCTTACTCATCAACCGATACGCAATGTATAAGTGTGCTAGCTGTACGGTAGAATTTACAGACGGGCCCCAATGCTCTGTCTGTCTGGGCCGTTATGATTTCGGTTGTGCCGGTGTCACGGAACATGGGTTTCGTCGTTTGGGGGAAAACCGCAAAGCAGCCTGGAAATGTTCCTTGTGTAAGAGTGCCAGGACGCCGAGCCCTTTACCACCTCCGGCTAACCCGCCATCATTGGCGGCACCGGTGCCAGCGGATTTGGATACAGTGCTTGCTGAGCTTAAGCGCCTTAGTCTTCTAGTTTCTGTACTACCTGGGCTCGACGAGGCGGTCAAAAACATCAAGGCTGAGTTATCTGCACTAAAGACTATCAAGCCAGAGATAGCGGATATTAAATCTTCGATAGATTTTATTGACAGTAAGATGGGTGCGTTATCTGATAAAATCCTGGGGATGGAGAAAGATATTAAAACCCTGCAAAAAACAAAACATGATGTTGAATATCTACAGCTACGTGTGGAGAAATTGGAGGCCCACAACAATGAGATGGAGCAGAGATCGCGCCTTAATAATCTCGAAATTAAAGGAGTTCCGGTCTCCAATAGCGAGAATCTCTTCGAGATTGTCTCTAAAATTGGTGTGCATGTGAAGTGCACCATTCCAAAGGAGCAGATTAATTACATCGCTAGGATACCTATGCGTAGCAGCAAGGACAATAAGACCATTGTGGTTGGTATACACAGCAGATACATAAAGGATGATTTTGTATCGGCTGCCAGGAAGTGCACCATTACAGCGACGGCCCTAGGGATGTCTGGCAGTAGCAGAATATTCGTTAATGATCATTTGACGGTTGAAAGTAAAATACTGCTCAACAAGACCAAAACCCTAGCGAAAGAGAAGGGGTTTGCATTTGTGTGGGTGCGGGGATGCAAGATCTTCGTTCGAAAAAACGAAGGTTCGCCAAAAGTCCAAATACGTACAGAAGCGGATTTGAAAAAGTTGTAGTGTTTTATAAGTACTTACTTTTACTTGCTATTTTTGTGTTCGATTTCATTTGTGGAAATTTGTGCTATGAAAGTTTGACAATCGCTGCCTTGCTAACTGGTTCTCTCGATGCACTTGCTGTGCGTAATCCTACTGCCCGCTTATCGCTACCCGCTACGGTAGGTCGACGTTTTATTTGCTACTGTCTCTTTTGTCTGGTAATTTTTATTTATGCCCCGTTGTTATTCATCTTTTTGTTGTTATCTTCCTGTCATTTAATTGTACTCGCTATTTGCCCAATTACCTACATTCACTTGCGTCTTTGTATACCTGTCTATACAGAAAATAATAAACCTACCGGTTATCAATGATTAGTGTGTATTACCAAAATGTACGCGGTTTACGTACGAAGACGGTTTCTTTTTATAGAAATATTTGTTTAAATTCATATGACGTAATTTGCATTACAGAATCATGGCTAATTAATGGTATCAACGATAGTGAATTATTTGACGATCGGTATATTGTTTTTAGGCGAGACCGTAACTATGAGTCTACAATGCAGGAGCGGGGGGGTGGGGTTTTAGTGGCGGTTCGCCGTGAACTCGCGGCCGAGTGCCGTGGAGATTGGGCCTCGTCAGCTGAGGATTTGTGGGTAACTCTGACGATTCGTAATCGTAACCCGCGTTCGGTGTATAAAATGCACATCTGTGTAATTTATGTGTGTAATGAAAATTTAGGTAATTCAATCGGATTACAACTTTCCAGTTATGCGGATAAATTGTCTAGCATTGTGTTAGAAAATCCTCTAGACAAATTTATTATTTTTGGAGATTTTAACATGCCGGTTGTCTCTTGGTCCCCGAGCGGTGATGGCATTTCTCTTATGCCGAGTAATATGCAAGGCTTCCATCAAATTAACTTTATTGACACCCTAAGTACAAGTAATCTTTTACAGTATAATTCTTTCGTTAATGCTAGCCATGGCCGCCTTCTTGACCTAATTTTTTCTAATAGTGACGTGTCGGTCCGTTCTTGCGATTGTCCCTTAGTACCCGAAGACCCCCACCACCGGTCTCTAGTAACCAGTGTTGATTTCGTACAGCTCCATGCTATAAAGCCGCAATCTTACATCAAGTTTGCTTATCAGCACGGTGATTACGATTCAATCTGTTCCAAACTGGATGCTATAGACTGGGTCACTGAATTAAATACGGGAGATATTGATGAGGCCGTACGTTTTATGTATAATACTATTTACACTGTGCGAGATAATTTTATTCCCTCAAAGACCGTGTTACCCTCTCGTAAATATCCACTTTGGTATAAACGTCCTCTTATCAAAATACTACGTGAGAAAGCCAAGTACCATAAAAAATTCAAAACGTATGGTAACTCACATGATTGGGATTCTTTTGTTATTTTAAGGGAAAGAGCGCGGAATATGGAGAAAGAGATGTATAGTACATATATGAGTAATATTGAAGACCTTATTAGAAATAGCCCTCGCTCGTTTTGGACTTACGTGAAAACTAAGAACAACTCGAATACCTATCCTTCTGTAATGCAGTATGGCGCTTGTTCTTCGGATCAAGGGAGTATGATATGTGATATGTTTGCTGAATACTTCCACTCCAATTTCCGTAGTGGCTCACCTGGCCTATTTCAACCTGACGTTTCGCTACAACTTACATCTTGCGCTGATATAGGTATGGTCGAAGTTATGGAAGGCAAAGTTTTTCATCTTTTTAAGACCCTTGATGTGAATAAATCAGCGGGGCCTGACAATATCCCTGCCATTTTTATAGTAAAGTGTGTGAATAGCCTGGTTTTCCCCCTAACTTTGTTGTACCGACGTTCGCTTACCGAAGGTTTTATACCGGAAATATGGAAGTCGGCTTACGTCACTCCCATCCATAAAAAAGGTCCCAAGAACGATGTTGAAAATTACAGGCCGATTTCTAAACTATGTTTATTTTCTAAGGTTTTGGAAAAAATCGTTTACGAGCAGGTCTACTCTGCGCTGCGGCACGACCTTATGCCGCAGCAGCATGGATTTCTTAGGGGTCGGTCCACAACATCCAATCTCCTTATCTGTTCCGAGTACCTGACAAGGAACATGGCTGAGCCTTCGCAGGTGGATATTATTTACACTGATTTTTCTAAGTGTTTTGATCGCATTGATCACCTTGTCTTATTGAGAAAGTTAGAACAAGTAGGTATCAGAGGCAACCTCTTCAGATGGTTCACATCGTATGTCCATAATAGATGCCAGACTGTTGTTCTTAGTGGATATTCCTCCTCACCCTTATTTATTCCTTCGGGAGTGCCACAGGGGTCCTTATTAGGTCCCCTCCTCTTTGCAATTTTTGTTAACGACATCTCGTCCTGTTTTGTGCATTGTAAGGTTCTACTTTATGCTGATGATATGAAAATCCTCAGTAAGATACAGTCTATCACGGATGCAGGGCGTGTGCAAGATGACCTTATGAGTTTTGAAAACTACTGTATCCGGAATAAACTGGACTTGAACGTCTCGAAGTGCTTTGTTTGTTCTTTTACTCGTAAACAAACTACTATTAAATTTGATTACACTCTTCACGGTACACCTCTTTCACGAGTAGATACAATCCGAGATTTAGGTGTATCTTTTGATACCAAACTACTCTTTGACATCCATATCGATAGCTTAGTAAATAGGGCATCCAGAGCACTTGGTTTCGTTTTGCGAATGTCGTCTGAATTCTCTGAAATAAAGACGTTTAAAATTTTGTATTGTGCATTTGTACGCAGTCTATTGGAATACGCCTCTCCAGTGTGGAACCCTTGCTACGACGTCTATACCGCAAGGCTTGAAGGCATTCAGAAAAGGTTTTTGCGGTATTTGCAGTTTCGTGCTAAAGTTTTCCTTCCCGACTATCTGACGAGATGTCGTAAGTTTCACTTCCTCCCCCTATATGAAAGAAGGAATATTTCTGATCTATCCTTCCTCTTCGGCATAGGGAATGGCTCTGTGGACTGTCCTGAGCTACTGGAACTGTTGGGATTGCGCACTAGCGGAACAGCGTTGAGGAACCCTAACTTGCTGTACGTACCGCGTGTCAGAACGAACTACCGTCAGAACGCTTTTATTATCAGAGCATGTAATTCGTTCAACACATTGGCGAAAGTGAATGTCGATGTTGATATTTTCAACACCTCTGTGGTTAAGTTAAAACGTTTGCTTAATGATAATTTCTTTTTGGGCTGCAATGTGTCTAGTCAGCGTAGTGTGTAGGTACTTATTTATTTATTTTTATCTAAATTCAACTCAACAATGTAACTATGTAAGTATTATTATTGTTTAATATCTGTGTAAGTATTTATTATTGTTTAATATCTTTATGGTTTATTTTTATTTTGTCGTCTACTGATTTTTAGTTCTAGTTTATCCATTTAGTAGTTTATTTGTAGAAACTTATAATTAGCCTTCTGGTTTTAACATGTTTAAACATGTTATTTTATATATAATTACCATAGTTTGTGTTTAGCTGTTAGTTTCTCTAAAATTGTAAAAATAAAATAAAATAAATAAAATTATACTTACATGAAGGGGCCCTGGTTCATTTATTTTTGACCTGGGTCAGCGGTTACCTTTTTTGATAAACACCTTGTTTTCAAAGTTTTTTACAAGCCATTCTACATACAAAATCGTGAAAACATCTCAATTAGTCAGTGAAATTGTCAATTGGCCCGTGATATTGTCAGATGAACAATATAACTGTGCAAAATAAAGTAGTGATGTTAAACACGGCTTTTGTTCTTATCCATACACATACATACATGCAACCAACATCAGCTGAATGCAGCATTGTGAGCTTGCCCGTCTGCTGGCCTTGTCCATACATATGCTAAATAGGATCTAATGGGTATGTGGCACACCCGGAAGTGCTGTCAGTCTAGCGATAATTAGTTTTTTGTGTAATTTTTTTTTTTTTCAATACAAGTTTTTATAAAATTTGTGATCGTAACCGTGTGCTGATCAAAATGAGCCTAAACACGGCCAGTGTACTACTATTATCCATCGAGGAGTTCCGTTCATTGTCATCGGAACTTGACAGGTATGCCAAATATCATCTCAATCGGTTGAGGATAACTGCTTTAAAATATTCCACCCGGACATTTATAGCTTTTAATAAAAAACACATTTGTATCTGTGGCGTGACAACCAATGTGCGGGTCCATATGGCCAATATGTCTTCTTGATCAAACGATATGCCCTTGAAATGTAACGAACAGAATTTCAAGTCATACTTATGGCCGATTTCATTCGATTTGATTCGTTGGAACTACGTACTCGAGGTACTCGGTTCGCAAATCAAATCGCGTTAGCAAAAAGTGAAGTCGTTATGTTTCTCACGTTAACGAAACTTGAATTCGTTAGGTTTTGTGAACTAAACTGAAGTAAACTCCAGTTGCGAGCCGGAGCTGACTAGCTAACACACAGATTTTTTTAAATTTGATTTGTGTAACGGCACATGCAGATTTTGCGGCCTGTTGTAACCTCAGCCTATAACAACGCATTCATAGGTCGCCTAGGACGCGCGCTATGCGGCATTGTACTGCGACCGCCACCCTGATACATAAAGATGAAAGTCTCATGTGCCTTTAATTTACCCCGCATACCCTTCAGACCGGAACACATCAATGCGAGAACTACTGCTTTGCGGCATCAGGTCATGATGGTAGTACTTCCACGGACAAACTCTTTCACAAGCTCTACTACTAAATGCGCTCGCTTCTCATAGTTCCAGCAGGTCACATCGTTACTAATGGAAAAGGTGTAGTCTGTTAGTAGTTTTGTACACATGTGTCAGTCAACAGTCAAAATATGCTTAAAATAACTTCACCCCATCACCCTTACTATAAAATTCTATTCTTACTATAAACCCTTCTATTGACACTGGCAACAATGGTCCGTGGAACATAATACTTATTCTAAATTTGAATCAAAAGCAAGTGAGATGTTGTATGCAGTTCTATATTTAAAGTTGCGTTGCGCGTCTGAGCACGCAGTGTTGCCAATTGCAAAAGGCGCAGAGCAAAATATTTTCTTTCCATTTGACACCGGATTTATTAAGAACCAACAAAATTGTGATTTAACGCAAATTACGACTATTTTAGATTCATTCAAGTAAGCTTGCGCTGTAAAAATATGCAGTTCTCATTAACCGTGTTATGTTTGTTTACAAAGATTAACTTACGATGCAAACTTCCGTGTTGCAGTGGAATGTTTGTAGTAGACATGATTTACTAGGTTATAATTCATTTAACACATGTAGCACTGGCACCTCGCATCTACTCATGGAAACCATTCAGACATCAGGGCTGTTATTCGCTATGACCATAGGAGATTACTTGTCAATAACGTGTGACGTCACAATGTATTCTGAACGATGATTCCACGCAGATATCGTATCGCCCGCGTTATGTCACGTATGGTCATAGCGAATAAGGGGGCTGTTAGGCGATTGTTTTCCTCTATATTGTTTAGTGCTAGTGTCGAAATCGAGACTTTAGTTTTTGGAACGCTTCGCTTGTATACTAACTGTCCAGTTCATACATATTATGTTGCTCTCTTTCGTTTTTTATGGTCACAGGAACCTCAGATATCGATTTTGAAAGCAATCGGTCCAATAACTAAAAAGTACTAAATAGCTTCAACTTTTTTCATTCTGACAACATATTCGTGTTCGTAGGTATAAGTATATTATAACTTGTATAAGTTTTATTAATATTTCTGTAAATAAAGACTTTTCACATAAAAAACATTGGGAAACAAAAATTGGCACTGTATAGTCATCATCGTCGTCATCAACCTACTGCAGTCCACTGCTGGACATAGGTCTCTCCCATGGCGCGCCACTGAGTCTGGTCCTCGGCTCTCCTCATCCAGTTTCTGCCAGCCACCCAGCGCAAGTCGTCGCTTCACCTACCCAGAGGGTACTGTATAGTACAGAGCCACATTCGGTAGGGTGACCAAGAAAGAACCAGTGACTCTAAAGTAAATGATTCGGGTTATAACATAAATAGTTTTTTTTTCTAGCTGGCATTACTAAATAATTCAAAAAAGTCTATAGGTATTTGCAGAAAAAAAAATATCGGGCAAAAAAATCCGAAGAAAAATAATATTTTTTTGGAGGTTCCAATCTCGTACCGTCTCGGACGGATTTCATTCGGACCATGGTAACTCATTTTAAATGCCAAAGAAAACATTCCGTAGATCGTATTTACCATATAAGTCGCCGAATACGCAGATGTTAATTTAATAAGCATCAGTCCTAAACAAACTCATAAAAACATCAAGGTGTAAAATCGGTAAAATGTCCACAACCGCAAAATAAGCAAACTCAACTGCGGGACAGCACAAAAACTTGGCACTCCCGATAGGTAATACCAAGTTACAATTTTGATTCTTAATGTTCATAGAATAAGGCTCAAGCCAACGAAACAGTAGAAAAAATGGAAACCCGAGATCCCGTATGTAACTACCAAGTTGCTATTTTGATTCTTACCGTTCAGAGAATAAGGTTGAGAGCGCAAGCTGGTTACAACTTTAAAAGCAGATGCAACATGTCGAATTGCAGTCAAACGGTACAGTTGTCTTGCTAAATTGGTTTCACGGTTTCGAAGCTGCGCCACATTTATGTATAGGTTTTGTACTTCCTGGTAAACGAAATATTCTGGACTAAAACCACGATGACACAACTTATTAGGAGATTAATTGCACATTAGATGTTTGAAAATAATTGTGAATTTTTATTTATTTTATTTGATAGCTCTCTAGCAAAAAATAAACCAATAGAAATAAAAACGAGAGCGGAGCGAGCCACGTAAAAATCCGTGTTTTTTGCTCAAACAAAGTGCAGCATGATAAAAAACTCAGGGGCGCTTCGGAAGCTCTACAGAAAGTACGTTTTTTTATTTCGTGTAGTGTATGTAGGTACTTTTTTTTCGTTCAAAATCTTCCTATGGCCCCCTTTGTAGCCTCGCGCCTCTAGGTACATGCAAAGTTCGCATTAGGGATAATCCGCCGCTAATGATCATTGAAGTGAAGTGTTACCACAGTACTTAATTAAAAAGGTACAATGTTTTCCTTTGACTGATTCATTAATTTATTGTGGTAAAACCCCCGTAGGTGTACTGTACATATATATTATTGTTGGTTTTTGTCAACAAAACTGTAAATCTTGTGACGGTAACACCAGAGACTTTTACAATACCTCTTGTTTATTATTTGTAAACCACACTTCATGGATAACATTAAATTTAACATTTTTTATTTTTCACAGGCGAGGTTGCGGGTTCGAGTCCCGCTGGAACGGAATTTTTGGGTTACATTTAAATTTAACACCTCTTGTGTTGATATTTTCTACAATTTTAGAAATATATAATGACACACCACGTAATTCGTAATTTCTCTTCCTGATTATTTTTTTCTTGAAGTGTTGTTGGTGATATGTTAGAATAATTATTAATTGAATATTGATTAGGTACCTACTAATGTTTTTTTTTTAATTATTTTTTATTTATACTTACAATTTAAACATATAACATAGACATGGCAGTTCAAAAACCCACAAAGATATGTAAAAATTCATTTTATCGAAGGCTATAAGCCTTATTGAAACCGTTACAATCAATCGAGTAAAGTAACTATGAACTAGCATGGTTTAATTCTTTGGTTTTCTTTCAATACCTCTTGAAAAACACATCATTTAATCATTCTTTCCTGTAAATATTGACTTCTTGTTTCATTCGTCGGTCGCGTTATGGACTCTGAACAATATCCAGGTTTCATTCTGCGAAAATGTATTGCAATTTGTTATTTGTTTATCCTGTTTTCGCTGATTTAGTCTTTATTTCTTTCGGGAAAAGGTAGTTTTTGAGTTGTTTTCGTTTTTGGTTGTTGTCGTACTACTTTCCTGACAATAGAATGATTCACATGTAAGGTGTCTGCAATGGATTTAGGTAAATGCGGAGATTTCCTAGTGTCATTTTAGGATTATTTATCTCTCGCTAGATGGCGTTGGCGACAGTTTTGGTAACAGTCAATATTTCAAAATACGTAACTATCACAAAGATATTAATCTATACCTATATAAGAGCTTAACCTGATTTATTCATCATCGCCGAGCCAAAACAGCTGGACCTAGGAAGCTGAAACTTGGAGCATAGGCATATTATATTTTTTTCTAGGCGGGAATCGAACCCGCAACCTCCAGCGTCGCAGGCGAACCCTCTCCCGCCGCGCCGCAGAGGTCGTCCAGGTTGTCATACATACATACAAATGCCGATTCTTCCAAGTTGACTCAGAGAACTCGCTTCGCTATTTCAATAATACATCTTTTTTTAGTCCGGGGTTAAAAAAGGTAGAAAAACCCATCGCCCTATCTCCGTTACATCAACCTCTCGTTTGTTAATGTTACATAAAATGTCAACAACCAAGTTCTTGACTGATAAAAGGTCTATAGGTTCAGTGCCCTAGATTATGTGAGCAAATATTATGAAGGCTTATCTTGAAATGTATAGTTTCCCAAGTTTAATCGATTTAAAACAGTAAAATTAATAAGTTTTTGTGTAAAATATATTTTCAATACAATCCTTTATAAAATTAGTGATCGTAACCGTGTGCTGATTGAAATAAGTTCCGTTGTCCACCTTCCGTCTCCATCATCAGATCAGCTCGCTGTCACCATAATATTGTATTGTTGTCGGAACTTGACAGGTATGCCAAATTTCAGCTCAATCGGTTGAGGATAACTGCTTTAAAATCCAGTTGCAAGATTCCACCGGGACAAACATTTGCATGATTCCACCCAGACAAATAAACATACATTGCAAGTTAAATAAAAGCTTGTAAAAAGATGATTTCAGCTTCGATTGCTTATTGATTGAACTATTCCTTTGTTAATTCATATTGTTGAATTTATAAAATTTCAATTTTAAAGGTGTTCCAACAACTTATGCCACATAGTTATCATAGATTTATTGATTTATTATCAAACAAAGAACTCAAAAAAGGAAAACTAAGAAGAGCCATTAGAATCATCGGCGACCAATACCAAATCTCTCCAATAATCCAATAGTCTAGAACCGCTTAGCCAGCGCAGAGCCATTGGATCTCTTTGCGTGTTCTACCGCCTTTACAGCGGGAATGCTCTGACGAGCTTTTCGATCTCATCCCCGCATCGAGATTTTACCATCGCTCTTCCCGGCACCGTGACAAAGCTCAACCACACATCATAGATCCCTGGGTTTCTCGTACAACTCGTTTCTCGAGATCATTTCTTCCACATACATACCTACAAACTATGGAATGAGCTTCCATCTGAGATTTTCCCGCTTGGTTACGACAAGTGTCGCTTCAAGACCAAATTGTTCATAAATTCCTTCAGGGTAGGCAGCGCATCGACAAAATCCCCGGTGTTGCCGGTGTCTATAAGCGACGGTGACCACTTTACATCAGGTGGGCCGTAAGATAGTTTGCCTATTAGTTTCACAAAAAAAAAAACTGTTTTGAATGCAGATCTTCTTATTTTCAAAATCAAGCCTCTAACATAGATTAGAATAGAATAGAATATTCTTTATTGCACTAAACAAACAATGTACATAGGCGAACTTGATGCTCAGAAGCATTCTCTACCAGCTAACCTTTGTGTATTGTGGATACATTTATGTTATCACTTTTCGATAACTCTCACCAATGCTCTAAGACTCTCACGTTAGACTTCGACTAAGTGGCCCTAATAAATACTCACCCTGATTATTTTTAGGGATGTATCAACTTTTATAGTTCTGTTTAGGGAATTTATTTATAGCTCACAAAAAGGTTGCGTCATCTGTAATCTAGTCCTTCTAACGAACGATCTAGCTAGTCCTTCCTTATGGATCGATGGCCCTTAAACTAGAGTAGGGTAAGAGGAAGTCTCAATTGATCACAATACGATAATGGACAGCGGAGCCCGTATTCTTGAGAGTGCTCCGATAAACTCGACAATACAATCCATGATCATTGATATTGTATTGGTTTCTTTATGATGATTACATCTTGTTGACTGTTTTATTCGCTGGTTGTATCATTATGTTGGTTGTTCAGCCCCTAAACTGCAAGATAGAATACAACTTCCCCAGAAACATACTTAAAAAAAAAAATACGTGTAATATATTGCCGTTGTCGATTCGGAATGCTCCGTCGAGATCGTGTTTGTCGTTTCAAATGTGCATTCCTGTTATGTTTTGTATTTCTGTGTGTTATTTCTGTACAATAAAGAGTTAACCTATCTATCATTATCTGTACCTTCTCCAGTTTTCCCTGATTATTATTACTTAATCTGTGTCTTCGGTAAGTTTGGGTCAGGTTATCAGTACGTTTTACACGTGGGCCAGGCTGTCGCATCAAGAATTTGGGACAGGAATTCGTGAGCCAGGTTGTCAACATCCCGTTATTTATGGTATACTTTTGGTATTTTAGGTTTTGAAGGCATTTGTACTCTAGACAGGAAAAATGCAATGTTTCCAAGATTTACTAAAAAAAACGTACTGCTTACAAACGCCTGAAGCGATTTTAATAAAGGCAATTTATTAGGTTTGTTTTTGGAGATTTTCGAGCGCTATTCTGTCACTTTCAAACTTACCTGAATTTGAATGAGTTAGATAGTGACATAATTTGAGGCAATAAGACGTAGATAATACTAATACTATTATGTTGTAACGAGTACTTCAATTTCCGATTCCAATCGTATTACAAGTCATTCAATAGAGTTAAGTAAACGCATTGCCGTTCACGTAACCGTTAAGTAATCCGTGGAACTACTGTCTTGTACTGGGACGTCGTATGCAGGTGCAGTGCTGTAATAAATAACTTAAGACTGCGCCAACCCTAGGCAGAAATCTTCATACAAAAAAAAATGTCTCGCGCAGCACGAAAAAGCGGTTTTTATTGAATATCTCGTAAAATATAGATAATTTTAAAAAACCCCTAGAGTAAAACCTCGGCTTTGTTGTAGAGACTTTATTTCTCTAATTTTTACACAATAATATGCATTATGTTAATAAACAATCGAAGAAAAGCGAGCTATTTCACCTTAAAAAATTAAAATTACTATCATAATAATAATGTGATCATAAAATATAAAAAAAAAACATAAACAAATTAAAAATGACAAACTTTTTTCTTATATTCAAGTTAACACTTATCTTCTCGTAATAACTATATTTTTCTTTCAATATGCATTTTAAATCTTGCTAACTAGGTCTCATCTCTGGTAAAACGCGGTTTTCCGAGTTTTCACGCATTTTGCAAACACCTAGGTAAGCTAGGTCCCCCAGGTACTTTATGTATATGTGACAAACATGTAAAAGAAAGAATCAGTATCTTAAATTTAGATTCTTATCGTATTTTTTTGATGAATTTCACTATCCGAATTATCCAGATTTAGGAGACGTCATTATCCAGATTTGAAAATTGGCAGATATCCGGATAATTCGGATATCCGGATATCCAGATTGCAAGCCCTAGTCGCGGCTGAAGATGGATCATACCAGCTCAATATCGTGCAAACTAAGAGAGGCTATACCCAGCAGTGGGGGAAATTCGACTGTGGATGACGATGACAAATTACTTAAATAGTTAAATCAAGTACTTTTACTTTTACTTACTTTTAAGTTAATGTTGCAGGTAAAGAATTGTCAACGACCTTCATATTTGACTCTGCGTAGGTAGTTGACATTTTGGCACAAAAGGATTTTCCTCACTTGGTGCATGTTAAAGACTGGTAAATGTACCGCATTTAAGGATATACAGAGAGATAAAAGTAAACCTTATGAGGGCGGTGACAATTCAACTCATTGAACTTCAGGTAAGTTAAAAAGTGACAGAATAGCGCTCGCGAAAATAAAGTGAGCGAATATCACGAAAATCAGCAACTTTTTTTTATACTACTCTAATACTTTTTTTTTTTTATCGAAATCCATTTAAAAAGTCGAAAGTCGAAGTCCTGAAGAGAGTATCTACAAGGTGGGCGTCCCCGATAATCTTATAACGGTATTTGTATCTCTAAGTTTTTTTTTTTTTTTTTTTTTTTTTTTTAATTTAGTAGTTGGGTAAGTAATTTTACAATATTCGGCGGTCCAACTTTCGACCTTCCGCCTGTTGCCGACCGATGGTTTAGATCAACGTATTTATTTACTATTCTATTACTCGTGGGTGTTCTATTATGTGGGTAGCATTGTTCGACGACGTGCGTATTATGATGTGACAATCAACGCACCTGCTATGAAAATAATGTCTTCGTCTCGTTGTCACTAGCACGCGTGTCATTGTTTGATGTCATCTACTTTTATTTTATTTCTTTAACTAGTGTTTTTTTGAGTTATTTTGTGTAATTTTGGTGGCACTTTAACAAATTTAAAGACCAAAGTGTTGTGAAATTAAATGGAAGTGAATTGCGTGACTTTTCGAAATAGTGGAAATTGTCTAACAAAGTTTTAGTAAACGCCCACTGTTTTACTAAAACATGATTTGACTGTGACTTTGACGACTCTGAAGGAGTGTAACGTTGGAAAATATATTGAAAATACAGTAAATATACTTGAAAATGCACAAGCCGTGCGAGGCCAACTATAAAGACTAAAACTAAAAAAAATGATTCTTTGTAACATCTTTAACAAACCATTAAGATTTGTATAGAGATGTAATTTACGATGTTTTAAGATTGCCTGAAATGTTGAGGAATGCACAGATTCAAGAAGAATGGTTAGTTAGTGGAATACCAAAAGTGTCCAAAGTGACAATTATCAGACAATTCATTATCAATTTAAATACAATTGGTTTAGTAGAATTGGCCCCTGAATTAGTCTATGTTGTAAAAATCTCCATCTCCCCCACCTGACCTTATAGCCTCATAAACTAAGTAATTAATTACACTACGAGATCTAATTGCTCAATTAATTGATGCGTCAGTGAAATTGTGCAACTGAGTCTCCCCCCTTTTCTCGACAGTTTTTCCATTCATAATACAATAATGACCAGTTGAAACCTTCATCTACATCTATACTAATATTATAAAGAGGAAAGATTTGTATTTTTGTGTGTGTGTATGTTTGTAATGAAATGAACTCAAAAACTACTGTGCCGATTTCAAAAATTATTTCACCATTGGAAAGCTACATTCATCTAAGCTACATAGGAGGGGGGGGGGGGGGGGAAGCTGTTTTTCATCCTGAAACTACCCGTGCGAAGCCGGGACGAGTCGCTAGTATGTAATCAAACTGATCTTTGTATCGTTCTTCTTTTTGTTTTTTTAACTGCGTGAATGAAGGAGCTAGCAGATGGCCCACCTGATGTTAAGCAGTAACCTCTACCTATGAACAGTGCATTACCACATAGGTCACGTCCACCTAGGACGCACCCTATGTGGCATTGCACTGCGCCCGCCACCCTGAGACATAAAGATGATGAAAAGTCTCATGTGCCTGTAATTTCACCGGCACCCGTACCCTTCAAACCCGAACACAGCAATGCGATCACCACTGAAATAGGTATGATGGTTTTAAACAGGTTATTTAAGTGCTGTTTTTTTTTCTTTATAATTGGTGCCGCACGGCTTTTGCATTTGCCATTTTCAAGTTATTTTTGCGTATTTTATATATAATTTGCAACATTACATACACTCCTTCCAAGTCGACAAAGTCAAGTCACGTTTAAGTAAAACGGTAGCCGGTTACTAAAACTTTGGTAGACAATTTGCTCCAATTTGAAAAGTCACGCAATTCACTTACATTTCATTTCACTACTAATTGTGCTCTTTAAACGAGCTACATTGGTTAAAGTGCCACCAAAATAAATAAAAATAACACTAGGAAAATAAATAAAATAAAAGAAGACGACGTCTCTTTTCGAAAATGGCAGAAAAGAGTCTCAATTACTATACTTATTCAATTAGGATCGAGTTCAACCTGTATATATTCTGTGGTTCAACGCAGATGTTTTGGCACACCTGTTCGTTGCTTGATGTTCATACCACCTGTTTATTGATTCAAGCCCACATATTACACACATATTAAATTCATTTTCGCGTCTGCTTGTTTTTTGTCTGTAATCAAATCTGATGATCGATTTTTCGAGCTCTTCCTGATTGAGCTGGAATTTGGCATACCTGAAGTTCCGATGACAATACAATATTATGGTGACAGCGAGCTGATCTGAGAAGGTGGTCTACAGAAGTTCCGTCTGACCCGGTTTACCATTGTAAAAACACTCATTAGAAAACATACCCAAAAATGAAAGACAAATAGTTAGTAGAACCGTGAGCTGATTAAAATGAGCGCAAACACTACTATTTCTCTATTATTTTCTCTATCATCTTACTTTTGACTGCCTACCTAAGTAAGGCTTTTAAGTAAGGATTTTCCTTTTTTCTTTGAATCAGCTTCCACTTGTTCTCGAGGCACTACACAGGCGCTCTCCACCTAGTAGTAAGAAGGATCATCAAAAGAAAAACAGACCGTGTTTGTTGCCTGATTCTTCTAGGTCTGGTTGCGTTGGAACAGGAGTAAATGTAAATTTATTTTTTAAGACGATTCAAAATGATCCTTGTGATTTCAATGAATAAAATACTTTTTGACTTTGACTTATTAATTAATCATCAAGGAGTTCCGTGGTCTACCTTCCGTCTCCATAACCAGATCAGCTCTATTGTATTGGAGGTTTTTGTAAACCCGGACTTGTTTGTAAGATTCGTTGGTATAAAATTTGTCCTGACTGCTAGCTTATTTAAGGAATGTGTTATTACTGGAAGAAAGCGTTAGCAGAGTCAGTAGTGGAAAGCAATGGCGGCGATGAGCTTACCACTTGTCACGTCTATTTCCCACAATGGTGCAAACCTCGTGAAAGAGGCCCATTTCGGGCTCTGGCTACACTTTCGGGGAACAAGGCGTGTGTCTATGTATGTATGAAGGTCTTTGCAAAGTTTCAGAATTTTTATCGACATAAAGTGTCTCATACAGAGACACAGAGAGAGACAGAGAGAGAGTGTGTTATAATTAATAACGGCAACTTAATCTAAGTATGTGTGAAAAACATATCAAGTGTCGGCAATTACAGCAAAACTACTGTAACAACAGATGTTTGCGAAACCACAGAATAAAATAATACTCGGCTAAACCGCGTATGATAGTAGAGGTCAAGAACCACGTCTAGTCATATCGAGCTGACTCAGTACCGACTAGCAGTAACGAAACGTCAGAAGACTAAACCGCACAATTTTGAACCGTATTTTGGAAGCAATAGAGTTAAAACTCACTTTGTGAAGTGCTAACTTCAGCAATATCAAAACGGAAAAGCGACAGTTAAAACAACATAAACCGGACTGTATATTAACGGCTATAGAGTTTAAAATACTATCTATAAATATCCGAAGAGCTGTCCCCAATTAGTTGCACTTGCAAGGGTTTGCAAGCTGAAAGTAGTGCCTACGCTCCGTGGTAGTGTAGGTTTGTTTTCTTTGAACATAGTAACAAGAATTGATTAGTTCCACTTGTAATAGAGGACAAACTAATTGGCTTGAACAGTGTATCGTTGCGAATAGATAAATCTTTGGATATTAATAATTACGTCCGCGTCGTAAGGGAAAAAATAGTAGGTAAGTATTTTACATTGCAATGCAAACAGAGTGCTGGAGTGTAGTGTAGTCTAAGAATAGACCTTTCCGTCTCCTTCCACGGATGTCGAAGGGATTACACCAGGGAATGGGTAGCATCTAAATGGTAGCATCTACCTGAGTACTCAACATCAATACTGCGATCACCAATCCACCTGCCAAGCGTGATGATTATGGCAAGTTCCCCATTGCATTCTATGGGGAGGCCTCGTCCATATTTTGTAACATACATAGACGCTCGTTTGACCACGATCTCACCTGTTGGTAAGTGACGATGCGGCCGACGATGGAGCACGAAGGTCTAGAAGGCACCTATTCACTCTAGCCTTAAATATACCCATATTAAAGCTTGCAAGAAAGCCAGACGACGGCAACGAGTTTCATTCCTTATCAGTTCGCATATTACATAGGTGGAACCGAAACGCTTAGTCCGAATTGCGGGTATACTGATGAAAGAAAGAGAAAGAAAGAAAGGTATTTATATTGACCAAAACTGCACACAGAATCAATAAAAAAACACATAATATGTAAGTACAGAGCTGTGTACAGTACTGTCAAAAAAGGTGATGAGGTAAGGATGGTACTGAGCCGTGCGCCTATCTTGTCGTATGATGAAAAGGAGATGGTGGGACCAGATCCTGCAGTTCCTGGGCACATTCCCCTAAATGTAACCTATAGAAAATCGAAAGGCATGCAACTTGAATCGAAAGGCGGTGCTCGAGACTCTGGATCTTAAAAACTCCGCCATATGTTGTTCACCTATAAGCCTGGAAGCTCTGATATTGATGATGATGATGATGATGATGATGATGAAGGGAGATTACCGAAGGAACTATGTCCAGAATACTGGGCTGGGCAAAAATAACTAGAAACTAAAAGAAACACAAATGTTGTGAGACGAGCAATCAATTCAACAAGCAATTTCTAAAAGTAGGCAGCTATTGGAAAATGGAGCACAGTATTGTTACAAAAGAGATGAACTTTCGATTTCACTCACTTGCTCCAGTGAACCAGTTAAGCTTCTTCGTGATGTGATAGCGCCTCTTGAATCTATTATGTAGTGTTTTTGCGTCTATGCGTATTCTATAGAGTGTTTTTTTATTTTCCTTTATAATTGGCTTCGCACGTCTTGTACATTTGCCATTTTCAAGTATAATTATTGTTGTGCAGCGGTCTTCATAGATTCTTTAGTATCTCTATTTACATTAATGTGGGGTATAACGCAAAATCACCTTAGATTAGATTTTTAACTGACTAAATCAAGTACAATATTCAAATAAAAAATATACATGGATACTACATTATAATACTGAGGGAACACCCAGACAGAAAAACGAAAGGAAAAAAAAACTCGATTAAAAAAAAACACAATGTTACTTACCTCTAACTTTTGGCTAGATTCGATTGTTTGTCAATATGGTACAGATTATTGGGTCAAAAATTGGATAAATAAAATCAATACAATAAAACGGAGGTATCAACCACACACGGTTTTTATTCAAATTATCTATATTTCGCGAGATATTCTATAAAAGCCGCTTGTTAGAGCGGCGCGTGGCGTTTTTTTTTTTGTATGTAGATTTCTGTCTGGCAGTAGCGCAGTCTTAATAGATATATTCGAAAGTAACTCTGTCTGTCTCTGTGTCTGTTTGTAACCGTTTCACGACTAAACGGCTGAACCGAGCTGGATGAGACAAAGTTATCATGAGGAAGGCAGGATATACTTTTTTCAGGAAAAATAATATGTTTTGTTATACAATTTTGTCAATTAACCGAACGCTGACAAACAGAGTGCGCCACCGTGGCACCACAACTGAATATAGTATTCATTTGGGTCTGACCGTAGCGAAGAAGCCACTATTTTGGTATATAAGCTTGTAGTTCTCTCCGAACGTGACCTCGCGTGGACCCCCGTAGCTCAAAAACCCCTGTAGGTACAAACAATTACAAATTCTGTGGTACCTTATACTCTCACAACTTACCTAGACCCTTCATCAACGGCACTGCTGCCGTTATCGTCGGACAAATTCGGCGACCTCTGTGGCGCGGCGGGCGAAGGCTCGCCTGCGACGCAGGAGGTTGCGGGTTCGATTCCCGCCTCGGAACAAATATTTGTACGATCTGCAGATATTTGCTCAGGGTGTTCTGGGTTTTTACTATGAATAATACAAAATGTATATGTATGCAATGTATTGTATTAAGTATATCAGTTATCTAGTACCTTTAACCTAGCTCTGCTTAACTTGGGGCTAGCATGTTGTGTGAACTGTCCAGCATTATTATTATTTATTATATTATTATTATAAATACACATATACAAACATACATACAATCGCCGCATCCTGCCATTATAGACTCTGAGAACTCGCTCAGCTCGCTCAAAAATTATATTCTGATAGTGTGCAGTCTTATCGTTTTATTTATTTTTATTTAGTGCCGTCTTAATTCTACGATAGTCTCGTGTTAGTATAGAAACAATTTGCAGTTTGTCTCCCCGATAATCAGTCTTATGATTACGACGGAGTGCTTATAATCATAATTCTCTACAAGTACCTAAAATGCTCATAATCATAATTCTCTACTAAGTACCTAAAATGTAAGTTTATAATTGGGCCTTTCACTCGTAAATGTACAAGTGCTAATTTTGCAAGCACCGTGCCACAGATCACAGCACATAATTATCAGTAAGCAGTAATAACACTACCTAGGAAAGCATATAGTATTGCAGTAAAGTATTTATTCAGTATTAAGTATATGGCAGCTTTATAAAAACCATCATAGAAGGTAAAATAGAAGGAAAACCAGGAAGTGAAAGACCGTCAATAAGTTACATGAGCCAGTTATTTTTTTTAAATAAAAGCTTTTATGAAATTATTGATCAGAACCGTGTGCTGATCAAAATGAGCTTACAAACGGCCATTGTCCATCCCATCTATACCCATCGAGGAGTTCCGTTGTCCACCATCAGATCAGCTCACTGTCAGCATCATATTGTATTGTTATCGGAACTAGACAGGTATGTATGCCAAATTTCATCTCAATCAGATATCGGAAAGTCACCCTTATCGCCGCCCATGAAATATTTATCATTGAGTGGTTCCAATAGCCATCCAAACATAATCAAAACATATTTGAGAAAAAAAACTGTAAATTGCAGTTAAAATTATAATTATAAAAATCAGAATGGTCAAACCTTGTCAAAGCAAATCGAATCGAAGCACCAGAGATATGTGCTCGGCAACTGAGCGGTGCGAAGATGCGGCGACGCTGTGAAACGGTGCGCAGATGAGCGGTACGAGGATGTGTAGGTATAGCGGGCTCTTTTCAGATGACAGCGAAAACTCCAAACATGAAAGCTCGCGTCCATCCTTTGCACACATCCTTCGCACAAATCCCTCGCTTGTTTTGTTCGTATAAAAATCTCGCTCTGCTAAGCCGTTTCCACCAGAGCTGCGCTGAGCGAGGCTAGGTAAATGAAGTGATTCTATTGGTTCTTAACAAACACATCTCTCGCTACGCATCCTCGCTCATATCTGGTGGAAACGCAGCCTTAGAATCGCCATTCTTCCTAGTGTAGGTACTGCTTTATTATGTATTGTGCTTGAGCCTTTGGAAATGGCACAGATCGGTACCTACCTACGGTGATTGTACACGCCTACACGCATCCTGGCTCGTGGAGTTGTGGCAGATGCGATCTCCATTGATTCATTAAACAGTTGATTCATACAATAGAAACGGGACGTTCATTGAACGTGTTGAAAATGAAGATACTGTTGCAATAAAAAATGAATAATGCTGGACAGTTCACACAACATTATCTAGCCCCAAGCTATAAGCAGAGCTTGTGTTATGGGTACTAGATAACTGATATACTCAATACAATATATTACTTATATAGATATTTTTGATTATACATACATAGAAAATACCCAGAACACCCTGAACAAATATCTGCAGATCGTACAAATATGTATTCCAAGGCGGGTATCGAACCAGCAACCTCCTGCGTCGCAGGCGAATCTTCACCCGCCGCGCCACAGAGGTCGTCACTTGACTGAAAAGAATTCATATCCGGCTGGGGCGATGCCAATCTAGCGCCTCTAAAAAGCAGGCTTGTCTCTTCTCGGCGAAAAAAAATCAGTTTCTCCAAGTTCCGAGATGTACCTGTAGCTATAGGAGATCACATCGAGCTCTTTAGGTATTTCACTTACGCCTACTTTCAACTTCGGCTCCTACATCGAGTCTACGGAGAAAACAGCTGCCATGAAGTTAGGCATCCTGAATAAGGTAAAGCGTTACTTCACACCAGGAAAGCTTCTCAGTCTATAGAAAGCTCAAGTCCGGGCTGGTATGGAGTACTGCTGCCACGTTTGGCATGGCTCGGCTACACAGCCAGGTTTATGAAGATAAATGCTGGAGATGAGAATAAAAAAATCTGAGTTTCAGTTTGCTAAATATTTCCTATATCTTGCCTGCCTCACTTGCTATTTTGACTCATACTCCAATCTTTTGGACTCGCCAATTATATTAGTGGCAGTACGTGCCTTTATTGTTTTTCTGTAATTAAAAATAATTAACATTCATTACTAACAAAAAATCTAATAATCTAAGACTATAAAAGTTAAATGTTATCAGGCTATCATGTTATGTGGCGAAAAGTACATACCCACTGAAACAATAGGCACTGCTGATAAAGAGACGAAAGGAATCCATTGTTTTATAAAGTAAAGTTAGTCATAACATAACATTAAACATTTATATTTATTGATATCGATAGAACATTATTTGCGTCCATAGGTAATTAACAAGTTGACCCACGCACTGTGATAAGGGTTTCCTTCACTGTGATTGTTTAGCGACTTCATATCCATTTATGTTAATACTAGCAGCGCCCCGCGGTGTTACACGTTAGGTCTCGATTCCGTGGTAATATCGGGATAAAAATGTGCCTATGCGTTATTGCGGGAGTCAAGCTATCTCCATTAAAAATTTCGTCCAAATCCGTCAAGCCGTTTCAGCGTGAAGAAGTAACAAACACACTCACAAACTTTCGCATTTATAATATTAGTAGGATAAATTTTCCCGTTGTTGTTGAATCAATATAAATAAATGACTGGGCATACTAATAATACAATCACAGTCATTTATTTATATTGATTGATTTATGCCGTGGTGTCTCCTGCCTAAGGAATAGACCCCTCCGTCTCCTCCTGTGGATGTCGTAAAAGCTGACTAAGGAATTACACCAGGGGATGGGCAGCAGCTGTAGGCACACGCCTAAACACACAATATTATTTAATCTAAAATTCATTATTTTCATCCTGTTGTACCATATTTCATGCAATAAATTATTATTTCATTATTTAATATCAACACCAATACTGCGAGGATTATACATTTGAGCTACCTTAAACCAACAATCTGCAAACGATCTAAAAATATCTGACTGATCCAAATCACAACCAGACATAATAATATAAAGTGACATTTTATCTTTCAATGTCCCCTGATGTTATTAAACATCGTCAAGTTCACTAGCAATACCAACTTCATAATATTGTGGTTTACATAGCGCCTCCGTCACTAGATCGCGGGAATACTCGATGTATCGCCGGAAAAAATATGAGTCACTCCATTCACAAAGTTACTCATTATCTTGTAGTGTGTTTAGCTGTTTACGTATCTCAGGTGCTAATTTGATAGTCATCTTAGGCCCATTGTCTGCTGAAGCATCTATTCCTAAACTCGTGCGCGACATTGTTAAGCTTGGCCTAGTATAGTAGTTAAAGAATTTTATTACTCATAAAGAATATGGTTCGCTTATAATGAGCTTAAAAACTAGGATCATAACTAACTAAGTATTAGTTATAGGTATTAATATTCCAGAGATCTGGTGGTTACTTAAAAAGTCTTATCATATACATATTTTCTTAACTTCTTTTTAAATAAAGGTTACAATAATTCACAAGTTTTAATATCATCAGGTAAGTTGTTGAATAATTGTGCACCCTCGTACATAATGTTTCTTTTTCCATAACTAGTTCTTCTTAGTTTTAGTGTATTATTTGATCTGTGGCTTGGCTTTGAATTAACTGCTTCTGTCCATGGAGCGGCAGCGTTGCTAACTTCAGCTTCGTGCATTTCTATGTTCAGGCATTTGCATTCAGCAACGATTCTCTCTAGTTTTTTTATCTATTGTACTGGGCTTTGTAAAGTCCTCTAAATTTACTTATTGCCTTTCCTTCTACTCTCAGGGCAACAGGCCTTGGCTTGAAGTTAGGAACGCTGCCGCTTCATCCGCAGAAGCAGTTACATTTTAGAAGAAAGCAGACATATTGCTTCTAAAATATAACCGCTTCTGTCGATGAACAGCGTTGCTAACTTCTGCTTCATGCACATCTGTAAATAGTTTAATTAGTTTTAGTTTATTTATCTAGTCTTCTGGGCTTTGTAAAGGCCTCTAGATTAACTAGTTGTCCTTACTTCAACTATCAGGGGATGCGGGCGTTGGGTCATATCGGGGGGTTATGCTGTCAATGCATTTCTGACTTTCTTTGGAGTTACATTGTCTATTTTGGGATGTTGGTTTTTAGGGTTCCGTAGTCAACATGACAAGGAACCCTTATAGATTCGTCATGTCTGTCTGCCTGTCTGTCCGGGTATGTCACAGCCACTTTATTCCAAAACTATAAGAGCTATGCTGTTGAAACTTGGTAAGTAGAGGTATTCTGTGAACCGCATTAAGTTTTTCTCACAAAAATAGAAAAAAACAAATAAAAATGGGGTTAGAACTTAGAACTGAAACTCAAAAAAAAAAAAACTTCAAACCCGTACGTGTTCCCCGTGGGGTTTCTATAGATAGGTCTTCACAAATGATATTGAGGTTTTTAATATCATTTTTTTCTAAACTGAATAGTTTGCGCGAGAGACACTTCAAATGAGTGTGTGTATGTCTCCCGTAACTTCTAAAATAAGAGAATGATAAAACATAAAAAAAAAACATGATGTAAACTTCCAACGAAAATTGGTTTTAACGAGATCTAGCAAGTAGTTTTTTTTTAATACACTATTATTAAAACATCGATCAAATTTACATCGAACTACAAGAACTTTTATATTATGTTACTTGCTGCTACGGAACCCTTCATGGGCGAGTCCGACTCGCACTTGGCCGCATTTGTATTGAGTTTTTTGTGTGGACAGCATGCTTTAGGGCTTAGAGCAGTGTTACCATGTACGTAGATACATATGCATGCATATATTTTCTCATATGTTAATTGTTGTCATCCGCAGTAGCGTTAATTTTTAACCCCCGACGCAAAAACAACGTGGTGTTATAAGTTTGACGTGTCTGTGTGTGTGTGTGTGTGTGTGTGTGTTTCTGTCTGTGGCATCGTAGCTCCCGAACGGATGAACCGTTTTTTTTTTTATTGAAGGATGTATTTGTCGGGTGTTTTCTTAGCTATATGTTTTATCAAAATCGGATCTGCCGTTTCACTAAATTAAAATTAAATTAAATTATCATTTCAGAACAGGTGACATCCATAATTAACCTAATGCATGCACAAAATAAAAAATAAAAAAAAAATAGCAAAATTGCTGACTGCAAATGCAAAATGAAGGAAATAGCTTCCTTCATTAATCACTCTCCCCACAAGACACTTCCAGAGCGGAGACGTCAGACCCTCCACCACAGTCCTCAGGAAGCTGTCCTCATTGGGTTGACGTTTTTTTTTGAATTTTTTCAAAATTAATTACTTGTATTTCGTGGAATGTTGCTGTACCGGAGGCGGTCTGTGATTAGATTGCTTGAAAATCTTGACTAAATTTCGTTACTGTGATGACATATTCTAACAAGAATACATTAGGTGCAACCATCAGATTATGCTATACCAAATTACATAGTTGCCTTCTTTTTATTTTATTTGTGGCTTCTGTGGCTTTAGTTTCCACAATTTTGCCAGTGTCAATGTCGACAAGATTTCCTAAATTGCTTTATAAGAATCGCACTAGCAAACTCAAACACAAAAATTTGTCTTACTGAAGAAGATGCATCTAAATTGGCACCATCTTAAAAAATTGCTATGCAAAATGATGCTATCATACAAACCGTCAGCCTGACCGACCTTCATAAAACGAAAACCATTGACCTCGTATTGGTTGCAAAAACTTAAATTCAATGATTCTAACTGTCGTCACAAAATTATATCATACACACGTCTTATCTGTTAAATCAATTATTCATACTACCTCCTCTGCGTATCAGTGCTGCCACCTCTCTGAGGCCCATCAGCGCTAAAAGTGCTTGAAATTCTTGAAAATAGCGCTAGATTCCGCTAGATTGCATAAACAAAAGAGCGCTAGAATAGAGCTAGAATCCGCTAGCTTGCATGAACAAAAAAAAGGCATAGTAGTAAGAAGTTTTTATTTATTTCAATACAAATTGTATTTATCATCTTAAATCTCAATATTCTCTGGTCTTAATATAATTAAGTACCTATTAATGACCCTACCCAAAACCAAAGCAACGGAACGGAAGCTAAACGAATTGCGGTGTTGCTGCTTACTTCTTACTTTTTGCCGAGATTGCGACGTGTTTTTACTAAGTTTGGTCTGTCATAAAAACGCGCTATATTTTCCACTAGGAGTTAATATTAAAATTTCAGCGCTAATATTAAAGCTAATATTTCAGTTAATATTAAAGTGTCCCAAAAAAGCGCTAGATCTAACTCCGAAAGCGCTAAGGTGGCAGCACTGCTGCGTATACATTATGTATAATATGTATATTAGTAGTTCGTTACATGGCTATCGAAACATCCTGTTGCGATCGCATGTCTCGTAAAGCTTTCGACAATACTGAGTTGTTGTGATATTTATAGTGTGCACCTCTCGTATATATCTTTATCAATATATTTCCCTTTCCACTTCAAGACACGGGTCTTTTAAGATAGCTGTAAGTTTAACTCTACCTCAACATATTTGCATCTGTATACCTATCATGTTTGCAAACATCTCAGGTACTCCAAGAGGCCGTGAGACTCTGAATTTAGGACGGAGCCTGGTTAAAGATACCGTTTGAAAATAAGAGGTTGAGGTCCGGAGCGAATTTATTTGTTTTCCAAATCAATCGTCATCAATTACTGAACGTGACCGAGACATTGTTGGAAATGCCGTGACTGTCGCCGAGACCTTTTAATTATCGTTCGGAAACGCACGAGGCTGCAATCGTGGCACGAGTCCTCGCGCCGAATATGCATATCGAATCCATAAGTGGGTCGTGCTTCATGCGTTCATGTGCAATGTGCATATTGGGCTGGGGAATCAGAAAAGCTGGAGAAACTGGGAGCTCCAGCAGACAGGAAGATCTGAACTACTGTTTATGTTAGTTTCTTTCAGTTGTTCAGAAGGCCAGTTCTCTTATTTATTTTAAAACCGGATTGAAAGGTGACCGAAACGAAACTGTATTGTGAAGTGACTGAAAATTCATTTATTGTGTATGAATCTAGGTAAAATACAATTTCATTATATGTTAGGTTGTTTGGTATATGCACAGATAAAATAATACTATACTAGTGTATAGGCACAGATAAAATAATACTATACTAGTAGTAAGATCGCTAGATTCTGCTTTTCAGCGTACAAACATTAGACAAGTCAGATTATGGCGGCCATAGAATAGAGTGTGCTATTTATCATTGGAAAGAGTGAAAGAGAGACCCAACCTGCTGTCATACACACACACACACACACACACACACACACACACACACACACACACACACCGTCTGAGCAACTAGTTCTTACGGTCTATGCAAAATTGAACACGTGAATTTCCGGCCGGACTAACGTCGACGTCCGACTAAACTACATAGTAATGCAGACTATCACCGATTAATTAATATTATGCTATCGCTTCTAAAATCTATCGGTGTTTCGTGGTGGCTATGGAATGACATGGAAAGTTTTGATTGCTTCAGAACATGGATTTTTCGGTTTCTGTCCTTTCATAATTATCATCATCAACCGCCTTTAGACGTCCACTGCTGGACGAGGTCTCCCCTATATAATGCAATGAGTGATTTGTCATAATCAACACGATTGGCAGGTGGATTGGTGATCGCAGGATTGGAGTCAGGTGGGTGCCTCTGCCCATCCCCTGGTGTAATTCCCTTACTCGGCTTTTACAACATCCACGGGAGGAGTTTTTTTAACTTTATTTTAGGGTTTTCCTGTTCTTTACTGTGTGCAGAAACTTGGTCAGAATCTACCTAGACGTTTATCAGTCAGAAAGACAGGCGGTGGGATTTTATTTTGACACTTTTTTGTCCAGTCTACAACACTTTTATTTCCATCTCTGACTGCATTTTACACGTTTATTGTTTTGTTTATTGTTTTACCTTTCAACATCCAAAACTTCTTGGCCTTGAACCAGTTGCCCGTTTCCATTGTCATGGATATATTTTTCTGTTTTCCACAATTCAAGTCTACCCAATTGTTATCAAGTCTAAGCATAGTCTCCAAATCCATGGCCGGAATTCCAATTACCTAGGTTTCTTGTAGAAAATTTCGAAACTGTAATAAAGACTAAAGGCATGTTAAAGCTGCGTGCAGGAGACGCATTCGCAATATTGGAGAAAGTGACTGTAAGTAGGTAGTCTACCTTGGAACACTTATTATCCGGTCAGTCCTTGATGCTCTTTTCTGTTACTAGTTAATAAATAAATAAATAAATAAATAAATAAATAAATAATGCTGGACAGTTCACACAACATTATCTAGCCCCAAGCTAAGCAGAGCTTGTGTTATGGTTATGTTATGTTAATGTATTGAAACTCTACTATGAAGTCCTATCCATCCAAAAGTTGTCTGGTAGAAATCGCTACTAAGCGATAAGACCGCCCATTGTACAACATAGTTAGTTTTAGTTTTATTATTTGTAAATTGTTTTGTATTATGGTGTGCAATTAAGTATTTTCTATCTATCTATCTATCTATGAACTTTAATGAGAACTATTCCGGACTTGTGTGTAAGATTTGTTGGTATAAGATTTGTCCTGGCTGCTAGCTTATTTATGGAATGTGATAAAACTGGAAGAAAGCGTTAGCTGAGTCAGTCGTGGGAAGCAATGGCGGCGATGAGCTCACCACTCGTCACGTCTATATTCCACGATGGTGCAACCCACTGTGAAAAGAGGCCCATTGAGGCTCTGCCTACCCCTTCGGGGAAAAAGGCGTGTGTCTATGTATGTATGTATGTATTTAATCTAGAAGAGGAAAGATGGGTTGGTCATCTTATAAGACATGACAGCATTATACAAACCAACGTAGAAGGCAATAAGTTTTTCAGTGATCGTAACCGTGTGCTGTTCAAAATGAGCCTAAACACGGCTAGTCTACTATTATCCATCGAGGAGTTCCGATGTCCACCTTCCGTCTCCATCATCAAAACAGCTCGCTGTCACCATCATATTGTATTGTAATCGGAACTTGACAGGTATGCCAAATTTCAGCTCAATCGGTTGAGGATAACTGCTTTAAAATTCAGTTGCAAGATTCCACCCGGATTCCACCCAGACAAACATACATACATTGCAAGTTACTTAAATAAAAGCTTGTAAAATAGAAAGAAAGCGACGAAGAGGAAGACCGCGAATGAGCCATGATAAAGGAGAAGGTAGCTGTCATGTCATATAAGGAAGTAAAAGAGACCGAATTGGAAACAGATAAACAAGTGCCGAGCTCTTGAATATTGATTGATTATTGAATTTCAGTAAGGCCTACTGTAGTTGTTTTTATCATCGAAGAAGTTAATAAATTAACATGATTGAATGAAACAGCTCTAATAATGATGTTATAAAATTAGTTTTGGCTGTTTTGACGGATCTCACAAAAAAGGGGTCTACGTAATCAGACCCATTGTGGCCCTCATCATATCCAAAACCCATACAAGACACCTAATAAGGATCAACAAAGCCGTTGCAGAGCTACGTTTCTCACAATGGGAGGAAGTTCACAGACAGTGCGTCATCATGCCTCGAAGAAATAAAAAAGCAAGCGTACTCATTTGATATTTTATTTTTTACCCCGTTTGGGACGGAGTAAAAAAAGAACGCGTCCGGCTGGATGCATGTTGAATGCTGAATCTTATTGAACTAGAATAGAAATGCACTCTGTATTACCTACTTTGTTTTCAAGTGAACTAGGTTTTGGTAACAGATTGTGCGGTGATGAGAATCTTAAAGCTGGTCCTAGATTACACTGGCAAGTAGGTTTACTGGATTGAAACTTGATTAAATGTATAACTGGAACGTCCTAATGATAAATAGCCAGAACACGAATAGATTCCTTAAAGGCATACCAGTGTCAAATGACGAAGTGAATCGCATCTAAAAACAGAGTGTTTTGCTCTTCGCTAAGGGAACTATAAAAGTTAATTGGATCTAGTTACTTTAATTCTATAATAGGACGAAACTACACAACAAAGAGACGAAAATTGTCTTGTTCCTGGAAGACTCCGTCAATGTTTTAGTTAATTTCTGTTTTTACTTCTTCGAAATCTTTAGCGGCATGAACCAAAAACGTCACTGACCTTTTGACAACCGAAGCTGCTTTCTCAACAATCTTAAGTTCGATGCCATAAAGTCCAAATTGCAGCTTTATTTCTATATGAATGGGAGGTTAGCTGGCTATCAAAAGTTCAGGACAATGGTTTTGCGGCACATGTGAGGGGTCACGGATCGGTGCATGTAATTATCATGTTAAGTATCCATGGTAGTAAATATATTCGTATATACATTGAATGCAGTTGGAGCGATGACTGTACCCTGTGAAACCCCATGGAAGTGACGGTCGTTGAACGCAGTTATCTTGTTTTATTTCGGTATTATTTCATGTTCTAATTTAGAACTGTTTTCGTTTATTAGCTACATAGCCCTACGATTATAACATTTTACTGGCAAGAGTTTTTAATGTTAGTTTATTAAGAGGAAGACAATAGCCAAATTTCGTCACTATCTAACTCAGCAAAGTTCAGGTAAGTTATAAAGTGACATAATAGCGCACGCGCAACGAAAAGTGAACCAAAATCACGAAAAATAATCGAACATAATTATAAATCTACTATGCCCTCTAAATTAATATTAATCTTATTAATTTGATCAATGCACGTTGATAGGTATTAGGGATATTTTCGTTAAAACTCATTGTAGAGGTGCATACGTGTGCAAAAGAATGTTTGAAAAATGTATCATCTCATTTCTGTCGTTCGTATCCTCTTTATGTTTCCTTTTAATGCTTGAAATCATCAGATATGCCCGTTAGTTCAAGCACTTACTTAACCGGGGCTTTCTTTAAGATATCCGAGCTGACAAGTTATAATGTTTCCCTAGTTATTATAATCTAGATACAGGTCTTATCTAGAGACAAATCAAACAGGATGAAGTTCCTGATATTCATAAATCAGATGTTATCGTAAGATTAACCACCACTCACCGAGATTTGGAGCAACTTAACGGTTTGACACGGTTGTAAAACTTGTCACGATATGCCGCTAGCTCTATGGAAACTCTTTTAAATTGTGAAAGGTTTAATGCCCAGAGAAATATAGTGTGTATTTACTACGTAAAGATTGGGATATTAAAGTTTGGGATTCATCCAACTTTTATAGCATCCATCATTCAAAAGTAGATCTATTGCGAGATCTTCGTTTGCATAATTACAACGAATCCTCGATAATGTGTAATGAAATTATCGAAGAATGAAATAGTAAAACATACAGCTGTATTCGATCATAATAATTTTACAATACTTTCTATAAATAAACTTCTAAGTGGGCCAAACCAAAATTGTACCAGTAGCCACGCGTGTGGCATGCATTAGTATCACACCCTGGAAATTATGAAGGAAGAAAACCAAAATACCTTTACAATGCTGTACCGAAATGTAATGTGCGAAACAGGCTAGCTAAATAATGAAACATTTCAAACATTCAAGGGAAAATTTAATGTAAGAACCAAAATAAAGTGTCTGACCTAAATTTGTAATGGTTGAGGATAACACGCTAAAAACCTCAGCAAATATTTGGTTCATTAAACTTTATTAAAAAGAAAGATAAAGCTGTGGCCCGCATAAAATAAAAGAACAATGTGTTCCAGAAGTATTTATATAGGCTTATGCACAAAGTAATAATATCCGCCATTATGATTTTAGCTAAATTCTATGTAGTCTAGAGAGATAAACACTGCTAATAATACAGCTATTGTTGAAACAACAACACTCCTTTATGTCAAGGGGATGTGTAAAAATTATACTGGTTGTGATAATATGCACGTAAATGGATGTCTTGTCCTGAATCCAAGGCTAATTATGTATTTATGAACCCAATAAAACAGCAACGAAAGAGCTAAATAAAACCACGGCTTTACCTTACGAAAACGAGATCTTGAGTGGAGACCGCGTCTTGGCAAACGTAGTGTAGGGCACCCTCTGGCTAGGTGGAGCGACGACTTGTGCGGGGTGGCTGGCAGAAACTGGATGAGGAAAGCCGATGACCGGGCTCAATAGCGCGCCATGGAAGAGACCTATGTCCAGCAGTGGACTGCAGTAGGTTGCTGATGATGAAAAAACAGAGAAATAGATACTGGGAAGAAACAATTTGCAAAAGAAAAATTAGCGCATATTATATATTTACCAGTAAATTTTACTGCTGGAATATTTCTGTTACTTCGAATTCAAATTATATTTGTTAACATATTTTCTTTTGCGGTTGTGGATTTTCAATGCCTAGCTACGAGTTTGAATGAGTTTATCCTATTTTTGTTTCTTAACCTATATTGTCCCACTGCTGGGCAGAAGTTTCCCCTTAATTCTTCCACTTGTTCCTGTCTTTGGCAGTCTCCCACCAGTCCTTCTCAAAATTAACAAGATCGTCACGCCAACGCTTTCTCGGTCGACCCCGAGGTCGCCGTCCTTCAGATATCCAGGTGTGCTTATGATTGATCTCAATGAATTTATCATCAGACAAAAATATACCATTTCTATACCGTAAGTAGTGTTTTTTTAGTAAGCTCAAACATGAAGCATCTGAATACTTCATCATCTTTTTCAGTCACTGCTCTGGTGATATTATTAAGAACCCGTAAAATTGTATTATATAAGATGTTATTGTGTAACCTGTGTGTGTTGCCTAATTGTGTACCTAATACTAACGATCCTATGTTGGTCGAATAAATAAAAATTTAATTTGAAATTTGAATTTTGATATAGGTCTTTACTAGATAGCTCCTCTCCATGTCCAAGCCATATTGCAGTTCATCTGTCAATGTTTAGTATATCTTGGTCTACTGTTTTGAACATCCATTCGGTATTCTTTATTTTCCATACATCATTTAATGTTTGTACAAAACTAATGGAAGTTTAATCTAAACTTGTCGTAACTTCCCCACCTAGTCAAACGCTATTTTAATTTAACTAGGTTAATGAGGTTATCAAAATGGTTCACGCTAGGGACAAATAAAGCTGAAATGTCATGAAACACTATTATTTTATAATTTATGAATATGGACTTTCATAGAGGTTCGAAAAGTCTCCTTTATCGTTTTTATATTCTTTGTTTTGAAGTTACGGATAGCTTTTTAGGGTTCCGTAGTCAAAGACAAGGAACCCTTATGGATTCGTCATGTCTGTCTGTCTGTCTGTCTGTCCGTGTATGTCACAGCCTTTTTTTTCCGAAACTATAAGAGCTATACTGTTGAAACGTGGTAGGTAGATGTATTCTGTGAACCGCATTAAGATTTTTACACAAAAATTTTAAAAAATCAATTATATTTGGGGTTCCCCATACTTAGAACTGAAACTCAAAAAATTATATCATTTTTTTCTAAACTGAATAGTTTGCGCGAGAGACACTTCCAAAGTGGTAAAAAGTCCCCCCCCCCCCCCGTAACTTCTAAAATAAGAGAATGATAAAACTAAAAAAAATATATGATTACATTACCATATAAACTTTCACTCAAAATTGGTTTGAACGAGATCTAGTAAGTAGTTTTTTATTTTTGGGGTTCCCCATACTTAGAACTGAAACACAAAAAAAAAAAAAAAAAACCTATACATGTGGGGTATCTATGGATAGGTCTTCAAAAATGATATTGAGGTTTCTAATATCATTTTTTTCTAAACTGAATAGTTTGCGCGAGAGACACTTCCAAAGTGGTAAAAAGTGTCCCCCCCCCCCCATATTTTCTAAAATAAGAGAATGATAAAACTAAAAAATATATATAATGTACATTACCATGTAAACTTTCACTCAAAATTGGTTTGAACGAGATCTAGTAAGTAGTTTTTTTTAATACGTCATTAATCGTAATCCATCCAAGAACTTTTATATTATGTTACTTGCTGCTACGGAACCCTTCATGGGCGAGTCCGACACGCACTTGGCCGCTTTTTTTTTACTTTTTAGTCTATTACCCTGGCTATTAGTTTGTCCTATTTAGATTGTTAGTTATTTTAAGCCATGATGTTTCTAATAAATTGTCTAGAATCAATTCAGCTGTTTCGATTAATTGACAGATACTTTTATCTGCAAATCACGCATCACTTCCCTATCGAAATAAAATTTTCATCTCGTGAAAAACGATGATTGGTTCTTCAATAACTGCGAGCAAAGTAGGTACTTTCTGCAAGACTTTCATAGATGCCAGTATTGAGTTTCGAATTAGGAACATGAATATTGTTCATAGTGTTCCGGGACCAACTAGATCGAACGAAAATACAGCTGGCCAACGCGGCGCGCTCGCTGTATTGTACGCGCGAATTAGGCCTTCGTCCTCTACCTACTCTGTTCACGGATTATTCACAGTGCAATTTATATAAATACATTCATGAGTTATATCTAAACGCACCTCTTATTTCGTTTTTTCACAGAGGGAAATGAAAATGGATTGTATAACTCGGCTGCACGTAGGATATAGCTCGGGTTCTCGGGATATAGAATCCTTTGCTCTGCTCTGGATTCAAACTAGGCCCTTACCGTAAAGATATCATTTTGCTCCCTTGTAATACAATCTACTATTTATTAAGCGTCACATGTTTTATGGCTATCTGCATCGCCATCTGCTATAGTAACATCCATAAACAATAGGTCCCGTTCACCCTTGCCGTTTGCCCTACAAACTGTTCAGCTAGTTCTTTCACGTACATATGGTACAATTAATAATTCGGTACAGTCGTAAAAATAGCGTTCGTCGGTCGTTGATCTGAGTCTAGACGTGATTCGAGCCTAACTTGTGACGTCATTGATGTTTTCGCTTCCAGCAGGCATTATTTCTTCACTTGAACAAACTTAACTGTTCTGTCAGTTGGAGGGCCACATGACACTGACAAAAATGATCCCTTCTGCTAGTTCTACGACTTTTATCAAGAGTAGGGCTTAGAATGACAAATGCTGTTGTATTTTCGGTAAGATATAATACTCTAGGTTACATTTATACTGCATCTCAAGATAAATAATTAGGATTTCCATTAGATACTTCTACCTGACAGAATAAATAATAGTACAAGCCTTAGTCCACTTTTTTCCTCTTAATTCTATTTGAATTTATGTGTTATGTTACCAGTTGAAATCTAATTACCTATCATTTAGCTTCTTGAATTCTTTGCATCATTGCAATTGCATCTTAGTACGCTTCCGTCTGGTAGTGATTTGGATCAGTTGAACTACGTTTAGATTGTTAGCAGCGGTCATCAGGTAGCACAACTGTTTCATTAGTATTTTTAATTTGTTTACATACCTACTTTCTTGTATTAGTTGTATTATTATTTCTGTAAATTATTGCATTAACTATTTCTTTGTTCTAAATTTAATTTGAATGTTTTACGTGTTACGTGTTAAAATCTAATTATCTAATTTAATCTAGCTTCTGCTAGATTCTAATCTAGCTAGATAGTAAAATATTATAAGTCTATGTTTGTAATAGCATCATTATTTAGGTATCCATTTCCAATTCCCTTCTTTACACCTTTGTTTGGCAATAGTGCTTAGTTTTGCAAAAGTTAAATTGCATGTGTTGAAGTCCATTTAAATCTATTCATTCATATTCATTTTAATCTATTACTCGTTGTTGAGTTGAGTTATATATATATAAAAGAAAGTCGTGTTAGTTACACCACTTATAACTATATATCTAATATATAAAAGGCAATTTCCTGACTGACTGACTGACTGACCGAGGTCCAACGCACAGCCTAAACCGCTGGTCGTTTGAAATTTGGAGGGTGTCTTCGTCTCGATGTGTAGGGTTGTACTAAGAAAGGAATTTTGAAAATTCGCATGCTAAGGGGTTCAAAATGCGGTTCTAACGTAAAACAAAAATGCTCTGTATTTCGGAAACCGTTAGTAGTAGAACCATGAAATTTCACATGGAGATTCCTCAAATAAAATTAACAAACACGTATTTCAGCGATTCCTGAAATTTTCCTGAAAAATGGCAGGGGAACGTTTTCTTTGTAAAAAAAATAAAAAACTTTAGTTTTTACATCGCACAGCCTTAATCGCTGGTCGTAGAGACTTGAAATTTGGAGAGTGTAGTCCTTTTAGGGTGTAAAAGTGTACTCAAAAAGGAATTTGGAAAATTTGCTCCCTTAGGGGTCCATAAAGGGCTTTTAATGTATACACTTTGCGTTTTGCAGCGCACAGCCTAAGCCGCTGGACCTAGATACATGAAATTTGGAGGATGTATTCATTTTTTGGTGTAGGGGTGTACTAAGAAAGGATTTTGGAAAATTGACCCTGTAAGGGGTCCAAAACGGCTTTTAATGTAAGACTAAAATGCTTCGTATTTCGGAAACCGTTAGTAGTAGATACTTTAAAATTCTCAGGTAGATTCCTTATATAAAAATAGCAAAAATATGTTTCAGCAGTACCTGAAATTTTGCTGAAAACGGCACGGGAACGTTTTCTTTGTAAATAAAAACACTTTACGTTTTAGCCAGATTTCAGCGTATTTTGACGATTTAAAAGTTAGTTTCACAGTGTAGTCATTGAGATCAAAATATTTTCAGGACCTCAAGGTTCAAATGGGACCCCTAAATTGAAAAACTTGAGTTCGGTGTCGTTTCAACGGTCGTTCCACAATGTCGTTGTTAAGATTAAAATATTTTCAGGAAATCAAGGGTAAAATGAGGCCTCTAAATTGAAAAACTTGATTGTGGTGTTGTTTCAAAAGTCGTTTCACGGGGTGGTTGTTGATCTTTAAGTTGTTGTCTGCACGCCGCGCCGGAGTTGTTTTCAAACTACGCGTGGACGAAGTCGCGCGCGGGTCATCTAGTATATATATATATATATATAAAACGAAGTCGTGTTAGTTACACCACTTATAACTCAAGAATGAGTGAACCGATTTGGCTGAAAATTGGTGGGGAGGTAGCTTAGAACCAGGAGATTGACATAGGGGGGGAGGGGTAGGAGGAGGGGGGGGGGGTCCCCGGAGGCTACCCGTGCGAAGCCGGGGCTAGTCGCTAGTGATGTATAAAAACAACCTTATCAACAGACACTTTACAGCATGCGTCGCCGCATATGGTGTCGTGTTATGCAGTTGATGAGGAAAGCTCGCCTCTGATCTTTTAATAGGTTTCTGGCACTTAATTTGTCTCGTCAGATTATATGATACGCTTGAAGTGAGATAGCGTTGTTTATCTTAAATACCACTTTATAATTTAAGGAAGTCGTTTGAGCTCGACAAGGTGTTTCATGGCTCCAATGATTTTCAATTTCTTGTTGTCAAAACCTATCCTACTTTCTTCTAATATTATAAACGCGAAAGTTTGTAAGTATGGATGGATGGTTGTTTGTTACTCTTTCACGTAAAAACTACGGGAGGGATTTGGATGAAATTTAGAATGGAGATAAATGGACTCCCGGAATAACACATATTACCCGATATTCCCACGGGATCGAGACTTACGCGGGTGAAACCGCGGGGCGCTGCTTGTAATTAATATGACATAGTGGTTCTGTTCGGAAAGAGAGCTGTCGTGGCCAAATTGTGAACAAAGGTTCCGATTTTTGGTTGTTTCTGGTTGTTCAGCTGGTTTCTTGCCATTTTGAATCATAAACTAAAGAAATAGTCACTGTTGTTAAAGGATCAAAATGGAACAGACGCGCTATATTGTATTGCCCGCTAAACATAAAAGATAAATAAGCACAGCTGCGCCCTCAAATCCCACGACGGGATTCTTTCTGAACAGACTCTACTAGTATTTTTTTATACCTCAAAGTAATTGGTAATTGGTGCAATAGGGGGCTTAGTACGAGAATTTGGATAGTATTCGAAACTTCATGTAGTTTCGTTTACTTCCTTCATACATTTACTTGCAGCGCCCCTAGCGACAACGAGGAGAAACTAAACTAAACTAAGGACGCTGTCTGTAAATGTATTGAAGGAAACGAAACTTCATAATAGTTTCGAATACTATCAAATTCTCGTACTAAGCCCCCTGATGGTGCTATAAATCGATAAATCGATACTAATATTACCTATAAAGTTTGTATGTAGAGGATTATCTCCGAAACTACTGATTCGATTTTGAAAATTCACTAACAGGAAGCTACATTATCCCGGAGTGCTATAGGCTGTTTTATCAGCTTCCGCCCGCGGCTACGCTCGCGTTATATGTGTAGTTCAACTCAACTCCGGAAAGGCAGTTTTTGTGGATATTTGGTGTGTAGATGGATTGGGAGAGGGGGCAGAGGGGCACTGTTTTTTTATTCTGAAAACACGCGTGAGAAACCGCTGGCAAAAGGCTAGTACCTATCTGATACACATAGCATAACACCCAACGAATACCACCATAAACACCAAAACCTGACCCCACACTGGGATTCCCTGTGTCGTGGGTATCAGAAACTATACAAGTATCATAAATCATTTATTGCTTATGAATCTAGGTAAAATACAAAATGCATTAGATGTTTGGTTGTTAGGTACAGGTAAGTTCGCTAGATTCTGCTTTTCAGCGTACAAACATTAGACAGGTAAGTACGATGGCACAGGTTGTCTATCGACTCCTACCTACACTATAAAAAAAACATATGTAAAGCGGAAATTTAATATTCTATAGCTATAAGGTAACATCTTCTACTATATAAAAATAAGTCGGGTTTTCCTCCCTGACGCTATAACTCCAGAACGCACGAACCGATTTCCACGGTTTTGCATTCGTTGGAAAGGTCTCGGGCTCCGTGAAGGTTATACTTTTTTTTTTTTTTTTTTCAAGTCGTGTTAGTTACTCCACTTATAACTTAAGAATGGGTGAACCGATTTGGATGAAAATTGGTAGGGAGGTAGCTTAGAACCAGGAGATAGGACATAGTGGGAGGGGTAGGACGGGGGGGGGGGGTCACCGGGGGCTACCCGTGCGAAGCCGGAGAGAGTCGCTAGTTATTCATATATTTTATGCGCTTCCTAGACCTGTCTCTACGTTAAGGCATCTTTACTTGGCATTACTCCTTTCAGTTAATGCTAGATTCGAAACAAAGGCTTTATTTATTCACCTTCACACTTGATATGTTAATTAAAAACCCTCTTAATGAATATTTTTATACTTGGCGAGTGAGTGTTTCCTGCGTTATCTTTGTTTGATTTTATCTTAATATCTGCCTTGACACAATAAGCTGACGCCTTGAAGGCGCCTGTGATGTCATCAACGTCAACTCCTGTCTGCCTTGGGTTACGCTCAGCCTGCTCTTCTTTAAATTGGACCTTATTCTTTGGAGGTTTGGTTCAATTTATCACAGTTCTTATCTACCATTGTTATTTACTTGGATTAATTGGTGCCGTTGAATCTTACTGCAACTCTTATCATTCTCTATATAAAGAGTTTTATTGAACTATCATAAAATGGCAGAGTAAACAAAATATTATCTCCTTTAAATGAATGACGAATAACTATGAAACACATTGAAGTTAGTTTATGTCGGTGAATAGATTGAAATCTTTCAGACCATCTACCCTACTTGTCACTGAATTGAAATTACCGTGGCTTGGTAACATTTTAGAAAACTTACGACTTCAGACCGGACCGTTCACCGTAAGTTGACACCTTCTATGGAGTATTTACAGGTGCCATCTTACGGTAAACGAGCTGTATACACCACGTAGTAGTAGTAGAGCTTTTTTGTGAAAGAGTTCGTCCGGGGATACTACCACCATACCTATTTCTGCCACAAAGCAGTAGTGCTCGCATTGCTGTGTTCCAGTTTGAAGGGTAAGGGTGCCGGTGAAATTACAGGCACATGAGACTTTTCATCTTTATGTCTCACGGTGGCGGGCGCAGTGCAATGCCACATAGGGTGCGACCTAGGACGTGACCTATGTGGTAATGCACTGTTCATAGGCAGAGTGGGCCATCTGCTTGTTCCGTCATTCAAGTAGTCTAAAAAATAAAATAAAATAAAAAACTTACTTTACTATTCTCCTGCTGACGTTTCGTTGACATTTTAGGTCCTTCTTCATGAGCACCGACCTTCGAGCGTGGTCGCGGTACTTGTCACAGTAAGATTTAAAAGTTTTTTTTTTTTTTAGGGTTCCGTACCCAAAGGTTAAAACAGGACCCTATTGCTAAGGCTACGCTGTCCGTCCGTGTGTCACCAGGCTATGTCTCATGAACTGTGATAGTTAGACTGTTGAAGTTTTCACAGATGATGTATTTTCTGTTGCCGCTATAAAAGCAAATACTAAAAAACAGAATAAAATAAATATTTAAGGGGGCTCCCATACAACAGACGTGATTTGTTTGCCGTTTTTATAGATAATTGTACGGAACCCTTCACGCGCGAGTCCGACTCGCACTTGGCCGGTTTTATTTTTGTTTATTTGGGGTCATCAACACCTCTTGCGTGACTCGTAGCGTTGTCACGACCCCGGTCTCCTGGAGATCAGAAATATTTCATGCAGCATGACAAAAGCAGTCTTAAATCAAAAATCCTTCAGGATAAAGTGGTTTGTGACAGGCCCATCGTACGGATAGTTGCACCTACTTATATCTTCAGTTATCGCGAGCTTTATTTTTACCACCTGTGTAATGATTATGTTGCTAATGGTTATTTCTGTTGTTCCAGATCCCCCCGCAGTAGACTTCAGTAGACACAGAATAGTCCAGCCCACTGTGCACCATGCGAGAACGAAACGAGAGATCTCTTCGACGAGAGACACAGTGAGTAGAACGTATTTTTAGGGTTCCGTAGCCAAATGGCAAAAAAATTAACCCTTATTGATTCGTCATGTCTGTCTGTCTGTCTCTCCGTGTATGTCACAGCCACTTTTTTCCGAAACTATAAGAGCTATGCTGTTGAAACTTGGTAAGTAGATGTATTCTGTGAACCGCATTAAGATTTTCACACAAAAATATAAAAAAACAATAATGATTTGGGGTTACCCATACTTAAAACTGAAACTCAAAAAAAAAAAAACGTCAAACCCGTACGTATCCCGATCTATGGATAATGAAAACATGATATTGATATTGCCCTTCATGGGCGAGTCCGACTCGCACTTGGCCGCTTTTTTTACAAGGTTTTATTTAACTTGCAATATGTATGTTTGTCTGGGTGGACTCCGGGTGGAATCATGCAACTGAATTTTAAAGCAGTTATCCTCAACCGATTGAGCTGAAATATGGCATACCTGTCAAGTTCCGATGACAATATAATATGATGGTGACAGCGAGCTGATCTGATGATGGAGACGGAAGGTGGACAACGGAACTCCCCGATGGATAATAGTAGACTGGCCGTGTTTAGGCTCATTTTGATCAGCACACGGTTACAATCATTAATTTTATAAAGCTATAAAAATATGTTTTTCATAAAACACTTTTTCCACTGAATACAAATGGTTTGGCATCTGGGGTTCAATTCACAAATTGGAGTTCAATATTGGCCTCTTGGTCACTTACTGACAGCAGTAACTTAGATAAATGTTCCATCAGCGAATTTTACTATTCCCTAAAGGAACTGATCCTTCCTCTCTGTCATTCAACAAAAGAGTGTGCTTTGATGCACATACTAACACATTATGGGAATTGAAAAGTTTCTTCCCGAAGTTTCCCATCGTCATTAACTAAGTGATAAGGTCACAGTTTAATTAAAGTGATTTAATGCACAATACTATAGGATTATGTGCTGCATAGAACGCACGTCTCAAAACCTATGGTATGTTTTGGAACAGTACTTCCTTTATGGGTAAATCAATGGCATGCAGACATACTGAATGCTGGATAAAATTGCAGAGCATAAATACCTGGATAATGTCCCACGGCATACTGGATAAAGTCGCAGGGAATACGGAATAAAGGCGCAGGGCAAACCGGGATAAAATTGCAGAGTAACCTGGGTAAAGTCGCAAGGTATACGGGACAAAGTCGCAAAGCATACCTAGAAAAAGGCACAGGATATACCTGGATAAAGTCGCGGAGAATACCTACCTGGATAAAGTAACCGGAAATACTGGAGAAAGTATCAGAGCATACATGGATATGGATAAAATAGCAGGGCATACCTGGATAAAGGCACAGGACATACCTAAAAAAGTCCCAGGGCATACTGGATAAAATCGCAGGGAATACTGGATAAAGGCGCAGTGCAAACCTGGATAAAATTGCAGAGTAACCTGGGTAAAGACGCAAGGTACTTATACGAAACAAAGTAGCAGAGCATACCTAGAAAAAGGCACAGGATATTATACCTGGATAAAGCCGCAGAGAATACCTACCTAGATAAAGTAACAGGAAATACTGGACAAAGTAGCAGAGCATACTTGGATAAAGTATTAGAGAATACTTGGATAAAATAGCAGGGCATACCTGGATAAAGACACGGGACATACCTGGATAAACTCGCAGAGACCTGGATAAAGATTCAAGGCATATCTAGATAAAATCACAGAGCACACCTACCTAGATAAAGTCTCAGGTCATAAGGGCCGTGCATGATCGAGACGGCTGCCAAAATCAAAAAAGGTTTTTTTTTTTTTTTTTTTTTACTAATGAATGACGGAACAAGCAGATGGCCCCCTGATGTTAAGGGGTAACCTCTGCCTATGAACAGTGCATTACCTCATAGGACACGTTCACCTAGGACGCACCCTATGTGGCATTGCAATGCGCCCGCCACCCTGAGACATAAAGATGAAAAGTCTCATGTGCCTGTAATTTCACCGGCACCCTTACCCTTCAAACCGGAACACAGCAATGCGAGCACTACTGCTATGCGGCAGAAATAGGTATGGTGGTAGTACTTCCCCGGATGAACTCTTTCACAAAAAAGCTCTACTACTACATATACTCGTACCAGGCAGTTGTGGTAGCTTAGAGCTGAAATGATTTTGTACCTATGGCCCTTGGCTCCCGGTGTTCCGTACTTTTTACCAGCACCGAACGTCCGCAACAAACATAATTTTGATAAGTGATAATGATGATAATAATTTCAACAATTAGAACGGAAGCACTAATGTGGTTGACCTCTGTAGAATAATAACAGCGGAGTTAGTGACCGTTGTGTCCACTTACAACGGAATTACACAAGGATTACCGTCACGGCAATCTTGCTTTCCTGTTGAGCTTGATGGTTGTCTAAATGGGATGTTGCGTACTTAATACCTGACTAGATTGACTTGGGCCCGACAGAACGTCAACGTGTGAAATGATCCTTGTAGCACTGTAGATTATATTGTTGTTACGAGGGAGCAGAATAACCATTTTTCAGTTAATTCACAATAAAGTCTCGATTCGGTCACCTTTCAGTGTGGTTATAAAATAAGAGATTCAGGTGTAATCCCGTACTCGGCTTTTACGACAACCACGGGTGGAGACGGAGGGGTCTATTCTTAGGACACTGAGCTCTTTATTGTGCCACATCACCATGAGGAAAGGTGACTATAAGGTAGGTTAATGACGCTAATGAATGAATGAATGAAAATACTTTATTGCGCACCTTACAAATACTAGTTAAAATCAACACATAACAAAACTAAATGTACAATGCGACATTACATACTACATACATACATACCACACGCCTTTTTCCCCGAAAGGGTAGCAGAGGCTCTTTTCACCCGGGGTTGTACTATCGTGGGAATATAGAAGTGACGAGTGGTGAGCTCATCGCTGCCATTGCTTCCCACAACTGAATCTGCTAATGCGGCAAATTTACGACTTGTGTGGCGCGGCGGGCGAAGGTTCGCCTGCGAGCAGGAGGTTGCGGTTACGATTCCCGCCTCGGAACAAATATTTGTACGATCTGCAGATATTTGTTCAGGGTATTCTGGGTATTTTCTATGTATAATAAAAACTATCTATCTATGTAATGTATTGTATTAAGTACCTAATCAGTTATCAGTACATTCCTTCCATCCATCTTTGACTTGGGGCACAGCTTGGGGAAATAATAAAGTATGAGTATACATACTTTGGCTACTAGCAATAGCATCAGTGCAGAATTGACTTATCAGGATAGCTGTAGGTTTTCAGTTAGTGTCCCAATAATAGGTAGGTATAGGTATATATTGATATACAGTTGTGGTCATATAATTAAGAACGATTTGAAGTTCTAGAAGTTTTTTATTTAAATCGTATCATACACAGAGATGTGTACCTTCTGAGAAGCAACTAGTTATGTTATATAATAGTCACATTAACAGAGCAACCTGACTTAAGAATAAAGTATGAAATCGCTAACTATTTTTTGCACATTTTATTGATTTTATCAAAGTAACACATTCAAATAGTACTGAAACTGGACAAATAATTAAGAACGATTTATTTAACTGCTCGGGAATTGTTTTGTATGACACTTAGATTAAAAAAATCACAATATTATGTAGCACAGGAAACATAAAAATAAATTTAATAAATATTTAACTAAAATTAATAGTTAATAGCATATCCACGGCTTTTAATTACAGCTTTACACCGGCGAGGCATTGACTCTATTAATTTTTGACATTTCGCAAGAGAAATAGAGTTCCATTCTTCTAAAAAAACGTCATACAGCTCTCTTAAATTTCCACACTTTGTATTTGAAACCTTTTTCTTTACTTCAAACCACAGATTCTCTATTGGGTTTAGATCTGGACTGTTAGCAGGCCAGTCTAAGACAGAAACTGATTGCGCTGTAAGAAATTCCTTTGCGGTGCGTGCAGTGTGCTTTGGATCATTGTCATGCTGGAATGTCCAAATGACCGGTAGAACGTCTTCAGCGTATGGTAACATTGTTTCTTCCAGTATATTTTTGTATTGGAACTGATCCATGTTACCTTCTATCAACTTTACAGGTCCTACATCATGTCCAGAAAAGCAACCCCAAATTTTCACATTTCCACCACCGTGCTTTAATGTAACTTTCGTGTACTTTGGGTCGAATGCTGTATTCGGGGGACGTCGTACATATCGTTTTCCATCTGAACATACTCTGTTTATTGTCGTCTCGTCAGAAAAAAGTACATTTTTCCACTGTTGCACAGTCCAGTTTTCATACTTTCTCGCAAATGCAAGCCGGGCTTGCCTGTGGCAAAGTTTTAACATGGGTACCTTTCTTGCTATCCTACCGTGCAATTTTTCTTCTACCAAACGTCTTCGAATAGTGCGTGCTGAGATTGCTGAAGGGTTGTTTTCACCAAAATATTATTTTATAAGCTCATTGGACCCTTTAAAAGGATTTTGTTTTGCCATACGAACGATGTTTCGGTCATCTCGAGGAGTTGTTTTTCTCTGTTTGGGTACACGTGGAACATTCGAAGTAGTTTGATACGTAGCAAAATGCTTTACAGCGTGGAAAACCATCGTTTTTGAACATTGCAGATGGTCGGCTATCTTTTTATAAGACCAATTCTTCCGGCGAAGTTTTATTATTACTTCCCTTGTAGATTTATCACAACTTTTATTTTTTCCCATTGTTTTTTCTAAAGAAGCAATCACCTCCATACCTATTTCTGCCGCAAAGCAGTAGTGCTCGCATTGCTGTGTTCCGGTTTGAAGGGTAAGGGTGCCGGTGAAATTACAGGCACATGAGACTTTTCATCTTTATGTCTCAGGGTGGCGGGCGCAGTGCATTGCCACATAGGGTGCGTCCTAGGTGGACGTGACCTATGAGGTAATGCACCGTTCATAGGCAGAGGTTACCGCTTAACATCAGGTGGGCCTCTTGCTTGTTCCGTCATCCAAGTAGTATAAACAAAAAAAACCTCGTAATGGCGCCAAAATTATACAAACAGTAACAAATCGACTGAGTGTTCTCTATTTAAATTTGAATAAAGGTATAAACTACTTAGCGTTCTTAATTACGTGACCAGCCAGTAATAAGGAATACTTTGTTTAAAAGTAGTTTAAAAAGTTTGCCTATTGATTTTTAGCCAATCATGTGTATCAATGAATACAGTGGTAATATGGAAATGTTTTACGATACCGAGAGAAATTAAAACAAATGCATACAATTAGTTTTGCATCTTAGTTGGAAAAAATCTTCCCTTTATATCAGCGTTCTTAATTATATGGCCACCACTGTATATATATTTGCTATACATATATTATTATTTTGGTATATATTTGCCACGTCTTGTGGCTGCCTTTGTGGCGCTGTTTGATATTAGATTACAAGACATAACACAAGTTCTGCTTAGCTTGGGGCTAGATAATGTTGTGTGAACTGTACAGAATTAAATATTTACTTATTTTAAAAAAAAAAGCTACTGACACATGAATGACCCCAATCATGGTCGAGGTGGATGTCTCCTCATCATCATTAGAAACTGAAGTTAAACCGATTTCCTTGTAATTTCCAGAACGGTGCTCATCACTCGGAGGTGACAATAACTGTGGACGCGGACGGCGAGGATTACGTGCTCGACCTACGGCTGAACGAGGACCTGGTGGCCGGAGACCACACCATCAAGTACCAGAAGGAAGGACAGACGGTGCTGCATAAACCCAAGAAAGAGGTGAGTGTTTCATAAATATATAAGATAAACTAATACTGAAAATTAAAGAAGACGTTGTGACTAGGATTGAGAAAGGTATGCTTAGATGGTTTGGGCATTTAGAAACGATGGACGATGAATAGATATGTGACGACCTCTGTGTCGCGGCGGGCGAAGGTTCGCCTGCGACGCAGGAGGTTGCGGGTTCGATTCCCGCCTCGGAACAAATATTTGTGCGATCTGCAGATATTTGTTCAGGGTGTTCTGGGTGTTTTCTATGTACTTATAATAAAAAATATCTATCTATGTAATGTATTGTATTAAGTATATCAATTAACTAGTGCCCATAACACAAGCTCTGGCTTAGCTGGGGGCTAGATAATGTTGTGTGGACTTGTCCAGCATTATTTATTTATTTAATTGACAGATGTTTTAATTTGCGTTTCAGGAGATAGACTTGTGCCATTATTCGGGGAGAGTGCGAGGGAAGCCCGGATCCTGGGTGGCTGTGTCCACCTGCGGCGGGGTGCGGGGAGTCATCTACGACGGACAGAAGATGAGATACATCGAACCGGCTGAAGGTAATCACCATCTACAATCTTGACAATGAAACTAATTCGCTCGGTTTTTAACCCCCGACGTACAAACGAAGGGGTGTTATAAGTTTGACGTGTCTGTGTGCGTGTGCGTGTGTGTGTGTGTCTGTCTGTCCCATCGTAGCTCCCCAAAGGATGAACCGATTTAGTTTTTTTGTTTGTTTGAAAGGTGAATTTGTCGGGAGTGTTCTAAGCTATGTTTGATCAAAATCGGTTTAGCCGTTTCATAACGTGTTTACAATATTAGTTACTTGTACTATTATTCTGTTCAACCAGACATACAATAATAAGCCGTATTTGTATGGGACGAGAATCATTACCTCGCCGTAACACAGTTTTATAACTAGCACGGGAGGTAATGGTCCTCCAACTGTAGTATATTTTACTTAGCCACCTTAATTTTTGTGTTTGCTTGTAAAATCCTAATCCTATGATTTATATCACCTTAGTTGCATCTGTAAGCAAAGTTATTCTAAGTCTGTAAGTATACAACTGTTTTTTAGTTTTTGCTAAAATAAATTTATTCTTATTCCTATCTACATTGACCAATACCAGGCGTGGCGAATTCCGCATTTAAGGTATAAAGCTACAAGTACCCGGCGGGCTCGACTTGTCGAGTCAATTCAGTGAGTTAGACAAGATACGCGATAGAAAGAGAGGTAACTTCTAGGTGACTTTAGCTGTAGGTAATTAGCGCTGTGCGATCTGAATTGCACTTTATTGTGTGGGGGCAAGAGTCGCTATTTATTACAAAGATTTTGCGGAGTCAATTTTCTGTAACTGTACTATTATGTATTCTGTGTTTCTGCCGCAAAGCAGTTTTGCTCGCATTGCTGTGTTCCGGTTTGAAGGGTATGGGTGCCGGTGAAATTACAGGCACATCAGACTTTTCATCTTTATGTCTCAGGGTGGCGGGCGCAGTGCAATGCCTCATAGGGCTGGTCCTAGGTGGACGTGACCTATGTGGTAATGTATTGTTAAAGGCAGAGGTTACCGCTTAACATCAGGTGAGCCATCTGCTTGTTCCATCATTCACCAAGTTAAAAAAAGAAAAAGAAAAAACTGGTCAAGTGCGAGTCGAACTCGCATGGAGGGGGCTCCGTACAAATAGGCTACCATAAACAATTGTACTTATAGTCCTCGATGAAATTAACCAACACATTTTATACCAACTTTCTTTTCATGAATATTTTCCGTAACGAGTGGGAATTAAAAAAAATGGATTTTTGTTAAGGCGAGACTGACAGCGTTTTGTCTTGTGTTTTATACGTAAATCATAAGTATTTAAATGTTAACTGCCAATCTACTATTATATCCATCGGGGAGTTCCGTTGTCCACCTTCCGTCTCCATCATCAGATCAGCGTATCACCGCCCGCCACAAGTCGGGCCCGGTACTTGTGGCTTCGTACCTAAAGTGCGGAGTGCGCCACCCCTGAGGCCGTAGGTAAAGTAACATTCTATTAGCGATGTCGCTAGTAGAATGCTGAGCTGGACGCCAATTTGTGTCAAGCCCTTCTCCCATTACGATACGCACAGGCAATTCAAGTATCTTGCAAGTCTCGGAGACTAGTCGCCGCCGAGTATCTCGCACACTAGCCTGCATTCAAATGTATCTGAGATACTTGGCGGCGACTAGTCTCCGAGACTTGCAGGATACTTGAATCGCCTGTGCGTATCGTAATGGGAGAAGGGCTTAAGAGTGGTTACGTGACTGATACGAGGAGGCACAACTTAGTTTTATATTTCTTTGTTTCTGTGTGTGTGTGTCATTTTGTGTTGAATATTGTTTCCATGGTTTGTTGACACAAATAATTGTTTATTCTTTCTTTCTTTCTTTCTTTCAAAAGCCAACAGTGTATGAAATTTATGTATTATATTATTTATTGTTTATTTTTACTTGTGCACTGTACAATTTGTTGTAATTTGTATGGATGTGTGTGTCTGAAGTTGCAAATAAAGACTTTATCTATCTATCTAAATTTACGTTTATCGAAATATTAAGTGGTCTATTGTATTGTATAACGACTGTAGAAATGCCATTTGGCTAGGCCGGCAGGTTTTGGTTAATTTATGCAAATAGATATTATACAGTTTGATATCACTCTGCTGTTGTTTGTGATGTATATAACTTATCCTCGTCGAGCGGATATGAATAATTACTGTTCCGATAATGTATTACAATTAAAATGAATAACGATGGGTTCATTAACAATTGATTTGTAATACTCAAGGAAATAATATTGAATATCTATAATAATGTAAATTATGGAATATATTGATTATTTTTCCTCTTACATTATAATTCCCCGTAGCATTGCTCATTAGTGTAATAAATAGTACATACATACTTACATATATATTAGACACACACCTTTTTCCCCGAAGGGGTAGTCTCTCACCCTCTTTTCACAATGGGTTGCACCATCGTCGAATATAGACATGACAAGTGGTGAGCTCATCGCCGCCATTGCTTCCCACGACTGACTCGGCTAGTGCTTTCTTCCAGTAACACATTCCATAATAAGCTAGCAGCCAGGGCAAATCTTATCTACATTAAATTTCAGGACGAATCTTGTCAACAATGTCCGGGTAATCCCTTAGTCGGCTTTTACGACATCCACGGGAAGAGACGGAGGGTTCTATTTTTAGGCCGGACACACCACGGCAGCTTATTAATAATAGCTTGAAGGTGCCGGAGAAATTACCGGCACATGAGACTTCACCTTTATGTCTCAGGGTGTACGTCAATGGAGCTTTTACGTGAAACATTTCGTCCAGGGAAGTACTACCGCCATACCTATTTCTGCCGCAAAGCAGTAGTGTTCGCATCGCTGAGTTCCTGTTTGAAATAACTCTGCTAACGCTTTCTTCCATTAATGACAGACGCCCTAAATAAACCAGCAGCCAAGACAATATCTTATATCTCATCGAAAATTGCCCAAAAAACTGTTTTTTTAATTACGGAACAAGCAGATGGCAGGTAAACCTCGGCTTTGTTATATTGTACTTGATATAGTCAGTTAATAAGTTTTTTGTGAATAATATAGTTTTCAATACAATAGCTTAACTCCCACAACAATGACTGGCCGCAAATAGCTCACGATATAAATTTTTGGAAAGAGGAAGGGAGGCCTTTGCCCTGCAGTGGGAAACTTCCGGCTTATAAATAAATTAAGCTTTTATAAAATTAGTGATCGTAACCGTGTGCTGATCAAAATAAGCCTAAACACGGCCAGTCTACTATTATCTCTCGAGGAGTTCCGTTGTCCACCTTCCGTCTCCACCATCAGATCAGCTCGCTGTCACCATAATATCGCATTGTCATCGGAACTTGACAAGTATGCAAAATATCATCTCAATCGGTTGAGGATAACTGCTTTAAAATTCAGTTATAAGATTACCAAACATACCGGACCAACATACATTGCAAGTTAAATAAAAGCTTGTAAAAATCAAATCTAAGATTAGGAATTGCGGCATAAATAAAATAAAATAAAAATAAAAAAAATAAAAAAGCCTTTATTATTCCCTAACTAAAAAACATCTAAATAAGAAAAAAAAAAACTAATTGTAAGTATATGTAACCTAAAACTTAGTTAGGGACCCCTTTGCGGGTATAGGCCTCCTCCAAAAGTTGCCAATCCTTCCTTTCCTTCGCTTTCTTCAACCACATCTTTCCTGCTACTTTGGCGATCTCGTCCTGCCATCTTTCCAGTGGTCTTCCTCTCTTCCTCTTACCATTTGGGCTCTTCCATAGGGTTGTTCTTCGAGTCCACCTGTCATCTTCTGTGCGTACCAAATGGCCCGCCCACCTCCATTTTAGAGCTTGTGCGTGTTGAACAGCGTCTATTGCATTGGTTTTGCTTCGGATCAATGTGTTCCTTTGTTTATGTTTTAGCTTTATGTTCAATTGCGGCATACCTCCACATTTATAGATTACTAGTGACTCGCCCCGGCTCCGCACGGGTAGCCTACAATTTGTTGAACCCCCCTACCCCTCCCCCCTATGTCAATCTCCTGGTTCTAAGCTACCTCCCCACCAATTTTCAGCCAAATCGGTTCACCGGTTCTTGCGTTCTTGAGCTATAAGTGGTGTAACTAACACGACTTTGTTTTATACATGTGTTTCAGGTAGTGACATCCAAACCAAACATTATCTATACGACCACCAACATCTCAACACTAATTACGAATGTGGCTATTCGGGCGGTGTCACAAATAGCACCAGCTTCGATCCTGAGCTCCTGGGACGGTACAACAGTCAGCAGGAAATCAAGAGGAGCAGAGCAAGCCGGGTAACAACACCATCATTACTTTTTTTTTTACTGTGTGTTTGAATGGACATCCAGATGGCCCACCTGATGTTAAGGTGCAGCGTTTCGCTTGTGGCGCAAAATTAAAATTTTATTGTGTGGTTTGCTCATCACAGCTCATCAACACATCTTGAGATAGCGCTACCTGATTTTGCGAAATGTAACCTATAGAAAATCGAAAGACATGCAACTTTACGACGGTGCTCGAGACTCTGTCAAACGCTGTCAAAGCCTATCTGTTTTATTTACTTATTTGTGTTGTGTATAGTTTTTTGTCAAAATAAAAGTTTTACTTACTTACTTACTTACTTACTCTGGATTCCAGAGTCTGGATCCTAGTCTCCGCCAAATGTTTCTCTCCTATAAGCCTGAAAGCTCTGCGTTCGATCGAGTCCTAGGCAGCGAGCTGGTGTTTGGCCAAGCCATCCCAAACATGTCAGCAGTACTCCATACCAGATCGGACTTGCGCTTTGTACAAACTGAGCAGCTGTCCCGGTGTTAAGTAACGCTTTACCTTATTCAGGATGCCCAACTTCATAGCAGCTGTTTTTGCTTTTGACTCAATATATGAGCCGAAGTTGAGACCTAAAGCACCTAGAGCTCAAGACGATTTCCTATATCTATAGGCACATCCCGGAAAGTGGGAACCTAAACAAACTGTCATTTTTCGCCGAGAAGAGGCAATCCTGCGTTTTAGAGGCATTGAATTGAACAAGATTAGCATTTCCCCGGTCAGACACAGCCTCGAGAGTCAAATTCAGACGCTGCAGCATCTCATCTCTTAGCTCCTGAACTTCATTCTGCCTAGCTCGAGCAGCGGAAACGTATCGCTCCACAACTGAGTACAATTACTGAGTGCCTTCTAGACCGTTGTGCTCCGTCTTCGGCCACATCGTTACTTATCAACAGGTAAGATCGTGGTCAAACAAAGGTATATCAAAGTTGTCCATATTTTGTTAGTTGCACTTATAATAATGTTAGAAAGGACATAATTAAGGCACATTTACAATTAAATAATTAAGTAAAAAAAAAAATAACAAACCTAACTTACAGGCTTATCCAGTGGCTTACTATAGGACAGTCCCACCTGTCCGACAACGCATTCACGATGCTGTTCGGGCTTCCACGGACCCTTCCCCTCATTGACGCACACCTCTTGCGCATGATGCTATGGAAGCCATCAACTCTACTTTCCGCCAACTTGCCAGAGGCGCTGCAGAAACGAGGCAGCCCCACCAGCACCCTGAACGCGTTGTACTGAACGTGTAAGGCTTTGTATGATGTCTGCGTATAGTTGGAACAGAGGCTGCAAGTGTAAAAGGACTGGCAATACGCTCTAAAGAGTGTTACCTTCACCTTATATAACAAGTAACACGTTATTTTATACAAGTAATTAATTTTGTATAAATTAAAAACCCCCCCACGCAATGAAACGGCTGAACCGATTTTGATCAAACAAAGCTAAGAACACTCCCGACAAATACACCTTACAAAACAAAACAAACAAAAAAGAAATCGGTTCATCCGTTCGGGAGCTACGATGGGACAGACAGACACACACCCACACACACACAGACACGTCAAACTTATAACACCCCTTCGTTTTTCGTTAAAAAACGAGAAATTTTCACGGACTGTTATATCGATGTTAGCACCGACATTGTTTCGACCCGTTTCGAGAGTCTTTTTCAAGGTGAGTGAACGCGACGCACTCCCTCCGCGTCCCGTTTAGCACTAATTAATCAATTATAAAATAATTGATATGAGTCACGAAAGTATTTTATAGTAAAAAGCAACACGTTTTAGTAACACGGTTATTGTTTATTTTCAGTACAAAAGAAGCACAGAAGACGCGCAAGTCCGCGGCCCTTACAACTCGAACAAACTATCCCGTTACGTGGAGTTGGTGCTGGTGGCTGATCACAGAGAGTTCAACGCCAACGGAGACAGCATCAGCACTGTGCACGCGCAGATGATACAAGTCGCCAATATTATCAATTCTGTAAGCTATCAACTATCTGTCGGCATCTATTATTAAGCTAACTTAACCTCCATTCAATTATCTAAACTTATTTTAATAACTTAAATTCGTGGCTACTTTTAAAATCATCAAAATTCTGTTTTTCTACTTGATCAAAGTACGGAAAGCGAGAACCTTTATTCTCGAACACAGGTATTTTTCTTACTTAAAAGAGGGTCCCCACCAATACTATTGTATCCTTGATTAAGTTTAATAAAATAAAATATTTGTATTTGTATCTATCAACTGTACGTCAGCATCTCGGCGACCACCTCTGTGGCGCGGCGGGCGAAGGTTCGCTTGCGACGCATGAGGTTGCGGGTTCGATTCCCGCCTCGGAACAAGTATTTGTACGACCTGCAAATATTTTTTAACGCTGTTCTAGGTATTTTATATGCATAATAAAAAATATCTACCTATGTAATGTATTGTATTAAGTATATCAGTCATCCTAGTACCCATAACACAAGCTCTGCTTAGCTTGGGGCTTGATAATGTTGTGTGAACTGACCAGCATTATTTATTTATTTAATTTCATAAAAGCTTGTATTAAAAAAAATATTTTTCTGAAATTACTCTTGGAATGTTTTTCTATATGTACAGGTCTACTCTCCACTGAACATCTACATAGCTCTAGTCGGGGTTGTAGTGTGGAGTGAGCGAGACGAAATACAGTTAGAAGAGAACGGCGATACAACTCTTACGAACTTCCTTCACTACAGGCAGAGATTGGTCACTGAGATACCGAATGATAATGCCCAACTTCTGACGTGAGTATTTTTTAATCTATACTAAAACTAGCTACTGGGGGGGTTTGGACTTGCGATGAATATGTCAAAGACCAAGCTAATGACCAACAGCACAAAACGTACTTTTCACTAGAAACGGGATATGTACCATGATTTTTGAGTTTTTAATGTTCACGATATTACGGCACAGTTGCATGCGCCATGATCACGGGAGAACTAGCTAAAGTCTTTGCGAGTAGATGTTATTGGCAAATATATCGATCTACCCTCTTTCTCACTCTTTTATAGTTTTTTCTTATTTTTGTGTTCATACTTTTCACTCGAAAACCATGATAGTTTCAAAAGTTACGTTGATTGGTTCGGGATAGAATATGTGCATGAGTATATTATGTATCTCGGCCAAATTATGGTCTTATCTCCTTCCAAGCGCGACTAGATAAAGAAGTTGGTTGATGTACCGAAAGCGCTTGGAGGAGATATTGGTCGATGAAACATCTAATGAAAAGCGAACTACCCATGGACATGTGTGTCCCCATCCTCACATACGGTACACAGACTTGGTCTTTGACAATTCAGCAAAGGTCCAGACTCGAGTTGTGCCAGCGGGCTATGGAGCGCAGTCTTTTAGGTGTCTGACTAACAGAACATGTATGTACATAGACACACGCCTTTTTCCCCGAAGGGGTAGGCAGAGCCTCAATGGGCCTCTTTTCACAGTGGGTTGCACCATCGTGGAATATAGACGTGACTAGTGGTGAGCTCATCGCCGCCAATGCTTCCCACGACTGACTCAGCTAACGCACAGATAAAAGAATACTATGCTAACGCTTTCTTCTAGTATTATCTATCACATTCCATAAATAAGCTAGCAGCTAGGACAAATCTTATACTAACGAATCTTACAAACAAGACCGGGTAATCCCTAAGTCGGCTTTTACGACATCCACGGGAGGAGATGGAGGGGTCTATTCTTGGGCCGGACACACCACAACGAATTAGAAATTCACAATCATTCAACAACAATTCGCGCTCGCAATCATGTTTACGATGTCAGCAAAAATCAGCTTGGCTCAAGTGGGATTGGGCCGGCCAGGTCTGCCGCATGTCGGAAGATCTATGGACAAAATCCATTACTGATTGAGTTCCTAACGCAAGACCACACGGCAGCCCACCACGGAGAGGGCGTGTCGAGTTGGATGTGCACTTACCATACTGGCCCACTGCAGCAAGGGACAGAGAGAACTGGAAAAAGGCAGGGAGGCCTGTGCCCTGCAGTGGGGCCAGTATGGGCTGAAAATAATACTAGCGGCCCGCTCACGACTTTGTTTTTGTGGTCCCGGTTACGCGACTGCAACGCCACCTTCCGGGTCCAGTTGTGAAACTAAATCGTATATTTTTTTTATACTACTGAATGACTGAACAAGCTGATGGCCCACCTGATGTTAAGGCGCGATAGGTTCTCAAATGTCTCTAGAATTTTAAAGTTTTTGATAAGAATTTTCATAGTTTTCTATGAAGAAAAAAATATATGATATTCTTGAGCTTTTTATCTAGTGAAATCAATAATTCAATACAATATTTGAATTACTTCACTGGATAAAAAAAAAATAACAAAGATACCTCCTTTAAATGCTATTTTGTAAAATATAAATGCTATTTTTCACTCACTTCTCTCACGTTTTAATTTTTGAAACATTTGGTTACATGTTAGTTATTATTTGAGTTAGTGAATTCATCAACAAAATTAAACAAAACTTTGAACGGCATTTTTATATAATTTTGTATACATAAAAACACGGTATCAGAGCGTGCGCTCGCCTTCTTCGCCTCATACAAAAATGTTCGTTGAATCTATAGCTCCTTAAGCGGTAACCTCTACCTATGAACAGTGCATTACCTCATAGGTCACGTCCACCTAGGACGCGCTCTATATGGCATTGCACTGCGTCCGCCACCCTGAGACATAAGGATGAAAGTCTCAAGTGCCTGTAATTTCACCGGCACCCCTTACCCTTCAAACCGGAACACAGCAATGCGGGCACTACTGCTTTGCGGCAGAAATAGGTATGGTGGTAGTACTTCCCCGGACGAACTCTTTCACAAAAAAGCTCTACTACTACTATCGTCTACTTAAACAGACACGCGCACAAATAACATCCAAATGCAGCTGTTTAGGAAGAGTTCAGTGACATACACATGTACAGATGAATCCTTATCCTTCCTTCTTTACATAGTATGGAGCAAAGTAAGATTTAAGTTACGAAACAGCAAACTATCGCAATATACTTATGCTCTATCAGTTTTAGCAAGCATATCTTCAAAAAGTATTGTAAAAAATGAATATTATGGTTTCGTTTATCCTCAGCTAAACTACGGACTTGTCTTTTGGGTTAATTCTGTTTGCATCTACATTTTTACCAAATTAAGCCGCGGGCAGACACTAGTTTGGAATGAATTCGCGTTAAAAGTTCTAAATTACATTTTCCTTTTCAGTCGGCAAAAGTTCACGGACGGTATCGTGGGCAAGGCTTTAAAAGGCCCGATCTGCACGTACCAGTTCTCGGGCGGCGTGTCCACGAACCACTCCACCGTCATCGGGCTGGTGGCGACCACCATCGCGCACGAGATGGGACACAACTTCGGCATGGAGCACGACACGGCGGAGGACTGCCAGTGTCCCGACGAGAAGTGCATCATGAGCCCGTCGAGCACCTCAGTGGTGCCGGTGCATTGGTCGTCCTGCAGTCTCAAGTCTCTGGCGCTCGCCTTCGAAAGAGGCATGGACTATTGTTTGCGGTGAGTGTCATTGTGTAGCACCTTAGTGGTGCCGGTGCACTGGTCGTCCTGCAGTCTCAAGTCTCTGGCGCTCGCCTTCGAAAGAGGCATGGACTATTGTTTGCGGTGAGTGTCATTGTGTAGCACCTTAGTGGTGCCGTGCATTGGTCGTCCTGCAGTCTCAAGTCTCTGGCGCTCGCCTTCGAAAGAGGCATGGACTATTGTTTGCGGTGAGTGTCATTGTCGAGCACCTCAGTGGTGCCGTGCATTGGTCGTCCTGCAGTCTCAAGTCTCTGGCGCTCGCCTTCGAAAGAGGCATGGACTATTGTTTGCGGTGAGTGTCATTGTCGAGCACCTCAGTGGTGCCGTGCACTGGTCGTCCTGCAGTCTCAAGTCTCTGGCGCTGGCCTTCGAAAGAGGCATGGATTATTGTTTGCGGTGAGTGTCATTGTGTAGCACCTCAGTGGTGCAGTGCACTGGTCGTCCTGCAGTCTCAAGTCTCTGGCGCTCGCCTTCGAAAGAGGCATGGACTATTGTTTGCAGTGAGTGTCATTGTCGAGCACCTCAGTGGTGCCGTGCACTGGTCGTCCTGCAGTCTCAAGTCTCTGGCGCTCGCCTTCGAAAGAGGCATGGACTATTGTTTGCGGTGAGTGTCATTGTCGAGCACCTCAGTGGTGCCGTGCACTGGTCGTCCTGCAGTCTCAAGTCTCTGGCGTTCGCCTTCGAAAGAGGCATGGACTATTGTTTGCGGTGAGTGTCATTGTCGAGCACCTCAGTGGTGCCGTGCACTGGTCGTCCTGCAGTCTCAAGTCTCTGGCGCTCGCCTTTGAAAGAGGCATGGACTATTGTTTGCGGTGAGTGTCATTGTGTAGCACCTCAGTGGTGCCGTGCACTGGTCGTCCTGCAGTCTCAAGTCTCTGGCGCTCGCCTTCGAAAGAGGCATGGACTATTGTTTGCGGTGAGTGTCATTGTGTAGCACCTCAGTGGTGCCGTGCACTGGTCGTCCTGCAGTCTCAAGTATCTGGCGCTCGCCTTTGAAAGAGGCATGGACTATTGTTTGCAGTGATTGTCATTGTCGAGCACCTCAGTGGTGCCGGTGCATTGGTCGTCCTGCAGTCTCAAGTCTCTGGCGCTCGCCTTTGAAAGAGGCATGGACTATTGTTTGCGGTGAGTGTCATTGTGTAGCACCTCAGTGGTGCCGTGCACTGGTCGTCCTGCAGTCTCAAGTCTCTGGCGCTCGCCTTTGAAAGAGGCATGGACTATTGTTTGCGGTGAGTGTCATAGTAGTATGTCAACACCAGTTTTTTTTAATACGTTCTCACACACACACACTTGTAGTTAATAGTGGATGCGTGTTTACTGAGTCACGTCCGGTATCGTTATCCGCCTGCTCTGTTATGTTCTCTCTTGTCTTACACGAGTCATATGTTGTACTTATGATACAATTGCACATAATTTTTTGTTGCCTTTTCTATTATAGTATGTCTCCAGTATAATGCATATTTATCTAGTTTAATAGTATTGTCTGTGTCGCGATGGTTAGTGTAGTCTCAAGTCTCTGGCGTTGAGTAAGGAGGTTTGCAGTGAGTGCAATAACTGTGCATAAATATTTGCTTTAATTTCTTGCGTAGAAGTTGTGGGAAAGTTATGAAGCTTGTTGCGTTTTGTTTCACGCAAATGCAATGAGTTGATTTACCTAATTATTTGGAAATACAACTTTTGCTTCCCAACTTCTAAAAATATACAAGATTTTTAAACAAAATTGACAAAAACTACATTTAGAACCGTACTAATTACTTCCATAAAGGACCCTGGTTCATTTATTTTTAAGCTGGGTCAGCGGTTGCCCTCCTCCTTTCCTGTTCATAATGTTGGCAGGACTGTCCGGATAATAAATAAATAATGCTGGACAAGTTCACACAACATTATCTAGTCCCAAGCTAAGCCAGAGCTTGTGTTATGGGTACTAGATAACTGATATACTTAACATAATACATTACATATATGGATATTTTTTATTATGCATAGAAAACACCCAGAACAGCCTGAACAAATATCTGCAGAACGCACAAATATTTGTTCCGAGGCGGGAATCGAACCCGCAACCTCCTGCGTCGCAGTCGAACCATCGCCAGCCGCGTCACAGAGGTCGTCATAATATTCATATGATTCTTATTTGTTTCCCTTCCACAGCAACAAACCGAAGCGCCTCGTGGACTCGCCAACTTGCGGGAACGGTTTTATAGAGATCGGCGAACAGTGCGACTGCGGCACGGGAGACGACGCAGCAGCGTGTCGCGCGTGCTGCCACGCCGACACCTGCATGCTGCGCAGCAACGCGACCTGCGGCGCCGGCGAGTGCTGCGACCTCACGGTGAGCGGCTTCGATGAGACCAGCCACAATTCAATTCAATTCATTTATTTCCAGAAATACAAAAAAACATTGTGTTGTTATTATATTTTATAGTTCAGCGAGCGTATATGGACACTTTTCCAATAAGAAAGCCTTTAATCTATTTTTGAAAACTATTTTCCTATGGAGCTCCCCTTTGATATCCAAAGGCAAGCTGTTAAACATTTTCACAGCTTGATATCTAGTGCAGTGTTTCATGATGTTAAGTCTAGGAGTTATTTTGTTATGAATATTTTTGGTTCTACTCCTGATTCGTTCTTCCCAGTCCTGCTCCGTTTCATACTCATGCCTGTATTTAGCCAATAATCCTAAAAGTACCTGTACATAAAGGGCCGGAACAGTCAATATACACGGAAAAAAAAGACACTCTATATTTACTTCAACCAACAATACCATTATTCTTAAAAATATTGTTTAAAAGTGAGACATTATTATCTTAACTTTAAACATTATTCTTAATCAAAGAAATACACAATTATTAGATTAAGTATTTTTTTTTCTCATTATATATTCTAAAACCAAGAATCAGATGCTTGATTGTAAACTTTGTAGTATTAGATCAAGAAACTACAAGAGTATTAATCTAAGAAATTAATGTGTTTTCGTTTTAAAAATAAATACTCTTCCTTTAAGAATTTTAGATACTAGATGAAAAATAATAAAAAAATAAAACGAGAGAGACAATATTATTCTTAATTTAAAAATAATTGATAAATGTATACTTACATTAAGAATTATATGCTTGAAGTGAACAAGATTATAAAGATTCTTTCATGGAGCAAATGTTTCTACATTCAAGAATATATAGATACTCATTCATAGCATAACATTCTTGAAATGAACATAACAAAAACATTCAAGTTAAGCATATTTAATGTCTTCCGAGAAGAATCAGTATGATTAAAATAAGATGTTTAACGTCTTGCTTTTAAAATCTCAAAATTTCTCATCCTGAAACTATCAAATTATCACATAAAGATGACAATTCTTCGTTGAAGAATTTAATTGAATTTGATATTGATGAAAAAATATTCCCGTTAAGAATGTGAAAGTCTAGTATGGAGAACGATTATTCTCGTGATAAAACAATATTTTACTTGGCTGAACCGCTAAATTCTCTAAAAGGAAGATAATGTGTTTAAATTCGAGAATATTCCTCGTGTTTCAGACTAAGATAATGTTTCTTCAGTCAAGAATATATAGATACTCATTCATAGAATTACATTCTTGAAATGAACATAACAGAAACATTCAAGTTAAGCATATTTAAAGTCTTCCGAGAAGAATCAGTATGATTAATATAAGATGTTTAACGTCTTGCTTTTAAAATGACAAAATTTCTCATACTGAAACTATCAAATTATCAAGTAAAGATGACAATTCTTCATTGAAGAACTGAATAGAATTTGGTATTGATAAAAAAATATTCCCATTAAGAATGTGAAAGTCTAGTATGGAGAACGATTATTCTCGTTATTAAACAATATTTTACTTGGCTGAACCGCTAAATTCTCTAAAACGAAGATAATGTGTTTTAATTCGAAAATATTCCTCGTGTTTCAGACTAAGATAATTTTTCTTTAGTCAAGAATATTTAGAGATTCACTCAAAGCATTACATTCTTGCAATAAAAAGAACACAAAACATTCAAGTTAACAATATTTAAAGTCTTCCGAGATGAATCAGTATGATTAAAATAAGATGTTTAAAGTCTTACATTAAAAATCTTAAAAAATTTCACACTAAAATTATCAAATGAAGATTCTTCGTGTACCTATATGCATGCAGGTACCTGTTAACTTACCTACAGTAGAAACGTGGCCTGATCGGCCCATACCTAAGGTTTGGTTTAGATTTGTTTGGTAGCACAACCATTTAAAGATTAGGCATAGGTAGCGCTTATACTCTGAACATAACTAGAATAACCGTATATTTTTTGGACAGAATCATCCGTAGTAAGAGTATACCTTTACCTACTATGTAGATTGGGCTTGTATATAAATAACTAGTGGGTCGGTTGTGCGCGAGCTGCAAGCAGCTCGCGTGACCGTTTTGTTGCTGTTGTTGTTGCATTGAAAATGGTTTTCGGGATGTTTTAGAAATTACCCTAATAATTGGGAAATTTTACTAAACCATGCAACACTAAATGTTCTATCACACAACCGACCCATTAAGTCATACTGCTAAGGAGTTGCCAAAAACTAATACGATACAATTAATACGATAAATACGTCGCCTCTTCGTTAAACTCAGTCGCTCGACCATCATTCCACTCAGGGGGTCAGTGGCTCGCTTCGCTCGCCACTTCCCCCCTTCGTGTCACGATGGTCTCGATAGCTCGATAACCCGCAGCAAAGTTAATATGAAGATAGAAAACTAACGTAACATTCGTAATCAGTACACTCAAACTAATTAATACGATAAATACGTCGCCTCTTCGTTAAACTCAGTCGCTCGACCATCATTCCACTCAGGGGGTCAGTGGCTCGCTTCGCTCGCCACTTCCCCCCTTCGTGTCACGATGGTCTCGATAGTTCGATGACCCGCAGCAAAGTTAATTTGAAGATAGAAAACTAACGTAACATTCGTAATCAGTACACTCAAACTAATTAATACGATAAATACGTCGCCTCTTCGTTAAACTCAGTCGCTCGACCATCATTCCACTCAGGGGGTCAGTGGCTCGCTTCGCTCGCCACTTCCCCCCTTCGTGTCACGATGGTCTCGATAGCTCGATGACCCGCAGCAAAGTTAATTTGAAAATAGAAAACTAACGTAACATTCGTAATCAGTACACTCAAACTAATTAATACGATAAATACGTCGCCTCTTCGTTAAACTCAGTCGCTCGACCATCATTCCACTCAGAGGGTCAGTGGCTCGCTTCGCTCGCCACTTCCCCCCTTCGTGTCACGATGGTCTCGATAGCTCGATGACCCGCAGCAAAGTTAATTTGAAGATAGAAAACTAACGTAACATTCGTAATCAGTACACTCAAACTAATTAAAGCGATAAATACGTCGCCTCTTCATTAAACTCAGTCGCTCGACCATCATTCCACTCAGGGGGTCAGTGGCTCGCTTCGCTCGCCACTTCCCCCCTTCGTGTCACGATGGTCTCGATAGCTCGATGACCCGCAGCAAGGTTAATTTGAAAATAGAAAACTAACGTAACATTCGTAATCAGTACACTCAAACTAATTAATACGATAAATACGTCGCCTCTTCGTTAAACTCAGTCGCTCGACCATCATTCCACTCAGGGGGTCAGTGGCTCGCTTCGCTCGCCACTTCCCCCCTTCGTGTCACGATGGTCTCGATAGCTCGATAACCCGCAGCAAAGTTAATTTGAATTTAGAAAACTAACGTAACATTCGTAATCAGTACACTCAAACTAATTAATACGATAAATACGTCGTCTCTTCGTTAAACTCAGTCGCTCGACCATCATTCCACTCAGGGGGTCAGTGGCTCGCTTCGCTCGCCACTTCCCCCCTTCGTGTCACGATGGTCTCGATAGCTCGATGACCCGCAGCAAGGTTAATTTGAAAATAGAAAACTAACGTAACATTCGTAATCAGTACACTCAAACTAATTAATACGATAAATACGTCGCCTCTTCGTTAAACTCAGTCGCTCGACCATCATTCCACTCAGGGGGTCAGTGGCTCGCTTCGCTCGCCACTTCCCCCCTTCGTGTCACGATGGTCTCGATAGCTCGATGACCCGCAGCAAAGTTAATTTGAAGATAGAAAACTAACGTAACATTCGTAATCAGTACACTCAAACTAATTAAAGCGATAAATACGTCGCCTCTTCGTTAAACTCAGTCGCTCGACCATCATTCCACTCAGGGGGTCAGTGGCTCGCTTCGCTCGCCACTTCCCCCCTTCGTGTCACGATGGTCTCGATAGCTCGATGACCCGCAGCAAGGTTAATTTGAAAATAGAAAACTAACGTAACATTCGTAATCAGTACACTCAAACTAATTAATACGATAAATACGTCGCCTCTTCGTTAAACTCAGTCGCTCGACCATCATTCCACTCAGGGGGTCAGTGGCTCGCTTCGCTCGCCACTTCCCCCCTTCGTGTCACGATGGTCTCGATAGCTCGATAACCCGCAGCAAAGTTAATTTGAATTTAGAAAACTAACGTAACATTCGTAATCAGTACACTCAAACTAATTAAAGCGATAAATACGTCGCCTCTTCGTTAAACTCAGTCGCTCGACCATCATTCCACTCAGGGGGTCAGTGGCTCGCTTCGCTCGCCACTTCCCCCCTTCGTGTCACGATGGTCTCGATAGCTCGATGACCCGCAGCAAAGTTAATTTGAAGATAGAAAACTAACGTAACATTCGTAATCAGTACACTCAAACTAATTAATACGATAAATACGTCGCCTCTTCGTTAAACTCAGTCGCTCGACCATCATTCCACTCAGGGGGTCAGTGGCTCGCTTCGCTCGCCACTTCCCCCCTTCGTGTCACGATGGTCTCGATAGCTCGATGACCCGCAGCAAACTTAATTTGAAGATAGAAAACTAACGTAACATTCGTAATCAGTACACTCAAACTAATTAATACGATAAATACGTCGCCTCTTCGTTAAACTCAGTCGCTCGACCATCATTCCACTCAGGGGGTCAGTGGCTCGCTTCGCTCGCCACTTCCCCCCTTCGTGTCACGATGGTCTCGATAGCTCGATAACCCGCAGCAAAGTTAATATGAAGATAGAAATCTAACGTAACATTCGTAATCAGTACACTCAAACTAATTAATACGATAAATACGTTGCCTCTTCGTTAAACTCAGTCGCTCGACCATCATTCCACTCAGGGGGTCAGTGGCTCGCTTCGCTCGCCACTTCCCCCCTTCGTGTCACGATGGTCTCGATAGCTCGATGACCCGCAGCAAAGTTAATTTGAAGATAGAAAACTAACGTAACATTCGTAATCAGTACACTCAAACTAATTAATGCGATAAATACGTCGCCTCTTCGTTAAACTCAGTCGCTCGACCATCATTCCACTCAGGGGGTCAGTGGCTCGCTTCGCTCGCCACTTCCCTCCTTCGTGTCACGATGGTCTCGATAGCTCGATGACCCGCAGCAAAGTTCATTTGAAAATAGAAAACTAACGTAACATTCGTAATCAGTACACTCAAACTAATTAATACGATAAATACGTCGCCTCTTCGTTAAACTCAGTCGCTCGACCATCATTCCACTCAGGGGGTCAGTGGCTCGCTTCGCTCGCCACTTCCCCCCTTCGTGTCACGATGGTCTCGATAGCTCGATGACCCGCAGCAAAGTTAGTTTGGGAATAGAAAACTAACGCATCATTCGTAATCAGTACACTCAAACTAATTAATACGATAAATACGTCGCCTCTTCGTTAAACTCAGTCACTCGACCATCATTCCACTCAGGGGGTCAGTGGCTCGCTTCGCTCGCCACTTCCCCCCTTCGTGTCACGATGGTCTCGATATATCGGATAAGCTACACTAAAGTTAATCTATTTTTTGGACTTTTTTGTCTTTTTGGACTTTTTTAACATTTTTGACTTTTTTTGGCTTTTTTGACTTTTTTTGACTTTTTTGACTTTTTTGACTTTTTTGACTTTTTTTGACTTTTTTGACTTTTTTGACTTTTTTGACTTTTTTTGACTTTTTTGACTTTTTTGACATTTTTGACTTTTTTGACTTTTTTTTACATTTTCGACATTTATGACATAATATTCGTAATCAGCACCTCCATATTACTCGAAAACGACACCAATATTACAAACTGTCGAAAAAATGGGTAAATTACCCTAATAATGGGGAGATTTTATTTCACATGCTGTACTTTAGGATACTCGTACATAATATTCGTACTCAGCACCTCCATATTACTCGAAAACGACACCAATATTACAAAATGTTGAAAAATTGGGAGAATTACCCTAATAATGGGGAGAATTTATTTCACATGCAATACTGTAGGATATTGGCAACAAGTCTGTGAAAAAAGATTTTCCATCTGTCATTTTTGGTGGAAGAAAGTCGTTCGACAAAGTAGAGTCTAACCCTAAAATTCAAACTCCGCCCTCAGTCAGGGTTGCCAGCTAAGAGAAACCAAAATGGTCAAATGTCATTAGAATAGAGCATACCTACAATACCTCATCAAAATTTGATCCGATTTGCCTCTATTTCTATTTTTCAGGTTTTTGGGGAAAAATCTTGAAAATTTCCCATGAAATGGGGAAAAATTCTTTCTTCAGGCAACACCTCAGGATACTGGGTATCTTTTCTATTCCGACAAAATTTTCGTCCGACATTTTGTAGAAGAAAGTTTTTCGTCAAAATATAGAGTCAAAATCCAAATATACAAGCACCGATTTCCCCCAGGGTTGCCAGCTTAAAAACTTTAAAATGGTCAAATGTCATTAAAATGGAGCATTCCTACAATACCTCATCAAAATTTGATCCAAAATGTCTCTATTTCTATTTTTCAGATTTTGGGGAAAAATCTTGGAAATTTCCCATGAAATGGGGAAAATTTATTTCTTCAGGCAACACCTTAGGACACTGGCAATCTTTTCTATTCTGACAAAATTTTCGTCCGACAACTTTGGTAGAAGAAAGTTATTCGTCAAAATAAGGAGTCAAAATCCAAAAATACAAGCAACGATTCCTCCCGGGGTTGCCAGCTTAAAAACACCAAAATGGCCAAACGTCATTAGAATGGAGCATTTCTACAATACCTCATCAAAATTTGATTCAAAATGTAATTATTTAAATTTTTCATATTTTTGGGGAAAACTTTGCAAATTACCCTATACATGGGGAAATTTTATTACACCAGGCAACACCAATTGTCCTATCACACGACCGACCCGTACAAGTCATCCGGCTCAGGAGTTGCCAACAGTACCTTTTATCGATTTGAAAAATTGGCAAAATTTGTCGATTTTACAAAATGGCCGCCACACCATCCGCCATCTTGGATTTTAAAAAAGTTGGGATTTTCCCATATACACCAGGATGCTGGCAACATTTCTGCATAAACACAATTTTCGAGTGGCAAGTTTGGTAAAAGACTAAAACTTGTCAAAGTTTAGTCGTCAAAAGTGCAAAAATTAAAGACGCCATTTTGGATCCGCCATCTTGTTTTTTTTTTTTTTATTACTTTTTTTGTAAATCCCACCGTAAAAGCAATAGGATGCGCCGTTTAAACGGATCCGATCGGACAAACTTTCGAAAAATGGTTTTTGTCACCGCCGCCATCTTGGATTTTTCAAAATGTCAATCCCTAATTCCTGGTCACATTGACGACAGTAACACATTTCTAGAACATGTCCCATCACTAAAACGGCTCCTTCTAGGAGAACAACCATGTCAATCAGTCAGTGAGTCAGTCACCGTTGTCTAGCTTTATATATTATAGACTAGTGGGTCGGTTGTGCGCGAGCTGCAAGCAGCTCGCGTTTATTTTTTCTTTTATCCTTCCTTCTCATTAAAATTAGGTAAATTGAAAATGGTTTTCGGGATGTTTTAGAAATTACCCTAAAAATGGGGAAATTTTATTAAACCAGGCAACACTAAATGTTTTATCACACGACCGACCTACATATTACTCGAAAACGACACCCATATTAGTTTTTTCCTAACTTTACGCAGTGTTACCAGCTTACCTACTAACCTACCCACCTAACCCAAAAACTGAAGTAATATTCATAATCAGCACCAAGAAATTACTCGAAAACGACACTCATATTAGTTTTTTCCGTATACATATTACCTTTACGCAGGGTTGCCAGCTTACCTTACCTTTGTATCTGACTGAAATACTGATGATGCATTCGCAATCAGCACCTCCAAATTTCTCGAAAACGCCACCCATATCGTTTTTTTTTTCATCTCTCGATTACACAAACACCGTTTTCTCTCATTGTTGCCAACATTATACTACTTAAATAGATAATATATACCGTCATAGTCGTGCGGTATACCTAATACACAAGTAGTTAAAATATAAAATATAAAAAAACCCTCAACGCAATGAAACGGCTGAACCGATTTTGATCAAACATAGCTAAGAACACTCACGACAAATTCAACTTTCCAACAAAAAAATCAAAATCGTAATCGGTTCATCCGTTCGGGAGCTACGATGCCACAGACTGACACAAACACACACACACACACACACACACACACACACAACACCCCGTCGTTTTTGTGTCGGGTGTTAAAAACTAACACTACCTAGGTACGCGTTTGAAGAGAGTTTATAATAATGTATACTATTATTTATTCTGTGGTTTTATGCAAGTGTTCCTGTTGACCTACGTTACCTACGTACCTACCTACGTTAGTTCCTTATTCGCTGAATTACCACTCGGTTTAATTTGGTACCTACTTATGGAAAATGATACGAAACTCAGTCACTCGACCATCACTCCACTCAGGGGGTCAGTGGCTCGCTTCGCTCGCCACTTCCCCCCTTCGTGTCACGATGGTCTCGATAGCTCGATAACCTAAAGCAAAGTTAATTTGAAGATAGAAAACTGACGTAACATTCGTAATCAGTACACTCAAACCAATTAATACTATTCAAACGTCGCCCCTTCGTTAATCTCAGTCACTCGTCTTGACATCGAATAGTCAGTCTCGTTAGCTCGGTAAGCTACAACAAAGCTAATTTTAAGAGATAAAACTGAGACACTGACACTGACACTGACACTGACACTTACACTTACACTTACACTTACATTTACACTTACACTGACCACCGACACCGACACCGACACCGACACCGACACCGGCTTCGGCTTCGGCTTCGGCTTCGGCTTCGTTTTCGACTTCGACTTCGACTTCGACTTCGACTTCGACTTTGACTTCGACTTCGACTTCGACTTCGACTTCGGCTTCCACTTCGACTTCGACTTCGACTTCGACTTTGGTTGAGCCGAGTGACCGACCCGACCATACAACCGAAAAACTAACGTAATATTCGTACTCAGCACCTCCATATTGCTCGAAAACGACACCAATATTACACCGACACCGACACCAACACCGACACCTGCACCGGCTTCGGCTTCGGCTTCAGCTTCGGCTTCGGCTTCGGCTTCGGCTTCGGCTTTGGTTGAGCCGGCTTCGGCTTCGGCTTCGGCTTACCTGATAGGTCACGTCCAGCTAGGTCGCACCCTATGTGGCATTGCACTGCGCCCGCCACCCTGAGACATAAAGATGACAAGTCTCATGAGCCTGTAATTTCACCGGCACCCTTACCCTTCAAACCGGAACACAGCAATGCGAGCACTACTGCTTTGCGGCAGAAATAGGTATGGTGGTAGTACTTCCCCGGACGAACTCTTTCACAAAAAAGCTCTACTACTACTAAAAACTTTTCAAATTGGTGGAAATTGTCTACCAAATTATTTTGTAAAACGGCTACCAGTTTACTTAAACATTTCTTTACTGTGACTTTAACGACTTGGAAGGACTTGTAACGTTGCAAATTATATAATACTGTAATAATAAATTATACCTACTTCAAAACGACAAATACACAAGTCGTGCTACGCCATTTATAAAAAAAAAAAACTGACCTAGTTATTAAATCGTATTATCACAGATTATATATATGAGCTATACTACCTCTTTACGAGGTTAGACCACATAATAAATATTAGTAGTTAGACGTTAGACGACCTCTGTGGCGCGTCGGGCGAAGGTTGGCCTGCGACGCAGGAGGTTGCGGGTTCGATTCCCGCCTCGGAACAAATATTTTTGCGATCGCAGATATTTGTTCAGGGTGTTCTGGGGTATGTATGTTTTGTATGGTATGACAGTTGAGCAATGCTCTACCGTGTCAATTTTTGGATGGGTGACCACTTTTTGCGTGCAATTTTATTTTTTATTTTTTTACAAACCTAATTTTTAAGCCCTTTTTATAGATAATGTTACGGAACCCTTCGTGCGCGAGTCCGACTCGCACATGGTTGTTGCAACTTATACGAGTATGCTAGGTACTAATAGTATTATAAACAAGAAACCTTACTGTATAGGTAGGTATATATTCTGTGCCGAAACCGTGGAACAGGTAAGTAGTTAGTTATAGGTACCTACCTACCTGCCTGAGTAATTTGAGAAAACGTTTAGGTATTAACTACCATGTAGGCATAACTATTACTGTAGGTACCTACCTAGTAAGTATCTTGTACTAATATTTATTCTGTGCCTCGGGTACCTACCTACCTACGCGTAAATGATGACGTCAACGATTTAAATAGGTAGATAGGTAGGTAGGTTTATAGTATATTCCTTTCCAATAACGTGTGACATCATATTGTTATTCTATCGACGATTCCACGCCGATATAGTAAAGTGCCCGCGTTATGTAACGTTTGATAGCGAATGAGTGGCTGGAGGCGGTAATATTTATTCTGTGACTACGGTATGTAGGTATTTTTGAACTACTCGGAATAACGAAAACCAAATTGTGAGTAGAAATGTCTTTTTTGTATGCAGAAAATGATAAGTGCACCTAGCGGACGTGCTGAGAAACCATACATAAACACAAATATCTACTCGCAACGACGGGTTTTTTCGGCCGTTTCACACAACGATATATCATATACAACATGTCTCTGGTTTCACATCATGCTTAAAATAGATTGCGACTAAATCATCGTTCTCTTTACCACAAATCAACTAAATAATTAAAAACTTCTAAAAGGGTTCAGTGATAAAAAACAATTATGCGATTTGGATCGATAGATGGCTCTGTCGCAACTGTGATTGTAAAAAATATTAAATCATTAGGCTATGTGTTCTGTATCTGTGATAAATGATTTAGTGTGTAAGCAAAAAGGTAGATAGCGCTAGTAAGAAATAATCTATTATTTATTATATTATAAATTTGTAAGTTTGTGTGTGTGTGTGTGTGTGTACTTGTGTTTGTTACTTCTTCACGCTTAAATGGCTGGACGGATTTAGATGAAATTTGGAATAGAGATAACTGGACTCCCGGAATAACACATGTGCACATAGGTATTTATTTTTTGTTTGAAAGGTGGATTTTTCGGGTGTGTTCTTAGCTATGTTTGATCAAAATCGGTTAAGCCGTTTCATTGCGTTGAGGGTTTAGCCGTATAGGAAGGCCCCATCACGATGGCTGTCAATCAAGAAAATCAAAATCGGTTCATCCGTTTGGGAGCTACGATACCACAGACAGACACACACACAGACACACACACAGATACACACAGACACGTCAAACTTATAACAACCCGTCGTTATTGCGTCGGGTGTAAAAAACTAAGACAAATCTATAATAGGCCCTCCGTATTAAGCCCCCCACTTCCGTTCGGGAGCTACGATGCCACTGACAGACACAAACACAGACACACACACAGACACACAGACACAGACACACACAGACACACACACAGACACGTCAAACTTATAACACCCCGTCGTTTTTGCGTTGGGGGTTAATAAAGTCTCCTTTCAGCAAAATATCCTATATAAAATGTTTAAGATACCTACCTACCTACTTTCCGTTCATGTCACATAATCTTTGGACGACCTGTACCTATATTAGTTTTATCTATATATCTATATATATATATATATATTATTGGCACCATTTGTTAGTACCTAGGTAGGTAGTAGAGCTTTTTTGTGAAAGAGTTCGTCCGAGGAAGTACTACCACCATACCTATTTCTTCTGCAAAGCAGTAGTGCTTGCATTAATTTGTTCCGTTTAAAAGTGTATGGGCACAGAATAAATAATAGATATGGTTGCCGGTGAAATTATAGGCACATGAGGCTTTCCATTTTTGTCTCAGGGTGACGGGCGCATTTCAATGGCAAATAGGGCACGTATTTAGTGGATAATGCACTGTTCATAGGCAGAGGGTACCAGGGTCATCCAGGTCCAAACTTTTTTTTTGCCTTATTTGTAGTTACTGTTATGGAACCCTTCGTGCCCGAGTACGTCTCGCACTTGTCCGTATTTTTTATTATTAATTTAAGTAAGTAGATTGATGTCAATCAAAAACCTCTCAGCTCTCAGTATACCTATAATAGGTAGGTAGGTACCTACCTATTATAGGTATACTGAGACCTGCCTTCTCTAAAGCTGACCTACATAGTAAATATTATCACAGATTATATATTATTTACTACGTAACAGATACATCTCCCATACGTACATAGGTACAAACATTAGACACACGCCTTTTTCACCGAAGGGGTAGGCAGAGCCTCAATGGGCCTCTTTACAGTTGGTTGCACCATCGTGGAATATAGACGTGAAATGGATTATATAATGAGTTTTTTTGTTGTGTGTGTGTGTGTGTGTGTGTGTGTTTGTTACTTCTTCACGCTGAAACGTCTGGACGCATTTGGATGAAAACTGGAATGTAGATAACTGGACTCCCGGAATAACACATCATCATCAGCCCACATTAGTCCACTGCTGGACATAGGCCTCTCCCAATACGCGCCACTGAGCCCGGTGTTCGGCTCTTCTACTCAAAAATAGAAAAAAACAATAAATTTTTGTGGTTACTTATAACTGAAACTCAAAAAAATATTTTTCATCAAACCATAAGTGTGACTCGCACTTGGCCGCTTTTTTGTGAAAGAGTTCGTGCGAGGAAATACTACCACCATACCTATTTCTGCCGCAAAGCAGTAGTGTTTGCATCACTGTGTTCCGTTTTAAAGTGTAGGGGCACAGAATAAATAATAGGTATGGGTCTCATCAGGGTGACTAAATTGCCGTTCTGGAACCCTTCGTGTCCGAGTAGGTCTCGCACTTGTCCGTTTTTTTTATTCAATCTCAATCAAAAACTTGTCAAAAAAGATGTTGAAAAGAAGCACCATATACCTACTACGATGTTTGTAGGTACTATGAAGAAATGATGAATTATTGTAACAAAAAAAAAAACACCGAGTCGGACTTGCGAACGAAGGGTTACGTACCATTAACTACAAAAAACACTAAAAAAACAAATTTAAAAAAAAAATAATGCAAAAAGTGAAAAAAACGGTCACCCATCCAAAAACTGACCGCGCAGAACGTTGCTTAACCTTCGTAATCGATTTTTGTATGGATTGTGGGCCAATTGTCAATTTCTCGATTTTACAAAATGCCTTAAAAAAACTTCGAAAACTTGTTTTTTTTTCAAAGTTGGGGTTTTCCTATATACACCAGGATGTTGGCTACAATTCTGCATAAACGAAATTGTCGTGCATCAACTTTCGTAGAACACTTAAACTCGTCAAAGTTGATGCGGACGATTTTTTTTTTTTTAAATATCATTTCTGGACCTCTATATTGTTTTTTTTCATTTTTTTTTACTTTTTCTGTAATCTGTGTATAAAATCAATAGGATACGCCCTTTGAACGGTTCCTATAGGACACCGTTTCGAAGAACGGTTTTGAAAACGGGCGCCATCTTGGTTTTTTCAAAATGTCAGACTTTTCCCGGGGTCACATCGGAGAGCCGAACACATCTCTAGAACATGTCCCATGTCTAAAACGACTTCTTCTAGGAGAACAACCATGTCAATGAGTGAGTCAGTCAGTCAGTCACCGTTGTCCAGCTTTATATATTATAGACTAGTGGGTGGGTTGTGCGCGAGCTGCAAGCAGCTCGCGTAATGGTTTACCACACAAAATTTGCTTCAAAATGTCATTATTTCTACTTTTGATGTTTTTGGGGAAAATCTCGGAAATTACCCTAAAAACGGGGAAAATATTTTCACCAGGCAACACACCTCACCTTATCACATAACCGCCCTATACAAGTCATCCGAAATTACAGGCAGATGAGGCTTTCATCTTTATGTCTTAGAGTGGCGGGCGCAGTGCATGGACTTACTTTCAGCAGTGTTGTTTGGTGATTCATACATAACAATGTGTTTTACGTTACCTTATGTGCAGGCCTTGATATTCGGTGGCGTGTAGCACCCACTCCATGGTTGATTTCCAGGTCCGGTTTTTGTGTTCGCATGTAGCTTCGACCTCTTATGTCTTTATTCATCTGTTTTGTATGCTATAAATGATAAAAGGGACATAATTGTTAGGGAACAAATTATACAATTACATAGGTTAGTTTCCACACCACCCTAGAACATGAAACAAATTCTCATGTTCATGGGGACCTAGTGGGTCGGTTGTGCGCGAGCTGCAAGCAGCTCGCGTGTCTGTTGTTGCATTGAAAATGGTTTTCGGGATGTTTTAAAAATTACCCTAAAAATGGGGAAATTTTATTAAACCAGGCAACACTAAATGTTCTATCACACGACCGACCTACAAATTACTCGAAAACGACACCCATATTAGTTTTTTCCTAACTTTACGCAGTGTTACCAGCTTACCTACTAACCTACCCACCTAACCCAAAAACTGAAGTAATATTCATAATCAGTGCCAAGAAATTACTCGAAAACGACACCCATATTAGTTTTTTCCTAACTTTACGCAGTGATACCAGCTTACCTACTAACCTACCCACCTAACCCAAAAACTGAAGTAATATTCATAATCAGTACCAAGAAATTACTCGAAAACGACACCCATATTAGTTTTTTCCTAACTTTACGCAGTGTTACCAGCTTACCTACTAACCTACCCACCTAACCCAAAAACTGAAATATTCATAATCAGCACCAACAAATTACTCGAAAACGACACCCATATTAGTTTTTTCCTAACTTTACGCAGTGTTACCAGCTTACCTACTAACCTACCTACCTAACCCAAACACTGAAGTAATATTCATAATCAGCACCTACAAATTACTCGAAAACGACACCCATATTAGTTTTTTCCTAACTTTACGCAGTGTTACCAGCTTACGTACTAACCTACCCACCTAACCCAAAAACTGAAGTAATATTCATAATCAGCACCTACAAATTACTCGAAAACGACACCCATATTAGTTTTTTCCTAACTTTACGCAGTGTTACCAGCTTACCTACTAACCTACCTACCTAACCCAAACACTGAAGTAATATTCATAATCAGCACCTACAAATTACTCGAAAACGACACCCATATTAGTTTTTTCCTAACTTTACGCAGTGTTACCAGCTTACGTACTAACCTACCCACCTAACCCAAAAACTGAAGTAATATTCATAATCAGCACCTACAAATTACTCGAAAACGACACCCATATTAGTTTTTTCCGTATATTACCTTTACGCAGGGTTGCCAGCTTACCTTACCTTTGTATCTGACTGAAATACTGATGATGCATTCGCAATCAGCACCTCCAAATTTCTCGAAAACGCCACCCATATCGTTTTTTTTTCATCCCTCGATTACACAAACACCGTTTTCTCCCATTGTTGCCAACATTATACTACTTAAATAGATAATATATACGTCATAGTCGTGCGGGATACCTAATACACAAGTAGTTAATATATAAAATATAAAAAAACCCTCAACGCAATGAAACATCTGAACCGTTTTTTTTTTTTTTTTTTTTTTTCACCGGGGGCTACCCGTGCGAAGTCGGGGCGAGCCGCTTGATTTGGACTCTGATTAACGACAACAATATTATATACATTATCTAATAGTATACGTTAGTGTGTACCTTGTCAATTAAACTAAACATGTCATATATATAAGTTTAGCTAGGTAACATATATGCGTTTTGTTAGTAGTAGTAGTAGAGCTTTTTTGTGAAAGAGTTCGGCCGGGGAAGTACCTACAACCACCATACCTATTTCAGTCGCAAAGCAGTAGTGCTCGCATTGCTGTGTTCCGGTTTGAAGGGTATAGGTGCCGGTGAAATTACAGCCACATGAGACTTTCCATCTTTATTACTCAGGGTGGCGGGTGCAGTGACCCATTTAGTCATCCTGCTAAGGAGTTGCCAACAACTAATACGATACAATTAATACCATAAATACGTCGCCCCTTCGTTAAACTCAGTCACTCGACCATCACTCCACTCAGGGGGTCAGTGGCTCGCTTCGCTCGCCACTTCCCCCCTTCGTGTCACGATGGTCTCGATAACCTACAGCAAAGTTAATTTGGAGATAGAAAACTAACGTAATATTCGTAATCAGTACACTCAAACTAATTAATACGATTAATACGTCGCCCCTGCGTTAAACTCAGTCACTCGACCATCATTCCACTCAGGGGGTCAGATGCTCCAGTCACGATGGTCTCGATATCTCATTTGGTCAGTGGCTCGCTTCGCTCGCCACTTCCCCCCTTCGTGTCACGATGGCCTCGATAGCTCGATGACCCGCAGCAAAGTTAATTTGAAAATAGAAAACTAACGTAACATTCGTAATCAGTACAAAAAACCTACCTACCTTCATTTTGAAAAATAGGTACATATTAGGTACATATTATGTACCTACGAATTACGAAAGTACCACATGTTATTATCAATATTGTTATTATGTAGAAATAAAGACTTATTTATGTTTTTTTTATTTTTAAACTTATAGCACCCCGTCGTTTTTCGTCGGGGGTTAAAAATAGCAGCCAAGACACAGCTTATAGGTACCAACCAACGATTTACTAATTTACTTGATAGCATGTCTCTGGTAGGTACCAACGAATCTTATCTACAAGTCCGGGTACCTAATCATTAATTCGACTTTTACGACATCCACGGGAGGAGACTGAGGAGTTTATTCTTAGGCCGGACACAACACAGCACATAAATAACTCAACGAATAGCAAACAACGCCATTCAGATTACCTACATCTCTCCCTTAGAAAACGCAAATATCTACCTACCTAGGTACCTAGGTATGCTTCATCTCAATGTAAGAAAATCACACAAAAGTGAATAAGTACCTACCTGTAAAGCGCTTGACTTACCGATACCGTGGTACAGGTAAGTACCTACATACCTACCTATTTAGTAATACCTACCTGCCTGAGTAATTTGAGAAAACCTTTATAGAACCATGTAGGCATACCTATTACAGAACCTAGTAAGTACCTTAGGTACCTACCTCCCTACCTACGCGTTATAGCCCATATCACACGCAGAACGGACGGCTCTTGAAGTAGATAGGTAGGTACCTACCTAGGTATAGGTATATTTGATTCATTTCCAATAACGTGTGACGTCCTATTGTTATTCTATCTAAGATTCCACGCAGATATCGTAAATAAAATGACCGCGTTATGTCACGTTTTCCACGAAAATATATAACTACTTTCTTGACTTTGACGTTTCACTTTATTTAGTACAGAGCTGCCGCCATCTATTTTCAAAGCTATAAGCATGATGTGAAACGGCCGTAAAAACCCCTCAGCCAGCCAAACCGACAGGCACAGCCAGTCGGTAGATAAAACTCGAAGAGCTCCGGTACCCCACGGACCCAGTCTCGACCCCGAAAGGCTCAAATAAGTAAGCTCTGTCGAGATTTGCATATTTGAGTCATTTTTAAGGTCTTCAGCGGAATCTGCCGCCCCACCGGCCTTAACTGATGTCCCGGACAGATGAGATGGCACAAGGGTATCAACGCATGGGGTTCAAGCTGCCCAAGATGAAGACAGGCTTTATTCCAGAGGAGCATACTTTACTTATATATAGTCCTGAGTGAAGCGAGGGGTTCAAGCTGCCCAAGACGGAGACAGGCTTTATTCCAGAGGAGCATACTGCATAGGTACTCTACTTTTCACATCATCTGCGAGACAATAAAAACACACTGAGGATCACAGCACCAAACACAGTCTTTTGTTTTTCATTCTTTGTAATAGTACACTCGGTCTGTGTTCTTTGTAATGTATTAGGTACTTCTTCTGTGATAAAAGTATTTTTTTTTGTAGTTTTGCTTATGGTGACCAGTTCTATTTTTTGAACAAACCTCTTTACAATAAGCATCTTTTTACTCAAAGTTTTTTACGAGTTTCCACACTAATTTGACGTTACAAATTCAAATCACTTTATTCCCTAGAGAATTTCATACAACTTTATATCTCTTGGGACATAATGTTTTACTTTAAGTTGAGTTTGCATGGACATTGTCGAGCAGGTGGTGTGATAAGTATTTTTTTTCTAATCAAATGGATATATATCAATAAATTAAATCTATAAATAGATAGAAAATTCTTTATTGCACATTAAACAAAGAAGTACCTACAAAGGCGAACTTAATGCTAGAAAGCCAGATAACCTTAGTGTAGGTATTTATCTATATTAATAATGTATAAATTTTTAGTTGACAACTTACTTATCCACAAAAATATTGTATTCACATAGTTTTCAAATGACTTACCTGATGTTAACCGTTGCCTTTAACAATGCATTACCTCATTCATAGGTCACTTACACCTAGTATACACCCTATGTAGCTTTGCACTGCGTCTGAGACATAAAGATGGAAAGTATAATTTTTCCTTAATTTCACTTCAATTTTTCAATTTTTTATTTTTTTATTTTTCGCTGCGCCCGCCACCCTGAGACATAAAGATGACAAGTCTCATGAGCCTGTAATTTCACCGGCACCCTTACCCTTCAAACCGGAACACAGCAATGCGAGCACTACTGCTTTGCGGCAGAAATAGGTACCTATGGTGGTAGTACTTCCCCGGACGAACTCTTTCACAAAAAAACTCTACTACTACTAAAAACTTTTCAAATAGGTGGAAATTGTGTATCAAAGTTTTTTGTAAAACGGCCACCAGTTTACCTACTAAAACATTTATTTACTGTGACTTTAACGACTTGGAAGGACTTGTAACGTTGATATAAAACTGTAATAATAAATTATACCTACTTCAAAATGGCAAATGCACAAGTCGTACTACGCCATTTATAAAGAAAAAAAACTGACCTAGTTATTAAATCGTATTATCACAGATTATATATATGAGTTATACTACCTCTTTACGAGGTTAGACCACATAATAAATATTAGTAGTTAGACGTTAGACGACCTCTGTGGCGCGTCGGGCGAAGGTTGGCCTGCGACGCAGGAGATTGCGGGTTCGATTCCCGCCTCGGAACAAATATTTTTGCGATCGCAGATATTTGTTCAGGGTGTTCTGGGGTATGTATGTTTTGTATGGTATGACAGTTGAGCAATGCTCTACCGTGTCAATTTTTGGATGGGTGACCACTTTTTGCGTGCAATTTTATTTTTTATTTTTTTACAAACCTAATTTTTAAGCACTTTTTATAGATAATGTTACGGAACCCTTCGTGCGCGAGTCCGACTCGCACTTGGTTGTTGCAACTTTTACGACATCCACGGGAGGAGACTGAGGGGTCTATTCTTAGGCCTGACACAGCACAGCACAGAAATAACTCAACGAATAGCAAACAGCGCCATTTAGATCACTCCCTTAGAAAAAACAAATACCTACCTATGCTTCATCTCAATGTAAGAAAAATCACACAAAAATGAGTAGGTATAAAGCGCTTGACTTACCGAAACCTTACTGTATAGGTATATATTCTGTGCCGAAACCGTGGAACAGGTAAGTAGTTAGTTATAGGTACCTCCCTACCTGCCTGAGTAATTTGAGAAAACGTTTAGGTATTACCTACCATGTAGGCATAACTATTACTGTAGGTACCTACCTAGTAAGTATCTTGTACTAATATTTATTCTGTGCCTCAGGTAGGTACCTACCTACGCGTAAATGCCCATATCATAGTTAAGCCGTTTCATTGCGTTGAGGGTTTAGCCGTATAGGAAGGCCCCATCACGATGGCTGTCAATCAAGAAAATCAAAATCGGTTCATCCGTTTGGGAGCTACGATACCACAGACAGACACACACACAGACACACACACAGACACGTCAAACTTATAACAACCCGTCGTTATTGCGTCGGGTGTAAAAAACTAAGACAAATCTATAATAGGCCCTCTGTATTAAGCCCCCCACTTCCGTTCGGGAGCTACGATGCCACTGACAGACACAAACACAGACACACACACAGATACACACAGACACACACAGACACACACACAGACACGTCAAACTTATAACACCCCGTCGTTTTTGCGTTGGGGGTTAATAAAGTCTCCTTTCAGCAAAATATCCTATCTAAAATGTTTAAGATACCTACCTACTTTCCGTTCATGTCACATAATCTTTGGACGACCTGTACCTATATTAGTTATATGTATATATCTATATATATATATTATTGGCACCATTTGTTAGTACCTAGGTAGGTAGTAGAGCTTTTTTGTGAAAGAGTTCGTCCGAGGAAGTACTACCACCATACCTATTTCTTCTGCAAAGCAGTAGTGCTTGCATTAATTTGTTCCGTTTAAAAGTGTATGGGCACAGAATAAATAATAGGTATGGTTGCCGGTGAAATTATAGGCACATGAGGCTTTCCATTTTTGTCTCAGGGTGACGGGCGCATTTCAATGCCAAATTTTTTGCCTTATTTGTAGTTACTGTTATGGAACCCTTCGTACCCGAGTACGTCTCGCACTTGTCCGTTTTTTTAATTATTATTTTAAGTAAGTAGATTGATGTCAATCAAAAACCTCTCAGCTCTCAGTATACCTATAATAGGTAGGTAGGTACCTACCTATTATAGGTATACTGAGACCTACCTTCTCTAAAGCTGACCTACATAGTAAATTTTATTATCACAGATTATATATTATTTACTACGTAACAGATACATCTCCCATACGTACATAGGTACAAACATTAGACACACGCCTTTTTCACCGAAGGGGTAGGCAGAGGTAGGTAGTAGGTAGGCAGGGGTAGGTAGCATTTCAAAATTTACTATGTAGGTCAGCTTTATAATAGGTAGGTAGGTACCTACCTATTATAGGTATACTGAGACCTACCTTCTCTAAAGCTGACCTACATAGTAAATTTTATTATCACATATTATATATTATTTACTACGTAACAGATACATCTCCCATACGTACATAGGTACAAACATTAGACACACGCCTTTTTCACCGAAGGGGTAGGCAGAGCCTCAATGGGCCTCTTTACAGTGGGTTGCACCATCGTGGAATATAGACGTGAAATGGATTATATAATGAGTTTTTTTGTTGTGTGTGTGTGTGTGTGTGTGTGTGTGTTTGTTACTTCTTCACGCTGAAACGTCTGGACGCATTTGGATGAAAACTGGAATGTAGATAACTGGACTCCCGGAATAACACATCATCATCAGCCCACATTAGTCCACTGCTGGACATAGGCCTCTCCCAATACGCGCCACTGAGCCCGGTGTTCGGCTCTTCTACTCAAAAATAGAAAAAAACAATAAATTTTTGTGGTTACTTATAACTGAAACTCAAAAAAATATTTTTCATCAAACCATAAGTGTGACTCGCACTTGGCCGCTTTTTTGTGAAAGAGTTCGTGCGAGGAAATACTACCACCATACCTATTTCTGCCGCAAAGCAGTAGTGTTTGCATCACTTTGTTCCGTTTTAAAGTGTAGGGGCACAGAATAAATAATAGGTATGGGTCTCATCAGGGTGACTAAATTGCCGTTCTGGAACCCTTCGTGTCCGAGTAGGTCTCGCACTTGTCCGTTTTTTTTATTCAATCTCAATCAAAAACTTGTCAAAAAAGATGTTGAAAAGAAGCACCATATACCTACTACGATGTTTGTAGGTACTATGAAGAAATGATGAATTATTGTAACAAAAAAAAAACACCGAGTCGGACTTGCGAACGAAGGGTTACGTACCATTAACTACAAAAAACACTAAAAAAACAAATTTAAAAAAAAAATAATGCAAAAAGTGAAAAAAACGGTCACCCATCCTAAAACTGACCGCGCAGAACGTTGCTTAACCTTCGTAATCGATTTTTGTATGGATTGTGGGCCAATTGTCAATTTATCGATTTTACAAAATGCCTTAAAAAAACTTCGAAAACTTGTTTTTTTTTCAAAGTTGGGGTTTTCCTATATACACCAGGATGTTGGCTACAATTCTGCATAAACGAAATTGTCGTGCATCAACTTTCGTAGAACACTTAAACTCGTCAAAGTTGATACGGAAGTTTTTTTTTTTTTTAAATTTCATTTCTGGGCCTCTATATTGTTTTTTTTTATTTTTTTTTACTTTTTCTGTAATCTGTGTATAAAATCAATAGGATACGCCCTTTGAACGGTTCCTATCGGACACCGTTTCGAAGAACGGTTTTGTAAACGGGCGCCATCTTGGTTTTTTTAAAATGTCAGACTTTTCCCGGGGTCACATCGGAGAGCCGAACACATCTCTAGAACATGTCCCATGTCTAAAACGACTCCTTCTAGGAGAACAACCATGTCAATGAGTGAGTGAGTGAGTCAGTCACCGTTGTGCAGCTTTTCCGTTTTTTTTATTCAATCTCAATCAAAAACTTGTCAAAAAAGATGTTGAAAAGAAGCACCATATACCTACTACGATGTTTGTAGGTACTATGAAGAAATGATGAATTATTGTAACAAAAAAAAAACACCGAGTCGGACTTGCGAACGAAGGGTTACGTACCATTAACTACAAAAAACACTAAAAAAACAAATTTAAAAAAAAAATAATGCAAAAAGTGAAAAAAACGGTCACCCATCCTAAAACTGACCGCGCAGAACGTTGCTTAACCTTCGTAATCGATTTTTGTATGGATTGTGGGCCAATTGTCAATTTATCGATTTTACAAAATGCCTTAAAAAAACTTCGAAAACTTGTTTTTTTTTCAAAGTTGGGGTTTTCCTATATACACCAGGATGTTGGCTACAATTCTGCATAAACGAAATTGTCGTGCATCAACTTTCGTAGAACACTTAAACTCGTCAAAGTTGATACGGAAGTTTTTTTTTTTTTTAAATTTCATTTCTGGGCCTCTATATTGTTTTTTTTTATTTTTTTTTACTTTTTCTGTAATCTGTGTATAAAATCAATAGGATACGCCCTTTGAACGGTTCCTATCGGACACCGTTTCGAAGAACGGTTTTGTAAACGGGCGCCATCTTGGTTTTTTTAAAATGTCAGACTTTTCCCGGGGTCACATCGGAGAGCCGAACACATCTCTAGAACATGTCCCATGTCTAAAACGACTCCTTCTAGGAGAACAACCATGTCAATGAGTGAGTGAGTGAGTCAGTCACCGTTGTGCAGCTTTATATAATATAGAAACTAGTGGGTCGGTTGTGCGCGAGCTGCAAGCAGCTCGCGTGTCTGTTGTTGCATTGAAAATGGTTTTCGGGATGTTTTAAAAATTACCCTAAAAATGGGGAAATTTTATTAAACCAGGCAACACTAAATGTTCTATCACACGACCGACCTACAAATTACTCGAAAACGACACCCATATTAGTTTTTTCCTAACTTTACGCAGTGTTACCAGCTTACCTACTAACCTACCCACCTAACCCAAAAACTGAAGTAATATTCATAATCAGTGCCAAGAAATTACTCGAAAACGACACCCATATTAGTTTTTTCCTAACTTTACGCAGTGATACCAGCTTACCTACTAACCTACCCACCTAACCCAAAAACTGAAGTAATATTCATAATCAGTACCAAGAAATTACTCGAAAACGACACCCATATTAGTTTTTTCCTAACTTTACGCAGTGTTACCAGCTTACCTACTAACCTACCTACCTAACCCAAACACTGAAGTAATATTCATAATCAGCACCTACAAATTACTCGAAAACGACACCCATATTAGTTTTTTCCTAACTTTACGCAGTGTTACCAGCTTACGTACTAACCTACCCACCTAACCCAAAAACTGAAGTAATATTCATAATCAGCACCAACAAATTACTCGAAAACGACACCCATATTAGTTTTTTCCTAACTTTACGCAGTGTTACCAGCTTACCTACTAACCTACCTACCTAACCCAAACACTGAAGTAATATTCATAATCAGCACCTGCAAATTACTCGAAAACGACACCCATATTAGTTTTTTCCTAACTTTACGCAGTGTTACCAGCTTACGTACTAACCTACCCACCTAACCCAAAAACTGAAGTAATATTCATAATCAGCACCTACAAATTACTCGAAAACGACACCCATATTAGTTTTTTCCGTATATTACCTTTACGCAGGGTTGCCAGCTTACCTTACCTTTGTATCTGACTGAAATACTGATGATGCATTCGCAATCAGCACCTCCAAATTTCTCGAAAACGCCACCCATATCGTTTTTTTTTCATCCCTCGATTACACAAACACCGTTTTCTCCCATTGTTGCCAACATTATACTACTTAAATAGATAATATATACGTCATAGTCGTGCGGGATACCTAATACACAAGTAGTTAATATATAAAATGTAAAAAAACCCTCAACGCAATGAAACGGCTGAACCGTTATTTTTTTTTTTTTTTTTTTTTTTTCACCGGGGGCTACCCGTGCGAAGTCGGGGCGAGCCGCTTGATTTGGACTCTGATTAACGACAACAATATTATATACATTATCTAATAGTATACGTTAGTGTGTACCTTGTCAATTAAACTAAACATGTCATATATATAAGTTTATCTAGGTAACATATATGCGTTTTGTTAGTAGTAGTAGTAGAGCTTTTTTGTGAAAGAGTTCGGCCGGGGAAGTACCTACAACCACCATACCTATTTCAGTCGCAAAGCAGTAGTGCTCGCATTGCTGTGTTCCGGTTTGAAGGGTATAGGTGCCGGTGAAATTACAGCCACATGAGACTTTCCATCTTTATTACTCAGGGTGGCGGGTGCAGTGACCCATTTAGTCATCCTGCTAAGGAGTTGCCAACAACTAATACGATACAATTAATACCATAAATACGTCGCCCCTTCGTTAAACTCAGTCACTCGACCATCACTCCACTCAGGGGGTCAGTGGTTCGCTTCGCTCGCCACTTCCCCCCTTCGTGTCACGATGGTCTCGATAACCTACAGCAAAGTTATTTGGAGATAGAAAACTAACGTAATATTCGTAATCAGTACACTCAAACTAATTAATACGATTAATACGTCGCCCCTGCGTTAAACTCAGTCACTCGACCATCATTCCACTCAGGGGGTCAGTGGCTCCAGTCACGATGGTCTCGATATCTCATTTGGTCAGTGGCTCGCTTCGCTCGCCACTTCCCCCCTTCGTGTCACGATGGCCTCGACAGCTCGATGACCCGCAGCAAAGTTAATTTGAAAATAGAAAACTAACGTAACATTCGTAATCAGTACAAAAAACCTACCTACCTTCATTTTGAAAAATAGGTACATATTAGGTACATATTATGTACCTACGAATTACGAAAGTACCACATGTTATTATCAATATTGTTATTATGTAGAAATAAAGACTTATTTATGTTTTTTTTATTTTTAAACTTATAACACCCCGTCGTTTTTCGTCGGGGGTTAAAAATAGCAGCCAAGACACAGCTTATAGGTACCAACCAACGATTTACTAATTTACTTGATAGCATGTCTCTGGTAGGTACCAACGAATCTTATCTACAAGTCCGGGTACCTAATCATTAATTCGACTTTTACGACATCCACGGGAGGAGACTGAGGAGTTTATTCTTAGGCCGGACACAACACAGCACATAAATAACTCAACGAATAGCAAACAACGCCATTCAGATTACCTACATCTCTCCCTTAGAAAACGCAAATATCTACCTACCTAGGTACCTAGGTATGCTTCATCTCAATGTAAGAAAATCACACAAAAGTGAGTAAGTACCTACCTGTAAAGCGCTTGACTTACCGATACCGTGGTACAGGTAAGTACCTACATACCTACCTATTTAGTAATACCTACCTGCCTGAGTAATTTGAGAAAACCTTTATAGAACCATGTAGGCATACCTATTACAGAACCTAGTAAGTACCTTAGGTACCTACCTCCCTACCTACGCGTTATAGCCCATATCACACGCAGAACGGACGGCTCTTGAAGTAGATAGGTAGGTACCTACCTAGGTATAGGTATATTAGATTCATTTCCAATAACGTGTGACGTCCTATTGTTATTCTATCTAAGATTCCACGCAGATATCGTAAATAAAATTACCGCGTTATGTCACGTTTTCCACGAAAATATATAACTACTTTCTTGACTTTGACGTTTCACTTTATTTAGTACAGAGCTGCCGCCATCTATTTTCAAAGCTATAAGCATGATGTGAAACGGCCGTAAAAACCCCTCAGCCAGCCAAACCGACAGGCACAGCCAGTCGGTAGATAAAACTCGAAGAGCTCCGGTACCCCACGGACCCAGTCTCGACCCCGAAAGGCTCAAATAAGTAAGCTCTGTCGAGATTTGCATATTTGAGTCATTTTTAAGGTCTTCAGCGGAATCTGCCGCCCCACCGGCCTTAACTGATGTCCCGGACAGATGAGATGGCACAAGGGTATCAACGCATGGGGTTCAAGCTGCCCAAGATGAAGACAGGCTTTATTCCAGAGGAGCATACTTTACTTATATATAGTCCTGAGTGAAGCGAGGGGTTCAAGCGGCCCAAGACGGAGACAGGCTTTATTCCAGAGGAGCATACTGCATAGGTACTCTACTTTTCACATCATCTGCGAGACAATAAAAACACACTGAGGATCACAGCACCAAACACAGTCTTTTGTTTTTCATTCTTTGTAATAGTACACTCGGTCTGTGTTCTTTGTAATGTATTAGGTACTTCTTCTGTGATAAAAGTATTTTTTTTTGTAGTTTTGCTTATGGTGACCAGTTCTATTTTTTGAACAAACCTCTTTACAATAAGCATCTTTTTACTCAAAGTTTTTTACGAGTTTCCACACGAATTTGACGTTACAAATTCAAATCACTTTATTCCCTAGAGAATTTCATACAACTTTATATCTCTTGGGACATAATGTTTTACTTTAAGTTGAGTTTGCATGGACATTGTCGAGCAGGTGGTGTGAAAAGTATTTTTTTTCTAATCAAATGGATATATATCAATAAATTAAATCTATAAATAGATAGAAAATTCTTTATTGCACATTAAACAAAGAAGTACCTACAAAGGCGAACTTAATGCTAGAAAGCCAGATAACCTTAGTGTAGGTATTTATCTATATTAATAATGTATAAATTTTTAGTTGACAACTTACTTATCCACAAAAATATTGTATTCACATAGTTTTCAAATGACTTACCTGATGTTAACCGTTGCCTTTAACAATGCATTACCTCATTCATAGGTCACTTACACCTAGTATACACCCTATGTAGCTTTGCACTGCGTCTGAGACATAAAGATGGAAAGTATAATTTTTCCTTAATTTCACTTCAATTTTTCAATTTTTTATTTTTTTATTTTTCACTGCGCTCGCCACCCTGAGACATAAAGATGACAAGTCTCATGAGCCTGTAATTTCACCGGCACCCTTACCCTTCAAACCGGAACACAGCAATGCGAGCACTACTGCTTTGCGGCAGAAATAGGTACCTATGGTGGTAGTACTTCCCCGGACGAACTCTTTCACAAAAAAACTCTACTACTACTAAAAACTTTTCAAATAGGTGGAAATTGTGTATCAAAGTTTTTTGTAAAACGGCCACCAGTTTACCTACTAAAACATTTATTTACTGTGACTTTAACGACTTGGAAGGACTTGTAACGTTGATATAAAACTGTAATAATAAATTATAGGTACCTACTTCAAAATGGCAAATGCACAAGTCGTACTACGCCATTTATAAAGAAAAAAAACTGACCTAGTTATTAAATCGTATTATCACAGATTATATATATGAGTTATACTACCTCTTTACGAGGTTAGACCACATAATAAATATTAGTAGTTAGACGTTAGACGACCTCTGTGGCGCGTCGGGCGAAGGTTGGCCTGCGACGCAGGAGATTGCGGGTTCGATTCCCGCCTCGGAACAAATATTTTTGCGATCGCAGATATTTGTTCAGGGTGTTCTGGGGTATGTATGTTTTGTATGGTATGACAGTTGAGCAATGCTCTACCGTGTCAATTTTTGGATGGGTGACCACTTTTTGCGTGCAATTTTATTTTTTATTTTTTTACAAACCTAATTTTTAAGCACTTTTTATAGATAATGTTACGGAACCCTTCGTGCGCGAGTCCGACTCGCACTTGGTTGTTGCAACTTTTACGACATCCACGGGAGGAGACTGAGGGGTCTATTCTTAGGCCTGACACAGCACAGCACAGAAATAACTCAACGAATAGCAAACAGCGCCATTTAGATCACTCCCTTAGAAAAAACAAATACCTACCTATGCTTCATCTCAATGTAAGAAAAATCACACAAAAATGAGTAGGTATAAAGCGCTTGACTTACCGAAACCTTACTGTATAGGTATATATTCTGTGCCGAAACCGTGGAACAGGTAAGTAGTTAGTTATAGGTACCTACCTACCTGCCTGAGTAATTTGAGAAAACGTTTAGGTATTACCTACCATGTAGGCATAACTATTACTGTAGGTACCTACCTAGTAAGTATCTTCTACTAATATTTATTCTGTGCCTCAGGTAGGTACCTACCTACGCGTAAATGCCCATATCATAGTTAAGCCGTTTCATTGCGTTGAGGGTTTAGCCGTATAGGAAGGCCCCATCACGATGGCTGTCAATCAAGAAAATCAAAATCGGTTCATCCGTTTGGGAGCTACGATACCACAGACAGACACACACACAGACACACACACAGACACGTCAAACTTATAACAACCCGTCGTTATTGCGTCGGGTGTAAAAAACTAAGACAAATCTATAATAGGCCCTCTGTATTAAGCCCCCCACTTCCGTTCGGGAGCTACGATGCCACTGACAGACACAAACACAGACACACACACAGATACACACAGACACACACAGACACACACACAGACACGTCAAACTTATAACACCCCGTCGTTTTTGCGTTGGGGGTTAATAAAGTCTCCTTTCAGCAAAATATCCTATCTAAAATGTTTAAGATACCTACCTACTTTCCGTTCATGTCACATAATCTTTGGACGACCTGTACCTATATTAGTTATATCTATATATCTATATATATATATTATTAGCACCATTTGTTAGTACCTAGGTAGGTAGTAGAGCTTTTTTGTGAAAGAGTTCGTCCGAGGAAGTACTACCACCATACCTATTTCTTCTGCAAAGCAGTAGTGCTTGCATTAATTTGTTCCGTTTAAAAGTGTATGGGCACAGAATAAATAATAGGTATGGTTGCCGGTGAAATTATAGGCACATGAGGCTTTCCATTTTTGTCTCAGGGTGACGGGCGCATTTCAATGCCAAATTTTTTGCCTTATTTGTAGTTACTGTTATGGAACCCTTCGTACCCGAGTACGTCTCGCACTTGTCCGTTTTTTTTATTATTATTTTAAGTAAGTAGATTGATGTCAATCAAAAACCTCTCAGCTCTCAGTATACCTATAATAGGTAGGTAGGTACCTACCTATTATAGGTATACTGAGACCTACCTTCTCTAAAGCTGACCTACATAGTAAATTTTATTATCACAGATTATATATTATTTACTGCGTAACAGATACATCTCCCATACGTACATAGGTACAAACATTAGACACACGCCTTTTTCACCGAAGGGGTAGGCAGAGGTAGGTAGTAGGTAGGCAGGGGTAGGTAGCATTTCAAAATTTACTATGTAGGTCAGCTTTATAATAGGTAGGTAGGTACCTACCTATTATAGGTATACTGAGACCTACCTTCTCTAAAGCTGACCTACATAGTAAATTTTATTATCACATATTATATATTATTTACTACGTAACAGATACATCTCCCATACGTACATAGGTACAAACATTAGACACACGCCTTTTTCACCGAAGGGGTAGGCAGAGCCTCAATGGGCCTCTTTACAGTGGGTTGCACCATCGTGGAATATAGACGTGAAATGGATTATATAATGAGTTTTTTTGTTGTGTGTGTGTGTGTGTGTGTTTGTTACTTCTTCACGCTGAAACGTCTGGACGCATTTGGATGAAAACTGGAATGTAGATAACTGGACTCCCGGAATAACACATCATCATCAGCCCACATTAGTCCACTGCTGGACATAGGCCTCTCCCAATACGCGCCACTGAGCCCGGTGTTCGGCTCTTCTACTCAAAAATAGAAAAAAACAATAAATTTTTGTGGTTACTTATAACTGAAACTCAAAAAAATATTTTTCATCAAACCATAAGTGTGACTCGCACTTGGCCGCTTTTTTGTGAAAGAGTTCGTGCGAGGAAATACTACCACCATACCTATTTCTGCCGCAAAGCAGTAGTGTTTGCATCACTTTGTTCCGTTTTAAAGTGTAGGGGCATAGAATAAATAATAGGTATGGGTCTCATCAGGGTGACGGGCGCATTTCAATGCTAAATAGGGCGCGTCTTTAGTGGATAATGCACTGTTATGGAACCCTTCGAGTCCGAGTAGGTCTCGCACTTGTCCGTTTTTTTAATTATTATTTTAAGTAGATTGATGTCAATCAAAAACTTGTCAAAAAAGATGTTGAAAAGAAGCACCATATACCTACTACGATGTTTGTAGGTACTATGAAGAAATTATGAATTATTGTAACAAAAAAAAAAACACCGAGTCGGACTTGCGCACGAAGGGTTACGTACCATTAACTACAAAAAACACTAAAAAAACAAATTTAAAAAAAAAATAATGCAAAAAGTGAAAAAAACGGTCACCCATCCAAAAACTGACCGCGCAGAACGTTGCTTAACCTTCGTAATCGATTTTTGTATGGATTGTGGGCCAATTGACAATTTCTCGATTTTACAAAATGCCTTAAAAAAACTTCGAAAACTTGTTTTTTTTTCAAAGTTGGGGTTTTCCTATATACACCAGGATGTTGGCTACATTTCTGCATAAACTAAATTGTCGTGCATCAACTTTCGTAGAACACTTAAACTCGTCAAAGTTGATAGGGACGTTTTTTTTTTTTTTAAATTACATTTCTGGACCCCCATATTGTTTTTTATTAATTTTTTTTACTTTTTCTGTAATCTGTGCATAAAATCAATAGGATACGACCTTTGAACGGTTCCTATCGGACACCGTTTCGAAGAACGGTTTTGAAAACGGGCGCCATCTTGGTTTTTTTAAAATGTCAGACTTTTCCCGGGGTCACATCGGAGAGCCGAACACATCTCTAGAACATGTCCCATGTCTAAAACGACTCTTTCTAGGAGAACAACCATGTCAATGAGTCAGTCAGTCACCGTTGTGCAGCTTTATATAATATAGATAGATAGATAGATAAGGTAGCATGTTAGGTACCTACGCAAAACAAGACAGAAACTGGAAAATCTCGCTGATGCTAGTGATCAGAATCAGAGAAGAAAATAAGGGGTTGTTTAAATTTGAGCTGAAATAATTGTCTGTTTCTTTGTTCATTGCCCACCTGATGTTAAGCTGTAACCTATGCCTATGAACAGTGCATTACCTCATAGGTCACGTCCACCTAGGACGCGCCCTATGTGGCATTGCACTGCGCCCGCCACCCTGAGACATAAAGGTGAAAAGTCTCATGTGCCTGTAATTTCACCGGCACCCTTACCCTTCAAACTGGAATACAACAATGCGAGCACTACTGCTTGTCGGCAGAAATAGGTATGGTGGTAGTACTTCCCCGGATGACCTCTTTCACAAAAAAAGCTCTACCACTAGGCACTGATTGTGTTTGCAAGACACAAAGACATCATTGAGGTTGCAGGAAGGCGGTGGATGAAGGCTGCTCAAGAGCGTTCGTAATGTTATTCTAAGAGGGAGGCCTAGGCCTCGGATTTCTGTAGGCTGATGATGATGATGATGATGACGTTAAGTAGCTACGTGTAGTATTTAAGGACGTAATGTACCTACTTACACGTTTCTACAAAACCACCTTATCTGAACTAATTACATTCATAATCTATGCGAGTATTCTAGCGCAGTAGGTATTGGAAATTTCTCTATGATTTATGTTATAACATAAATCACATCATATCATAACATAACATAATCATATTTTTTGCAGCTAACTGTACCTATTCCAGGTCAATGAGTTAACAGCAAAACAAATTTTTAAGGTTCCGTACCTCAAAAGTTATCAGTGAAACCATTGTAGGTAGGTACGATGACTCTCGTGGTTGCATGTCTGTCTCACTGGACAAAAAAACTTTTTTTTTTGTAAATTATACAGTTAGGTGATCCTATCACGGAAAAATAGCGTAAGTAAATACTAATTGCGTGTAATGGTATAGCTATACCATTAAACGGAATTTGTATTTACTTATTTATATTATTATTGTTAGGTATAGTTTCGCCATGTCTGTCCGTCTGTCTGTCTGTCCGCGACTTAGTTCAGAGACTCTTAGTACTAAAAACAAGTTGTTTTTGTTTGGATAACGCAAAAGAGGACCAAAGACATTAAGTACAGAGGTCGCAGGAAGGAGGTGGATGTGGGTGGCTCTAGATCGTTCGTTGTGGCATTCTATAGGGGAAGCCTAATTATGTTCAGCAGTGGACTTCCTTCTGTAGGCTTATGATGATGATGATGAAATTTACTTGATGAAGTTGTTAGTTGTGTCAATCAGGAAAGCACCTTCTTATTCCGCAAAACCATACAATGCGCGTGGCCCAATACGAACTTTGACATTTTTATTGCATTTAAAAAGCTCTGGTTTATGAGTCCGGCCTGACTGTGATAAATTACTGTAAAGATAATATAGGTATTAACATTCTACTGCACCTAGCCAGGTATCAACATCATCAGCAGCAGCCTTCCACTGCTGAACGAGTCTTCTTCCATAGAATGCAATGGAGGATTTTTCATAATAACTAGGTAGGTACCTACCTACCTAACTACAATTGGCAGGCGGATTGGTGATCGCGGTATTATTGCAGTGTAAAAATATACTTATACTCAGACTGTGGTAAGTATTATAAATGTTGAGAACTCAGGTGGATGTTGCTGTCCAACACCAGGGCTTGGGCAGTGGCAAACCGCTGGTGTAGTTTTAGACAGTGCTTAGGTACAACATCCACGCGACGAGAACGATTAGGTATTATTTGGCTGGATACATATCTACCTACCACGGCTTATTACTGGTTACCTATAAGTACATACGAAACCAATAATTTAAAATTTGCTGTGGTAGGTATGTCCGGCTAAAAAATAGACCCCTCCCTCCATCTCCTCCCGTGGAGCCATACTGGGCCCGAGTTAAAACTTTCCTCGAACAACTAACAAGTAAAATTATTATTATTTGATTCTGTAAGTATTCAAGAATTGAATTCTTGAATGCCTGTAGTGAGAAAGGCAACGATAATGTTGCCCCCTTCAAAAATATAGATTTTTAGTTTTGTAACATTTTTGATTGCATTATGAACTCTTCACGTAGGTAACGGTTAATTCCTTGTTATCTAACCTATAGGTACCTATTTTCATTTTCAAATACATATTATGTACTACCTACGAATTACGTAATTACCGTATGTTATTATCAATATTGTTACTATGTAGAAATAAAGTAGGTAAGTATTTAGGTAGGTACCTACTATTATTTAGGGTGTAATTTAGAGCTACTCCAAATAAAATATTTATTCTGTGACGTAAGTAGGTAGATCGGTTCTTGTACGGTATGACCGCCGGCGCCGTGGTGTATCTAACCTAAGAAAAAACCCCTCCATCTCCTCCCGTGGATGTCGAAAAAGCCGACTAAGGGATTACCCGGACTTGTTGATAAGATTCGTTGTTGTAATATTTGTCCTGGCTGCTAGCTTATTATGGAATGTGTTATTACTGGAAGAAAGCATTAGCCGAGTCAGTCGTGGGAAGCAATGGCGGCGATGAGATCACCACACGTAACGTCCTTTTTTTTTTTTTTTTTTTTTTTTTTTTTTTATACTTTTAGAATGACGGAACTAGCAGATGGTCCACCTGATGTTAAGCAGTAACCTCTGCCTATGAACAGTAAATTACCTCACTGCGCCCGCCACCCTGAGACATAAAGGTGATATGTCTCATGTGCCTGTAATTTCACCGGCACCCTTACCCTTCAAACCGGAACACAGCAATGCCAGCACTACTGCTTTGCGGCAGAAATAGGTATGGTGGTAGTACTTCCCCGGACGAACTCTTACACAAAAAAGCTCTACTACTACTAAAACTACTACTACCATATTCCACGATGGTGCAACCCACTGTGAAAAGAGGCCTTTTCAGGCTCTGCCTACCCCTTCGGGGACAAAGATATGTGTCTATGTATGCATGTATGTAAGTATGTATGTGGAGCCAATATTTGAAATATGAAATATATTTATTGGCACCTTAACACCCTAACATTTTATACAATCTAAAGGACATAGTACATTTCCACAGGGTTAAAGGTAACTACAGTTACAGGGGGATAGAACACTATCCCCCCCCCCCCCTCTATCTTAATTGGAAAGTGGTAATCTATAATATAGATTACCACTTTCTCATTCTCTCTCTCAGGATGTGCATTATTTATATTATAATGGTAGGATTTTGTAAACTTGAGTCAAGAATCATAATACTTTTGCCTGGATTTTTTTTTCTTTGCAGAGGTACCTTTGAAATCATAACGTTAAATTATTGACATTCGAACGTCAGATATGACGTATCTATTTACAAAAATGTTTAGACAAAAATGTTACTCTTTCATGCGTAACTTTCGTCCAATCTCATTTGGACTGCAGCAAAAAAAGCTCGTAGCTGGCAATGCCTGGGTAGCGAGCGTCGTATTGTAGTTATTGCATCCATCCTCCCTCCCTCATTTGCGAGCGTCGTTGGCGGCTGGCGGACGCAATCCTAGTAGTCTGTGGGCGGACGCTTTTGTGCTAAGCGAATTGCTAATTTTTATTCAATTTGTATGAGATTCTTGTCGTTTGGTGTGTTAAATCATTAAATCAACAATATTCAAATTAAAATAATTTTACCTACGTGCGTGTAAACTAAAGATTCAAAAGAAATATTTCTTCCAGCCTGTGTGTTTCAAATCAAAATAGATGAACTATTAATGAATTGTGACTTACCATTGGAACTCATACAGAAAAAAACTGGTAAGTAGGTTTATTCCCATGTTGTAATGATTGTGTATAAAGCGAAAGGAACGTTTTCTATGTTCTATGTTATTAAAATAAATCTATACATAGCTGTGTCGGTCGAAGAATTCGATTCTTGGTTTCAGCTCTTCGATCACAGTTTTTCAGGTGATCAGTTGTAAGCAGTACCTACCTATAATATGTAGGTATGTTTGTGATGATGTTTGCATTCATCGCTGAGCTCATGATAAGTTAAATAGGTATCTATCAGCACAAGTTTTTGATGCATACGCTAATAAGATTTTTACATCGAATAATTTTTATCTATTACTAGCTGACCCGCTCGCGACTTCATACCGCGCGTAGATTAGGTAGTACCTAACTACTCGTACTATGCATTCTGTAAATAGTTGCTGGTACAAATATCTGCCTGTAGGTAAGTCCACTGCTGGCCATAGGCCATCCCTATGGAATGCCACAATGAACGTTTTGAGCCGCCTCCATGCAACGACTTCCTGCTACTTTTAACATGTCGTCGGCCCATCGAGGAAGCTTTCTACACGTCCGGTTCAAGGTTGCACTCGAGAGCAATTATTCAATTATTAATGTTGGTTTTGTTTCAGATAATTGTATAACAACTGACCAATTAAAAGATGCATACAAGGAGATCTTCTGAAAAAATTATGCATACGCGGTGTACGTATAAAAATTAAGAACAAAATAGATGAAAACCTCACTTACTCACGATCATACCGAATACAATGGTATGTACATTAGTTATTATTTTATTCGCCTCAGGTACTTAGATGTACTGTGCTGTGTCTGGCCTTAGAATAGGTAGACCCCTCCGTCTCTTCCAGTGGATGACGAAAAAGCGGACTAAGGGATTACACCAGCAGTGGTACCTGGTAGGCAGTTGGTACCTGAGTACCCAACATAATACTGCGATCACCAATCTGCCTGCCAAGCGTGGTGATTATGGCCAATCCCCCATTGCATTCTTTCGGGGAGGCCTCGTCCAGTGGTGGATGTCTAAAGGCCACTGATGAAGATGACGACTCAGGTAGCTAAGTGATGTTTTAGCATTCATTGCTGAGCCTATGATAAGATCTATATCCTAGAACAGGACAAATATGTTTGTTTATTTTTCATCAATATCAATTCTTCCACGAAGAGTTGACATCTTAATTTGATAATTTGATAGTTTCAGTTTGAGGATTTTTTTAAAGCAAGACGTCTTATTTCTTCCTTAACATCATCCTAAACTTCATCTTTAAACATCTTATTTTAATCATACTGATTAATCTCGGAAGACTTTAAATATTCTTAACTTGAATGTTTCTGTTCTTTTTATTTCAAGAATGTAATGTTTTGAGTGAATCTCTAAATATTCTTGACTGACGAAACATTGTCTTAGTCTGACTCAGTGATCAGTGCCCCCTCAGTGAATTCTTTCAAAAATGGACTTGACAAACATTGACTGGACAAACACTGACAAGGACTAAGATATACACGCATCAGCTACGAGAGCTGCCTATAAATAAATAAATTAATAAATAAAATTTATCAAAAATAATGAATGATAGCAACGGTGGACTGATAAAAATGAGACCAAGCACTGCTAGGATACTTAGAAAGAAATCTGTTCGCAGATCAGTTTCGGGCAATGCGATATTGAAAAGATACAGACGGTCTCTGTTTTTTTTAATCCATCCATTATAATGGTGCTTTCTTTTTCAGACTGAGACTGTAACCACGTGTGACGAAGTCAGATCAGATGCAATTGACATTGACAGCATAAGCATTACTGAACTATATGTGCCGAAACTATACGAGTGTAATAGAATTAAAAAAGGCCTCTATCAAAGACGAAAGTATATTAAATGATTTGGAAGAACTAAAGCTGGAGATTGAAAATGGTATGTGGAACAAACACCAAGACTAATTTACTTATTTTGTCAATACCTTCTCTGTATAACATTAGATGTCACGTTCATTCCCAGTATCTTTTTGGGACCTATCACAGGACAGAATGAAAAATTATTCTCAATATCCAGTGGAAACCCATCATCATCATCATCATCATCATTATCGGCCTACATCTCTATCCCCTGATGAACTTTTCAAATTGTGTTGTTTCTACAATTATCCTGGCTAATATTATTTGCTAGATTTCAGGCCTTGACAGTAATTTTCTATTATGGTTTCAGATAAGAAGGCAATCAAACAAAACAAAGCTTTGCCGGTTCATACCGCCGCAAGGCAGTTTAAATAGAAAAATTAAGTTTTCTACCATTGAATGCATAGAAGGCATAGTAGTGAACGTTGCGGTAAGTGTTAAGTTGTATAATAGTAAGTAGTAAGTGCGGCAAGTAGTAGTAGAGCTTTTATGTGAATGAGTTCGTCCGGGGAAGTACTACCACCACACCTATCTCTGCTGCAAAGCAGTAGTGCTTGCATAAATGTGTTCCGGTTTGAAGGGTATGGGTGCCGGTGAAATTACAGGCACATGAGACTTCATCCTAATGTCTCAGGGTGGCGGGTGTAGTGCAATGCCACATTGGGCGCGTCCTAGGTGGACGTGACCTATGAGGTAATGCATTGTTCGTAGGCAATGTTCAAGTCTTTAAAAAAAATACGAGCGAAGCAAGTTATCTGAGTCAATTTAAAAGAATCGATCTTCATGATTGGGGGGGAGGGGGTAGATAGTATTGGACTGCGTACAATTGGTAGGTAAGAAGATAAGGTTATGAGCTGGGGGGTTGTTGAGATGTTGAGGTCTAGGACAGGGTAAATTGATTACCTTCTAACTATAGGTTCTAAATTATTAGAACCTTTGAATACGTCTAAACAACGCTGTGTTAATACTAAATGGGACGTCAACAATGGATGTAACACTGGTTAATGTTTTATAGAGAACAAGTTTCGAAGTTCTTAAATTATAGACTTTTCCCAGTATTTGTGTCATAAAAGCTACAAGCATACCAAATTTCAGTTTTTTGGGATAAGTGGAAGTAGCCTAGAGGATTAGTTTTTTTACATTTTCCTTTATTAACCTTATATCCATATTTAACCTAGTATCTCAGAAACTACATAACACTAACAAAAAATATTAAAAATAATTTTGAAATGTAATGACTAAGGACTAAGGGACTTTCATACGACACTCTACTTTATCTGATTATCTCACTTTTATTTGTTTACCCCCTCTTGGACTCCATTTTCTCAACAAACCACCGACCGATTTTTTTATTTTACAACTCTGTATGACGGCTCTAGCAGATGGCCCACCTGATGTTAAGTGGTAACCTCTGCCTATGAACAATGCATTACCGCGTAGGTCACGTGCACTTAGGACGCACCCTGTGCGGCATTGTTCTGCGCCCGCCACCCTGAGACAAAAAGATGAAAAGTTTCATGTGCCTGTAATTTCACCGGCACCCATACCCTTCAAACCGGAACACAGCAATGCGAGCAATACTGCTTTGCGCTTATAACCTTATCAACAAATTACCCCCCAACCAAATTTCATGAAGATCGGATTAACGGTTCGGAAGTTATGCTCGAACAAAAATACACACATACATACATACATTAATACAAGCGCCAATTCTTCCAAGTTAACTCAGAGAACTCGCTTCGCTCGTTCAATTAGTTAAGTCAGTGCAGTACAGATAACCAAACAACATTATTATTTTTAAAACAAGTATTCTTTGATACTTCTATGCCTTGTTAAAAAACTGGTTATTATAACATTGAAAATCTTTTCAGAAACCTGGTGATATACAGTCGACTCTATTGAAGATATTGCAAAACAGGCAAAGAAGAATAAAACTAGAGTGAATAGGTGCCTTCTAGACCTTTGTGCTCCATCTTCGGCCACATCGTCACTTACCAACAGGTGAGATCGTGGTCAAACAAAGGTCTATCAATGTTAAAAAAAAAAAAAAAAAAAAAAAAAAAAAAAAAAAAAAAAAACTACATTCCAGCCGTACATCGTGACGTGAATTAGAGACAGCTGCTGCATCATTTTATCTGGTCACTACATGCCTCTTACTTCAAGACATTTGATCATATTATTATCTATTTGTTAATACAGAGAGGTGTATATGGTATAAAAACTAAATATGATAACGTTGTGTCATATATAACAGATATTTTGGCTTTACTAGGTAGGTATCTTTATAAGAGTTAGTTCCTAAGTCCTCTTCAGATGGTATCCCATTTGAAGCGGAAATAATATTCATGTACTGTGCGAATGAGATATCATTGTTTGCCATATTTAATCCATGGTTTGTTATTCAGTACGGCTCGTACCATAATTGGAAGACAACTATGTATTTGAAAGACTGATCAAATTGTAATTTAGATATAATGGTAATGATTTCCGCTTCAAAGGAGATATCCGAAGGGGATTTGGGAACTTACCTATACTTTAAAATGTTATTGTATTACCTAGCCTAGTTTATCTAGTTACATATATTTGTAAGTAGTTTCTATAGTTGGTACTATTTTTGTAACTCTTCACAACGATACAATATTGCAAAGGTGAGTGAGTATAAATAAATCATGACATTTACTTTAAATATGACTTTTATTTATTTAAATTAACCCGGTCAGATGAGAATGTAATTTATTGAATTGTTAACTGTTATTGAATTGTTTTTGTTGTAAATTATTTGTATTATTTTTATTTTCAGACAAGGTATTCTATTAAGAATAGATATTGGGCATATTACTTTGAAACACGTACGTAATAGGTTAAATTGAAAATATTGTTTGTTGAAGGTTTAACTATATTTTTTACCATTAATTTGTCTTGTTTACACCTTATTTCTAGCTCTTGCAGACAATACTTTGCATAGTTGGCCGTTTCCATAACAGAAAATGTGACACATTTTGCATCGCATTGGCGTCGTTCTTACTGTCAGTTAGTTATCTGTCATAGAAACGCCACAGAATGCAAGAAGTATTCTGCAGGAGCTAGAAATTAGGCCTAAATAGGATAATTTGATGCTCAACTGAAGAAAAAATATTGTATTCAATTCAAGAAACTATATTTTCAATTGAACCTAGTACGTGTTTTAAAGTAATATGCACAATATCTTGCATTGAGAATATTTTGTTTTAAATCGAGCATTTGATACCATCCAATGAAGACACTACGATCTTTAACACAAGAAATTACATTCTCAGTACAAAAACACAAGGTCTTCTAAGAACAATCAATATTGATTCAAATTAAAACTATGTTTTTTGGATGAAGACAAACATTTATTTATTACAAGAAATTGAGTTCTCAAATTAAAACAAATATTTACTACAAATAAGAATAATCCTGATTCACCCAATGTTAAGGTATACTTGGAATGAAACTAAGTTTTATTGAATGAAGACGCAAGTTCTCTTTTAGGAAGAAAATACTGTTTCAATTGAAAAATATGATATACTTCAATCAATAATCAATTCTATTTAACATGAGAATATGATATACTTCAATCAATAATCAATTCTATCTAATCGGCGAATATCATATACTTCACTCAATAATCAATTCTTTTAATCTGAGAATACGATATGCTTCAATCAATAATCAATTCTATTTAATCGGAGAATATCGTATACTTCACTCAATAATCAATTCTTTTAATCTGAGAATACGATATGCTTCAATCAATAATCAATTATATTTAATTGGAGAATATCATAAACTTCACTCAATAATCAATTATTTTAATCTGAGAGTATGATATGCTTCAACCAATAATCAATTCTATTTAATCTGAGAATATGATTACTACAAATAAAAATTGCTTTTATTGAATAAAGACAGATTTAGTATAATTACAAGAAACTGAAGTATTAAGGCAAAAATTACTTCACTTTGTTTAAGAATAAATTGTTTTAATTGAAAAATATGAATTATTTCGTTTTAAAATAAGTTTCTTCGATGGAAACATATTGATTCTTAATACAATAACTGTATTCTCAAATTAAAATACTACATGTCTTTAAATAATAATATATTCGAGTTCCTTAAGAATATGATACTTGAAATAAAACTAGCTTTTATTGAATTAAGACAAGTGATCATTAGTACAAGTTAATGCTGTCTTGTTCTAAGAATACCATATGCTTAAATGTTGGTAAATTTATAATTAATGCGACATTGGGTTAGTTTAATACTAAGAATACTGATATTCTTGGGATAGAATCAAAAATCTTATACTCAGATTGAAACAGTACATTTGAAACAATAATATGCTAAAGTGAAGAATACATTGTTTAGGCCATATATAAATCATTATTATTCTTGACCAATAGATATTCTCTTCGTTGAAGAATAGTTTTTTTTCCGTGTACCCAAATCTTTGAAATGGTTCCTGAAATGAGTCCCTTTGAGAGATACGAACGATTGTTCCGTAATGATCTCATCACTTAGTGCCCTCAACGCATAGCAGGCTGAAGCAATAGAGCTTTCTATGCCTTCCAGTTCATTTTTCCAATTAAGTAATTAATCTATATATATAGACAAAAAACACAAGACGCAAACCCAGGTGTAAATCCTATGCGATAAAAAAATGCGATGACATTCTCCTTAATTTGAAATAATTAACGGATCTTGCTATGATACAATAAGTCCCAATCTGCCGCCGTATATAATAATAATAATAATAAATCATTTATTTGCACCATTTACATAAAGTGAAGATCTTACAATATACTTTAAAACTAAAATAGGTATGTAGCTTATTACATTTACAAGTAGTAGGTACCTTGGCCTCCACACTAGGATTCCCTGTGCTGTGGAGACCAACATACTACATATGTTCCAATTAGTGTTGAGTAGCTCGTCTATTTTAAATAAGGATGAGGGAGGACCTCGTTTTTCATCGGGAGTTACTCTCGAGGTTATTCGAGAACTATTCGTTTGAAATGAGGTGATGTCGTGCTTATGGCAGAGTACCGTCTAGCGAGTGAGCGCGAACGAGACGAGCGTCCCGGGAGGCAGTGGCGCCTTACCGTTTCGTTGGATGAGGGAGGGAGTAAAATTGCGTTGTGTGAGCGCCCCCAGCACAACACAGCATGCATCAGTCAGACACTCGGGCTCAAACTACTCAAAGACAAACTATTGGCGTTGGGAGTTGTTGCGAGTCAATGACTCTCATTCATAAGTTCACTCGCTCGTCAGTTTTGCATAATTTGCATCAGTCACTCGGCTCGGACGGACTCGAGCACAGTAAAGTGAGAAATTAAATGAATGGTTCAAAGTTGAAAAACTAGTAACTCTTTCATTTTAAATGTCGAGGTACTCAAACGAGGTACCTCACGAGTGAGGGACTCATCACTAGTTCCAATTAGAGTCTATTTCTGTTGAAAGCATTTAAAAAATCATAGTTCTTTTTCGCAGAGCTGTCGACCGAAATCAGCGGGCACAGTGTGCAGATCGGCGGACAAAGAGTGCGACCTTCCCGAGTTCTGCACGGGACACTCTGAATACTGTCCCGACGACGTCTACAAGATGGACTCTATACCCTGCGGGAAGGGAGACGATCAGGTGAAATTATACTCTACTAGCAGCGCCCCGCGGTTTCACCCGCGTAAGTCTCGATCCCGTGGGAATATCGGGATAAAAATGTGCCTATGTGTTATTCCGGGAGTCCAATTATCTCCATTCTATATTTCATCCAAATCCGTCCGGCCATTTCAGCGTGAAGAAGTAACAAACACACTAACACACAAACTTTGGCATTTATTATATTAGTGTGATTTCTTGAAGCAGAGAGTGCTACAGTTTTACCCAAAATATAGCTCGCCCCGATGTACCTGCGCCGTTGACCAATTTCTATAGCGCGGGAAGCATCTTTCTACCAATAGCAATCGCGCGCTAAAATCTTGCGCTGTTATTGGTTAATCGATTTCGCGGCAAAATCGCGGCCGGTCGACTATTAGATATGAGCGGGACATAGCTATACAGCGGGGCAGAGCGTTCGGCTACTGTCGGATATCTGTCTGCGCTTTTCTGTGTAAACGAAAACAGTCGATCGGACTTATATTTTTGGTAAAAGTGTACTTACAGGTTATTCTAAATATTGACCAGACAATTTCTATAAGATTCCTTCATAGTCCACTAGTCATGGCCCACACTAGTCCACTGCTGGATAAACGCGCCACTGAGATTAATTTTAGATCAGTATCTGACAAAGCCCCTATACAGCTGCAACTAAAGATGTACTAGCTACCTGATTATATTTTTCCATGTATTAGCAAATTGACGAAACTAAGTGTTCTCAAGGTCCCTATGATTTGAAATAAATAAATATGAAATATGTATGTAGTTTTTGTGTTTGAGATAGATTGTTTATGTTCAGGCATACTGCGTGCGCGGTTCATGTCGCTCGCACAGTGACCAGTGCCGCCTGCTGTGGGGCGTCACCGGCGAGAGCTCGCATCTCAAGTGCTACACCAGCACAAACCAGAAGGGGACCAAGTAAGTTTCTTATAGTTATGTGTCGTGTCGCTCGCACAGCGACCAGTGCCGCCTGCTGTGGGGCGTCACCGGCGAGAGCTCGCATCTCAAGTGCTACACCAGCACCAACCAGAAGGGGACCAAGTATGTTTCTTATAGAGATGTGTCCAGAAAACTTGAAAGGGACTAAATATGTTTCTTATAGCATTGTGACCCAGCAATTTCAAATAGGCTGTACAAGAAACTTGAGGGGACCAAGTATGTTTCTTAGAGTATTGTGTACATAAAACTTGAAGGGGACGAAGTATGTTTCTTAGAGTTTTGTGTACATAAAACTTGAAGGGGACCTAGTATGTTTCTTAGAGTTTTGTGTATATAAAACTTGAAGGGGACCAAGTATGTTTCTTAGAGTATTGTGTACATAAAACTTGAAGGTGACCAAGTATGTTTCTTAGAATATTATGTCCCAGTTATTTTAAATCGGATATTTAACTGTTTATTAATAGTTTATATTATGAAACATAACTTAAAAGATTGTTTACTAACATTTAATTCAACATTGATTTCAGATTGGACATTCGGTGGGTTTTATGAAACAAAACTGACCATAAATATGTCATGATATTAAGTATTCAATATTATTATGCAAAGCTTTGCCTGAAGGCCATTAGCGACCAAAGCCGAGTGGAGAGATGGTGTATACCGATCACATAGTCTCATCAAGAAGTGATTCTAATGTTTGTTTTTACACATCTCCCTACTTTGGTAGATTCCGGCTTGAACTGAGGCGGCCTAGTAGCCAGCGTTTTGGTCGCGGGTTCGATTCCTGCATCGGTATATTATTCTGAGCCTGCGTGTTCTAGCTACACGCATCATTTGGGCATGACCGTTAGAACTGTACAGTTCGTACTAAGCAACCAACCAATAGGAGTCCTATTCTCGTGCTTATAGACATAATGTCAAAGTCCAAAATTTTAAACAAGAACTGTCAAAGTATGTCCTACCAAACTAGCCTCATCTTAGCGTGAGAATTAGTCTCACCATAGCGCGAGAATCAATCTCACCTTAGCGCAAGAATTAGTCTCACCTTAGCGCGAGAATTAGCGTCACCTTAGCGCGAGAATTAGCGTCACCTTAGCGCGAGAATTAAGCGTCTGTTACACAAGGACAGTTTCTCGCACGCGAGCGGCGAAAAACGTATTATTTCCTAGAAGAAATCGCCGCTCGCGTGCGAGAAACTCTCCATGTGTAACAGCCGCTAGTCTCGCCTTAGCGCGAGAATTAGTCTCACCTTAGCGCAAGAATTATCCTCACCTTAGCGCGAGAATTAGTCTCACCTTAGCGCAAGAATTATCCTCACCTTAGCGCGAGAATTCCTCCTGTTCTTACGAACTGATCAGTCCAAATGATGTCCAATTGGTGTGAAGTGGCCACTATTCGACCATTCCTTCGTAATGTCTGACACGCAATAACCAGAATGTGCGATCAGGACTATGTATGCTGAAACAGTCAATAATTATCGCTACAATAGGGCTTGATTTAAACACCCCTTACTCAAACGATAGTTAACTATGAAATAACTAAACACACGACTTTTTCTTTCATCAATAATAAAGTCACTGTATAGAAATTCATAAATTTAAATAGCACTTCATACACAATCAGTTTTAACTGCAGTAACACTTTGAAACCACATTTAAGGAGTTTTTTTGAATTGGCTCGAAATTAAAATCGTATTGTGATTTTGCTCATCACTGCTCATCAACGCTTCTTGAGATAGCGTTAGCTGATTTTGTGGAAACTAGGAGACCTAACACATATTTTGATGGATTATTCTAATAAATTTCATAAGTTTAGCTACGAATGACCTTTAAATATTTACTATTTTTTTGTTCGTAGTCATACATTATTCATACAAAATAAAGAACCTGAGTCTCTCTTCATACTGTCACTTCAGTTTAACTGTCTTTTCAGTTTTAAGTTCTCTCTCTCTCTTATAATGGCTTCTGAGGAGTGCTCCAAACAATTTCGCCAATGTCAAGTGATATAATTATATTTTTAATAATCAAGTCGTCAAGAGTCTCCATCAACTTATAACCCAGTTTAAATGGTGGCAGAAAAACAGAGTTTTTACAGGGAAAAATCCACCATTTTGAAAAGACACGCAATACACTTAAATTTAATTACATCACACATGTGCTATTTTAACCAAGTTACATTCGGTTTAAATGCCACCAAAATTACACGAAATAACTGAAAAAACACATTAAAATGCAATTCAATAAAAAATTACGACGTTTCTTTCAAAAATGGCACATTCAATCCTTCCCGTTTTAAGTTGATATACAAAATAAAGAACCAGAGTGGCTGTTAATACTTTCAGTTCAGTTTTATGGTCAGTGCTGTCTGACTGTTTAGTTTGATGTGTCAGTTAACGTTAATGAGTAGGGGGCGTGCTTAGCTTTATGCGCTATAATGACTAACACATTACATGTTACACGTCTGTTGCTTACCCTAGGAACGGCAACTGCGGTTACGACCCGACGCGACAAGTGTACAAGCCCTGCGACCAATCAGACGCGCTTTGCGGAATGCTTCAATGCAGGCATCTGAACGAACGGCTGGAGTTCGGAATGGAGTCTGTGGCTTTCCTCTCAGCTATATTCATCAATAACAACGGTAAATTAATAAAACATATGTTTTTTTAAAGGAACGTCATTAAAAGGAACGACAGCTGTGGTATTGATTCAAGGGGGCGGTTCAAACCGTGCTATGAGGAGCATTTGTTGTGCGGAAGGTTACAATGCAGACATTTAAATGAAAAACTGGAGTACGGGGTGAAGGGTGATCCCTTAAGGCACTATAGAATCTATAATATTCATGGTAATTAAACGATATTGACAATGAGCGACATTTATTCAAAATTCAAAATCTTTATTTCAGGCTTATTGAGAATTGTACTAAACCTAAACAATAAGCCCAAAGAAACATAAATACCTCAGAAACTAACATATATATAAAAACACTTTATGTATAACTTAATCTAACACACGTAAATAAATAACGTTATGGTAAATAAGCGACGTTTATGGTAAATGAGCTACATTCATGGCAAATGGCCGACAAAAGAGCTACATTCTTGGTAAATACGCGACATATATCGTAAATAAGCTAAATTTGTAGTAAATCAGTAGTAGTATAGCTTTTTTGTGAAAGAGTTCGTCCGGGGAAGTACTACCACCAAACCTATTTCTGCCACAAAGCAGTAGTGTTTGCATTGCTGTGTTTCGGTTTGAAGGGCAGCCGGTACAGGCACATGAGACTTCATCTTTATGTCTCAGGGTGGCGGGCGCAGTGCAATGCCACATAGGGCGCGCCCCAGGTGGATGTGACCTATGAGGTAATGCATTATTAACGTCCGAGGTTACCGCTTAACATCAGGTGGGCCATCTGCTTGATCCGTCAAAAAAAGTAGCTAAAAAACACGCTTATTCCATCAATGCCTGGCTTGCTAGCCGCGACAGTAATGTACTGTTTTATCTACCAGGTACAATTATACCCTGCCGGACTGCTATCATAGACCTGGGTCTGAGCGATGTAGACCCAGGGTTGGTGCCTGATGGAGCCAAATGTGGAAACGATATGGTAAGTTTTGGTTTTGGTAGTGGTTGGTTCCAAATAGTTTCCCATACAAACTTTGAGGTACCAATGTCGTTGACAGAAAAGATATAATTTAATTTTATAAAAACGGGAATTTTTCACGTACCCTATATCGGTGTAAGCTCCGACATTGTTTCGACTCGTTTCGAGAGTCTTTTTAAAGGTGAGTGAAGATATAATTTCATCACTAGTGTTTTATTTTAAGGTACAACGTATCAGTTTTGGCGCGAAATTCAAATATTATTGTTTTTTGCTGATCACAGTTCTTGAGATAGCGAAACCTGATTTTGCTGATACTAAGAAAACTACTAGTATAGTATTATTTTATCTGTGAAGAAAACTAACATGTTTTGATTGATAGTGTCAAAGTTTATAAATGTAAATGTCATATTTGATGATTAATAATGTGTTTTTTTGACATTCGTCTTGGCGAAATTGTGGTCTATTCCGCAAGGGCCACTTGTTCAAGAACTGAACTGAACTGACATTCGTCTGTATCGTGATTGGTACATATTACGGCCTGTTAAGTCCCTCCATTAAATTATATGGGGGAGGCCTATTCCGGCAGTGGAAGGCTTATGTTTATGATATATATACACGCCTTTTCCCCCGAAGACGTAGGCAGAGCCACAACGTCCCACAATGGAATATTTATCACCGGGATAAGACTTTTAAATTGGTTTATTTTTCATAAAGACCTTTCGTGTTCCAGATGTGCATGAATCAGAGATGCGTGTCGATCGAAGACGTGCGACGCGTCATCTACAAGGCTGAGTCGTCTGTCTGTCCGTCCAACTGTTCGGGTCACGGCGTTTGCAATACTCTTGGTATGTTACACAGTCTTCTTAGTATCGCTGACAAGACCAATACAAAGGACGCCCCAAGACAATGCGACATGAAGGGAAAGTACCTTAAATATTTTAGATTGAACAAGCAACGAAGAAAGTATTTTTTAGATAATCTATGAAAGCAGTATTACTAAGTTTTAAAAATAAAATAAAGTCTTCATACAGCAAGATATTCTATGTACAATATTTAAGGTACTTACCCTTCATGTCGCATAGTTTTGGGACGACCTGTATACCAATACTAGCAGCGCCCCGCGGTGTTACAGATCCCGATCCCGTGGGTACATCGGTATAAAAATGTGCCTATGTGTTATTCCTGGAGTCAAGCTATCTCCATACCAAATTTCATCCAAAATCGTCGACCGTTTCAGTGTGAAGAAGTAAAAAACACGCACTTACAAACTTCCGCATTTATAATATTAGTAGGATATGTCAAAACCATACTAGAATTTTTCCCGCAGCTTAACACGTGTGATGTCAGGATGAAATCATACCCCCTTCTTTTTTTTGTTTTGGTTTTTAATTGGGGAAGTTCCTCATGGTTACCCGCCTGCCACGGGGGTGACAGGAGGGTTATGCCCGACTTGTACCTGCTAAAATGACCACTGTGATTCATCCGGTCGCCTTTAGTCGGGACAACGGGAACGCTTGCATGGATTGCCATGTGCCAAAAACACGATTGGACAATATTTTCTCGATAAATAAATCACAAAGGTACCTCTAACTTTTGGCTAGATTCGATTGTTTCACAATATGGTGCAGATTATTGGATCAAAAATTAGACAAATAAAATCAGGCGCGCACAAAACTATGGTTGGAAAGTTACCCACCCCTTGCTGACTACGTTGTACCTACACAGAAGCTCCCTTCGGGATATGAACCACCATGGTGCACCTGGATATCTCTGAACCGACTCCGGAGTCAGGTGGGCCGCTGCAGGTATAACTTGGTTAAATGGGGGTATTCCGACGAGGTACAATGTGACTGTGGGTTCACTCCTCAGACGATGACTCACTTGCTGTCCTGTCTACTGTGCACCAACACCTGCACCCTAAATGACCTGTGCGATGCCACTGAAAATGCTGTCGACGTGTCTAAATTTTGGTCTAAAACAATTTAATTATCTATGGGAACCAACGACACGAAGAAGAAGAATACAATAAAGCCAAGGGCTTACTGTAGGGGTTTTGTAAACTGATCTATATTTTACGAGATATTAAATAAAAACTGTTTTATCGAGGCGTTTTTTTGTATGATAATTTCTGCCTGGTGTTGGCTATTTGACTGTTGTCAGCGTCTTGATGTGATAATGTTGTGTTGCAGGCCACTGTCACTGCGAGGCTGGGTTCGCGCCGCCGCTGTGCGCGCTGCCGGGCGCGGGCGGCTCCTACGACTCCGGACCGGCCACGGACCCGAGCGGTAACTATACCCATCATCATCATATCGTCATCATCATCACTGTCACTGCGAGGCTGGGTTTGCGCCGCCGCTGTGCGCGCTGCCGGGCGCGGGCGGCACCAACGATTCCGGACCAGCCACGGACCCGAGCGGTAACTATACCCATCATCATCATATCGTCATCATCATCACTGTCACTGCGAGGCTGGGTTCGCGCCGCCGCTGTGCGCGCTGCTGGGCGCGGGCGGCTCCAACGACTCCGGACCAGCCACGGACCCGAGCGGTAACTATACCCATCATCATCATATCGTCATCATCATCACTGTCACTGCGAGGCTGGGTTTGCGCCGCCGCTGTGCGCGCTGCCGGGCGCGGGCGGCACCAACGACTCCGGACCAGCCACGGACCCGAGCGGTAACTATACCCATCATCATCATATCGTCATCATCATCACTGTCACTGCGAGGCTGGGTTCGCGCCGCCGCTGTGCGCGCTGCTGGGCGCGGGCGGCTCCTACGACTCCGGACCAGCCACGGACCCGAGCGGTAACTATACCCATCATCATCATATCGTCATCATCATCACTGTCACTGCGAGGCTGGGTTCGCGCCGCCGCTGTGCGCGCTGCCGGGCTCGGGCGGCACCAACGACTCTGGACCAGCCACGGACCCGAGCGGTAACTATACCCATCATCATCATATCGTCATCATCATCACTGTCACTGCGAGGCTGGGTTCGCGCCGCCGCTGTGCGCGCTGCCGGGCGCGGGCGGCTCCTACGACTCCGGACCAGCCACGGACCCGAGCGGTAACTATACCCATCATCATCATATCGTCATCATCATCACTGTCACTGCGAGGCTGGGTTTGCGCCGCCGCTGTGCGCGCTGCCGGGCGCGGGCGGCTCCTACGACTCCGGATCGGCCACGGACTTGAGCGGTAACTATACCCATCATCATCATATCGTCATCATCATCACTGTCACTGCGAGGCTGGGTTTGCGCCGCCGCTGTGCGCGCTGCCGGGCTCGGGCGGCACCAACGACTCTGGACCAGCCACGGACCCGAGCGGTAACTATACCCATCATCATCATATCGTCATCATCATCACTGTCACTGCGAGGCTGGGTTCGCGCCGCCGCTGTGCGCGCTGCCGGGCGCGGGCGGCTCCTACGACTCCGGACCAGCCACGGACCCGAGCGGTAACTATACCCATCATCATCATATCGTCATCATCATCACTGTCACTGCGAGGCTGGGTTTGCGCCGCCGCTGTGCGCGCTGCCGGGCGCGGGCGGCTCCTACGACTCCGGATCGGCCACGGACTTGAGCGGTAACTATACCCGTCATCATCATCATGATCATCTCTTCGACTCTTCGATTGTTTCTGGAACGACTCGTTTCTCCAGATCATTTCTTCCCCATACCTACAAACTATGGAATGAGCTTCCATCTGAGGTTTTCCCGCTTGGTTACGACATGTGTTATGCAAAATTATTTCGACGGCCTCTGTGGTGCGGCGGGCTATGGTTCGCCTGCGACGCAGGTGGTTGCGGATTCTACTCCCGCCTCGGAACAAGTATTTGTATGATCTGCAGATATTTGTTCAGGGTTTTCTGGGTAATTTCGATGTATGTAAAAATATCTATCTATGTAATGTATTGTATTAACTATATCAGTTATCTAGTACCCATAACACAAGCTCTGCTTAGCTTGGGTCTAGATAATGTTGTGTGAACTGTGCAGCATTATTTATTTATTTTATTTATTTAAATAAATAGTGATTCTTGCCCCCACACAATAAAGTGCAATTCAGGTCGCACAGCGCTAATTACCTACAGCTAAAGTCACCTATTTGTTACCTCTCTTTCTATCGCGTAACTCTTATCTTGTCTGACTCACTGAATTGACTTGACAAGTCGAGCCCGCCGGGTCCTTGTAGCTTCATACCTAATGTTGGCCATACACTGAGAAAACGGAAAGGCTGGATATAACAATTTTTTTGCTAAATGCGACCGAGTGACTTGTTTCCCACAGCCTGCAAACGTCGTTGCTAATATTAAACAAGTCAAGTTTGTTAACGATACTTACGTAACATTATCCGAGTAACTTTGTTAAAATAGCTCATTTAAAACTAGCCAACTTAGCTTTATTACCATTAACCGATTTAACTCAGTACCTCTTTTGATTTTTAGTGAAGCTACTGGGTTACCATGACTACTTTGTGTTTGTATTTTCAATCACTTTTGTTGATAACCTATAAACAAGTTAGTTGGCTATTCTGAACCAATCACAATTGTAGTCACAGCCAACGTGCTTTGTGATGATAACAAATAACTGGGTGGTCACAACTAAGTTGCTTGGTTATATCTGTATCGGTTGCAGGTAACCACAGCCAACCTACTTAGTTATTTCTAAATAACTCAAATTGGTATCAGTATGATTTTACTGGGTAACTGCAACCTATCTGCTTAGTTATTTCTAAATAACTCAAATTGGTATCAGTATGATTTTACTGGGTAACTGCAACCTTGCTTAGTTATTTCTGAATAACTCAAATTGGTATCAGTATGATTTTACTGGGTAACTGCAACCTATCTGCTTAGTTATTTCTAAATAACTCAAATTTGTGTCTGTAGCATTTTACTTGGTAAACCTAATAGGGTGTATTGGGTAACCGCAGCAATACAATTGAAGTACATCTACCGAATACACTGCTGCGGTTACCCCGTAGTATATGTAGTTACTGAAATAAATACAATTATTTAATTAAAAAATTACTTTATTTATGTTTTTATCTGTAAACACTTAACTACGTACTTAACTAAAATTTAAACTAAACATTTACATAATTTTTTTGCTTATTGTTTATACAGGAAAATAGCTTCAACAGATTGCCATTTTTGAACATACGTATTTTTATTTTTTATATTAATATTTTACTGGGGTTAACTACTTTGTCCATTTTCATTTAAGTTATAATTTTAAAGTTTAAAAAAAATTTGTGTACAAATATTAACAGCGTACGTAATGATTTCTTAAGTCAAGACTTCTTCATCATTAAGTCCATCTGGTAAACGTAAACATGGTGAAGATCGCGATGACTCTGAAGATCTTGACACTCGTCGGCGCTTCTCCACAACACCAGTTTCCCTATACTTTCGTTTCAGGTTGTGAATTTGGTCTGGTAATTTACCAGCCAATCTTGATAAGGCTCGTGGCGATCCGACAATTTTAGTATGAAAATATACTGAAGGTTTTTCTTGGGGAAATACTCTGGTTATCTCATGTGCCCAATTAGCATAAACAGAGGTTCTAACTGCTCGTTCAGGATTTTCTCGTAGGATACATGTTCCAATTATTCGGACTAAATTTTGACGTGCTGAATTATTTAATGGAACAGTCTTGTCTAGGTTCAACAGTCCTTTTCCTTCGAGACTACTGTTCAACAGCAGTCGCAAATCCTGAAAAATATACAAGATACGTTATAGCAAAAATGTTGGATAATAAAGCAATAAGTAGGTACACAAAAGGGTAAAACCAAAAATACGAATCGGTTGCATAAAGGAAAATGAGAATTCCTACTTAATACATAAAATAATTGTAAAGCTTTGCAAAAAAACTTTTTCTTTTTCAAGTTTTTTCGTTTAGGTGTTTCGTAGAAAATAGGCTGTGACAGACAGACAGAGAGACAGACGGACAGACACGAGAGTGATCCTATAAGGTTCCATTGTACCTTTTGAGGTACGGAACCCTAAAAACACTGGAACTGAGAAACTCCTTTTATTTAAAAGTCTGTTAAAATATTATACAATCTGTGATACACAATAAAATACAATAAAAACACAATAACATTTTCTTGTGCGTGCCAACCAAGGCAGGTGCTAACTTACGGTGAACGGTCTGTACCTACATCCGAGAGCTAAAGCAGCTAGGTACCTATATACCTAAGTAGGTACTAGATATATGTAATAAAACTGCTTTGTAACCTATTTGTCTACTTACGTTTAAAAACTTCAGCGTATTCCTCCAAGTTCCAAGCAAGGAGAAGATTTCGGACTTCCTCATCCATGTTACTTTTCTGCAACCCAAGCGTGCTCTGTCCAGCAAATGCACGCGAATCACTCCACTTAATTTTTTACTCCACTCACTACACTACACTAGCCGAATACGTCAATAATAGTCTGTCACAAAACAAATATCGATGTATGTTGTGTAGCGAGTGCCCGATATATAAAAGAGATTCAGAATATTCAGATGTCCAGACGACGCAGCGAAGCTGACATGCGTTGACTGCTAGTATGAATTTGCAAATGGCCGATGCGTATGTCCGTCCGGCCGCGGTGCGGATACCTACCATAGACACTTGTTTGAATTCAGCCAATCACATAGTTATTTATAGACAATAGCTTTGTTGTTTCCTGCCAAATGACTTGGTTACTGACAAACAACACAGTGTTAGTTACATACAATCAACCGACTAGGCTAATTTTAAATACACTTACTCTGCTGCTAATAAACTACTTAGGCTCATTTACCCACAGATAAGCAAACTCGTGTAATTCTAACCGTTCTACTTGATTGTCATTTACTTAGTTGTAGGTTAAATTTAACAAAGTGACACGATTACATGCTTCGAAGATACAATGTAGTTATGTTTAAATTATCTACCACTAGATAAGGTGCTTATCAGGAAATAACAGAGCAGCTTATCAATTTTTAAATATTTTCGAAAAGGTTTACATTTACCGAGACACTTATTTGGAAATAATAAGTTCGTTGCTAATAGTACCCGAGATCATTTAACAAACTTCACCTACCTATTAGGAACAAAGCTGTAATTCAATTTTTAACTAAGTCTTGGTTGTATGCAGCCGAAATATTTTTAGACAAGCCAAATTGGTACTTTGCTAAAGTTGCGTTTTTTCAGTGTAGACCATGCTGCCTATCGTCTAATCGGCATGACGCTACCGATTGGATCAGTTAGAACTGACCATGTGTAGGAGTGGATTGGCATGACAGTCTCCCACACACGGTCAGTTCTAACTGATCCAATCGGTAGCGTCATGCCGATTGGACGATAGGCAGCATGGTGTATGGCCAGCATAAGTATGAAGCTACAAGGACCCGGCTAAGCTACAATTTAGTGCGGAGTGCATAATAATAATTAATAATCGCATAATTTTAATAATTTTGTGACATGACATGTATTGACATTTTTTTTTTTTTTTTTATTTTTTTTTTATTAAATTTAACCTGTGTTGTTGCTTAAATAATTAAATGATTTGTTATGTCCAGCAGTGGACTTCCACAGGTGGATGGTGATGTTGTCATATTTTCAATGTTAGTTTGTAGTATTCAATTGTAATTATCCTTACTAACCGTAGTGTAGATAGACAATGTATTTTACTAACCCAATGATCCTTGTTGATTGAATAAATAAATGAAAATATATAAATATATATTACTCCTGTTAATACCTACATCTTTATCCACAGTGCAAAGGAACTTCATGATCGCGATGTACATCATATTCCTCGGGATCATCCCAGCCATTCTCGTCATTCTGTTCCTGATATACTACTCTCGCCACAACGTGCCGCTCTGGTCGAAGAAACCGCGCAAATCGTACGTACAACTATTATTTTGCAAAGACTTCAAAGAGAAGTGTCTCAATCGATTCAAAAGAAACGACAAGGACGAAAATATAGAAGTGAAGAAGACACCATTGATGAAAAAAAATATAGATATGAAACTAAAGACGCCATCTCGGAAAATAAACAAAGATGATATTCAAATAGCGAGCGGCGAAGTCAAAATACGGCCGCCGTTGAAACCGAAGCCGGTGTTGAAAATTAAACCTAATGTTGTAGTCGTTAAGGGTCTAGCTTCCACGACAAATGAGATGCTCAGTAAACAACGCTTGTATAGTGTGGGTGATGGGAAGAGCGTTTAGATAATACAGAGTGTAAAATGACTACATAAAACTTAGAAATAATACGGAGTGGAAAAAGACTCCCGAAATTTAGAAATAGTACAGGGTTTAAAAAGACTCCCGAAACTTAGAAATATTAATACAGGGTGTAAAAAGACTCGAGAAAACTTAGAAATAATACGGAATGGAAAAAGACTCGAAATTTAGAAATAACACAGGGCTTAAAAAGACAACCAAGACTCCCGGTCGAACCACGTGGCCAGAAGCCGAAATAATAATACAGGGTGTAAAATAAACACACGAGACGTAGGTACAGACTAATTTTGGATAGATTACCAAAGAAAAGTGAAAACTGTGTGAAAAGGGCTGATGGATGCAGTGGTTGATTAATTATTTTCAAACACTGGCTGTCAATATTGTTCGACTGCAAGATCCAGTAAAGAAAAATAAATCTTATATGGCCTGATATTAATGTCACTTTGAAAAAAACAGGATACTAGTTCCATTTTGCCACCCCTAAACTCTTTCTACAGAGACAGTAAAAAGGGCCAATTTGAGAAAGGGACGTTTTGAGAAAGAGTAAATTTTTGTCGAAGGTACTTTTTGCGAACGGGACATTGTCCGCCTAAATTACATATAAGCTAAGTTTTAATCACTGAAATTGATGTCAAACTAAAGTATTTTATTAAATAATTAATTGCTATCACAAAGTTCATTATGAATCGTCTTTTAGGCTATGTGAATGTACCTGGCCCAATGCGACCAAGCCTAGAAGAATAAGGAAAACAGATATTTTCTAAAAAAAACGCATAAAAATTGGTTCATCCCTTACCACAAACAGAATTAAATAAAACAAAATCTTTAAAATAACACCTCTATTTCTGTGAAAGTAACTCATTGTACTTATATTTTTTACGGTCGGATTACGTTTTTTTTTAATCAATATATTTAAAATCGTTGCGTGACTGACTGACTGACTGACTATCAACGCACAGCCTAAACCATAAGTCCAAGAGACCTGAAATTTAGAGGATACGTTCTTTTTATGGTCTAGGGGTGCACTAAGAAAGGAATTCCAGAAATTTAACCCCTAAGGGGGTGCAGCGGGAAGTAGTACACGCGGACGAAGTCGCGGGCATTCCACTAGTTATTTATAATTTTGTATCTTTCGTGAAACATGGCCCAGGATTTCTAGAAGCTACGAGTGTTTTTGCTATAGTACAGCATGTGTTTGTTTTCTTAAAAAATGGCTATGAGGACACACTCGTAATTTGCACCTTGCAAGCAAAGTGATACAGGCCCCTGTTATTTGGTTCACAATTTGATGGCTTTTGAATTTGTGTGTGTTTGATTAAAAGTATTTAAAAAAAGTCACAAAGAGTACTGTGATATGTTTTGGTGTACTTAAGGAGCAACGAACGTTACGCTTGAGGCGCGAAATTCAAATTTATTGTTTTTTGCTCATCAAAATTTCTTGAGATAGCGAAACCTAATTTTGCGGAAACTAGGAAAAATAACACACAGGGTTTGATTGATATTGTCTCATAAATATCATTAGTTTAGCTACGAATATCATTCGATTATTTGTACAGTGATTTTTTTGTTCATTGACATTCGTAGCTAAACTAATGATATTTATGCTTCGATATTATTTATGAGACACTTTCAATAAAAATATGCGTGTTACGTCTCCTAGTTTTTGCAAAATTAGGTTTAGTTATCTTAAAATGTGCTTGCTGATGAGCTGTGATTAGCAAACACACATATAAAGGAATTTCGCTCCTCAAGTAAGACGTTATGCTTATTTTTTCGGTTTATTTTATCTATTCAGAAAGAGAGCCGTCGTGGCCAAATTGTGATCTAGCGTTCCGATTTCTGGTTGTTCTTGGTGTACAGCTGGTTTCTTTCTGTCGCCATTTTGAATCATAAACTAAATAAATAGTTACAGTTGTAAAAGGATTAAAACGGAACAGACGCGCTATTGTATGACAAAATAGGTAAATAAGCACAGCTCCGCCCTCAAATCCTATGACGGTTTTCTTTCTGAACGGATTCTACCTAATGAAATTTACATATTTTTTTATTTGTATTGTTGTAGATGTGTTTAATTTAATCTAGTTAGTTTATCATTTATTTTAATGCATAAATCTTATAATAACATACATAATTTCATCTGTCTATCATGTCTGTCCTCTTTTTCATCCAAATCTGGGAACTTTTTGACTCATTTATATATTTTTTTTATTTGTCACTCAAGTGTGCTTGCACTTTGCATTAATAGAGCCTCTGTGAGTGAGTCCTTTCACCACACTGTTTTCTTAATAATATTTTAATCCAATCACCGTTGGTGACAAAGCCCTTTGGTCATCATATCTCAACCCGGTTACTGACCTACAAATAACTAATGACAATGAACAAACTCGGGTCACCATATTGTAAATAGGTTGTTTTAAATAAATACAGGTCAAATTAATAAATATTTAATAATCATGTATAATTTTCTATATAAAGTAGGTACTTGAAAGTTGAAGACAGAAAATTCCCTGATTATAATTATAATATTTAATTAAGATAACTTTAATTTTCTCAGTAAACTCCACTTTTCTAATGATTATATTATAACTTTTTTAATAAACTTGACTTGTCTAATGCTTTTTATCTGAATTTTCTCAATAAACGCAATTTTTCTAACCATTTAATCCTAATTTTCTTGGTAAAATTCACTTTTCTAGTTATATACAGGGTGTAACATAATATCCCTATAAGCCCGGGGAGGGGGTATTCTACACATCATGGCGAATAACTTTAGTTCTAGGACTTTTTAAAATTTGAAGTTTTTAATTCATGAAATGCCTTGTACAAATCCTGAAATTCCGCAATAAATTCCTGAAACTCCTCTAGATATGTTCCTAACACAACGTGAGGCAGCCCTACGTAAAGTACCATAACGTACCGTAACATCCTCATGCTGTATTAGGAACATTTCTTGAGGAATTTCAGGATGTTTACGTGACATTTCACGAATTAAAACTGCGAAATTTAAAAAGCCGTAGAACTAAAGTTATTCGGCTTGATGTGTAGAATATAGGCATATAGGGATATTATGTTACACCCTGTATATCCTAATTTTCTCGATAAACTTCACTTTCTAGTGGTATTTACCCTAATTTTCTCGGTAAACTTCACTTTTAAATTGGTATTTATCGTAATTTTCTCAATAAAATTTACTTCACTAATGGTTTGATATTAATTTTCTCAATAAACGTTACTTTTGTAATGGTTTTATCCTAATTTTCTTGATAAACTCCACTTTGCTATTGGTTAACTTAATATTCTAATATAAATTTTTATATATTATAAATTTTTCTCAGTAAACTTTACTTGTCTAATGGTTTGATAATTTCCTTGTAATGCTTGTAGTTGTAGATTGGTGTTCATTTCTTGTCATTCTGTAGATTGGAGTCTTGGTGAGTGTTTTGCGTTGGTTTACGCTATGCATGTTAAGGATGGTATCCACCAAAGCCGAGAAATCGGTCCCCAATATAAGTCAGCAATTCATCAGAGCAATCGCTTTTCCACAAGTGGATGATCTGATGTGAATTTTAAGCGAGTTTATTTGATGTATCTCTCTCCGCTTTGGTTGATACGAACCTTTGGGCTGGGGTTGCATGGCATGCGAGTGATGTACTTATAAAAACATGCATGATTTAAATCAAATGTCTCATAAACCAATTAAAAACTATAATGATAACAAAATCGACTTCACTGAACATTATAATGACTGAATTCGACCCAAACTACATTACAAACTAAAACCAGACATTACAGTACTAACAAAAAAAACAGTTATATTACCAACTCACTAAAGCCCATTTTCCTCCACAGGGCGCCCTCACCGAAGAAAGCTAGTCTGCAACAGAGGATCTCACGAAGCGCGAGCAAATTCGCAGCCAACTTTCAAAACAACAGTCAAAACCCGTCACAACCTGTCAATGTTCACACCCTGTCAAACCCCGATGACATGAGCTCCAGCCTGCTACGCAGCGACTCTGACAGGAGTCCAACGGGAGCGATTAATCCATCTGTCAATTTCTTTGGCAACTTCAAAGGATTTTCTCTCGCCCCCATTGAGAAATCCGACGAACCCGACATCGCTGTCATCGATAAAAAAGTAAAGATAAACGAACCGAAAAAGAAAAACGAGGTACCAAAACCTGAAGTGTCGAAAAATGATGTGTCAAAACGCGCAAAGATCACACCAGTACACAGAAGCAGCAGCAACAGCCAGGGTATCATCAACCAGGGGGTGTTGAAGCCTGTTTTAAGGTCCGCCCCCCCATTACCAGTCGTCCCAGCATCCAACAAAAGTCCAAGCACAAGTCCATCTGTCAAGCGAGTGAACAGTTCAGTACAAAACAGAATAAAAGCTATCATAAACGCAGATAAAGAGGAAATGACGTCGGTCACTGCAGCTCCGGTAACCAGACCTGTCATTTCCAGCCCTATTCTAGAAGCGTCAACTTGCACGGCCAAGGAACTCATATCTCCGTTACAAGGGTCGAAAACCTTAGGCCCTATCAGAACTGCCCCGAATTTACCCACGACTATACCAGACTTACCCAAAAGGCCACTGAGCATGCACTCTGGAACGGTACCAACTAAACCGTTACCCGAAGAACCGAAGAAGGTTAAGGAAGGAATTTCATTGAATCGCATAGCATCATTCTTAAAACATGATAAACCAAAGGATAAGGAGCGTAAACCCGTCGAAAGAAGTCATTCACTGCCTAAAAACCCTATCCATCAAATTAAAATAGCTAGAAACACTGACAAAGTCGCTTTGCGCAATCTACAGATATCTAATCCAATCCTACAGAAGGATATACCCCTCCCAGTGCACACAGTACCAGTAGTCTCAGATGAAGAAAGTGACGACTCTAAATCCTTTGTGAATAGAGCTCAAAGTATGCGAGCACCGGTCACCCAAAAACCTGCCATTCAAAGTTTCGGGTCAATGCGACAGAATCCTGGCGTTCCCAGACCAGTCTCTATAGTCGGGAGACCAACCGCACCACCTCCCCCCTTACCAAACGACTACAATGAACCTGAGAATCAAAAATCAGCAGACTATGTCGACTGTATCGAGGAAAAACAAGCTCCCTTAGCCCATATAGATGAAGAATCCGGTGATAATATCTACGCTGTCATTGAGGAAAGCCCTCTTAAGTCTAAACCCCAACCCGGCGTCCCAGCAGTGGTCAAAACGGTCCCACAACCACCCCCAGTAGGCTACATCGCTCCCAAACCGATCGCTCTTAACTCGGGCAGTAATGAAAGTGTGGGATTACTAGGAGAAATCGTCAATGAAATACAGAATAGAAACTTCGATTCGATATACTCAGCTTCTACATTATCTAGAAAGAAGAAAAAAAAGGAAAATGATAGCAGTAACAATAATAGGGACAGCGCAAGTACATACACAAATGAACATTATACCCCGGAGAGTGTTTATAGTAACTCCGGAGCAAAATCCACAGTTTCCACAACAAGTAGTGGGTATTTACATCCTTCAGCGGTAAACGTACCGATATACTTAAAAGACGATAGTGTAAGTAAACTAGACAACGAAAAAGCACCCCCATCTCCAACTTTAAAAGGTCCAAATTCGAAAATACCGACATTTGCAAGACAAGTAACGCCCCCTGGCTTACGAAACACGACAACTTTCAGAAACGCGCCACAATCGCCTAAAAATACAAAAAACACTAATTTGACAGCTAAAATATCAAACAGCCCCGATGTAGTTTCAAGTTGTACAGTACCCGACACAACAAATATAAAAGCGCCTGACGTTATAAACAATAATAAGTTAACAAACGACTCCATAAAACTGGCTTCAAAACCTTCCATTACTAAACCTAACGACAGCAGACCACCGACACGACCAGCGCCATCTGTTGACAAGAAACCCACACTAAAACCTGCCCCATTAAAACCAGTTAATCCGCCCGCAATAAAGCAAAGCGATAAAAATGCGCCCACAAACCGTGCCAACTCGAAAATAGACGCTAACGTCAAACCAACAGCGGACAGCTTGAACAAAAACAAGCCTAAAGTCGTTCCAAAACCCAGTACGATCACGAAACCGGAAACGAACACGAAACCAAACGTCAAATTGACGCACAAGCCGTCAAATGTTGCCAGTTTACAGCAGAAATTTGAAAATAGAAAGTCTTTGGGGAAAGAAATTACCACTGCGAAAAAATAACATTTATTTTAAGCTCAGTGTTAGCAGGACCCTTATCCGCTATGACCAAACGTGACATAACGCGGGCTCGTTACGATATCTGCGTGGAATTATCGTTCAGAATACATTGTCACACGTTATTGGCAAGTAATCTCCTAGTGGCATAGCGAGTAAGGGCCAAGGTATGGAGTGCGAACGTAAACTTGCGCTGGCCGCTCCGTGTTCATACGACTCAATGACATTCAAAGATGTGCTCTATAGGTTGCTTTTACCCTCTTGTATTTATAGCCAGAGATTTATTTTTGCAGTGTGGTTTTTAGTAATTTCTAGTCGATGTCATTATTTTTGACGGTCGTATAATCTTGAAATAGTACAGTCAGCGACATAAGTTAATTGATAGTTTTTATGGAGGAAGAAAAACATTATCGACATCGACAAAAGTTTATCGATCTCATGTGCTAAGCTTGCTAAGTATATTTATTAAATGGCTAGTCCACGTTTATTTGTAAGATGCATTCTTTTTAGGTTTCTCAGGAGACAAACGGGCGAACAAACTGTTGGATTGCTTCTGAATTCTAAATATTCACATTATAATAAATATATCTTCAAATCGAGCTAAAAACCACTAGTTACAGAAATATTCATAAAATTAGCTAAATAATTCAAGTAAAAAAATATTCTTGAAATCCAGCTAAAACTGCCAGTTTCGTAACTGGCAGTTTTAGCTGGATTTCTGTGTAGTATGAAATATGGAATAATGTGTGTTTGGACATATTCTTCAAATCTATCTAAAAACTCCCAGTTACAGTTACAGAAATATTCTTCAAATCCAGCTAAAAACTCCTAATTACAGAAATAATTATTAAAAAAAAAAATGGCATTTAAAAAACTCAAATTCTTGATCAACTTTTGTCGCTGACAGTACAATATGTATGTAAGGATCTGAATGTTAACTGATACTCAAGAATAAAAGACTAACTACAAACAAATTTTGGAAAAAAGTATGTTTTAAGTAAACGCTACACGCTAGAAAACGCAGATGAAAATTATTTACAAGAAAGATACGAAATTTAATGTTTTGATATCATAAGTTATTTTTACGGAACTAAGCTTACGTAAAGTAAAACATGTTTTTTAATTTTATAGTATCCTAAAAAAACTACCAGAGTCGAACCAATGACTAGCTAGATACGTGAACGTACAGGCACATGAGACTTCTCATCATTATGTCTCAGGGTGGCGGGTGCAGTGCAATGCCGCATAGGGCGCGTCCTAGGTGGACGTGACCTGAGGTAATGCATTGTTAAAGGCAGAGGTTACCGCTTTACATCAGGTGGGCCATCTCCTTGTTCCGTCATTCACGTACCTAGTCAAAAATAAATAAAAAAAAGCCTGTTGTTTTTTTTGGGATATAATAAAAATCTCAATATATTTTTCAAGTTTGTGTTGTAGAAACAGCTCGGACGAAACCATTTTTTTTTAAATAATATAATATATAGCATTTTGTATAAATAAATTCGTCTTATTACAATCATGTAAAATATACATTTTGACAGCTTTGTAATAAGACTTGTAGATTAGGTACTGTAAATAGCTCCCTTTATTATTCCTCATAATTAGTTGTTATACTGTCAAGTGTCTTATAATAATAGTTTTAATTGTATTTTTATAAGAAATTTATAATATAAGCGAGTGTTTCAATTGTATGCGTGATTTTGTGTACTTTTTTATATAATGGTGCTACCAGACCTCCGTTAAATGCAGTAAGAGACCATACGTACATAGGAATATATGCCTTTTGCCCCGAAGGGGTAGACAGAGCTGAAATTGGTCTCTATAAAATAGTTAATATGCCATTTTATTAGTTCCGTGCAAGCATAATTTAGCTTTACTTATCGTTTTCAAGACTTCTTTCGTAATCGATGTCCATTTGTCTAGGGGCATGGCTTGGTGAGAAAGGCCCTAATACTCTTGACAGCCACTGATTTTTAACTAGTTTTTTTGGGAATTTCGGTTCAAATGTTAGTTTTTTTAAGGTTCCGCGTCCAACAAATACGGTCGTCCCGTCCTACCTATAAAATTATAAATCATTAAAAATTTCAAATATTGTTAGATTATCCTGCGATGAAAACTTTTCATAGTTCTGGGGTAACTGTGACTTGACCTCGGAACCCTACACTATGCGTGTTCCGACACGCACTTGGCCAGTTATACAATAACTTTGAACGATTGAATGCTTTAATTTGTATGCAATATTCGTCCGTAATCACTGCCATAGTTTGGTACAAAATACTATGACGCTTTAAGTAGCAATACAGCTTTGTTCGATATAATATTAACAAATATTTGCGCTTTTTGGTCAAGACAACCGCGTTTCATCATCCCCCGATAAACGTCCACTGGACGAGGCCTCCTCTTTTAATCCAATGGGGGGATTTTCCATCATCACCACGCTTGGAAGGCGGATTGATGATCGCAGCTCAGGTGGATGCGGCTGCCTATCATGGAGTAATCCCTTCGGATTTTACAATATCCACGGGAGGCGACGGGACAATATGTCGCGCGACACATGGCTGTGTTTGTCTACGCCAAACAACGCAAATGTTTGCGCAACCAAGCAATGTGAGTTGCTTTGAAATAGGCAAATAGTAGATATATATATAAAATAGCAGTTATTTTGTTTAAAAAAATTGCACATAGTGTCTCAGAACAAGCTCAGAACATATTATATCCCGATATAACCCTATTATAGGGGGTTTATTGAACAAATATAAAAAAAAGGTTTCCTCATGGAGCTACTTTTTGTATCAGTAAAGTCCATGGGTGTATATTATTTCTAGTTGTAGAACTTTTGTTTTTACAAAAATGAAATATCAATATGAAAATTTATAAAACTTTATGTTCATAGGCTGAGATTTGTTGGTGAAAAATGCCATTGAAACTTATGACTAAGCAATATTTCTTACAAGATACATCGATGCTGCTTAATAATGTGATATTCAGTGGGTTCATTGATAAGTCCATAATGTTGTAAATATAACCAAAGAGATTTCTGTAAGAGTGTGAATTTGTGAATTCACCATGGTGAAATGTGTTTTATGACACGCAAGGAAGTAGCGTGACATGAAGCGTTTTTTAAAAATAATATGTCACCTGTCAGAAGCCCAATTCTCTTATTTATTTGAAGGGCACACTGTATTGTGAATTGACTGAAAAATTAGTATTCTGCTCCCTCATACATGCATACATACATAGACACACGCCTTTTTCCCCGAAAGGGTAGGCAAAGCCTCAAATGGGCCTCTTTTCACTGTGGGTTGCAACATCGACAACAATATAATCTACTTTCGATTCTTGCTACCATATAGACATAGAGCGACATAGAGTAGGATAGTGCTATATAATAATTGTAAAGAGTGAAGAGAGAATTCTCGGAACTTTAAAAACATTCCCTTACGATCGAGTTACCTTAAACACGAGATGCCAATGAGGGCATATTCAAGTTACAGTCACAATTCGATTAATCACTTGCCGCGTTGTATTGTCAGGTTAGCAGAATACTATCTTTGACGCTTGTGACATCGACACTAGATCGCAACGTGATCCGAACTTTAATTTGACTATCTGTAACCATTTCCATGTACGATAATTGGGCTTCAGATGTCAATGGTTTATATTATGTTAGCGTGACGTATTTTACCCGTGACAAGAATACGCTATCAACGCGCTTACTATATCTGTGTAGAGATTTATTTAATATATGATTTAAAAGGAGAGATTCCTTAGAGGACTATCCACACACATCTGGGACGGGGCCGGAATGGGGCCGGAGTGAAAATATAGCCTTGGTTATTATTTCGTTTATCCACCCTAAAACATCCACTTTAGGGTGGATACTCGGAAACGCGTGTTCATCTATCCACCCCGTCTGGGGTCGGAATTCACTTAAGATTATTTTACCGACTTTTTACCTCAAGTACAGTCATCATCAACAGTACAACAGTAAATATACTAGTACACTGTAATAAATAATAAATAAATTTGTAATAACCACAAACTTAAACAAAAACCATATTACGTATTGCATTTAAATCAAATTAAACTTCCTTAATAATAAATAAATTCTTCAATATGACCAGGAAATGACCAACACTGATTTGCTTATTGAGTAGACGTAATTGTGTATTCTGGATAGATAATAGTCTATATATGTATAATAATTACTAATATAATACCAAATAATATGATAATAAAACCTGGTATAATAATTTATATCATGTTTCTTTAAAAAACTGTACACAACACTGGGGGAAAAAAATACATGCTAATTCTGATTATCCTCCCTGTCTGGGGTGGATAGATGAACATGCGTTTCCACGAGTATCCAGCGTTGGGTGGCTGTTTTAGGGTGGATAAACGGAATATCCCTACAGCCGTATTCCGTCCGGAGCGCAACAAATATAGGGCGTATTCATGCCGTGGTCTGACCTTGCGCTCTGGACGGAGCAGGGCCCTGTCCCGTCCCGGATGTGTGTGGGATAGCATGTGAGTTTATGTGGAAGGCAGCTCTTGTCAAAGATATTATAAATATGTCAAAACAAGAACATAAAATATATTATATAATTACTATTAAATGTTTCTTTGACAAGGTAGGAATAAGGCAGTGTTGTATCTGTTTGGTAATTATTAGCTTTTATTTTTATAGCAAGACTGTGAAATAAATACAAAATTATAAATAAAAATATTTACCTATTGCACTTAATTTAGCTAAGTATACTTAAGAAGATTTTGGAATTGTTACAATAAAGAATAAAGTGATTCTTTATGTACTTATCGTTATTTTTTTACTAAGAATATTATCCTCATCGCTTTCTTAATATTCATGGACGTCATTTAAGGGTCGAGGGAAGTCGGAGGATGGAGGCGACTCGAGACTGTTCGTCGTGGCATTCTATGGGCAAGGTTTATCGCCATTAGTGGACTTCTACAGGCTGTGATGATGATGATGATGAATATTCCTTATATAATATTGCCAATCTTCAAAATAATTAGTTTCTAAAAATAAATTTAAATACCCCCATCGCAATGAAACTGCTTAACCGATTTCGATAAAACATGTCTAAGAACAATCGCTCGAAAACCTGCTTTCAATTTAAAAAAAAACGCATTCAAATCGGTTCACTCGTTTAAGCGCTACGGTGCCACAGACTGGCAGACATAGCGGTCAAACTTATAACAACCCTCTTTTTGCGTCGGGGGCATCGATATATTATACGTCGGGGGTTACAAACCGCTATTACCCTTGGTTCCACCAACATGTCCCCCTGGTGGGTCCATCATGGAAGAATTTAAACATGAAGCATGGATTAAGGTCATGGATGTGATTAAGTAGTGGTAGGTATCTAAAAGTTTCCTATGAGACGCTGTTTGTCTTAGCCTATGAGCTTACGTAAGTATGGTATTAAAAGTAGTGTTCACAAACTAAACCATAGCTAAGCCAAGCAGTCAATATACAGTCTGACCATAGTATAACTTAGCGCGACTTGTGGCCGCCGCCGTTGTGGCGCTATTTGATACATAAATACATGGCAAAGCCTCAATAAGCCTCTTTTCACAGTGGGTTGCACCATCGTGGAATATAGACGTGACAAGTGGTGTGCTCATCGCCGCCATTGCTTCCCACGACTGACTCGGCTAACGCTTTCATCCAGTAATAACACATTCCATAATAAGCTAGCAGCCAGAACAAATCTTATACCAACGAATTTTACAAACAAATCCGGTAATCCCTTAGTCGGCTTTTACGACATCCACGGGAATCATGTATCAGAAACTTCGAGTACCTACCATGGTACCACAATACTTAGACCCGAAACAAATATTTGCAGATAATACAAACATTTGTCCCGCAGGGGGAATCGAACCCGCAACCTCTCATATCTCAGCCGGCTACTCGCCTGACGAGCTACAGGTCGTCAAATGAGTAACTTTTATAGACGATGGCGGGACGGGGGATCAAACGGGGTACGGAGACCGCATGGAGATCGCAATGCTCTAAGGATCAAACCCACAACACTACCTCCTGTCATACCCATAGACGTAGAATTTTTTTGCTACGCTAAATAGACAAACGAAGCGTGGGAGAGAGAAGTCATTTTTAAATGTACGCCGTGCAAGAAGAAAAGTGACAGCAACAATGTATTGAATGTGACATGTTTTGCTTGAGTACATGCGCATACCGGACGGTCTCTTGTGCAGTTTAACTAATTTTGTTATTATTTTAGTAATCTTACTATTAAATAACAAATATTACTTTGTATGACAATGGTGTCGTGTTCAGTTTGTGACTGTGAAGATACAAGACGTAATTATCCGGGAAAATACACGTTTCACAGGTAAATAAGAGATTATTGGTAGTTCGATTGTATTGCTTATTTTATCAATTCTGCTTTAGTAAATGGCCTAAAAACCAGTTTCATTCGTAGATTAGGACTTTCCCTTATATTTTTTAATAATATTTCGTTGCTGCACCTAGAAATAAACAATATTTTATGTAAAATATAAAAATGTTTGATTACGATAGGGCTTGACCAAGTGATGACGTCAGAAATATCGATAGTCCTGTTGCAGTCTATATCGTTGTATAATGCGCATCATGTAAAAAGAACGCTGGCGGTCAAGCTTCTTCAGGCGTTCCAGCGTTCTTTTTAAGAGATTACTTACTTTTCTACTTATTTGAGAGATGTATAACTATGCATTGAATGAGTGCCTATCTAGTTTACTACAAATAATGTACAATTATAGTACGCGTCATGTAAAAAGAACGCTGGAACGCCTGTAGAAGCTTATTTATTTATTTATTTAAAAACTTTCACACAAGACAATAGTGCAAGGAGGACTTAATGCTAACAGCATTATCTGCCAGTCATCCTGGACGTGCAGAAAGATGGTGAGGCGTGCCTTACAAACAAGTACCACAGAAAATAATAATAACAATACAAGTTAAATTTTTGTCCATCCTAGAATGGAGGTTTACTTTGTTTGGAGCAAATTTGTGTGCTCTGTTAACATTTTACCGTTTTTTTAAAATCTATTATAACCAGGTGGACATTGAGGTGTGTGTTTTTGTATTGACTATTGAAAAGGTAACTTTAAAGCACCACGGGTGTTTTTATTGCAGTTTGTGTAGTAGATATTTTGGAGTAAATATTTACGTTGTTGATTATTACACACGCCTTTTTCCCCGAAAGGGTATATTTATTTTTATTTTTTTATAAATAAATATTGTTTATTTCTGCTTAATAAAATAATAGGTAACAAATTAAATTTAAATATACCCCAAAAATTCCGTTCCAGCGGGACTCGAACCTGCACCCTCGCCTGTGATCAGCGATGCCTTTACTTTCGAACTTTGAATAGAAGGTTTCCAATGAAACACCTGTAGATACAGCACTATCAACTTGGCGCTATAGCCGAGTTGACAGTGCCCACAAATTTCGTCTCCAGCGTCATAGCTCGATCTATGGCTAAATTGTTTAAGGCATCGCCGATGACAGGCGAGGGTGCGGGTTCGAGTCCCGCTAGAACGGAATTTTTGGGTTACATTTAAATTTAATGTTATCCATAAAGCGTGGTTTACACTTGAAAAATAATAAACTTTGAGGTAACAAATTGTCTATAGATAAAGTAACAGAGTGAAAAATTATATGGGCGTAGCACGGCTGATATAAAATGTTTTTGTGCTTTCAGATTTCCAAGTAATCCTTTGCTACGAGAAAAATGGTTATCGGTTATAAGAAGAGTGGGATGGACTCAAATAAGAACTCCACTAGGTATATGCAGCAAACATTTTAAGTTTAAATTTAAAAGGGAAACTCTAAGATCCCACCTATAAATAAAACCGTAATATTTAGGGGTCAATAAATAATAAAGGTATATTTATTAACTGTATTCAAAATTGGAATAAGAACCTTATTCTCTTTATGACGTCAAACCTGCCAAACTGTGTTCTTCATGAAAGACTTAATCTGCATTAAGATGTATTTATCTACCATACACATCACGGACGGATGATGAATTCTATCGACAATGTAAAAGTGTTGGTCGAGGACAACACTATTTTTAACTCAGACATAGACTTTCACCAACACGTGCACATATTTTTTTTGGTTCCATCTTCGATCTCTGATTGTAGATCTAGTACATATACTAAATCTATGGTCATACCATGTAGAAATACATAGAATATATTCTAAGTATTTATGCTTCCGTGTGTCACATATTTCCATGTTAGTATAAGCCATAGACGTAGTTTTTTTTCGCTTATAAGCATATTTAATTCCTCCAAGCACTGTACAAATAGAGATCATGCCTCCTCCAAGCACACACCACGCCCCTTTCTTGGATTACCACCGTGTCGTAGAGTATAACCGTGTAGAGTAGACAACTTAAACTAAAGAATTCTACTTTAGTCATTGGTAGAAACAACTCAAAACGAAAAAAACTCTACTTTATCAAAGACTTGTCTATGGTGGAGACACGATTTTTTCCGAAAAATTGCCGGTTATTTCAAGACACCAAGAACAACTCTACTGATTCTGCTGATTCTGAAAAAATAACCATAGACAATTGTCAACAATCGTGTTTGTGAAAACGCGCGTTCAAGTGTATTTTTCTCACAGATTTTGTGTAAAACCTCATTAAAACTATCTAAAACAACGTAAAATGTAAGTAAACAACTTCATATTTCATCGCCAATTACATTTGTCTAAATAAAAGCGTTTTAATCACCGGAAAATCTGATTACAGGGCCACCACAACTAAGCCACGCTCTGAGATGACTCTCGAGGAGTTATCAAAGATTGAGGAGGAAGAATTCAGCACTGGACCTCTTTCCGTGCTCACACAGTCCGTAAAGAACAACACACAGGTCCTGATCAATTGCCGTAACAACAAGAAGTTGTTGGGCCGTGTGAAGGCATTCGACCGGCATTGCAACATGGTGCTTGAAAACGTCAAAGAAATGTGGACCGAAGTGCCTAGAATAGGCAAAGGAAAGAAGGTATGTAGAAACAACTATTTCAATCTTCTGAAATCTTATTCCAATGATCCATAATCTATATATTTTTTCATTTAAAGAAAGGTTAGGATTACAAAATCTTTGCTTTGCATTAGGAAAATCTTTCCCGAAATTGCCCCATTAAAGTAACGATTACATCTAATCTGATACTTTAAAATATGAGTAATTTGCTGGAGCAAACCAGGGTTTGCCAAAAACAACAGTAGAGCAGTACAAATTGAGTGAGCAGCACAATAGTGAGGGCAATTCCTGCATTAGATTACGGCCCGGAAGATACGAGAGTGAGAAGTACTATTTTATGGAGGCTAATTGACCTCAAAGTAAATGGACTTTGGTACAGCGCTCAGTGTCTGAACTAAAATAGATCAATCGCCTAAAGAGGGACAGTTCTGACAAGTTTTATCTGTCCATTGCTGCTTGATTGTTGAACACATTTGAAGGCCCAGATTGTGAACCAGCAGTGCATCGTTTGAATTTTGAAAGGTGTCATATTTTAGCATGCATAATGTTTGGAACGCAAAGACCATCGGAGAGTTATTAGAAAGTCTTTTGTGGAGATTGGAAGAAATTAATTGTGCAATAACAATATTTATTTTATGAGGGATTGGTCATAATAACAATCTACACTAATATTATAAAGAGGAAAGATTTGTATTTTTGTGTGTGTGTATGTTTGTAATGAATAAACATAAAAACTACTGTGCCAATTTCAAAAATTCACCAGGGGGCGGCTGTTTTTCATCCTGAAACTACCCGTGTGAAGCCAGGACGAGTCGCTAGTTTAGGTTAATCAACATCTTTGTGATAGTTTCAGTTTTATCAATGGAATGTCAATAGAATTACCGTGATTCAATTAATTCATAGATTCGGTGGGCCCTCATTGGAGCATTAAAGTGAATGTCAATACTATAATAGGGAGGCTATTTTTGACATCCACATTTCTATAGTTTTTTAGGCTTTATGAATTGAACAACGAACTAATGAAATTCAATGAAACTAATTCAATTGAATCACGGTATTTCTATTGACTTTCCGTCTTCGATAACACTGTCTTCGATAACACTGTCACACGGATGTTGGTAATGTGTCCCTAGCCAAGAATGTGGATAAAATTATAACTTTTGAAACTGCTATGGTTATGCACATACTTTTCACTAGAAACGGGTTATTTACCATGATTTTTGAGTTTTTATTGTTCCTGATATTTCGGCACATCGAAATTCGAAATATCGGGATCAATCAAAACTTTATCCCGTTTCTAGTGAAAAGTATATGGATAAAATTACCAAGCCCTTTTATAATTTCTACCAACCAACCATTCTACATCCATTGTCTAACCCTAAATGTTTCTTCTATTCCAGGGTAAAGCTGTAAACAAGGACAGATTCATCTCAAAAATGTTCCTCCGTGGAGACTCTGTAATTTTAGTTCTTAGAAACCCTCTCGCCACTGCTGCTGGGAAGTAATTTACGTGTTATTCAGTCTTCAAATTCATTGTTTCACTGCGGTAATCAAATGTAATCTTTAGGATAGTAATACAGGGTTTTCGGAGACCCTCATTCTTTGGTTTAACACTGGTTCTTTCTGGGTTTCTACTTTAGATCACAGATTAAGGTATAGTGGGTATTGTGACCATGACACCCTGTATAGCATTTGTAACTCCAAGTGATTCCAATAACTCAAATAAGGTGATTTAAGTTTAAAGAGAGACCAAGCACAATCTTGAAATTCCATTTTCTCATTGTAATAGTGTATGAGTGATTACCTTTCCCTTAAAGAGTAATCTTTCTCAATTTTTTAATAAAGTATTTGCTAAGTAATTTTGTTTTTTTTCATGCTAGTTTCCGCCCGCAGCTTCGCTCGCATTTTACAAGAATAAAAAGTAACCTGTAGATCAATCCAGGTCATAATCTATCTGTATAATAATTTTCATCGAAATCCGTTCAGCCATTTCGGCGTGAGTGAGTAACAAACATCCAAATATTTTGTGTGGGACTAGCGACCCACTGCCAAGTTATTATTTATATTGTAAAACTTTCGGAATAAATTCTTTAATTGATAGGCAGTTACAATCACTTCAGAATATGTTGTGAAATTTAGAAAAAGCGGCCAAGTGCGAGTAGGACTCGCCCATGAAGGGTTCCGTAGCAGCAAGTAACATAATATAAAAGTTTTTGAATGGATTACGATTTATGACGTATTAAAAAAAAACTACTTACTAGATCTCGTTCAAACCAATTTTGAGTGAAAGTTTACATGGTAATGTACATCATATATTTTTTTTAGTTTTATCATTCTCTTATTTTAGAAGTTACGGGGGGGGGGACACACTTTTTACTACTTTGGAAGTGTCCCTCGCGCAAACTATTCAGTTTAGAAAAAAAAATATTAGAAACCTCAATATCATTTTTGAAGACCTATCCATAGATACCCCACATGTATGGGTATGATGAAAAAAAGTTTTTCGAGTTTCAGTTCTAAGTATGGGGAACCCCAAAAATAAAAAACTACTTACTAGATCTCGTTACGCTCCTCTGAGTCATTGCAACTTAAAACTCCTGAGCACACTTCCACTTTCTACGGATATTCCTTTACTGTACAAGCTATCCGCCTTTGGAATGATCTTCCTCTGGTTATCAGAACCGCTAAATCTCTTCCTATCTTCAAAAAGCTATTGTTTAATAATTTTTTGTCCATGTCGTAAAGCTGTAAATTCTAGTAATATGTTCAGATATTTTTATTTATTTATTTAGTATATTTTGTGTAGTTATATTATATATTTATGTTATTATAAGTTAGATTGTATGTATACGTATACTTTTATTTATTTATTTATTTGATCTAAACCACCGTCCTTTATCGTTCTCGTCAATTCCAGTCCATCCCAAGGTTGTCTGGAAGAGATCGCTCTCAGCGATAAGACCGCCCATTGTACTTCCATAGGTACTTATTTTTCTGATTGTTTTTAATGTTATTTTTATATTTGTGGTGTGCAATAAAGTGTTATCTATCTATCTATCTATCTCGTTCAAACCAATTTTGAGTGAAAGTTTACATGGTAATGTACATCATATTTTTTTTTTAGTTTTATCATTCTCTTATTTTAGAAGTTACGGGGGGGGGGGGACACTTTTTACCACTTTGGAAGTGTCCCTCGCGCAAACTATTCAGTTTAGAAAAAAATGATATTAGAAACCTCAATACCATTTTTAAAGACCTATCTATAGACACCCCACACGTATGGGTATGATGAAAAAAAGTTTTTTGAGTGTCAGTTCTAAGTATGGGGAACCCCAAAAATTTATTGTTTTTTTTTCTATTTTTGTTTGAAAATCTTATTGCGGTTCTCAGAGTACATCTATTTACCAAGTTTCAACAGCATAGCTCTTATAGTTTCGGAAAAAAGTGGCTGTGACATACTCGGACAGACAGACAGACATGACGAATCCATAAGGGTTCTGTAATTTTTTTTACGGAACCCTATAAACGTGCTTTGATTTTTTAGTTACAAAAGTGATAGGTAGTGATTTTGTTGTGAAGATTCATCAAGCAACAACACAAAAATATAGTAATATTAAAATAAAGTTTGATCCCCTCTACCCCCTCCGATGACGTCATTAACCGCGGAGTTCCACCCAACCGAAGGCATACCTACTTGTCTAGTTCAAATGACAATACAATACTAAGTTGACAGCGAGGGTATCTGATGATGATGATGGAGACAACTAATGGTAGGTGGCCAACGGAACTCCTCGATGACCAATAGTAGGTAGCTTAACAGTGTTTGGGCTCATTCAGCTATACAAACGAAAAAACGATTGATTGACGAGCTGATTTAAGGGCTGATTTTTTGAGGGCTTTCCCTACTAGAAGGTGCAAGGGATGCAGGGCACCCGGGGATATCCCCCATAGGAGATATCCTTGGATGGCGCTCGCTAATAAGAGCAGAGATACCAGAATAAACCTTGAAAATATTCTTAATGCACGAAAAATACCTATCCTTAGAAGCCCAACTTCTACCTACCTCGTTTTTTGACATACTTAGACTCGATTTTCGACGATGTCAGTTCCATTACTTCCATTGTCCCATCTCCCAAGTCCCATCTTAAAATAAAGGTTTTAGTGTATCTGTTCTATGTCATCATCTACAATAGCTTTAAGACTTACTGCTGGATAAGGCCTTATATAATGAAAGCAATAGGGATTTTTGCCATCCGTTGGCCAAGAGATAGTACAAAAATCCGCTGGCCAAGGGATAGTTGGTATAACAATCCGCTGGCCAAGGGATAGTACAACAATCCGCTGGCCAAGGGATAGTACAACAATCCGCTGGCCAAGAGATTTTAAAACAATCCGCTGGCCAAGGGATATTAAAACAATCCGCTGGCCAAGGGATAGTAAAACAATCCGCTGGCCAAGGGATAGTACAACAATCCGCTGGCCAAGGGATAGTACAACAATCCACTGGCCAAGGGATAGTATAACAATCCGCTGGTCATGGGATAGTATAACAATCTGCTGGCCAAGGAATAGTACAACAATCCTCTGGCCAAGGAATAGTACAACAATCCTCTGGCCAAGGGATAGTACAACAATCCGCTGGCCAAGGGATAGTACAACAAGCCGCTGGCCAAGATATAGTACAACAATCAGCTGGCCAAGGGATAGTATCAAAATCCGCTGGCCAAGGGATAGCTCATCAATCCGCTGGTTAAGGGATAGTAAGAGTTTAGTATTTTCTATTTAGTATCCATCTTAGGGATGCTGCTGCCAACCCCTGGTGTAATCCCTTAGCCGGCTTTTACGACATTCATGGGAGGAGACGAAGGTGTCTATTCTTAGGACGGACACACCGCGGCAATATTTGAGTATTAACAGAACAAGCTGTTGCCGGTGTTCCTGCCACAACTGCATTTAGTACAATGCACTGGCCCCGCCATCCTGGGAAAAAGATGAAGTCAAATTTTACCAGCATCCTTATCCTTCAAACGGAAGGTAAAGGTGCTAGTACTTTCCAGATGGACTCTCACAGGCTCTACTACTACTAGGTAGGTACTCAGGTTCAACGCGTGCACACAGCAGATATTTCATTTCATTTCATTTTCATTTCATTTATTTCACCTTGTAACATAGATTGTCACACTGGGCAAGTCACATAATAAAACAATTTAAAAAAAATCACAAATTAAAATTAAAATTCTAATTTCTAATATACAATACAATTTCTATATAAATTTAATTGTTAAACACAGTTACTATTCAAAATAACAAATAATCATAAAACAAAAGTCAACCAAAAATTTAATAAAATCTAATTAATAATCTAATACTAAACTACCTACATCTTACCCAAAAACTAAGTTAATCAGTCAGTAACTAAGTTTATTTATAATAAATAAATAAATAATGCTGGGCTGTTCACACAACATTATCTAGCCCCAAGCTAAGCAGAGCTTGTGTTATGGGTACTAGATAACTGATATACTTAATACAATATAATACATAGATAGATATTTTTTATTATACATAGAAAATACCCAGAACACCCTGAACAAATATCTGTGATCGCACAAATATTTGTTCCGAGGCGGGAATCGAACCCGCAACCTCCTGCGGCGCAGGCCAATCTACGCCCGCCGCGCTACAGAGGTCGTGATGATGATGATGCTATAGTAAAGTTAAATAAAGAACTCGTAGGTACCTAAATCAAAGTTTTTTTAATTCAAATTCATAAAATATGGTAACATACCAACAATTAACATTACTTATACGAGTACTCAGACTTATATTTAAATATGCAATGCCCATAGACATTGTAATTCCCCTCTGCATTAACAGAATTAGTAGCTTTGGTGTAGCAAGATTGAGAATGAGACTCAGGGTATGTACCTACAAACCTTTAAGTAGTTGGTGATATTTAAACAAAAATGAATTTATAATTTTGTAAATTACATTCGTTTAGCCAGAAAATTCCGCTCCGTTTTCTATCAGTAATATTCTCCAAAAGAAATCAAACAAATTAAATATTTAAGATTTGGAGATCATTTTTTTAAAGTGCTATTCAAAGTTCATCCGCTGATATCACAAGGATATTCTAGATCTTATTGTCCTCCTTATTCATAAAGGTAATTGTTTATGTGCCTACAGCCAGCTCCTCATTGAGAGGTGAAATCTGATATTATGTAACAAAAATTTCCCATATTTGCAGCAATCATAATCCCCAACTCTCAATTTTGTTTTCAAATAAACTTAAATTCTATTCAGCATAACCACATTAACTGTGTTAGACAGTGTCACGTGACTCTATCTTCCTCACTCAAGCGCAATCATGTGAGAGAAATGGGGAGACAATGGAAGATCCCTTGACAAGAGTGATGGCCTTTAGACAAGCCGCTAGCCCGATATAGAGGTAATTTATTTTCCCATTATCTCGCCACACCCGTGTAGTTTATGTTGTGTAATGGATACACAAGTAACTAACTACACATTACTACTATTGCATTATACATGTTACAAAATTAATCAAACAATACAAATAAATTAAATATGTTGATTCTGTGCAGCATTCTCTAAAGTTATATTATGCTTATATTAATGTGAGCTCTAATGTTAATTTTAAAGAACTCCCTTTTCCGCATTCAAACTCTATGGGCGGTCCATTATGTGTGATGAAAATGTAAGTTCTTTCGAAGACTGAAATAATAAATAGGGACATAGATAATGTTAGTAAAGTTAACTTTTAGACTGCATAGAATCAATTGACACCAATGTCTATAGCAAAATATTTACAAAAACATCTATTCTTACTTTATAGCAATATAAATATTTAATTATAACATTCAAGTTCAGTCACCACAAGAAAATGGATCACCCCGCGGCACCTCGGGGCCGCGCAGGGAGTCGGGGCTACGCAGAGAGTCGGGGCCACGCAGCGAGTCGGGGCCCGCGTCGTCTGCGCGGAAGTCCTCCGCGTCGCGCATGTGCGAGTCGAATGCGGCCTGCAGCGCCGCCACGAAGGCGCGCAGCTCGGGCACCGTGCCCGGCGCACTCGACAAGTGCAGCGCGCGCGCCAGGAACGGCAGACGCCGCAGTGCGCGCCCCGACAGGCGCGCGGACGCCGCCGCGCGCGCCACCTCCCACAGCTGCAGCGAGCTCTCGGCCGCCGCGCTTGACTTCCAGCTCGAACTTTTCAGGGTGCTCAGCGCGAACACGCGCTCGTGCGTCTTCACGCAGCCGCGCAGCATCAGCTCGGCGCAGCAGCCCCTCAGGATCTCGTAGGCGGCGCGCGCCGTGGGCGGGCCCACGTGCCGCTTGATGTCGGCGCGGTCGGCGAACGCGACGTCGATCGCGCCCGTCACGTTAGAGGTGGTGAGCACGAGCACGTTGGGGCAGCGCTTGAGCCGGTCCAGCTCAGTGAGCAGCGCGTTCACGGCGCGGATGGAGTCGCTGGGCTCGAGGCCGGAGAGCGCGGCGCGGCGCGCGTGCGCGAGCGACTCCACCTCGTCCACCAGCACGCAGGCGAGCAGGCGCGGGTCCGCCGTGATGTCGCGCACGCGCTCGAAGACACGAGCCACCAGCTTGCCGCTCTCCGCGAACCACTTGGAGAAGAGTCCGTGCGCGTTGATCTCTATGAGGCGCGCGCGCGGGAAGCGCTCCGCGAGCCGCACGCTGAGCTTCTGCGCGAGCGCGCGGCAGAGCGAGGTCTTGCCAGTGCCGGGCGGGCCGTGCAGCAACACCACGCGGTTCCATCCGACCACGTTGGGGTCGACGCCGTGCTCCGCGAAATCGAAGGCAGTTTCCACGAAGTGGACTGTGTCCTCCTTCAACCGGGACTCAAACAGAAGGCTCTCCCAGAGCCCGTGCAACTCTTGCGCCGGCAGTGACAAAATCTCAGCCACTACGAACTCCTCTCCCGTGTTCGAGTCAGTCATGGTTTCAGTCGCGGCGCCGAAGGCTTCCAGCTTGAATACATGGTACAGCAGCTCGGTGTCGACCATGAGCAAGTCGGTGCCATCCGGGTGCTCCACGTCGCAGAACGTGATCGATTCCACATTCTCCTTCAGCTCTGAGCTCTCCGGCAGGTCGCCGCCTCGCAGCGTGACGCCGGGAGTGAGCACGGTGAAATTCGCCAAAAATGGATGGACGAGGCTTATTATGTGGTCCTTACTGGCGCGACTTTGTCGATGTTGTACGACCTCGATGTGAAGTCGATGGTTCATGGTGAAATTCGGCCGTCAACAAACTTGCGCTGTAAACCAAACGAAACCATTAGCTACAGCACGAGTAAAGTGTTTTCTAATCTATCTATCTATCACGGTGTCACTGCAAGACCACATTTATTTATAATTGTTATTACCGGACGATCTAGTTTAATCTAGAGAGCAAATTATTTAAATTGTATTTTTCAGCAGATCTACAAAATACAAATTCAAACTTTGATGAAAGAAATTGAAAAGATTAAATTTAAAATAACGACATTGATTGAAAATATTTGACAATGACAACTCGCTTCCACAGACAAACACCGTCTCGGTTCTCTGCCACTTGGAGGTTGGCCTACTAGATCCATGGGAGGTACATCCGCCAAATAGTTTTTATTTCTTTTAATTTTTATTTTTGTTTTTCTACTAGATCTGTATCCCTTCTATCTAGCACTTAGTAGATTTTTGATTTTGTTTTATGTCTGTCATGGGGAAAATAAATACATTTTCTTTCTTTTCTTTCTTCTCCAAACATTTGTTCACCCAAGGCTATGACAGAGATTCTCTAACTACGCAACTAACTACCCAAGGCCTTTTTTAATAATTTGGGTCTTCTTCACTTCGACTCTACCGTCTTAGCTTACAAATTATTGATAAAAAAAACATATGCAACACGGAATGGAGTCGCCCAACAAAGACATTCCTCAAAGTGAGCATACGCGTTAATAAAACTGGTTGTGGCTGATCGCTTTGTCAGACTCACATAACAGCTCTCCACTACCTATATCAGACTCCCTATGTTATGTTATATGTATAGGTCATGAAGTTATAGGTAAACAAATTCAAGCTTCTTGGTATGGTAAAAACCGTTCAGCGTAAGATGGCACCTGCCATGGAGAATTTATTTTTCTATGGTTGGCACTATTCCTTAATCATTGACTATTCCGAAGGCAGGGGCACAGACTAGGAGTATACCGCAGGTGCCATCTTACGGTGAACGTGCAGTAATTACTGTATCACTACCATGGACAGTATAGTCCATGATCACTACACCTCGTTCACCGTAAGATGGCACCTGCAAATACTTCATGGCAGGTGCCAACTTACGGTGAACGGTCTGGCTGGTTCACCGTAAGATGGCACCTGTAAATACTCCATGGCAGGTGCCAACCTACGGTGAACCATGGATGTAGAATACATCTTCTGTGCGGTGAACGGTCTGTACAACGTTTTATGTCAGACCTACGTCCATGGGTCAGACTTTAAGCTTAAACATCAGAGGGCTTATGCTAAGTTTTGCAAAGAAATTCGACCGACTTCCGACTTCCGAGTAGCGAGCACTCGTTACCGAATGAAGTAATTTCATTCGATACATCTTTCACCTTACCCTGAGTGTTCGGCGTACTCTTAAATCGGTCGATCGAGCGCTCACCCGTAACTTCCGAGATACTCGTAACTTGTTGGTTTTAGAAAGATGGCGCATTGGATTTAAAACGTGAAATGCTACCAAATCTCTATGGAATTTGATTTTCGAAGCAGTCAGTGTCGCTTAAAGCATTCATTCCTCCAAGGAAAAACGTTTAAATTACCATTTTTTTTAAAAAAAAGCTCTGAAATAGGTGCGATTGTTTGTTTGTTTCAGAAACACAAACAAAAATCTTCTATGTAATAGAAAAGTGAAGCTACTACAAAATGTGGACAAGTCCAATATAATTTCAGATTATGATAAAGTTTATGGAGTTGATAGTAAATATTTTATTCATATTCTATGGACATTGTTTTTTACAACTCTACCTGCGTTTGCTGTTTTCGTTATAGGTTATCTTGGATCCCTATCCAATTTAGACGATTCATAAAATTAGATAATGCTAGAAAATATATAAAAGACATAATTGAATTAAAAAAGAAAAAAAATCGTTCCAAAATACTCCAAGATTTGGTCTCGAGATAACGAAAACAAGCTTCTCACCGTCCAAAACCCAAGTGAGAGTGAAACACGAAAAGATTATCGTATTTCGAGTGATTTCGATCATAGTACTGTCAATTTGGGAACTCAGCATCGCATTTTGCAGAAAAACCGTTGTAATCGTGAGTTGGTCTCACGAAATGATCGCAGTGAGTGGATTTCCGACTCGTTTTTCGGTAGTCGGTATAACCAAAGAAACCCATACTAGCAAATAAGTTCCGCAACTTATCCGCTAGGGGCGCTCATCGGTGACTCCATACAAATTACCACATTTCAAGTCGCAATTCGGTTTTCGTTATTCCGAGTTGCAACAAATTACAAACCTGTGGTAGGCCCTCAGAGGGCCTACCACAAGTTTGTAATTTGTTACAACTCGGAATAACGAAAACCGAATTGCGAGTCGAAAAGTCGTTTTTGTATAGAGAAAATGATAAGCGCCCCTAGCGGACTTGTTGAGAAACTAATTAAAACCATATTTAAAAACAAATATTGACTCGGAATTCGATAGTCGGGATACCGAATGCAAAACTTAGACAAACCTGTGGTAGGCCCTCAGAGGGCTTATGCTAAGTTTTGCAAAGAAATTCGACCGACTTCCGACTTCCGAGTAGCGAGCACTCGTTACCGAATGAAGTAATTTCAATCGATACATCTTTCACCTTACCCTGAGTGTTCGGCGTACTCGTAAATCGGTCGATCGAGCGCTCACCCGTAACTTCCGAGATACTCGTAACTTGTTGGTTTTAGAAAGATGGCGCATTGGATTTAAAACGTGAAATGCTACCAAATCTCTATGGAATTTGATTTTCGAAGCAGTCAGTGTCGCTTAAAGCATTCATTCCTCCAAGGAAAAACGTTTAAATTACCATTTTTTTTTAAAAAAAGCTCTGAAATAGGTGCGATTGTTTGTTTGTTTCAGAAACACAAACAAAAATCTTCTATGTAATAGAAAAGTGAAGCTACTACAAAATGTGGACAAGTCCAATGTAATATCAGATTATGATTAAGTTTATGGAGTTGATAGTAAATATTTTATTCATATTCTATGGACATTGTTTTTTACAACTCTACCTGCGTTTGCTGTTTTCGTTATAGGTTATCTCGGATCCCTATCCAATTTAGACGATTCATAAAATTAGATAATGCTAGAAAATATCTAAAAGACATAATTGAATTAAAAAAGAAAAAAAATCGTTCCAAAATACTCCAAGATTTGGTCTCGAGATAAAGAAAACAAGCTTCTCACCGTCTAAAACCCAAGTGAGAGTGAAACACGAAAAGACTATCGTATTTCGAGTGATTTCGATCATAGTACTGTCAATTTGGGAACTCAGCATCGCATTTTGCAGAAAAACCGTTGTAATCGTGAGTTGGTCTCACGAAATGATCGCAGTGAGTGGATTTCCGACTCGTTTTTCGGTAGTCGGTATAACCAAAGAAACCCATACTAGCAAATAAGTTCCGCAACTTATCCGCTAGGGGCGCTCATCGGTGACTCCATACAAATTACCACATTTCGAGTCGCAATTCGGTTTTCGTTATTCCGAGTTGCAACAAATTACAAACCTGTGGTAGGCCCTCAGTGGGGCAAGTCCGAGTTTACACACACCATCGTAACGATGATCGTAACGGCGAGTGTACGTGTATTGCGTAGTAACTAGCCATTAATCTGTGACGTTTTTTGCACAGATTAATAGCTAGTTTTTATGTTATATACGTACGATCGTGTTACGTTCACCGTTACGATGTTGTTTGCAAAACTCAGACTCACCCCTCAGAGACTTTTAAGCGGTAAGGTCTTTGGGTAAGCGACGATGTGGCCGAAGATGGAGTACATCTATGGCTTATTTGGTAGTTTTGATAACAGGTAACAGGTTTAGAGCCATAGTGATTTTTTTTAAAGCATTGTAGGCAGCCATGAATGTAGTACTAGTACTATACTTATAAATCTGTGATTGCAGGCATAGATAGGCCTAGGCATAGGCATAGGCCTCCGTACCGTATGCTCGATCGATGATAACAGGAGATGGCAAGCATGAAAATAATACCTATGAAGGAGGGTAAATTCTAAAAACTAATTGAATGGGGCACACGGCACATAACTCCTGACTGCCTTGAAAATGTATTTTCTAGAAACTGGATAATGGCAGATTTGCACTTAAACCCCTCAAATGATCCTACGAATAAAATGTTTTTGAATTTTGTCTTTTGAAGTCATATTTTGAATAATTCGGGTCGTTTTGGTCTTTCATTAAGAGTTATGAAGATTATTTCCTACTTCTTGGGGTAAGTTTATTTTAAAATTGGCAACATTTTTCCCGTGAGACTGTGTGGACTGTGGGGGTGTGGACTGGGATTTACCGAATTATATGAATTAGAAAAATATAGCAATTTATGTAACATAGTTAGTTAATAGTTTTTTGTGGTAGCATTAACACAATTAGACAATTAGTCAACAACTACTACAATAGATACCGCAATTACAGTAAGAGTGAAGTGCACTGTTTGTCTGTGCTCCCTTCCTCTTTGTTCAAGGAAAGAAAAAACGTTGGATTCTGTTCAAAGAATTGGCGAAATTGTGGTCTACTCTGCAAAGGCCACTTGTTCAAGAACTGAACCAAAAGAATAGGAATTCTGCTGGTGTCGTGAGTCGTGTCTAATCATTATTTATTTCTCTGGCGAGTGTGGTGGTCTTTGTATGTAGTTTTCTATAAGTACAATAATTGCAACGTCTCTGCGAAGGTGAGTTTGAAAATCTTTGTTTTGTAATTTTCATAAATTAATATCTCCCTAACTATTAAATATGAACCTCCTACGAGAGTCGAAAGTTGAGCTGCAATTTCAGTTCAAGCTTTAGTACCTTGTATCAGTTATTCTGAGTCATTTGGCATTATCACAAGCATTAAAACAGTACCTACTAGCTCCAAGGCCTATATCTATACCACGCTTCTAGTTTCTTAAAATCCCCTTGACGTTAAGTGATAGTTTTAAGTATATCTTTATCTTTTTATGTATGTTAGTTGTAAGGTATATATTACTATGGGCCTTTGTCTAGGTACAATGTACATATTTCACTGTTGCCTGAAATAAATAAATGAATTGAATTGAATATTATACTATGAATGTGTTCTGTGCTGTGTGTGTGTCCGTGTCCAGCCTATGAGTAAACCACTCAGTCTCCTCCCGTGGATGTCGTAAAAGCCGACTATCAATTACACCATGGGATGGGCTGCAGCATCCACATGAGTACTCCACACCAATACTATCCGCCTGCCAAGCATAGTGATAATGGTAAATCCTCCTTTGCTTTCTTCGGGCAGGCCTCGTCCAGCAGTGGATGACTAAAGGCTGATGATGATGATGATACAATGAATAAATAGGAAACAACGAAGTACAATATCTAACTACTACCCAGTTTCATCCACAAGTTGGACCGTTGTCACTAAGAAGATAAGACAGAACAATGATAAATAATTAATTACAATAATATGTATGCATATTGGGTACCTATGTACACTTGTATATGCATTGTATTACTAGCTGTTGCACGTGGTTACACCTGCGTTATTCTTCAAAGTGTTACTATTTTACATACATACATATACAGTGGTGGCCATATAATTAAGAACGCTGATATAAAGGGAAGATTTTTTCCAACTAAGATGCAAAACTAATTGTATGCATTTGTTTTTATTTCTCTCGGTATCGTAAAACATTTCTATATTACCACTGTATTCATTGATACACATGATTGGCTAAAAATCAATAGGCAAACTTTTTACACTACTTTTAAACAAAGTATTCCTTATTACTGGCTGGTCACGTAATTAAGAACGCTAAGTAGTTTATACCTTTATTCAAATTTAAATAGAGAACACTCAGTCGATTTGTTACTGTTTGTATAATTTTGGCGCCATTACGTGCTGTAAAAGATTAAAGGTGATTGCTTCTTTAGAAAAAACAATGGGAAAAAATAAAAGTTGTGATAAATCTACAAGGGAAGTAATAATAAAACTTCGCCGGAAGAATTGGTCTTATAAAAAGATAGCCGACCATCGGCAATGTTCAAAAACGATGGTTTTCCACGCTGTAAAGCATTTTGCTACGTATCAAACTACTTCGAATGTTCCACGTGTACCTAAACAGAGAAAAACAACTCCTCGAGATGACCGAAACATCGTTCGTATGGCAAAACAAAATCCTTTTAAAGGGTCCAATGAGCTTAGAAAAGAATATTTTGGTGAAAACAACCCTTCAGCAATCTCAGCACGCACTATTCGAAGACGTTTGGTAGAACAAAAATTGCACGGTAGGATAGCAAGAAAGGTACCCATGTTAAAACTTTGCCACAGGCAAGCCCGGCTTGCATTTGCGAGAAAGTATGAAAACTGGACTGTGCAACAGTCGAAAAATGTACTTTTTTCTGACAAGACGAAAATAAACAGAGTATGTTCTGATGGAAAACGATATGTACGACGTCCCCCGAATACAGCATTCGACCCAAAGTACACGAAAGTTACATTAAAGCACGGTGGTGGAAATGTGAAAATTTGGGGTTGCTTTTCTGGACATGGTGTAGGACCTGTAAAGTTGATAGAAGGTAACATGGATCAGTTCCAATACAAAAATATACTGGAAGAAACAATGTTACCATACGCTGAAGACGTTCTACCGGTCATTTGGACATTCCAGCATGACAATGATCCAAAGCACACTGCACGCACCGTAAAGGAATTTCTTACAGCGCAATTAGTTTCTGTCTTAGACTGGCCTGCTAACATTCCAGATCTAAACCCAATAGAGAGTCTGTGGTTTGAAGTAAAGAAAAAGGTTTCAAATACAAAGTGTGGAAATTTAAGAGAGCTGTATGACGTTTTTTTAGAAGAATGGAACTCTATTTCTCTTGCGAAATGTCAAAAATTAATAGAGTCAATGCCTCACCGGTGTAAAGCTGTAATTAAAAGCCGTGGATATGCTATTAACTATTAATTTTAGTTAAATATTTATTAAATTTATTTTTATGTTTCCTGTGCTACATAATATTGTGATTTTTTTAATCTAAGTGTCATACAAAACAATTCCCGAGCAGTTAAATAAATCGTTCTTAATTATTTGTCCAGTTTCAGTACTATTTGAATGTGTTACTTTGATAAAATCAATAAAATGTGCAAAAAATAGTTAGCGATTTCATACTTTATTCTTAAGTCAGGTTGCTCTATTAATGTGACTATTATATAACATAACTAGTTGCTTCTCAGAAGGTACACATCTCTGTGTATGATACGATTTAAATAAAAAACTTCTAGAACTTCAAATCGTTCTTAATTATATGGCCACAACTGTACATATTTTTATCGAAAGGGTAGGCGGAGCTTCAAATGGGCCTCTTTTCACTGTAGATTGCACCATCATGGGAAATAAACGTGACAAGTGGTGAGCTCATCGCTGCTATTGCTTCCCACAACTGACTCTGCTAACACTTTCTTCCTGTAATAATACATTCCTTAAATAAATAAGCTAGCAGCCAGGATAAATCTTATACTAACGAAACTTACAAACAAGTCCAGGAAATCCCTTAGTTGGCTTTTACAACATCCACGGGAGGAGATGGAGGGATCTATTCTTGGGCCGGACACACCACGGCTACTATTTTAATGCAGATTTTGTAGTAACCGGATACCTGGATTAGATTTTGTAGTATTATAATTACATTAATATTTGCGCATCTTTAGAGTTGCATTTCGTAGTCATGATGTCATAGGTATGACCTTTTTTCCTCATCTACCTACTCAACAACCCAGATTTTTATTGATCAGTATTTTTACCTACTTACTTCAAAAACAACATTCCTGCAGCCTGCTGCTCACCTATTGGATAAATTCCGGATACCTGGATAATGAATATGTGCTGGATAGTGGTCGCCCCCCATTTCACCGGTATTCTGGATATCTGATATTCAATTCATTTATTTCTTGTTTAAAGTGATTTACAAATATAGCAATATAAAAAAAAACTTAACCGCTAATTGATCTTTATTTTTCTCCTCAAAACTATAAATTTCTACGTTTCTCCACTTATAGGGGAGAAGTATCCCTACTCCCCCCTTTCACTCCCCAGAAAGAAGTTTAGAAAAAATACACACAAATTGTGAACCTCCTTTTTTTTAAGTCTGTTAAAAATTAACATTTACAAAAAAAAACATGCATTACCTCAAAATATTCCTTATTTGTTTTCTCGAAAGGTATAAGTTTCCTAGTTTTTATACTTATAGGGATGGGTCCCCTTCCTTGCACCTCTCTCCCCAACTCTCTATGATGGTGTTTCATATCTATAACCAAACCCATCTTGATAATCATCCTTGGGTATTTTCTATGTATAATAAAAAATATCTATTTATGTATAAAGTATATCTGTTATCTAGTACCCATAACACAAGCTCTGCTTAGCTTGGGGCTAGTTAATGTTGTGTGAATTTGTCCAGCATTTTTTTATTTTTTTTATTTATCCTTTCGAAGTCAACTAATGAAAAACTCTATTTGGTACTTACTAAATATGATGTGAAATTTCCAGATGAACTTGCTGTCAAAGCTCCACAAGAACTCAATACTGACGGGGCCAGTGGAGAGCTACTGCCTGGCCTGTGGGTACCTGCTGCACAGTGAAGAGGAGTCCTACGCACATATCCATGAGCCCGGCCACGTGGACAAGTTAGATGCTGTGCAGCGACCGGAGAGTTACAAAGATGATTGTATCTTAAAGGTATACTAATTCAATTCAAATTCAAATTCAAAATCTTTATTTCAGGCTTACTGAGAAATGCACTAAACCTAAACAGTAAGCCCATATCAACATAAATACCTTAGAAACTAACATACAGATAAAAAAAACACTTTATTTATTACTTAATCTAACACACGTGTGATCGCCGACGCGTCGCGGCCCGGGGGATCACGTGACAGGCGTCCCTTGAACCGCCGGAACTTCACCCCTTTCGGCCAGAAGTCAGAGCTCAAGTAAGTCTTCACATTTTCCGCTAAAGCTCACATTATGACGAGAGTCCAACTTCATGACCCTCAAACCCACTCCGGCTTTCTTCCTGATGTATTCCACCACCTCTACGGCCTTCACGTCGAAGTAGACGCGGGACACGTAGATCTGCGTAGTGGGTACCTCCGCTCGGAAGTGCTGCTCACTGGATACATGAGTACCACACTGGTTCCGGCTAGAGGGCTTCCGTTACTTCCTTATCACCTCGATAAAGCCCTCTGCATCACAGGGCTCCTTCCTTGGAGCCCTAGTGGTTGCACCGCTGCGAACTGGTTCACAGCTCCGCTTCTTCCCCTTTTTCTGAGAGGCAGCCGAGTAGCTAGCCACTGCAGAAGCGTAATCATGCCGTTGGGGAGGAACCAGCATGACCGGTGTTGGCTTCTCTGCGGTGCGAGAGATGCTGGCGGCGGGCCGAGGGCATGCGTTCGGTGTAATTGTGGCGGCAAGCGACAAATCCGCTGAGCCGACAAATTCCAACTCGTCACTCAACACTGCCAGAGTGCACTTTGCACCTTGCTGTAAGTTGACCTCGTTAGAGGCGGACGACCTACTTACTTTAGCCTGTACTACAGCTAGGCTTGTCTTCAGGAACACGATGTCCCTCAGTAGCCTGGTGACGTCGACGTGGTCGAATCCCACTGGTGGAAGCTTATGCAGCTCCTTCGCAACGAAATCGGGCACGTCGTCAGGATCAGTCTCCTTGAGCAGCGTCACAATGTCCTGAAGACTCCTTTCACCTCCATCCCTCCGGCGGGACGGCATACTGGCTTCCTTGCCGAGCGTGCGGAAGAGTAGCAGCTTGCCACTGCAGATGTCATCCTCCTTGAAGTTTGACTTGCAGATCTGCAAGATGCTGAGCTCGTCCATGATGTCGATGGCATTCTGAATGAACGCCAACAACTCATTCACGATGATCACTTTGTCAGCCATCGCGGACACTATCGGCCTGCGGCTTGAGCCGCGCGTTCGCGAATTAAATTCGTAACTGTGCAAGAGCGAGACACGTCCGTTTCCAAGCGCGCATCGCACTGTACATTAATACTGACGGGGCCGGTGGAGAGCTACTGCCTGGCTTGCGGGTTCCTGCTGCACAGTAAAGAGGAGTCCTAGGCACATATCCATGAGCCTGGGCACGTGGACAAGTTAGATGCTGTGCAGAGACCGGAGAGTTACAAAGATGATTGTATCTTAAAGGTATACTACCATAGTAACAGAGTGGTCCATAAATGGAATAATTTACCTGAAGATGTTGTTACTGTCACATCAATAAACGCTTTAAAAAACAAATTGGTTACTGGTTGGTTGGTTACTGGTTGTGAACGAACAAACTGTTAACATTAAAAGACATTAAAGTGTAATCAGTGCAGCGAGTGAAACTAAGACATTTCAACACTGTGAAATAGGCACATCAGCAAAAGCTGCTCGTCTATAATTTTAAATAATAATAATAATAACTGCCTTTATGACTGCTTGGACTCGGGGCCTACTGCGATGAGAGTGAATGGACTTTAAGGCTATGCCAAACCCATTTTTTATATTTTTTTTGAATGTACTTAATGGCTGGACAATCTGTTATACGGTCTGCCTGAGGGTAAGCGGTTCACCAGAGGCATTGCCAATGCATTTCCTGCCCTGAAGGACTCTTTTTATATATTTTTTGAAGCGGCTCGTAGTTTAGCAGAAACACCTCAGGAGGGAGCTCGTTCCACAACTTGCACGTATGGGGGAGAAAAGATCTCGTAAAGCGAGCAGTGCGAGAAACCCACGGGCCGATGATGTGTGGATGAGCTCCCTTGCGTTGTCGAGAAGTGTGATGATAGAACCTGGATGCGAGTATGAGATTGAACAGCTCCTCAGAGCACTCCCCATTGTAAAGCCGATAGAACACACTAAACATCTTCATACTAAATATTTTTTTTGTTGAAAAGTATGTTTATGCGAAGATGCGGGTTCAAGTCCCGCTGGAACGGATTTTTTGGGTTACATTTAAATTTAGTATTTACCAAATCTCAAACGTTCGAATTTTCTAACTTTACCAATCAGATGGAGTAAAGTTCGAAAAAATACGATTTAAAATACACTTCTTTTTAGGGTTCCGTAACAAAATTACGGAACCCTTATGGATTCCTCATATCTGTCTGTCTGTCTGTCCGTGTATGTCACAGCCACTTTTTTCCGAAACTATAAGAGCTGTGCTGTTGAAACTTGGTAAGTAGATGTATTCTGTAAACCGCATTAAGATTTTCACACAAAAGTAGAAAAAAACAATAAATTTTTGGGTTCCTCTTAACCAAAAATGTCATAATTAGAACTGAAACTAAAAAAAAAACATCGAACCCTTACGTGTCTATGTATCTATGGATAGGTCTTGAAAAATGATATCGAGGTTTCTAATATAATTTTTTCCTAAACTGAATAGTTTGCGCGAGAGACACTTCCAAAGTGGTAAAACGGGTGTCCCCCACCCGTAACTTCTAAAATAAGAGAATGATAAAAAAAAAATATGATGTACATTACCATTTAAACTTCCAACGAAAATTGGTTCGAACGAGATCTAGTAAGTAGTTTTTTTTTAATACGTCGTAACTCTAACTTAACTCTTATACTTTTTTAACTCTGACACCAGAGGCCAGCACTACCTCATACGAAACGAACGAACGAATACGTCGTAAATCGTAAACCATGCAAGTACTTTTATATTATGTTACTTGCTGCTACGGAACCCTTCATGGGCGAGTCCGACTCGCACTTGGCTGCTTTGTCTTCTTGCCCGCGGGCCCCGCGGCGCACTCTCGCCTTACGTCTCTTCCACCTACCTTGCGCCTTACATAAATGTTTATTTATCAACAGATTAAGGAGGGATATTTCTGTCCATACTGCAACATAGTTCTACCCACCATCAAGAGAGTGAGTCTCCATATATCCGAGCCCCTACATAGAGACAATAAAAACGCACAGGTACCTATAACAATTTTGTATTTATTAAGTCGCATACTATATCTAAATTTCGTCACTTTATTAATTAACTTATTTATAATACACAGGCAGCTCTCGGAGCTGATGCGTTTATATCTTAGTCCTTATCAGTGCACTTTAAATGTTAGTCAAGTCTATTTTTGAAAGAATTCACTGAGGGGGCACTGATCACTGAGTCTGGTAACCGGTTCCAAGTGCGCACGACGTGATTGGGCAATTTGTGCATCCTCGGACTGCTGGTACTTGGCCCGCGTTGCAGCTTCAGCGAGTGTCCTCTCAGCCCTATATTATTGTTCATGGTATATAGTGTCTGTGATAAATCTGGTATACTGTAGTGGTTGTTTAAGATCTTCGAGGTCTCTATTAGGTTTCCGCGCTATCTACGTTGCTGAAGGGTAGTTAATCCAAGTTCGCGAAGTCGTTCCTCCTTTATAAGTGTTTTAAGACTAGGTACCACTCGTTCGAGAACGTTAATATCCTTTTTGAAGTACGGGCTCCAAATCTGGAATGCATACTCTAATAATGGCCTCAGATATGTCTTAAACAGTTTTATAAACGACTCCCTGTTAATGCATGTGAAAGCCTTCCTTATAATGCACATTATAGAATTTGCTCTTTTCACAGTCGCCACTACACTCATTAAAATTCAGGTAAGTTAGAAAGTGTCAGAATAGCGCTCTCTCAGCTAGCTTACCGAAATTCTTTGTGGTTCGAAAAAATACTTAATACACTAGATGAGTTCTTGTCTGACCGTAATATAGTGTAAAGCCCTTCTCCCATTACGATACGCACAGGCGATTCAAGTATCCTGAAGGTATCCTGCAAGTCTCCGAAACATATCGCCGCCAAGTAAAAGTAAAGTAAAAAGTAAAGTAATGTTTATTTTCTCAAATACATGGCGGTACATTATTAATGTTTACATAAACACAAATACAAATAGCTTAAATAAGTAGCTTTACATTTCATACAGCGTTACTAACAAAAATTAAGTTTGTACCAATTTAAGCTCTATTTCCCACACTAGGTCTCCACTGAGCCTGTAATTGTATGTAGGGTCATAGTGACTCGCTTCGGACTCTCTATATTTTTTTATAAATTTGAAAGATGATATCGCTACGAGATTTACTTGTATTAGTTGTAGTTATTGTCTTTCCGTAAATAAAGACTTTCAAACTTTTAATAATTATTAACTATTTACCACTATACAATTCCCTGAAAAATGTGAGTATGTTTACGTTTGTGTGTGGGCGTGTATGTGTGTGCGTGTGGGTGTGTATTTTATATTATCTCACATACATTTGAATGCAGGCTAGTGTGCGAGCCTGCATTCATGTAGGCAGGATACTTGAATCGCCTGCGCGTATCGTAATGGGAGAAAGGCTTTACACTATATTACGGTCAGACAAGAACTCATCTAGTGTATTAAGTATTTTTTCGAACCACAAAGAATTTCGGTAAGCTAGCTGAGGCACAGAATAAATAATAGTTCAGAATAATATTGAAGTCTCTAAATAATAATTGATTTGAAACATTTAGCGACATCTCGCGATAATAGAGTAGGTAATCAAATAGGGCTATTGTCAGCCTTTTTTTTTTATTTCATTGCTTGACAAACTGGCTTACGGCCTGCCTGATGGTAAGCGGTTACCGTCGCCTATTGACATCTGCAACACCAGAGGTATTGCCAATGTGCTGCCTGCCCTGAAGGACTCTTTTTTTTTTTTTGAAGCGGCTCATGTTGTTGTTTTGCGGAAACACCTCTGGAGGCTATACTACCTATACTACTTGACTGGTCTCTGATACTACTTCAATGTAATATGGGGCTGTTCTCTGCTGGCCATTCACAGCATTCCAGCATTCCACTTCACGATCCTGACAACTGTCACCGTGTTCAATTTCAGTCGATAATTAGGCATGCCGGTGTCATCTTTGCCTTCGACGTGGCCATCATCGATGATAGATCCTGGCACGGCGAGGATGGCTCCACGTGCTTCGTCTGCAACGAGGACTATGATGATGAAGACAGCCATAGGAGACGAGCGACCCATGTGCTGAACTTGATTCAGATTAAATGCGAGTTCGGAGAGACCTATGTCTATCGGATGGTAAGAATTTTAATAATAATGGTAAATAATGCTGGACAGGTCACACAACATTATCTAGCCCCAAGTTAAGCGGAGCTTGTGTTATGGGTACTAGATAACTGATATACTTAATACACAATACATACCATAGATAAATATTTTTTATTATGCATAGAAAATACCCAGAACACTCTGAACATATATCTGCAGACCGCACAAATATTTGTTCCGAGGCGGGAATCGAACCCGCAACCTCCTACGTCGCAGGCGAACCATCGCCCGCCGCGCCACAGAGGTCGTCAGATTTTATGATCAGCTGGTTTATAGTTTCTTTATTAATAACAGATTATTGTCACAAGGCAAAAATAAATAAAAAATAATAATAATAAGGAGACAATACATTAAGATAAATCGAATAAATTATTATGTCTAAAGTAATTAATTTAAACAAGCAAAAAAAAGATCATTTAAAATTAATATAAATAAAATATCAAATAATAATAAGTTCCAATCAAAAACGAAAGTAGGTAGGTGAGTACATAACCATTATTAGGTACCTTAGTAATAAATGGTTGTGTCGACTCCACTGCTGGACAGTGCCATAGTGACATAGGCCTCCTAGGCAGTATTAGTGTTATTTCCCAAATGGATGCCGCTGCCCATCCGCTGGTGTAATCTCTTAGTCACTTACGACATTCACGGGAGGGGTTTAGTAGTAGAGCTTTTTTTGTGAAAAGAGTTCGTCCGGGGAAGTACTATCTCCATGCTTATTTCTGCCGCAAAGCAGTAGTGCAGTCGCATTTCTGTGTTTCGGTTTGAAGGGTAGGGGTGCCGGTGAAATTACAGTAGCATGAGACTTATCATCTTTATGTCTCAGGGTGGCGGGCGCAGTGCAATGCCATATAGGGTGCGTCCTAGGATGTGACCTATGTGGTAATGCATTGTGAAAGGCAGAGGTTACCGCTTAAGATTAGGTGGGCCATCAGCATGTTCCGTCATTCAAGTAGTTAATAAGTTTTTTGTGAAAAATATATACAAGCTTTTATAAAATTAGTGATCGTAACCGTGTGCTGATCAAAATGAGCCTAAACACGGCCAGTCTACTATTATCCATCGAGGAGTTCCGTCGTCCACCTTCCGTCTCCATCATCAGATCAGCTCGCTGTCACCATCATATTGTATTGTCATCGGAACTTGACAGGTATGCCAAATTTCAGCTGAATTGGTTGAGGATAACTGCTTTAAAAATTAGTTGCAAGATTTCACCTGGAAATACATTGCAAGTTAATATAAAACTTATAACTTTTGAAACTATCATGGTTATGTACATAATTTTCACTAGAAACGGGATATTTACCATGATTTTTGAGTTTTATATGTTCCCGATATTTCGGCACAGTTGCATGCGCCATGATCACGGGAGAACTGACTAAAGTCTTTGCGAGTAGATGTTATTGGCAGATATATCGATCTACCCTCTTTCTCACTCTTTTATTACGAACGATACCACTACCATCGGTTTCATTGTCACAATTCACACCAACTCGACACACAACACTAACGGTGTCCGGACGCGTAGCAGGTACCACACTTTTTTGATTCTTACACATTCTTACCACAGGCTTCCATACTCCAATAATTGAAAACCATCTTCTCTATTGAAGTTTCTGTACTTAGTAATCTCAATTGCCTCTTGTACCATTCTCGGTATGTAATGTCGCTCTGTCGAGATTACCTGCGGACTGTTTAGCTCGATCCAATGATTTGAGCCAGATTCCAAAAGGTGTTCTGCTATGGCTGACTTATGTATGTCCCTGTTCTTGACCGCTCGTATGTGCTCCTTAACCCGACACGCTATCGTACGTTTCGTTTGGCCAATGTACGAACTCCCACAGCTACAATCAATTTTATACACCCCTGGCTTTTCAAGTGGAAAACTGTCTTTTGGTGAACGCAAGTAGTGCGATATCTTCTTTAAGGGAGTGAAGATGGTCGGAAAACTTTTGCAGGACTTTCGCAATTTTGTCCGTCACCCCCTTAACATATGGCAGAAACGCTGGCCTACGTTCTACTCTACATCTGCGGGGTCTTGGCCTAGGTCGGGATGGTAATGACCGAAGCTTATATCCATTCTTACGCAACACATGCTGGACATGAGCTAGCTCACTTTCAATGTGACAATGGGATAAAGGGAATGCGACAGTGGTTATGGACGTCACACAATACGAGGAGAAAATCCTTAGTTTGTTGGAAGATGGCAGTATATACAAACCGGTGAACTACAACCCGACAGCCCGAACACATCGTAGTACCCAGAAAATTATAAAGGAGAGCCTACATGCTATCGGAGAGGAAGTAACAAAATACCTGTTGCGTCCTAGAAACATCCAGCCACCTAAACTATATGGTCTACCAAAAGTGCATAAGCAGCATGCTCCGGTGAGACCCATCGTGAGTCAAATTGACTCACCGACTTATGAGTTAGCTAAGCATGTAGCAGGAGTACTGCAACAAACGGTGGGAAACACTTCTTCTTTCGTGAAGGATTCGCGTCACTTCATAGATATTCTGAAGCAGACAAAGGTGGATGACAGCGAGAAGATGGTGAGTTTCGATGTGGAATCCCTCTTCACAAACGTCCCCTTAGCTGACTGTATGAAGGTGATTGAGAAGAGCATACAGGAAAATGACATCCCTGCAGAGTACGCCAAGCTTGTGCATCATATACTCTCCACAAATTATTTTGTATACAAGGGAAATTACTATCTCCAAATAGATGGGGTAGCTATGGGAAGTCCAGTTGCTCCCGTAGTGGCAAATATTTGGATGGAGTATTTCGAGAATATGGCTATCTCGACTGCCCCCTTACCGATTAAATTGTGGAAGAGGTATGTTGATGACATTTTCTGTATTTTGGAAGGAAGGAATGAAGAAATAGAACTACTTTTGGCACATCTTAATGGAGTACATACGAAGATGAGGTTTACGTATGAGATGGAATGTGATCGACGTTTGGCTTTCCTAGACGTATTGGTACAGGTCCGAGAAGATGGTGGGTTAGGCCACTCTGTTTACAGAAAACCTACACACACGGACCGATATCTTCATGCTGATTCGCACCACCACCCTCGGCAGCTCAATTCAGTGGTAACATCTCTCACCAACCGAGCAGTTGACCTGTGTGATGAGAATCACATTGAAAGTGAGCTAGCTCATGTCCAGCATGTGTTGCGTAAGAATGGATATAAGCTTCGGTCATTACCATCCCGACCTAGGCCAAGACCCCGCAGATGTAGAGTAGAACGTAGGCCAGCGTTTCTGCCATATGTTAAGGGGGTGACGGACAAAATTGCGAAAGTCCTGCAAAAATTTTCCGTAAAGACCATCTTCACTCCCTTAAAGAAGATATCGCACTACTTGCGTTCACCAAAAGACAGTTTTCCACTTGAAAAGCCAGGGGTGTATAAAATTGATTGTAGCTGTGGGAGTTCGTACATTGGCCAAACGAAACGTACGATAGCGTGTCGGGTTAAGGAGCACATACGAGCGGTCAAGAACAGGGACATACATAAGTCAGCCATAGCAGAACACCTTTTGGAATCTGGCTCAAATCATTGGATCGAGCTACACAGTCCGCAGGTAATCTCGACAGAGCGACATTACATACCGAGAATGGTACAAGAGGCAATTGAGATTACTAAGTACAGAAACTTCAATAGAGAAGATGGTTTTCAATTATCTGGAGTATGGAAACCTGTGGTAAGAATGTGTAAGAATCAAAAAAGTGTGGTACCTGCTACGCGTCCGGACACCGTTAGTGTTGTGTGTCGAGTTGGTGTGAATTGTGACAATGAAACCGATGGTAGTGGTATCGTTCGTAATAAAAGAGTGAGAAAGAGGGTAGATCGATATATCTGCCAATAACATCTACTCGCAAAGACTTTCGTCAGTTCTCCCGTGATCATGGCGCATGCAACTGTGCCGAAATATCGGGAACATATAAAACTCAAAAATCATGGTAAATATCCCGTTTCTAGTGAAAATTAAATATAAAACTTGTAAAAAAAAGGTTTATTTAAGAATATTCTCCTTTTTTTTTCCTATGCAATGTCGTTGGTCCATGGAGTGGGTGACTTCTACACTGAGTCATCAGGTTCGTTCACATCTTTAACCTCTAAACTAATTCTCTTTTAGGTTGATGAAGACTTGTTCTTTTGCCTGATATGCAGCGATATTCGTCCTATCTCCGAGAAGCTGAGCCACCACCAAAGTGAACAGCATCTAAATCTTTACATGAAATCTAAAAACGAAGGCATTGCTATTCGAAATAAAAAACCTGCTACTATCGAACGAACTGACAATAATGTTCCGTCTGTGGTTGAACCAAACAATACTCCAACATTGAGCACAAGCGTAGATAAACCTATCCGAATAACTGAAGGCTCAAAAGACGAATGCAATTGTAAGGCTAAAATACAAGAAGATAAAACTCAAAATGGAAGTCCTAATGCAGAAGACAGTGAGCCTACAACTCAGAAAAATACAGACTCATCACAACTGAATACTGATAGTATTAACGAGACAGCGAAACTAAATACTCAAGAGACACAAAAGTTAATTACTGAAAAAACTCCAGTGGTTAAACTCGACACTCCGAACAAAAATACACAAGAGACATTGAAACTAAATACTGCAAAGCACTCTCAAGATATTAAATTAGATTCCCAGAATAAAAATACTCGGGACACTTCAAACACTGAAAAAGTACAAACCACTCAAGAGCTTAAAGGCAATCCAGTAGCTTTGAATACTGCCAAGGTCTCTAAACTGGAGAATACAGAAGCTCTTACAGCCAAAGTTGAAACTGAAAAATCAGAGCCTAATACAACAAATAAATCAAAATTTTACTTCTACGAATTCTTAAAAAAACATAACTTTGTGACCCATGGACATGATGTTTTGGCATTCTGTTCACTATGTGACTGTGTTATTAACGAAGCAGACATCTTCTCACACAAGTTCGAAAAACATCACGTTATACTCCACGCAAAGCATACAACTCGGGAAAATGCGCAACTCTCTAAAAATCTTAAGACTGTTAATGGACAAGATGATAACAAAACTGACAATGAGCCATCGGAAACGACTGAGGGTTTGAAACCTAAAGAATCTAAAGCTAGCACTGTCACGGGTGAAGGAAATGCTGTTCCTGTGATTGCAACAGCAAAGAACAATACCCAAGTCAAGCCTGCTCCTTCAAAAACCCTTGAAACTAAGGGGAAAGTTGCAACCAAAGATGCAAAAGGCGCAGTAACTGATAAAATCACCGCTCCTGTGACTGATCAAGCAAATAAAGCCCAAATAAACGTTCAACCATCAAAAAATAATACGAAAGTTAGTAATCTAAACAAAGAAAATACGGCCCCTGATAACAAAGAATTAAATGTTAAAATCACCGCTCCTGTGACTGATCAAGCAAATACAGCCCAAATAAACGTTCAACCATCAGAAAATAATACGAAAGTAAGTAAACTGAACAAAGAAAATACGGCCCCTGATAACAAAGAATTAAATGTTAAAATCACCGCTCCTGTGACTGATCAAGCAAATACAGCCCAAATAAACGTTCAACCATCAGAAAATAAACCGAAAGTAAGTAAACTGAACAAAGAAAATACGGCCCCTGAGAACAAAGCACAAAATGTTAATACAGCGTCAATTCGAAATAGTTCAAATGAAAGAAATAAGGGGGACATTAAACCGGAACCAGCCGAGTCTACTATTCAACCTAAAAAGTTATCTAAGAAGGCACAGAAGAAAGCTCTAAAGGCGAAGAATGTTGAAACAGAGGTAGCCTTACAAAGAGAGAGCAATGAAAGTGGGACACCAGTTCCTGAAGCTTCAGGAACAGGTGAAGTTACAGCTGAGGAGCAAAGTCACACGGAAGCTTTAAAAAAACTAGCCGAAGACTCAAGAAAAGACACTGCAGCCCACGCTGAAGATTCAAAGAAAAAAGTTCAATTTAACTACGAAGTTTCAAGAAAAGACTCAGTAAAAGTTAACGGAGAAACGTCTTCCCAATTAGCAACAGACGCAGACCTCAAAACCGAGAAACTCCTAAACCTGCTTAAAACAGTGTCACAAGTTGACAGTGGCCTCGACGATGTAGTGATTGATAGCAAATATGTGTTGGGCAATCTGAGTTTCGTGCTAGTGGTCCGTACTGGTTCTAAAGCTCAATGTGTGGCATGCAACGAGGAACTCACACTTGATGATATCCACACACATATAGCAACGGAAGGACATGGAAGCAACGTTGAAGAGTGCCTTGTTGTGACTTCATTGGACGATGAGTTTATACGACAGGTAAATTAGTAGTAAGACATAACATAGTCCTGATTCCATACTAGGATTCCCTGTGTCGTAGGTATCAAGAGCTACTTATCGTATCGACGCTATATATTTATGCTATGTATTTCAAATAACTTTGGAGTAATAGGTGGCCGCATTGAGGTCTTCCCTCGTACAGGTGTTTGGGCACGAGGGCCACACCAACAAGTGTGGCATGGATTGTGTCGGAGCACCGCAGTCACATTGGGTTAGACTCTGCTCCCTGAACCCCCATTTGCACAAGTTGAGTCTGTAGCGGCCAACCTGAGTCCGGGGTACCAGGCACACAGACCGAGAACAGAGATTTGCTGATCATGCAAACAGTTATCCTGCAGCGGGAATCGAACCTGCACCCTCTCCTATCACATCTCAGCTGGCTACTCGCAATAACCACGTCACCTGACTTCCATCGTAATCTTCATCATCATCATGTCCACTGCTGGACATAGGCCAATCCTATTGAATGTCTCGCGAACAGTATTGAATCGCCTAGGTCCATAAGTAGGGGGGTCAAGCTTATCACTTCATGAACGGTTTGTTGCATTAAAATAAGTTTATAGTTAAAAAAAAATTTTTTCAAGCCAAGCTTTTATGAAGTTAGTGGTCGGAACTGTGAGCTGATCAAAATGATCACAAACTCTGCTAGGCATCATCAATCATCGAGGAGTTCCGTTTTCCAACTTCCTTTTCCATTATCAGATCAGCTCACTGTCATCATAATATTGTATTGTCGGTCTGCAAAATGTCAGCTCAATCCGTTGGGTGGAGCTGGTTTAAAATTCTGTTGCAAGATTTTTCCTCCGCAGATTGGAAAGCAAGTTATATAAAGCTTGTAATAAAATAGAATCTGGTTAGATGTCCTTTTCACTAAAGTCATCGTCATAGCTCAGAGAATTAGAAAGCTGAAATGGCAATGGGCTGGGCATATATAGCGAAAAGCCGACAACCGCTGGGGTAAACGTGTTCTAGAGTGGAGACCGCGTCTTGGTAAAAGCAGTTTGGGGCGCCCCTGGCGAGGTGGAGCGACGATCTGCGTAAGGCGGCTGGTAGAAAGTGGATGAGAAGAGCTGGAAATCGGTCTAAATGGCGCGCATTGGGAGAGGCGTCCAGCAGTGGACTGATATAGGCTGATGATGATGATGAGATGTCCTTTTTGATAAAACAATAAAAACGTTTCAGGTGAAAACCGAAGAGTACCACTGTGGCTACTGCAACATTGTGCTACCGAACTGGAATGACATGAAGACACACCTCGCGTCATACCGGCACAGCGACGCGAAGACATCCGCCTCGTGGAGGCTCGAGCGCTATCACCCTCACCTGAAGCACTGCGAGACCAGGGAGGTGCGCTCTGTACTATCGACAATCTTTAGATGCACGAGGGTATAGACTCAACCATAGACGCAAGACACCCACCTCGTATATAGACGCTGGAGAGCTATCACCCTCACCTGAGGCAATGCCAGACCAGGGAGGTGCGCTCTGTACTATCTACAATCTTTAGGTGCACGAGGGTATAGACTCAACCATAGACGCAAGACACCCACCTCTTATATAGACGCTGGAGAGCTATCACCCTCACCTGAGGCAATGCCAGACCAGGGAGGTGCGCTCTGTACTATCGACAATCTTTAGATGCACGAGGGTATAGACTCAACCATAGACGCAAGACACCCACCTCGTATATAGACGCTGGAGAGCTATCACCCTCACCTGAGGCAATGCCAGACCAGGGAGATGCGCTCTGTACTATCTACAATCTTTAGGTGCACGAGGGTATAGACTCAACCATAGACGCAAGACACCCACCTCTTATATAGACGCTGGAGAGCTATCACCCTCACCTGAGGCAATGCCAGACCAGGGAGGTGCGCTCTGTACTATCTACAATCTTTAGGTGCACGAGGGTATAGACTCAACCATAGACGCAAGACACCCACCTCTTATATAGACGCTGGAGATTTATCACCCTCACCTGAGGCAATGCCAGACCAGGGAGATGCGCTCTGTACTATCTACAATCTTTAGGTGCACGAGGTTATAGACTCAACCATAGACGCAAGACACCCACCTCGTATATAGACGCTGGAGCGCTATCACCCTCACCTGAGGCAATGCCAGACCAGGGAGGTGCGCTCTGTACTATCGACAATCTTTAGGTGCACGAGGGTATAGACTCAACCATAGACGTAAGATACCCACCTCGTATATAGACGCTGGAGCGCTATCACCCTAACCTGAGGCAATGCCAGACCAGGGAGGTGCGCTCTGTACTATCGACAATCTTTAGGTGCACGAGGGTAGACGCAAGACACCCACCTCGTATATAGACACTGGAGAGCTATCACCCTCACCTGAGGTAATCAAAATAAAGAGGTGCGCTCTGTGCTGTCTACAATTTTTAGATGTACTAGAGAATAGAGTTTTTTTTGTTGTTCTGGCAAAGCCTCATGAGTAGGCAAAGAATAACTCAAAAAAGGCACTGTCGGAGCAGGTTTAGCATGACGGTTTCAATGTCTCTTCCGAGGATCGACATACATCTTGAGAAATATCTCTAACCCTAAATAAATGTCAATGGCAGACAGGAGACGCGAAAACAAGGAGACTTAACACACATGTTTTAATTGATAGTATCTCATAAATATCACCAGTTTCGCTACGAATAACTTAAACGTAAATACACAAAATTTGTTTAGGATATTCGTAGCTATTTGATGATATTTATGAGATACTATCAATTAAAACGTGTGTGTTAAGTCTCCTTGTTTTTGCGAAAGCAACTTTCGCTAGATGAAGAGGTGTTGATGAGCTGTAATGAGCAAAAAACACCAAAAAAAAAAAAAAAACGCGCCACAAGCGAGACCATCTACCATAGAATAAATGTTTCATGAAATAAATGTTCCTCGTGCTAGATTCTAGATGGATAATTATGTGGTGCTTTTTTTTGTGTTTTTCTCGTGACGTCAACAATTCTACTGATTTGCTAAAATTAAGAGACATGTTGTAATTAATATACATACCTACATAAATACACGCCTTTTCCCCCGAAGGGGTAGGCAGAGCCTATTTGGGCCTCTTGTCACAGTGGGTTGCACCATATAGACGTGACAAGTGGTGAGCTCATCGCCGCCACTGCTTCCCACGACTGACTCTGCTAACTCTTTTTTCCAGTAATAACACATTCCATAAAAAGCTAGCAGCTTGGACAAATCTTAATAATGATAAAATTATATATTTTACAAGCTCTTATTTAACTTTCAATGTTTTTAAGTATGTATGTTCGGGTCAAATCTTGCAACTGAATTTTAAAGAAGTTATCCTCAACCGTTTGAGATGAAATTTGTCATACCTGTCAAGTTCAGATGACAATACAATATGATGGTGACAGCGAGCTGATCTGATGATGGACACGGAAGGTGGACAAAGGAACTCCTCGATGGATAATAGAAGACTGGCTGTGTTTAGGCTCATTGTGATCAGCGCACGGTTCCGATCACCCATTTTATAAAAGCTTGTACTTATTGAATAATATATTTCGAAAAAAACACGCCACAAATGGATTATCGACCTTAAAATGTAAGGGAACAATTAAGTATTAAAAAATTAAACTATTTAAAAAAAATGCTGTGTTTTCCAAAATTATAAGTACTAAATGTTTTAATTGATAGATTATGTTTAGGTAATAAGTAAATTACTAAAGGAAATCCAAAATATAGGTTAGATTATTTTTTACAGGTATAGCGTTTAACTTAGTAGCCTCCTGAGGTAAGGGAGCGGCACGGGAGGTTGTTGATTTTCTTATGTCAAATGTTTAGACAAGACGCACACGAGTTTACCAATCGAAGATGGGTCCTTGGATTAGAGCTCAAACTAAAGATGTTGTTTATAATGTATATAATTTTTTCAAGGTTAGGAAATCTGATCCAAATTCTGCCGAGCATGAAAACGATATACTACGACTCAAATAACGAAAGTGATTCCAGTCATACTGACAAGTGATTCGAGTAGCGATATGGACATAAGCTAATAAATTGAAAGTTCAGTTGAAAATATTGATATTAGTATTAAATATAATAATTATTTGAACAAGTATTTTATTCTCTTTCGCAATGACTTAGGTACTTATTTGTAAATATCGTAAGATATATCTTCTCTAATTTTCATCACGTGTGTAGCCCGACAGTTCTTTACGTCACATGTCACCCCTCCCGTGCCGCTCCCATACCTCACGAGGCTACTGAGTTAAGCGCTAGGCCTGTAATTGTAATACATAGGTATATTGAATTGTACTTGAGCAAGATTAAATGAATATTTTATAATAAGAATAATATCTTTATTTCAGGCATGATAAGGCTTATGGTACTAACCCTAAACAACCTCCTGACGACCTCTGTAGCGCGTCGAGCGAGTAGCCGGCTGATGCGAAAGGTTGCGGGTTCGATTCCCGCTGCGGGACAAATGTATGTATGATCTGCAAATATTTGTTCCGGGTCTGTGTGTTATGGTACCATGGTACTCGTAGTTCCTGATACCTACGACACAGGGAATCCTAGTGTGGGATCAGGACTATGTATGTGACTGTTGGGTGTTATGTATGTTGTAAGTGTCTGTTTGTCTGAAGATAACTGCAGAACCGTTGATCCAATCTTGATGAAATTTGGTTGGTTGGATAAGTGAATATAATTGTTAAGTTCCAACATGACCTTTATTGGGACAAGGGTTTTAGAAATACGGGGTCCAACAGGTCCCCCAAAATAGGTGTCGTAACTCATATACCTAGGTATTATTTGAAAGGAAAAAAAACAATAATGCAAAACAGTGAGGTTACGTTTGGAGCTAAGCTAAGTAAAGTAAGTACCTACAGGTTAATTATAACAAAGTCAAAAGTATTTTATTCATTGAAATCACAAGGATCATTTTGAATCGTCTTATAAACGAAATTTACTCCGGATCCAACGCGACCAAACCTAGAAGAGTCAGGCGACAAACACGGCTCGGCTTTATATTTGATGATCCTTCTTACTACTAGGTGAGGAGCGCCTGTGTGGTGCCTCGAGAACAAGGAGAAGCTGATTCAAAGAAAAAAGGAAAACAAACAACAGTATAATTAAATTTAGTTTAAAATAGTCTTAGAAATCTTAATATGTACCTACCTAGTACCTACTTATGAATGTTTTTTGGACAGTGCCTACAAATATATTTGCGCGTGTAAAATAAGCTCCGAGAACACCCGCCAGTTCGTTCATTCTGCCTTAAAAACGCTTTTAAAATCAGTATCTAATGTATAAAGGCTATCCTGTGGTTCTGAATTGGCGTCATTAGAGCTTAGATTAGATTGTCCAGGGGAAGGGCCAGTGAAATATCCGGGAGAGGCCAAAGGCGTTCTAGAATAGATTCCCATTTCACCCTGGTAAATAATATTTTGTATTAGATGTTGTACTGTCGATGTGGTTATTGAGTCCATTCGCCGTATTTTAGTCGCTATATATTCTCCAAAAATGGCTGCTTCGTCACGTATAGATGAAGCGTCTTTGAGTACTTTTAATGCTTCGGAAATGCCGCTATCTGGATTTAATCTTCGCTTTCGTGATGTGACGGGTGTACGTGGCTGTTGCTGAGATTCTGTGACCTGTAATTAAAGTAAATTATTAGTAAAAAGTTTATCACAATTATCAATAGGTACCTAGTACCTATATAAAATAGTTGCGTGACTGGCTGACTAACAACACACAGCCTAAACCGTAAGTCGTAGGGTCAACGCAATGAGGGTATAGGTGCCTACTGCCTATGTTTCTAGGAGTGCTGCACTAGGCAAGGAATTCTCGAAAAACCCCTAAACCCTAACCCCTATACAGGGCGTCCCTAGACTATGCGACATGAAGGGAAAGTACCTTAAATATTGAAGGTAGGATATTTTGCTGAAAGTAGACTTTATTATATTTTTAAAACTTAGTAATTTTGCAACAAAAGATTTTCCAAAAAATTACATGATTCGATTGGGAACCGAACCGCCTTAAAATTAAAATGATAAATTTTACGGTATTCCTTTGTTTTAAGATACTATGTTCTTTGAGAGGAATTATTAATTTATGGCCATTCTTTTGAATGGCATCATAAAAATATGAGGGTTTTTTTTTCACATTATGGTCGGTCCTATTCCCAGACGAAGCAAGTAATTTTTAGAAAATCTTTGAATGCAGTATTGTCACAGAATATATAATTACTTACTTTTAAAAATAAAATAAAGTCTCCGTTCCGCAAAATATCCTATCTATAATATTTAAGGTACTTGCCCTTCATGTCGCATAGTCTTGTGACGCCCTGTATACCACAATGCCTAAAGTATTCAATCAGTGTGTCCTACCTGTAATGACCTATGGTGCCGAGACGTAGTCACTCACGGTAGGGCTAATCCACCAGTTTAAAGTTGGACACCGAGCCACAGATTACTTAATAGTAACTTCGTAAACCGAGCTGTGGAACGGGCTATGCTCGAAGTTTTTGAAAGATAAAATTCGCAATGATAGGTTATCCGACAGAGAACTAAAGTCATTGCCACAGCCCACCGGATTAGCCACGTCCACCTAGGACGCGTCCTATGCGGCATTGCACTGCGCCCGCCACCCTGAGACATAAAAATTTAATGTCTCATGTGCCTGTAATTTCACCAGCACCCATACCCTTCAAACCGGAACACAGCAATGCGAGCACTACTGCTTTGCTGCAGAAATTGGTATGGACTGTATGGTATGGAGGTAGTACTTCCCCGGACGAACTCTTTCACAAAAAAACTCTACTACTACTAAATATACTATATGAATATAATATACTACTAATTTTACTTTGGTCGAAGCTACTAAATATAATTTGTGAAATGTGTTGCATTAAAACCGTTTTTCTCCACACTCTTTATTGTAAAATCTACAAAAAAAATATGTGTTAATAAACTAGGTCATATAAGCATGTCCTCTTGTTATAACAAATTTGGAAAAACAACTTAAAATGTAAGAAATAAATTTGTAAAGTAGCCTCTGTTTTCGTAGTTCACTACTATTTTTGTCCTATACTATCAATCATAAGATGTTTTTATTGCCTTCACTATAAATAACATAACGCGTGATTTTTAAATTTAAATAAATAATATTTTAAAAAAATTAAAAAAACACGCTTTTATAGCTAACCGAACTAAAAAATAGAAGATAATTTTCAATTTCAAAGAGTTTATATTACACTAGTAAAAGATCGAACAATCAATCAGAATTTATCACCTCAAAATAAAATTATAATAAAGTTTAAGTTATTAACAGAAGAATTCAATTCAGAATAAAAAGCGTGGGGTGCTTGATAAAGTAAATGTAACAATCATTCTGTTGGCAACTATCTATGAGAGGAGAGTTATGAAAAGTAGTAAAATGCACCCCACGCTTTTTATTCTGAATTGAATTCTTCTGTAACAAACTTAAACTTAAACAACTTAAACTTTATTATAATTTTATTTTGAGGTGATAAATTTTGATTGATTGTTCGATCTTTTACTAGTGTAACATAAACTCTTTGAAATTGAAAATTATTTTCTATTTTTTAGTTCGGTTAGCTATAAAAGCGTGTTTTTTTTTTTTTTTTTAAATATTATTTATTTTTCATGTTTTAGTTCGATTTATCAATTAGTTATTTGTTGACATGTGGTATTGAAATTTCTCACAGTAAGGCCCTCTAACTCTAACTTAACTCTCTCTCTCTCTCTCTCTCGCTCTCTCTCTCTCTATGCAAAGTTTCAAATTAATCAGACTTCTGGAAATTGGTGAAAATTATGCTCAAATATTCAGTTACATACATACATACATACATAGATACAACCCAAGCTAATATAAAAGCGTGTTAAAAACAAACAAGATTTTCGCTCACTTTTCGTTTCGCGAACGCTATTCTCACATTTTCTAACTTACCTGAATTTGAATGAGTTAGATAGTGACATAATTTGGCATCCACCGACACCTTACCATTTAAATTAACTACCTACAAAAAGATAAACTAATAATTAGTATTTAGTATACTTACTGAGTTATTATCACTATATTTGACTCGCAAGAAATCCAACGCTTTGTACGCAAACCACTTTGGTTCGCGAACATCTTCTAAGCCAGCCTTTCTAGTCTCATCTAGTTTCTTCTTCTCACGGTAGTAATGAGACGTTAGATTCTTTATCTTCCTTTCAATCTCATTGCTATCAGCGCCGAACAAACTTGCTAACATTCTCAGTCCTTCAGTCCTCTTATTTCTGTTCTTGTAGTCAGGATGTCCGGGGTTCCACAACAGCTCGTTATCGTGGAATTTGTCTATCAGACGTAAAGCGGTGTCGTCATCCCAATTGAACGACATTGCACGTGTTGGTCGCGTACAAATGCTCGAACGCCGTCTGGAGTGAACTGCCGCGTCTGACGGCTGCGCCCGCGCCCCGCGCCCGCTCGGCAGGTGCGTATACCCGGCGGCAATGCCGCGCGGGGAGGGGTGGATCGTTTGTTTGGACAAGCCGGCCCGCCCCGGCTGGCTCCGGGTCAATACCCGGCCGCATACAGCCCGCCCGCGCGCCGGCAGCCCGGCGGCATTAGAGGGACCGAGATAATTATAGCTGGCAGAAAGCGTTACCCGAGTCAGTCGGGGAAGCAATGGCGGCGATGAGCTCACCATTTGTCACGTCTATATGCAATGTAGTGCTCGCATTGCTGTGTTCCGGTTTGAAGGACAAGGGTGCCGATGGAATTACAGGCACATGAGACTTTTCATCTTTGTCTCAGGGTGGCCTAGGTGGACGTGACCTATGAGGTAATGCCCTGTTCATAGGCATAGTGTACCACTTAACATCAGGTAGGCCATATGCTTGATCCGCCATTCCAAGTAGTATACAAAAAAAAATGCGTCCCACGATGGTGCAACCTACGGTGAAAAGACGCCAATTGAGGCTGTGCTTACCCTTTCGAGGAGAAGGCGTGTGTCTATGTAATGTACGTAAATTATAGCTGGCGAGTTTGTAGGTACTTTATAATATTTTTCGGTAGATGTACATTATGTCTGAAGAAGTAGGTAGGTACCTATCTCTACCTAAATAAATAAAAATAAAATGTTACAGCGAGCTGATCTGATGATGGAGAAAGGAAGGCGGACAACGGAACTCCTCGGTGGATAATAGTAGACTGGCCGTGTCTAGGCTCGTTGCGATCAGCACACGGTGTTACAGCGAGCTGATCGTAGGTAACTCCTTAAGATTTATCGCACGGCTTGTGCGTTTGCCATTTTCAAGTAGGTACTAGGTATAATTATTGTATTTTCAATATAATTTGTAACGGTCGAAGTCATACCTAGTCATGTTTTTTAAAACGGTAGCCGTTTTACTAAAACTTTGGTAGACAATTTCCACCAATTTGAAAAGTCACGCAATACACTTCCATTTAATTTCACTACGCTTGTGCTCTATGGACGAGCTACATTGGTTCAAATGTCATCAAAAGTTACACAAAATACCTCAAAAAAACACTAGGCAAACCATGGAGGTATATTAGTTCTTCATCCGAGAGGCAAACAAATAAAATAAAAGTAGACGACGTCTATTTTCTAAAATGGCGGAAACAGTCCTTTGGAACCTTTTATAGGGCAAGAACGGAAGCCGAAACCCTTTTCATGTTTACAATAAGTTCTCATAGATGGCGCCACATGTTATCTGAAACGCCGCCCGTTCAATAGCCTTCGACGATGCGACCTTTCGCGCCGAGCAACAATCGAAATCACATTCACAACACAAAATTGTTTACCAACGCACTGTCGTACTCGCTCTGAAACCTCGCGGTTGTCACTAATCGTGACAAAATAACTTGCAAAAACATTTTATAATCATAAAACATAGAAGTGTGGTGAAAAGAAAATGGATTGACGATTTGAATTTGGAAGTGATAGTTTCCCGCTCATTTGAAAACTTTTTAAAATGTGAATGTGCAAAGGGACACTGGGGTATTCTTCCTAGATAGATATTTGTGTTTTGTTGTACTATTATTTATTCTGTGGTTAAACAGCAGTCTTCATAATTTATTGGTAAGTAGAAGTATCTACCTACTCTACATATTAAAGTTAGGTAGGAATTTGTTCCCCAAATCATCATCATATCAGCCTACAGAAGTCCACTGCAGGACATAATTAGGCATGCCTCCGCCATACATTACAATGCCATACTAACGCTCTAAAGCCGTCTCCATTTGCCGATTTCCTGCGACCTTGTCCGGTTTGTGGTCGCAACTTGAGAATCTTTATTATGGCCTGGCCTTTGCCACTTCAACTTAGTATTTCTGATAGCCAAGCCACGTTTTTTTAATTTGCTTGGATGATGTAATCTAGTACCTAGAGATCACATAGGTCACGTCCATCTAGGACGCGCCCTATGTGGCATAAAGTGGCATTGCACTGTACCCGCCACCATGAGACATAAAGATGAAAAGTCTCATGTGCCTGTAATTTCACCGGCACTACAAACCAGAACACAGCAATGCGAGCAAACTGCTTTGCGGCAGAAATAGGTATGGTGGTAGTATTTTCCCGGACGAACTCTTTCACAAAAAAGCTCTACCTACTACTGAAAATGCTGCTTCTGTTCTGCTATTTGAGTTCCTATGTATGTACCTAGAATTTCTTTACGGTCGGATACCAATTCTAACTAGATTACCAATTATTTTGAATAGGTAGGCGTACCTACCGATGTACCCTACTTACAAGGTACGGCTACCTTCTCAATGGTCCTCAGCCATCCATGGTTCCTGATTATGCAAACTCACGTCTTGGAACGCAACGTAGACTGCTCAAGGGGAACTAAATAAAATACTAGCGTAGGTAAATCTATGGGTTACATACATACATACTTATACACGCCTTTTTCCCCGAAGGGGTAGGCAGTGTTTCCTGTGAAATTACTTAATACAATACATTACATAGATAGATATTTTTTATTACATGGAAAATACCCAGAACACCCTGAACAAGTATCTGCAGATCGTGCAAATAAATAAATAATGCTGGACAAGTTTACACAACATTATCTAGCCCCAAGCTAAGCAGAGATTGTGTTATGGCTACTAGATAACTGATATACTTAATACAATACATTACATAGATAGATGTTTTTTATTATAAGTACATATAAAATACCCAGATCACCCTAAACAATTATCCGAAGATCGTCCAAATATTTGTTGCGAGGCGGGAATCGAACCCACAACCTCCTGCGTCGCAGGCGAACCTTCGCCCGCCGCGCCACGCGTCGTCGATCACTTGGGGTGATTCTTGGAAATATTATCATCCAAGAGATGACGTCTTTCTCCTAAACGTTTAGACAAAAATAGATTTAAAAAAAAACCCCCGACGTAAAAACGTAGGGCTGTTATAAGTTTGACGTGTCTGTTTGTGTGTGTGTGTGTGTGTGTCTGTCTGTCTGTCCCATCGTAGCTCCCGAACGGATGAAACTATTTCGTTCTCTTTTTGTTTGAAATATGAATTTGTTGGGTGTTCTAAGCTACGTTTGATCAAAATCGGTTCAGCCGTTTCATTGCGTTTGGGTTTTTTTTAATTTTTACAAAATTAATTGTTTGTTCATAACTGGGCCGAATCGAGTGGTCTCGAACCGGGAAGTAGAGTAGGTAGAGTCAGTTGTTCAAACAATAAATTGTTTTCAAGAATATTGCCTTCAGAGGAGTAGCTGTCGCGAGGTTGAGCGATAGTTCCATTAGGTAGGTAGGTACCTATATTCTGCAGCAGCGTAGGTAGGTACCTACTAGGTAGGTAGTAGTAGGTACTTCATCAAAGTCAACTGGTTGCTTAGTTCCTAGCTAGGAACCTTGTATATTGTAGGTCTAGGTAGGTATAGGCTTCATGTTTATATACCTACCAGTTTTGCAACAAAAACCATAATAATTGTATCTACAATATTTTTATCTAATCATCAGTAGCAAAAAGGGCAATGGAGCGCGCCATGCTCGGTCATAATTATATCCCTCCTTGATCACATACCCAAGACAGCGCTTTACATAACATGGACAACGGATTTAGAACTTCCCGCTGTCCACGTTGGCGGGGACAGCTAACGTGGACAGCGGGAAGGGATTTTATTTTTATTTTTATTTATTTTATTTATTTTCATGGAAAACAAACAGCTTATTAAACTAGGAAGGATACATAATGGAAGTGTAGAGCAAACGAAAACAGTCGATCGGGATATTTTGCGTAATACCACAGAATAAATATTAGTACAAGTAGTAATACTGTAGGTAGGTAGGTAGGTACTTATCTTGCTAACTACCAGGAATTTCAGGAACAGAAAAATACCTTAAAAGTTACTAAAACGCCGCCGCCTAAACGCCGTAATTTCGTCCAAGCGGTACCTACCTACATGAATTCGTTTTTTTTTCATTCGTCGTAACGTCGTGCGAGCGGCAAAATGGTATAAGTCACCAATTAACTTTTTTACTGAGCGTCATTTCGAGAACCTATTGGTCTTGTATTCCTCGTATGTAATTGCTGTTTTAGCTTTTATTGCAAGCATTCTTACAACAATTACTGCTGTAAGATCGATTGAATCCAGTTTCAGCCGGCTCAGAACAGATCAATCTAGCTTTGTTTGGTTTTGTACACTTACATCCCTAATTTTTAATGATCCGCTCGAGGTTAATCGTCACCATCATCATCATTAGCATTTAGACTTGTCATTCCCTTATGTACCGCTCGTCCGAAAAAGATATCCACTGATGAGGTATCCTCAAATAAAAGGATTCGGACGGGAATGCCCCTTTCGCAAAATGGGATTTACCATTATCACAGAATAAATAATAGTAGAACCATTATTGAGATTATTGACGACCTCTGTGGCGCGGCGGGCGAAGGTTCGCCTGCGACGCAGGAGGTTGCGGGTTCGATTCCCGCCTCGGAAAAAATATTTGTACGATCTGCAGATATTTGTTCATGTGTTCTGGGTATTTTCTATGTATAATCAAAATATCTATCTATGTTTTATCTCCACGATACAGCCGTGCCTAGTGTGGAGATTACAAGAAATAGGTTTAATTGTACTATTCACACACAATTTTTTGTCATAAGTACATAGTTTTATTTAGTAACGTAAGTATTCCAGTTTGTATGTACATATTTTTTTTTTAATTTGTGTATGTCTGTTATCTAGTACCCATTAAAATATATATTTATGTAATGTATTAAGTATATCAGTTAACACAAGCTCTGCTTAGCTTGGGGCTAGATAATGATGTGTGAACTGTCCAGCATTTTATTTATTTATTTATATATTATCTCTCGAGTATAATCAATCATGTATTTTAAACCCCCGACGAAAAACGAAGGGGTGTTATAAGTTTGACGTGTCTGTGTGTGTGTCTGTCCCATCGTAGCTCCCAAACGGATGAACCGATTTGTTTTTTTTTGTTTGAAAGGTGTATTTGTCGGTAGTGTTCTTAGCTTTGTTTGATCAAAATCGGTTCAGCCGTTTAGCGTTGTTTTTTTTTAAAAAATTTACAAAATTATTTACTTGTTATATTCTAACCTATAAACGTGTGGTACTTGCTAATAATTTCAACATTACCAGTCAGTCGTAGATGCTACCACTGCGTTAGAACCTAGGATTCTCCTTTCCATTGTTCTGAGCCACGACCGTGAAGGTTCTAGAAAAAACGGTGACGTCTTTTGATAAACGTCCACAAGTCGGCATCTTAGTAGTAGAGCTTTTTTTGGAAGAGTTCATCCGTGGAAGTACAACTAGGTACCATACCTATTTCTGCCACAATGCATTGGGTATAAGTGTACTAACGTAAAATTACCAATCTTAGATTTGATTATTCATCATCATCATGTCAGCCCGGAATCACCCACCGCTGGGTATATAGATAATTTTATTAAACCCCTACAGTAAACCCTCGGTTTGGTTGTATTGATTTTATTTATCTCTTTTCGTCCTAGGTGGACGTGACCTCCTATGAGATAATGCACTGTTCATAGGCAGGTGGGTCATCGTCAGGTTCCGTCATGTCAAGTTGTATAAAAACATAAAAAAACATACCCATTTAATCTAGATGTACAACAAAACAAACAGACAGCATCAACAAAATCGGTTACATAATTATAAACTAAAAACTATTTTGGATATACCTACTTAAATACTAAAATTGGATGGCGAACTTCTTAATTTTAGAAGTATGTAGATAGGTTCGTATCTACATAGATATCCATCATAATTACGTAATCTCCGTCTAAAGTCTAATGAAATTACGTTTGATGAAAATAAGTAGAAGGTACAGTCAGCAGCACAAATTGGCTAGCCCCCTGTGTGTTTCAATATTGAATTAGTTATAAAGACGCATTATTTTTTTTTTTTAATTCAATACGTAACAAAGACATCTTGGCCCCGGGCTGGGCTTTTTGGCAATTTGACGACCTCTGTGGCGCAGCAGCGGGCGGCGGTTCGCCAGCGACGCAGGAGGTTGCGGGTTCGATTCCCGCCTCGGAACAAATATTTGTGCGATCCGCTTCGTGCGATATTTGTTCAGGGTGTTCTGGGTATTTTCTTTATATATTAAAAAAATATCTATCTATGTAATATATTGTATTAAGTATATCAGTTGTCCATAACACAAGCTCTGCTTAGTTTGGGGCTAGATAATGATGTGTGATCTGCCCAGCATTATTTATTTATTTATTTTATTCATTTGTTGTTGCTGACCATACAAGTAGGTACTTGCTAAATTTAAAATGTGTGTTTTTGGTCCAGCGAGCAGAATAATCGCTCACATGACCGCCTGAGTGGTTCAAACACGAAAGCTACCTGCAAATAAAGTCTTTATAATGTTGATAATTTGATAAGATTTATGGAACGCAATCACATTACAGTTATTTATGTGTAAGTCACAGCTAATTTATGATTTAGTTACAGGTAAACTGTAGTTAGTCGTCTTAGTATTATTACTACCATACATAAAGGCGATAATTGACCCCAAACTGCAATAAAGACCTCTCGTTGAAAGCCTACTCACAAACGGTTAACCAAATACTATAAAAAAATACAATGGGTGTCTAATACCTATTGTATACCTAATCAAAAATATTTCTTGGGTTTTTTTTTATATACACTTATTTTTTTTATTTTAATAGTAAAGAAATTTATAAAGTTTCCTATGATTTACACTAAACAAAAACAAAAAATCCTATTGCTTTTAAACGCCTGAAGCTTTTTTCACAATACTAATGGAAAATGGATTTCCTATATTTAGATTTTTTTAAATAATCATTTTCTTGATTGAGTTGCTGTTTTTCGTGGTTTTAACTCTATCAGTTTTTGTTTCGCGTGCTCTATTCTGTCCCTGTCTAACTTATCTGAACTTTATTGAGTTAGAGTCAGAACAGAATATAGGGTGACTAATCACCTTCGTCACAGCATAAAAGGAGATGAAACAACCACCACCTATAACAGTTTTTGTTTTTTTTGGGAATAGCTTAGCCGTTTATAGCCTTTTCCGAAGTAATTTAGCCACCGATTGAATGAGCTGTGACCGCACATGTCGCGTGCATATAAAGGTAAAATCTCGTGTATCACATGTTCAGAACCACATATGTGATCACTTCCGCCATTTGTTTCCTAGCCACGCCATGTGTAATTACCACGTTTATGGAATTATTGAAGCCATTAAAGGTGCTGAAGTATTAGCGAGTGAATAGCCTAGCCTGTGGTATCGATTAATTATTTGTTCAATAATAATTGCGATATGCACAAAAAAGATCAACCCCAGTCCGAAATCTTCATAAAAAAACGCCTCGCGCTGCACGAAAAAGCAGTTTTTATTGAATATCTCGTAATATATATAATTTTACAAAACCGTTACAGTAAACCCTCGGCTTTGTTGTATTGACTTTACTTATCTAATGTTTTACCCAATAATATGCACCATTTTAGTAAACAATCGAATTTAGCAAAAAGTTAGAGGTAACTTTGGGTTTTTTTTCTATAGAGAAAATATTTTCCTACCTATCCTGTTTCTGGTACAGTGATCCCTCGGAATTGTAGCATCCATGCATATTTATAATTTGAATATTGTACTTGATTTAGACAGGTAAAAATCAAATCTAAGATTGGTAATTTTGCGGCATGTGCATTTTGCTGTCTAGATGCTTAGTAATTGCTACAAAAACTCTTCTATTCTCTGAGCAAATAGTGTAACTCTCAGAAAATTGAATATGTACTTGATTTAGACAGGTAAAAATCAAATCTAAGATTGGTAATTTTGCGGCATGTGCATTTTGCTGTCTAGATGCTTAGTAATTGCTACAAAAACTCTTCTATTCTCTGAGCAAATAGTGTAACTCTCAGAAAATTGAATATGTACTTGATTTAGACAGGTAAAAATCAAATCTAAGATTGGTAATTTTGCGGCATGTGCATTTTGCTGTCTAGATGCTTAGTAATTGCTACAAAAACTCTTCTATTCTCTGAGCAAATAGTGTAACTCTCAGAAAATTGAATATTATGTCTGCAAATAGTCGGGGTCTCGAGTCGAATTATTATCCTGTCGTGCTGGGAATTGTCCCAGTTATTTCAAGGCGAAGTATGTCCAATTGAATTATTGCTTAGACTAATTCTGTAGGCGATACATTACATGCGACACGCCTTTCTCCCCTAAGGGGTAAGCAAAGCCTGAGTGTACTTGAGGTACACAATCGTTGTAATGTAGACGTGACCAGTGTGAGCGATGTTATCTACACTAATATATAAAGAGGAAAAATTTGTATTTTTGTGTGTATGTATGTTTGTAATGAATAAACTCAAAAACTACTGTGCCGATTTCAAAAATTCTTTCACCTTAGGGAAGCTACATTCACCCTGAGTGACATAGGCTACCAGGGGGGGCTGTTTTTCATATCGAAACTACCCGTGCGAAGCCGGGACGAGTCGCTAGTACCTACATAATAAACACATTTGAAGGGCGATTGAAAAGGACATTTAAGAAAAGAAACGTCGGTTTCTTCTTCATTTTACAGTATTTTTATGAAATAGAAATAGATAAACCGGTCAAGTTCGAGTCGGACTCGCGCACGAGGGGTTCCGTACCATTATCTATAAAAATAGCAAAATAACCAAATTTGTAAAAAGGAAAAAAAATGCACGCAATAAGTGAGTAACATTCAAAAACTGACGTCGCAGATCATTGCTATGGTATAGCGTTTAACTTAGTACCTAGCCTCCTGAGGTATGGCAGCGGCACGGGAGGGTGGTGATTTTCTTATGTCAAATGTCGCGAGACGTCACTTGCCGCTTTAGACAAGACGCACACGAGATTACCAACCGAAGATGGGTCCTCGGATTAGAGCTCAAACTAAAGATGTTATTTATAATTTATTAAAAAAATTCAAGGTTAGGAAATCTGATCCAAATTCTGCCGAGCATGAAAATGATATAAACGACTCAGATAGCGAAAGTGATTCCAGTCATACTGACAGTGATTCGAGTAGCGATATGGACATAAGCTAATAAATTGAAAGTTCAGTTGAAAATATTGATATTAGTACTAAATATAATAATTATTTGAACAAGTATTTTATTCTCTTTTGCAATGACTTAGGTACTTATTTGTAAATATCGTAAGATATATCTTCACTAATTTTCATCACGTGTGTAGCCCGACAGTTCTTTACGTCACATGTCACCCCTCCCGTGCCGCTGCCATACCTCAGGAGGCTACTAAGTTAAACGCTAGGCCTATACATTACCTACATTTGGAAATATCACGTTTGTTGTATTCCCATAGGTACAACAAACGTGATTTCTGAAGAGAGTCTTCTCAATTCTTTTGACGACATCTGTGGCGCGGCGGGCGAAAGTTCGCCTGCGACGCAGGAGGTTGCACTAATAACGCGTGCTTCTAATAAGCCCCGATCATCATTGGAATAGTTACTCTGTGTTTTGTCTCTTTCGATCGTATTTGAAACTGCTTGACAATGCAAAATACAAAACACTGTGTATTGTCGGTTAATTGTCAATTGTTTGAGGTTGGTAACTTTGCTACCTAATAGGTACATATGCATTATCCAATTACTTAGGTATACATAAGATTCATTATTATTGATCTTTTTATTTCCATTTCCTCATTCTGTCCTTCGATTACTTCCGAATACTTCATATTGCGGTATGTTGTGTGCATATGGCAAAGTAGAGCTAACTAAGCTATATAGTGCCTTTACCTAAGTTATTTATTGGATGCTCTCGGTTGTGGCGTGTTTTTTTTTTGTTGTTTGCTAATACAGCTCTCCAACACTTCTTTAGATAGCCAAAGTTGATTTCGCGAAAATTAGGAGGCTTAATATGTTTTAATTGATTGAATTGAAGAAAACTCTAAACATATTTTTACAATGTTTTTTTTGTTTAGGGCATTTGTAGCTAAACTTATGATATTTATGAGATACTTATCAATTAAACCATGTGTGTTAAAATTTTTGAAACTATCAAGGTTATGATACCTACTTTTTACTAGAAACGGGATATTTACCTACCATGATTTTTGTGTTTTGATTTTTCCCGATATATCGGCATAATCATGGCCCATGTCGAAATATCGGGAACAATCAAAACTCATTGGCCTATGCCGAAATATCGGGAACAATCAAAACTAAACAATCATGGTAAATATCCCGTTTCTAGTGAAAAGCATGTGTGTTAAAAGTCTCCTAGTTTTCACGAAATCATCTTTCGCTATCTGAAGAATTGTTGATGAGCTGTTAATGAACAAAAAACACCAAAAAATACTAATTTCGCGCCTCAAGCTTAAATACTGTGTTTGTACGTAGGATTATTGTGGCTTTGATGACTTGGCAGTCCGGTCACGAGACACGAGGTCGATAGGCAGAAAACGTGACGGTGTGTGACCTCCGGCAACATTCAAGAGTAATTGTTGTCTAGATTTTGTTAGATTATGAGGAATCATTCCTGTTTGTCCCCGAAGCCTTTAAAAATTAGGCTAGTTGTATTATTGCCTTTTTTGAATAGAAAGGTTCGAATTTTAAAAAAAATTCCTTGCTAGGAAACACTTTCGCACGTAGATTTTGAATGATAAACTAACCCTTTCCGAGATTTTTAGGTGAAAACGAATTTTCCAAATAGGTGTATATATGTAATACAATCGAATTGAGAGAATCCTACTTTTTTTGAAGTCGGTTAATAACCTTAAGGAGACCATGTTACCGACTCTTTTAACCATCGATAAAGGCTGCGAAGATGAGTACTTAAATAATTAGAATTAACATTATTATAATGTTATTAATAGTCCTAATAGTCACGTAGACACACGATTCTTTAATTGGAGACGATCAAAAATCGATTCAGAACTAAAACAGTCACGTCCACCAATTTTGATACTAATATTATTTGCCCTCATTTTTAGGGTTCCGTACGGAAAGGGTAAAACGGGACCCTATTACTAAGACTCCGCTGTCCGTCTGTCATCAGGCTGTATCTCATGCACCGTGATAGTTTGAAATTTTAAGATGAGCCTCCTTGAAATTTTTTCCCACGCTAGCTCCGCCCATGCGCCCGGCCTCCCAGCTAAAGCATCGCGCGCGCCATCTAAATTTTTGCACTTGATGTTGAGGTAGCGAACATAGACAGCATGGAGACTTCTACATTTTTTTTTTAAATTAAACCATTATACTTACTTAATTTTATTGCTTATTTATATTTAAACTATTTACTTATTTATTGCAAGCTTTTATTTAATTTCACTAGTTCGTTAGTTAGGATGTTTGTGTCAAATCTTGTAAAACTTGACCCAGTTTCCGTTATCGGATTGAGCTGAAATTTTGCATACCTTTCAAATTCCAAAGACAAATACATTATTATGGTGATATTGAGCTGATCTGATGATGGAAACGGAAGGTGGACAACAGAACTCTTAGATGGTCGATAGCACTGCATGCATGGCATGGCATGTTGCATGGCACTGGCAGCGTTTGTACTCATTTTGATTAGCTTGCGGTTTCAAATAGGAATTCATCATCATCATCATCAGCCTGAGAACCGAGTCCAAAAAGTATTTTTTTTCGGAAAATACCTATTTTTGAGTAGGTAATTATCAAATTATAAGCTTATGTATATTTAGATCACATGTTGTATTTGATATTTTGACCCAGGTCCCGTTATCTAATTGATTTGAAATGTTGCATGCTTGCAAAGTGCCGATAACAAAAAAATATAAAAGTGACAGCGCCCTGATATTTTATATGGTATACTATAGATATACTATACAGTTTATTTTAGGTATGTCAATTATAGGTAGTTAAAACAAAAATGTATAAGTTATTGTGTTTATGGAGAAAACGGTTAAAATGTGTATTCCATTGAAAAGGGAAGATCTTCCACCGGGACGGTCCACTTGCCTGGGGTCATACGACCAACAGATACATGGTCAAATTCCAGAATTACGTCGCTTGCGAGATTCCAAACTTTAGGTGATTTATTGGCGATAGCGCCATTTCTTGGATAAGGTCTGCATCACTTCGTGACAGCATCTGTTTGCGTTCTTAGCCCCTCATTGTGATAGATGTCAACACTGTGCAATACAGTGTTAGTAGTTATATAGTCGCCTGTCTTTCCTATAAAAATTTAACCCGGGTCTCTTCAAGGCTAGAGTGAATAGGTGCCTTCTAGACCTTTGTGCTCCATCTTCGGCCACATCATTACGTACCAACAAGTGAGATCACTGTCAAACTAAGGCAAAGTTGTTTTTATTATTTTTTGTTTATAATTGGGTAAAGTCCAGCTTTCTTTTTGTTACTGGAGGCACAAATTCAGATGCATTCGTAGCGTCTGAGCCATCCTCCTCTTGAAATTTCCTTTTTATGACTGTGACGTATGCTGGATCCCGTATCATTTTTTTCTTTGGATGGCGTGGATCTACCAACTCGGGCAGTAAGCAGTCCATATAAAAAGAGACAAGTTTGGGCTCCATCTCCTTTCTCCAAAATTCGTCGTCTTTTTGCAGGATTTCCACTTTCAGTTGATTTTCCCCATACCAAACAGCAAACAGGCACTTTGTTTTTTTTGCAATGTGCATCTGCCCTTGTGCTTGGTAATACCAATCAGACTTTTTGTTGATATAAATCTACAAAAAAAATACATTAGTCACTAACTCGGTAAGTTTGGTGCTAATTTTGTTACTTGACGTCATCATCATCAGCAGCAGCATTTAGACGTCCAGTGCTGGACGAGGCCTCCCCCTCAGAGGGCTGCTGCTGTCCATCCCCAGGTCTAGGGGACTCCTACTAAGGTGTACACAAAATTTAACCCGAAAAATAATTAAAGGGATGCAGCGGAGTGTTGTAGTTTGTATAGAAAAATAAACTCCACGCGAACCAAGTCGTGGGCATTCCACTAGTATATACATACATATTCAAAATTTTTAAGTATTGCAAACTAATTAATCCTAAAAGTTATTGATCATTATTACTCACTTGACCATTATTTTTCTTCCAGAAATGGACTTTTTTCTCGTCTATCGCTGCATCAATATTTTTCAGTTTAAAAGGAGCTATGGGGCATTTCACTTCTACAACCATATCGTCCGTAATTCCGTCAGGTGTAGCTCCAAGAAAGGGAAGGGTTTCGTCTATAAATAGCCCACATTTCCTAATTCGAATGTTATTTAATTTAGAAAGTTGTTCTATTGCAACTGCCTCATGTTGCCTGCCATGTTGTACAGAAGAGACATGGTCTATCGAAGTGCCGTACAGCATGTTCTTTACTATGTTTCTGCAGCTATGTGTCTTTCTTCTTTTTATAACTTTGCCAAAATTTGAGGCCGTCAAAAGATTGCGTCTTAGCTCAAGCCATTCGCCACATTCACTTTGTAAAACTGTTTGTTTATTGATGCGATCACGTTCTTCTTCTGTCTTCTGCAAATTTGCCAGGAAAGTTTTCTTGGCCAGTTCAAAAGTTTCTGGATCCATATCTGGTTGATCTGAATTTTCACCGTAGTTTGTATCTGCTGGCTGATTTGCAGTATATTGGCGTTTCTTTTTCCGGGTTGTAAGTTTATTAATTTCTCTTTTCCTGCAAACTTGACTATCGTACTTTTTCAATGATTTTCTGGGTGATTTTTTGATAATATTTCTATGTACTGTTGATAACAGTTTCCCTGTGTTAAAAGATATGACAGCACCCGCGCATCGGGTTTGATAGCTACGTCGTTGAGAGTAATTTATGCGTTTACCACCAACTAGCTTAGCTATCACTCCATTAAATTGTTCAACAACGTTGCTGTCGACGTCCTCAATGAGACTTCTGGAATGCGAAGCAACGTTGGCTGCAAGAATCCTAATTCTCTGCCAAAGACTAGAAGCATCAAATTGTGTGACAATTTCATCGGTATGAGAACATATATCCTTCTTGCATTTTGAATGTTTCCCAAAGGCATGACATACTGAATTATTTATATCATTATGTAAGTTTTCACAATTTTTGTCGGCTTTGTTTAGTCTGATAGCGTCACATATGTATTTCCCAGCTGATAAGATTTTGCCTTTTGTAAGAAGCTTTCTATCTTTTACAGGGTAACGCGTATCAGTGGTAAGTTTTTGCATGTTAGTGCAAAATCGACGCAAAAGATGGTTTCTGCAGTTTATTTTCTCTACTGTAATATTCGGGTATGGCCGTGCCTCAATAATTTTGGTATAGGTACTGCTATCACCATCTGCTATGAATCTTTCATAGATGAGATTGTGCATTTCAATTGATCTTTTAAAACCTTCTACTATGATCGGTGATTCCATACCTGTAGATGGCCCCTCATAGTTCTTGTAACATATATGCTCTTTGGACGTTTTCCCATTTTTTTGGCAGATGCAGCAGTATTTATTTTTTACTGCCATGTATAGAACTTTACCAGTACGTCTGCCTATTATTGCTGCACATCCTGAATTAGCGGCATAGTTAGTTTGATATGATCGTTTGCACCAACAACCGTCTACAATCACGTCAATCATTGCTATGCCGTCTTTATTTACGCGGCCTTCATTCAACGCAGCTTCTCTTTCTATTTCTGCAGCTTTGATCATTTCGACCCACGCCGTACTTTCCCATTCATCTGCTACTTGATTTTGAACTTTTTGATAATAATTTTGACTAATTTCAGGCAAATCTACAGCAGCTGTGAATTGTTTCAGCTGAACATAACCACCACCACTTGCTAGTATTCCAGCTACAGCATCTTGGTTTATGTTGTGATCTGTTGTCACTATATGAAATGTTTGCTTGCACATCATACAATGTAAATTTAATCGAGAATAGAGTCCTATTTTACGTTCAGAAACTATTTGAATTGAACTTAAGGCGCGATAGGTTCTCAAATGTCTCTAGAATTTTAAAGTTTTTGATAAGAATTTTCATGGTATCAATAATTCAATAAAATATTTGAATTACTTCACTCGATAAAAAAAAATTACAAAGATACCTCTTTTTTAAAATTTAAATGCTATTTTTCACTCACTTCTCTCACGTTTTAATTTTTAAAACATTTGGTTACATGTTAGTTTTTATTTGAGCTAGTGAATTCATCAACAAAATTAAACAAAACTTTGAACGACATTTTTATATAATTTTTTTTATACATAAATCACGGTATCAGAGCGTGCGCTCGCCTTCTTCGCCTCATACAAAAGTGTTCGTTGAACCTATAGCGCCTTAAGCCACAATTAAAGAGAGACTTATGGCCAGCAACGGCTTTCAATTTGTCAAAAAATGACTGAATATCGATAATACGTCTTCCACTCAATACTGTGCATTCCTGAAATAATAAAAACATACACACCGAAATATGAAAAAATATTTAAGACAAGTATTTCGCATATATCAATGAAATGAATACAAAAAAAAACGTACAGAGTTGGCTTGTACTTCTGTATCAAGTAAGCACTCATTTTCATCCTTGCTTTTATTTATAGATATAATATTAGGGGAAGTGTTCTCTTTATCACTATCGTGATCTTGTATTGGTACATGCAAGAGAGAGGACACTTGCGAAGAATTAGCATGGTGCACAGTAACATTTTCTTCATAGTTGCTAGGCTCAGGGTTCATTGTTGTTAACCTGAAAAATATTTTTATTTTTATTCTGACAACAGATTCGTGTCAGATACTTAGGACTTCTTTGATTTGTGTCCTTCAGACAGTCTTTTCCTTTAATTTTTTAGTCATTTTTTGTATTTTGTATTATCATTTTGTGTAGATATATATCAATTTGACGAAAATGTACCTTGCAGGAGTGGCGGGCAATAATGGCAATCCCTCATTATTCAAGTTATCTGGATGTTCTTTTTGAGTGACTAAAGTGAAACAGATAGGAGTAACATTCTCCAAAGCCTCCAACATAGGTCTGAAAACAGTAGTAATAAGTAATTATTGCAATTAGTAAAATAAGATTGTTTAAAGAACTGGTACATAACATGCACATGTAAAATGTCCAAAACTTGAGTATGTACCTATCTGGTTCATCCGTTGTATTTGTGTCGAGATTCCCATGGCTCGATGCTGATCTGGAAGTTAATAAATTTAAAAAATACAACCTGAAGCGTTCGTAAACCTTAATCAATACCAAAAATAAAAAAAACCGATAACAATTTTTTTCTTTTACATTTCTGAAACAGTCTTATAAAACCCTGTATTTTGATATATCTCAGAGTGGTTGATAATTAAATTGATAAAAAATGTGTCTAGGCCACTCTAGGTCACGGTTTCCCCCCCCCCCCCCCCCAATACTCCCACATCCCCCTGCTCCCGGTAGTATGTTTTGGCGTACATTTTTAGAAAAAAAAAAAGTCTAGGCCACTCTAGGTCACGGTTGTCCCCCCCCCCCTAATACTCCCACATCCCCCTGCTCCCGGTAGTATGTTTTGGCGTACATTTTTAGAAAAAAAAAAAGTCTAGGCCACTCTAGGTCACGGTTGTCTCTCCCCCCCAATACTCCCACATCCCCCCGGTCCCGGTAGTATGTTTTGGCGTACATTTTTAGAAAAAAAAAAGTCTAGGCCACTCTAGGTCACGGTTGTCCCCCACCCTAATACTCCCACATCCCCCCATTCCCGATAGTATATTTGTGTAGTATGTTGTATGTTCAAACATAGGTCTATATTGCTGTTCAGGGTGACTAATCGTCTTACTGGTCTATCGAAGGTAACTTGCAATAACCTGCAGCTGGCGACTCCGTAGTTTTTTGTTCCACGTCCAAACTTTGAACGCAGGAATTCAAATCTGCGTCTAATGTTCCGTCACTGGCACTCCAATGATTCATTATTCATGTCAATAAATTACATGCGTTAGGTACGTAACAATTTATATATGGCGTCATATATAAAATACCCAACTAATTTCTGTGAGCTAATTTTGGGTAAGGACAATAACTTTACACCTCACTGTGTTACCTAAGCAAGTAATAATAAAGTTAATTATTGCTCAGCACAATAAATACTATAGGTAGGTTGGTAGGTACTTACCGTTGGGATTCCCTCATTTTTGCAGCTTTATCTCTTTTTATTCTTTTTGAATATTTTTGTTTCATTTTTTTATAGCACGACTTGTTTCCCATGTTCAGATGTAAGTACGGTACGTAGGTGCTTGAAGTACTGTTTTAAAACCAAAATCAAATATTTTGTGAATACCTACTACGCGTATGTACTGGGAATCTGGAAAATATTTTTGCGATTCAGAGCGACAAGCGAGCGCACGTCCTTACGCGAGACAAGATTGCGGCCGACTGAGGCGGAACTGCAGGAACGTGACATGACAGCGCTATTTCTCACTTGACCGCGGGAAGAAATAAGACAATCATTTGTGGCGCTCAGAAGTAACAGACGTAAGCGACAAGTGATGAAACTTCGTTTTGTTTGAAAAGTAGCAAATATAAAAATAATTCCTCTCCCATTTAGCTAGGTACTTTGATTATCTACCGAATAGTATAAACATTTACCGTCATTGTTTTCTAGATTCAAAGGATGGACGTAAAAACGGTTTTAGGAGGGCCATTTTCAAAAAATAAATCTATCGAGTAAAGTTTTACCAATCGTGTTTCTGCCTTTCATTTATTTAGATTGCATCCTCAAGTAATCACTCTATTAAGATCACGTTTGTACGCTTTACCGTTGCTCAGTAACCACGTTACAAAGTGACTCCAAAATCGAGGAGGCTCATGATGATGTATTTCTGTTGCCGCTATAACAACAAATAGTAAAAACAGATAAAAAAATATTTAAGGGGCTCCCATACAACAAACGTGTTTTTTTTGCCGTTTTTATAGATAATACCCTTCGTGCGCGAGTCCGACTCGCACTTGGCCAGTTTTTGATGATTTCAAAAGAGAAGGTATAGATAACCACATTATGCTCTAAGTATGTATATTTCCCTTTCAAAACCTGACAATGTTAAAATTCCCACGATCCAGATCAGTCATACCTATACATAGACTCACGCCTCTTTCCCCGGCGGGGTAGGCAGAGCCTCAATGGGCCTCTTTTCACAGTGGGTTGCACCATCGTGGAATATAGACGTGACGAGTGGTGAGCTCATCGCCGCCATTACTTCCCATGCACGACTGACTCATTCTTCCAGTAATAACACATTCTCTATAATAAGCTAGCAACCACGGCAAATCTTATCAACAAGTCCGGGTAATCCCTTAGTCAGCTTTTACGACATCCAAGGGAGGAGACGGAGGGGTCTATTCTTAGACAGGACCCACCACGGCTATCACAGATCAGTCATAATACCTAGGTGAAAATTATATTTTTCAATACAAGCTTTTATAAAATTAGTGATCGTAACCGTGTGCTGATCAAAATGAGCCAATACACGGCCAGTCTACTATTATCCATCGCGGAGTTCCGTTGTCCACCTTCCGTCCCCATCATTAAATCAGCTCGCTGTCACCTTCATATAGTATTGTCATCGGAACTTGACATGTATGCAAAATATCATCTCAATCGGTTGAGGATAACTGCTTTAAAATTCAGTTGCAAGATTCCACCCGGATTCCACCCAGACAAACATACATACATTGCAAGTTAATTACAAGCTTGTAAAATATAACGCGGAACTGATCCCAGATCTTGTTTACTATATCTGCTTGGAGGTTAATGCGAGGTTAGTTAAGTCTGGTTTGCGCTGACATGGCATCGAGTAGCATTTATTTAAATGGCTAGAAAGGTCAAACTCTACTTTTCTATGTAATGACTGTAGAGCGTGACGTAGCAGGTACTACTAGTTATTCTGTGGCGTGAGTAGGTTCTTCTACTTACGATACCTAGTGTTTTTTTCAGAGGTACTGTCTTCATACCATGGACATACTGCACTGTAGTAGTATTAGAGCTTTTTTGTGAAAGAGTTCGTCCGGGGAAGTACTACCACCATACCTATTTCTGCCGCAAAGCAGTAGTGCTCGCATTGGTGTGTTCCAGTTTGAAGGGTAAGGGTGCCGGTGAAATTACAGGCACATGAGAATTTTTATCTTTGTCTCAGGGTGGCGGGCGCAGTGCAATGTCACATAGGGCGCGTCCTAGGTGGACGTGACCTATGAGGTAATGCACTGTTCATAGGCAGAGGTTACCGCTTAACATCAGGTGGGCCATTTCCTTGTTCAGTAATTCAAGTAGTATAAAAAAAAAAAACTGTCCATGCTTCATACTGCCTTTGTCAGGTTTTAAGCAGATACCTATTATCTATAAACAACAGACCAAAACACAGGTCGTGTTTGTTGCCTGATTCATCTAGGTCTGGTTGCGTTGGAACAGGAGTACCTGTATGTAAATTTATTTTTGAAGACGATTCAAAATAATCCTTGTGATTTCAATAAATAAAACTTTGATACATTCTAGAATTTATCAAAGGAATAAAATACTTTTTGACTTTGACTTTGACTTTATTATTATCTTAAAAACCAAGCATTTTTGGAGTTTACTCCATTTTCATATATTCCCACGGTACGCAAATAGATGGGGACTATGGGGAATGGGGATTAAAATTAAAAATCGAGTGTTAGCAAACAGTGAAGTCGTTATGTTTTCTAAACTGGACTGGAGTAAACTCCAGTTGCGCGTCGGAGCTGACATGCCATTTTTGTTTTTATATTTTATCCAAGCCTACCCCATGGCTACTTTTATAAATTGAAAGGACCGTGGCTACGCTCGCGTTCACCAGAATGTAACCTATAGCTCAATCCAGGGGCCATATTGCGTAGTAGACTGATGTTTGATTTTGATGCGATACTAACCTGTGCTAGCTATTCATTGCGCAGCGTGTTTGAAATATTTTTGTTCTTGTAAAAAAGCTAAAACATGCTGCGCAATGAACAGCAAACTGGTAATCGACATCAAACGTCAGTCTACTACGCAATTCCCCGGCTGGTCATAATCTATCTGTGAACCAAATTTCATCGAAATCGGTTCAGCCGTTTCGGCGTGATTGAGTAACAAACATACAAACATCGTAACTTTGACGTTTATGGTATTAGTGGGATTAAGTGCTATTAATTGAGTGTTTTTACTGGAAACTGAATAAATGATCATGAAAACTCTCAGAGATGGTTCCTTTAGTCTCTTCCGCAACGACTCTTACGAACTTACAATTTTGGAGTCGTTGCGTTACATGCTCACTCAATAACGGTAAAGGTTACAAACTTTATATTAAGGCACGATAGGTTCTCAAATGTCTCTAGAATTTTAAAGTTTTTGATAAGAATTTTCATAGTTTTCTATGAAGAAAAAAATATATGATGTTCTTGAGCTTTTTATTTAGTGAAATCAATAATCCAATACAATAATTGAATTACTTCACTTGATAAAAAAAAATAACAAAGATAACTCCTTTTTAAAATTTAAATACTATTTTTCACTCACTTCTCTCACGTTTTAATTTTTGAAACATTTGGTTACATGTTAATTATTATTTGAGTTAGTGAATTCATCAATAAAATTAAACAAAACTTTGAACGACATTTTTATATAATTTTTTTATGCATTTAAACACGGTATCAGAGCGTCCGCTCGCCTTCTTCGCCTCATAAAAAAATGTTCGTTGAACCTATAGCGCCTTAACACAGTAATTACTTACGGTTAAAGATATTTATTTCTCAAAAGAATTACAAAATTCACTTAAAGAGAAAACATTAAGATAGTGTATAAAGTAGTGTGCTGTACAGCGTAATAAAAATAGTATTAGTTACTAAGTAAATAGAAAAAGATAAAAACAAAGGCTAATACAGTACAAAATATAAACAAGTTCAAAAAAAAAAGTCGATAGTGGGTAGTTAGTACTAGTTGTTAGCAAGCGAGCAACGCCCGTGCTGCTATCGCGATAATGTTTATAAGGCTTACGCACCAGTGAGTAATATCAATGAGATGTTGCACCAAAGATATTAATTTGTTGATATGTTTCAGTAGTATGGTTATATAATCATTTTTTTATTAATGAATAATCATTTATAATATGAGCTTTAAGCAATCTTTTAAATGTTATTAATGACTTCACCTCCTTAATGTCTTTTGGTAGTTTATTGTACAGTTACGCACCTTCGTACAAGATGTTTTTTTTCCCATAATTGGACCTAGGCGCTCTTAGAATAATATTATTGGCTTGTCTTGTTATTTGTTTCTGGATACTGTTTTTCTTTGTGAATATCATCTGTGAGTGTACGTCTTTACTTAGTATTTTCCTAGCATGTAAGCATGTGTTGTTTTTATACATTTGATTAAGGTTCATTAGCTTAGTTTGTTTGTATATATTAAAAGTAGGTTCTAAGTAGTTGTATCCAAATAATGATTTGATTATTTTATTTTGTGTCGTTTGCAATATATTTAAATTTGTTTTTGCAGCCGTTCCCCATACTTCAATCAGGTAATCTAGTTGAGATTTAACCAAAGAGTTATATATGGTATACCGTACTTGCCTGGGAAGGCACCGTGCACGCATGGCACCTGAGACCGCTGTCAATTTGCTTCGCACAGTTTCTATGTGTGGTTTCCAGGTTAGCTGGCTATCTATAGTGAGGCCTAGGTACTTTTCTTTATTAACTTTGTTGATTAATTCACCGTTGAATAATCAGGAATAATCAATTTATTAATAAATACAAATTTACAGGTCAGATGATACAAGTGATTGATAGGGCATTATAATTTCCAATTTTCTTGTTCTTTGCTGCGAATATAATGTAGTTGGTTTTTGTCGTGTTTATAGTAAGTTAGATTGTAACCAGACATGTAATAGGTCCAAATCGTGTTGCGCTTGTTCTATGAGGGAAACAATTGAATGGCCGGTATAAAATAGGCTTGTGTCATTGGCATACAGAGTGACGTCACCGTTTAAACCTATTTCGCAGATGTTATTGATGTAAATAAGGAATAGCAACGGTCCCAAAATTGATCCCTGTGGAACCCCGTAAGTAACTTCCCGAGGAGCACTTTGGTGGCCATCAATTTTAACGATTTGCTGTCTGTTCATTAAGTACGATCGGAACATTTCAAGGGCTATTTCATCAACACCTATGTCCTTAAATTTCATGATAAGTAATTTATGGCTCACTGTGTCAAAGGCTTTTTTAAGGTCTATGAATATGCTTAGCGTTATTTTTTTTTGGTCGATGTTGACTTTAATCATTGTAATTAGATCCATCGTTGAGGATGTAATCTAAATAAATCAAGAAACAAAACACGATTGGCAAATCTTATCTCGATAAGATTAATTTTTTGAAATTGGCCCTCCTAAAACCCGTTTTAGGTCCCTCCTTCGATTAAAGAAAATATTAAGCGTAAATCTATATAGGTACTATTCCGTATAAAGTAGACGGATATATTTTTATATTTGCTACTTTAGAAGCAGATAGCAGCAGCAGCTATAATATATATATATATATATATATATATATATATGATAGATGTATAGATATATCCCATTAGCCGTTACTAACTTTTTGGCCCATCCGGCACCTTCTTTTCTGGCTCGTCAAGCCTTAGGTAGGAATCCAGCTTGAATCTGTGTTAGGAGCTTATTTAACCGTTGGCTCTCTTCTCTCTAAAGGGACCAAACGCGACAGTGGCCAGTGCGTCAGTGGTTTTATATATCTATGGCTATGATATTAGTGTGGTTTTTTTTTGTTGCTTTTTTGGCTTTAGAGTGGTTAGCCGTAACGCCAACAAGTGGTTCTGCCGGAAGACCAGCGTTGGTTGTTAGTTTGCTGTCAACCAACTCATGCTGAGGCAGAACCATTTTGTTACTTGAGTTACACCTAGTACCTTCATATCTGTTTCTTCTTAGTGTGTTCTGTGTTTCTGTGTAGCTCTTGTATACAAATAAATATATATTCTTTCTTTCTTTCTTCTTTCTTTTCTTTCAAAAAGAAGTTTTATCATTTATCGCTTACGTCAGTAATTCCGAGCTGAAGAAATTAATACCTCATCTCTTCCCGAGTTCAAGTGAGCAATAATGCTGTCACCTTGCAGCTATTGTGTTCTTGCTAGATTCCGCCCATTCGATATTTTAACATATGTAGGTCACGCATTGAGTGCAGATTTCACTAGCTGTAACCAGCTGTTTTCTATTATGAACTACTGGTCCAGCTAAGGCCCTTTGAATATCACATTTCAATCCAATATGAGCTTTTTCTTATAGGATTAAGGATCAATTTATCTCAGTTTACATTGAAGGTTTACTTCACACTATCGCAAACTTGACCCACATGTCAATGTCACGGTTACAAAGAACGGTGCAGACGCAGTCCGAGTTTTAACAAGTACCTAATTGACAAGGTGACATACACGAGGGCGTGGTTTGCGGAATGCATATGGACCTACGGTCCGAGCGAGAGGCATCTTAGTTAGTGTTTTGTATTATTCTTTCTGTAAATTAATGATATCAAATATGACGTGTGTGTTGGTGAACATTTGCCTAAGGCAGCCTCTAAACGGTCAATTATATTGCAAATTTTGCAATATTATTGACCGTTTAGGGTTAATATTGAAGATTGTGCAATGATTGAACGAAAGTTTGAGCGAGTTTAATTTTTATTGCACCATATTTTTCCATTGCATCGTGTAGGTTCAGTATTGTGCAATATTTTTCAGTCTGTTTCGTCTGGACGAGGAGAACCTATACGCGCGCGCGCGCGCGCAAAAATGGAGGAAAATTAGAATCCAAAAGTTAAGGAAAGAGAGTTTATCATCGATTGAATCCAATTGTACAGAGAATTGCCGTCTCTGTGGAATGTCAAGAGCAAATAATATCATGACCGTGCTAAAAAAACGCTGCTTCTGAAACATTGTTGTCTAAATACAAAGAGATGTTACCACAGGCCAGCAAAGATTAGTGAAGAAAAAAGTGAATTCTTTGAGAACTAACGCATGGTGCACATGGGATCAATACTACTTATTCCACTGACATATTCTACATTTTCGACTTACCACGAAAACATTGCGCAGTTCGTATTATACTGCAGTATAATTGATCGTTTGGATTCAAAGCTTCTTTCAATCTTATTGTACGATAAAAAGTATTGTACAATGTTATTGTGGGTCTAGGAGCCTCGTATGTGTAAATATAGCGGAAGTTTATGTCGGTTGTTCCATCTATACATATTTAGTTCTACATGTGTATGACTCCTCTGTTCCAAGAGGTTCTATTGTTGGTTCTACTAGTAGAACCTCGTGGAAGTTTTCTTCCAAGAGGTTCTACTTTAAGGTGAAGTACCTAGAACTATTTGGAAAAAATATTCCGTTGTAGCGTAGAAGTGACGCGTGAATTTTTCGAGTTAAATTAATTTTCTGCAGTAAAAACATGTTTACCTATGATTCAATTAAAATATTAATTTATGCTTACGTCAGCACAGCAATGATTAGAGCAGCTATTAAAACGTGTTTTTTGCCTACAAAAATAGATTGTTTTAGTTTGAAAAATACCATGCCTTTATATTGCTGGTACGTACATAACCAGTTTTAGTAGATTATTACTAGATATTTCGGTACATATTTATTTGACTTTGGCGACGGTTAATTGGCCAGTACAAGTAAATGAAATGAAATGAAATGAAATGAAAAATGAAATGAAATGAAATGAAAAACATTTATTTGGCACAAACAAAAAAAAACAAACAGAACAAACAGAATGCCAGGAAAAAGCAGGACAAAAAACAGAAAAAAAAAAAAAAAAAAAAAAAAAAAAAACTCACTGTAACTGGGAGAAAACACATACCTATATAAGATGTCACTGCTGGAGATAGGCCTACCCCCTTAGAATATAGAATAAACCAGAACCCGTGTCAAAAAACTGTCACCACGCAAACTAGTCTCAATGCGAATATTTTTACCCAGTCTGTGGTCGGCTGCGGCTAGTCGTGTCGAACTCGAAAGATTTTCTTGTGAATATGTCGTCGTTCCCACATGTAAAAATTCTGCTAGGCGTAAAAATAAAAAGTATAGAATCACATTTCATACGTAAGTATTACATTTAAATATCTTTTTGGTTTAAATAACGAACTTTGTTTACCATTCATTCATTCGTTGTCCATTTTGTCATTGTTGCCAACATCACCAATATTATATTCCCCCTACTGGTGGGAAGTTTGATAGGCGCGGGTGGAGGCATTGTGTTTTGGCGACACAGCGCCCTGTACTAATAGCATCGTACGCACCTTCTGGTTTATTCTATATTCTAAGGCCTACCCCATATAATACCACAACGAACGGCCTTGAGCCGCCTCCATCCATACACTTCCGTCTATCATCTATACCTTAGAACAGGGGTTCCCAAACTTATTTTGTCTACTACCCACTTTGGGAATACATTATTTTTTTGCGCCCCATTTTCACCTAGTACTTAAAAACTACTATAACTTCAAGTTCAAATTAGTACTTGCACAAATCGGGTTATTTAACAATTTAACAAAAACTTGTTAAAACATGATTGCCCGCGGCCGCGGTCTATTATCTATGCAAATGACCTATCTTGGAATACTAATAATTATTAAAATGCGAAAGTGTCTGATTTGAATCCCCCATTTTTTTTCTAGGTTTCTTACCGCCCCCCTTTTGGCCAGCAGCGCCCACAAGGGGGCGTTATCGCCCACTTTGGGAACCCCTGCCTTAGAATATAGACTACTATAATATTCTGAGCATCCTACACTAGTCTTCCGGTTCATGGTTGCCACTAGAGAACCTATTTCTGCCGCACAGCAGTAACGCTCGCATTATTGTTCCGGTTTGAAGGGTATGCTCTTTATGGGTGTATTAGAGTTTTAGTAGTAGTTGAGCTTTTTTGTGAAAGAGTTCGTCTGGGGAAATACTACCATCATACCTATTTCTGCCGCAAAGCCGTAGTACTCGCACTGCTGTGTTCCGGTTTGAAGGGTAAGGGTGCCGGTGAAATTACAGGCACATGAGACTTTTCATCTTTATGTCTCAGGGTGGCGGGCGCAGTACAATGCCACATAGGGTGCGTCCTAGGTGGCCGTGACCTATGAGGTAATGCACTGTTCATAGGCAGAGGGTACCACCTAACATCAGGTGGGCCATCTGCTTGACCCGTCATTCCAAGAAGTATAACAAAAATGAATGCAGCGTATGGCTGCCTAATGTAAAAACCCAAAACATGAAAACAATGCCAGGGCTGCTCCGTAAATCATGAAACTTTAATTAGTGCTATCACAACGCGTATTTCCGTGAACCAGGTCAAGTATGTAGCTCCAGCCAGACGCGTCTATATCAAGGAGCGAGGATACAGACAGACATCAATAACCTACATCCCTGACATTACTGAACGGTTATCGCACTTCCAGTACAAATACTGTGATGTTTTTTATGCAAAACATTCGTTTTAGCGCGAAATTCAAAAATTTTACCTATTTGTTTTTTGCTAATCACAGCTCATCAACATATCTTGCGATAGAGAAACCTGATTTTGCGGAAACTATAAGAACTAACACACATGTTTCGATTGTTAGTGTTTGTAGATTCTCAATATAAAAAGTCATTCAAAATTTTTACACTGATTTTCTTGTTCATTGACTTTCGTGTTTTTATGAGACACTTTCAATCATAAAAATATCCGTCTTAGATCTTTTATATTCTGCAAAATCAGGTTTCGCTATCTCAAGATGTGTTGAAGAGCTGTGATGAGCAAAAAACACAATACCTAGGTACCATTTGAATTTCGCGCCACAAGCGAAACGTTGCACCTTGGTTTGTGTTGTGTGCTTATGTTTCAGTTCATTTATCGTTTTTTTTTCGTTGTGGGTTACATGTCAGCTCTTAAAGATAAATTACAATTTATGAGTCAATTTTATGCGCACAAAATAATCGATGATAACTTTTCATTCGTTTTTGAGGTTTGTGTACCTAATCAAAATTCGTTAAGAAAGAAGAAAAATATTTATTTCTCAGATGATTCTGTTAATCTTCCTATTTCTTGATTGTAGTCGTTTTTTAAATGCAGAGGCAGACAACAGCTAAATTCTGCTACTGTCAAACTCAGTAAAGTTCAGGTAAGTTAGAAAGTGACAGATTGCAAAGTCAACCGAATGGTCCTAAAGGGAACAGCGCTCACGCCACGAAAAGTGAACGAAAATCACGAAAAACTCCCTTCTTAACCGTGGTCCGGTTGTGTAGTAAAACTGCGTAATCCAAAATATAAATCGACCATGCCGTCAAAAATTTTATCATTTGTTATTCTTATTAATTTTATCAATGTACGCTGATAGGTAATAGAGAGATATATTTACGTTATAAGCGCACCGCGGTAGAGATAAGTTCACAATTTTTTTGAATCGAGAAAATTTATCGAAATTTTATTTATGTATCGTGTTTGGGCACGATAATGCCCTTGCAAATAACATAACATAGGGACACAGCACCCAACAGTCACACACGTAGTCCTGACCCCACACTAGGATTCCCCGTGTCGTGGGTATCAGAAACTACGAGTACCATGCTAACATAACACCCAGATCACAGAATAAATATTAGTACAGACCCGGAAAAAATATTTACAGATCATACAAACATTTGTCCTGCAGCGGGAATCGAACCCGCAACCTTTCGCATCTCAGCCGGGACAGCATCCTACTCGCCCGAGGCGCTAACAGAGGTCGTCTCTATGATGAAATATGATGATATTATTATTTGCCCAGATTTTGCTAAAGATTTTGTTTAAAAAAGCCTTTTTGACTCTTGACGGCCGTTTTCAGTGACCGATGGTTCTCTTGCCATTACGGCGATTTCAGAGCCAACATACCACAAGCTAGTCTCTGACCTAACGTAGGGTGACCAAGAAAGAACAAGCGACACGAAGTAATAGTAATCATATTAAGTTGAATTAAGAAATAACATCAATCAAACCAAAAATTTCAAAAAAATTATGCGAATTTCTCAAATGCTTTGCTGCCGACACAGTGGTCAAGTGCTTCGATGAGGTCCACTGTCTCCTCGTGGCACGTCTCGGCCGTGTAGGGCTTGTCTTGGATCCTCTTCTGGCACGCTCGAAGGACCATGAACACCTTACGAACATGGCAGTCACCTGCAATCAAATTATTAAAGTACAACAACGCCCCGCGGTTTCAACTGCGTAAGTCTCGATCCCGTGGGAATATCGGGATAAAAATGTGCCTATGTGTTATTCCGGGAGTCCAGTTACCTCCATTCCAAATGTCATCCAAATCCATCCAGTAGTTTTTATATGAAAGAGTAACAAACATCCATCCATCCATCCATCCATCCATCCATCCATCCATCCATCCATCCATCCATCCATCCATCCATCCATACTTACAAACTTTCGCGTTTATAATATTAGTAGGACTAGGAAGGATAGTATAGTGGTTCGTCTCGAACAGAGTGCCAAGTCAGAGTTTTGCACACGTCATCGTGCGTGTATTGCGTAGTAACTAGCCATTAATCTGTGACGTTTCTGGCACAGATTAATAGCTAGTTAGATTTAGCGGTTCGAAAGATATCCTCAGACATTGATACCTATAAGCGCCAATTCGGCCACTAGCTTCGCTCGTTCAATAAAGTATGTAGACAGGCATTGTAGGTATATTTGTCTTCAATTTCTAGATTATTTAGGTATAATAACTGTTTTAGAAGTTACTTAGTAAGTTTGTAGAATGGCATTGCATAATTGTCTTCAATCTCTGGATTATATAGGTATAATAACTAGTGGAATGCCCGCAACTTCGTCCGTGTGTACTTTTCCATACAAACTTCAACACCCCTTCAACTTTTGCAACCCCTTAGGGGTTGAATTTCTGGAATTCCTTTCTTAGTGCACGCCTAGACCACAAAAGGAACGTACCCACCAAATTTCAGGTCTCTAGGACTTACGGTTTAGGCTGTGCGTTGATAGTCGCTGGAGGGCGCACGCACTCCATCGGACCGGTCCATCAGGCACCCTTCTCGCACTTTGAGGTTCATAAAATAATTGGGAGCACAGTGGCTCGCAAAACTACTCGGGACATATATCATATTTCAGTGTCTCTCATGAACGAGGTAGCAGTACCCCTATCATATATCCTTACCGAACTCTTTAACGCCTGTATAAGAGAAGGAAAGTATCCACAAGTACTAAAATATGTCAGTGTCTCGCCACTTTACAAGGGTAAAGGTAAGCGTGAAGAATTAAATAGTTACCGGCCAGTTTCCATCATACCAGTAATAGCCAAAATCTGCGAGTACGGTTTGAGTGCCAGAATAAGCGATAATCTAACGTCGACTGACTCACTGTCCGATAGGCAATATGCATACAGGAGAGGAAGGTCGACGACGGATGTGGTTCGGCAAATGGTTAGGCTTGCAGTGGAAGCTCGAGAAAAGCGACAGCAGGTGGCTGTGATCCATGTGTGATCTTTCAAAGGCCTTTGACGTTGCCGATCATAATGTTCTTACCGCGAAGCTAAAACACTACGGTTTTGACGGCCCGTCACTGGCGCTCTTGACATACTTCATGGCCGATCGTACGCAGGTCGTATCGGGCGCAAGCGGTGGGGAGACTTCAGGTTCTCTGACAACAGCCATTGGGGTGGCACAGGGCTCGTCAATTTCCAACATCATGTTCTCTCTCCTCCTCAATGACCTACCGGAGTGCATAGCTGATGCACACATCCTCATGTATGCCGATGATGTCGCGGCGGTGGTCAAGGCACCGAATATGGAGCAGTTGGAGAGGAGATTGAACATGGTGGCGAACCAGCTACACGTCTGGTTCAGCGTCAATGGATTTCTTCTCCATGTGAGCAAGACGAGCTTTGTTCACTTCAATCTAGCCGGCCGCCCTAGCCATCCTATATCAGTGACCTTGGGAGGTAAAGCCTTGAACTCGTCCTTCTTGGGCTTTAGGCTGGACGAAGGGCTTACTTGGGAAGTGCACATTGATCAACTGTGCGACAGGGTGGGTCGAGCGTGCTTCGCCCTGTGGAGGTTGTCGGAGACACTGGGGACAACCATGATGAGGAGCTGCTACTTCGTATCTGTTTACTCGCTTCTCCAGTATGGCGTAGAGCTGTATACGGCAGAGCCGCAGACAGGGAGCGAGTGTTCAGAATGCAGAAAAGAGCAGTACGAGCTGTAGTACGAGTGCCGTGGGACACACCCGCTCGTCCAATATTCCGCTCTCTGAAGATCATGACGGTCCCCGGTCTAGTCATATTCCATGCCGCCATGTATGCTCGGAGTCACCTCGACGAGTACTCCAAGTTCGGCGACGGGCGCGGGTACCCCACTCGTCACGCATACAAGCTGAGAGCTGTCCCGCGGCGTCTCACGAAGTCTTCGAAAATGTTATTATAAATTTGATGAATTATTTGATTTAATTTAATTTATTTTTTATGAACATGTTGTTTAATTGGACAATCAATGTATTATTATTAAATTGTAAATCAATTTTTAATTATTATTAGTAGGTATTTTATTTTCTAATACCCATGTATTAATGTACTTTTACAATTAATTGTAAATTATATTTAAGAACCTGACATGTACCCAACAACGTTGTTAATAAATAAACTAAACTAAACTAAACTAGTCAGTCAGTCACGCAACGATTATAAAATATTGATTGTTTTAAAAGTTACATAATGCTAAGACTTCATTTTATAAAGAAAAAGAACACGGTTACAGGAACTAAACTTTCAAAGGCCAAAAAGATGGGCTTGAAAGATTGGCTTTATGCTTGAAGTTGTTTTTATGGACATATATTACGCCAAAATCAATGCTTTTTTTATCCTTACGCAGTGAATCGATCTTATTTTGGCCTGAAAATTAGGTAGAGTCTAGGTTAGGTAGAGTCTAGGTTAGGTAGAGTCTAGGTTAGGTAGAGTCTAGGTTAGGTAGAGTCTTGGTTTAGGTAGAGTCTCGGTTAGGTAGATAAAATAACTAACTGTCCATGCATATGCCCCTCTGCTTTGTCAACTGGTCTGTTGCAGTCTGAAACAAACAAAAACCGTCTTATTTAACTTATTGTTAATTGCAATGAACAAACTGAAAGTGGTCGCATCGAATCGGTTAGAGTTAGTTCTCATTGAGCAATCAACTTGGTTTTTTGAAGGCTATTAAATTATGAGAAATGACGTCTCAGGGCGACGAACGCAGACAATACCAAAGTATGGTACCTACCTACTTAGAATATAGAATAAACCAGAAGGTGCATACGATGCTATTAGTACGGGGCGCTGTGTCGCCAAAACACAATGCCTCTCCCCGCGCCTACCATACTTCCCACCAGTAGGGGTAATGTTTTGGAGTGACAAAATGGACGTTTGACTTTTTTCCTAGAAATGAATGGTAAACAAAATTCATTATTTAAACCAAAAAGATATTTTAATATGTAATACTTACGTGTGCAAGGGTAAGGGTGCCGGTGAAATGACAGGCACATGAGATTTTTTATCTTTATGTCCCAGGGTGCGGATGTCACATAGGGTGCGGTAATGCACTGTTCGTAGGCAGAGGTTACCGCTTAACAACAGGTGGGCCATCTGCTTGTTCCGTCATTCAAGTAGTATAAAAAAAAAGAGATACTTTATTTTTTAATTTTAAGCTTAACAGAATTTTACATGTGTGGACGGCATATTCACAAGAAAATCTTTCGAGTTCGACACGACTAGCCGCACGGCCGACCACAGACAGACTGGGTGAAACTATTCTCAATGGAACTAAATTGCGTGTTGACAGTTTTTACGCGTGTATCGGGTTCGGGTTTATTCTATATTCTAAGGGCACCTATTATACTTCCTAAGGTACACGGGTAAACAGGAATTACCCCTACACCCACCGGTGGGTGAAGCCAGTGGGTGCACGGGTCGCGGGTCCTAAGTTTAAATGATAGGTACATTACATCTACACTAATATTATAATGAGGAAAGATTTGAATTTTTGTGTGTGTGAATGTTTGTAATGAATAAACTCAAAAACTAAAGTCCCGATTTCAAAAATTCTTTCACCGCTGGAAAGCTATATTCACCCTGAATGACATAGGCTACCAGGGAAGGGGGGTGGGGGGCTGTTTTTCATCCTGAAACTACCCGTTCGAAGCCGGTACGAGTCGCTAGTCTTAAATATAATAGCAGCTTCGTTTTAGTTATTCTTAAAAGAATAACGGGATATCCTTCATTCTACATAACGTTCTTAAAGTTAGGATTTAGGTTAAACCAAAATTAATCTCGACGAAAATGGCTTCATGCTGTGATGTAGGTAAGTGAGAGCTAATGTAGGTTGGTGTAGTGTAGGTCTGTGCTCTGGTTATTTTGAGAGAGGTTTTAGACATATTTTATATACTTATATTTTAGATACTTACTTGTACTATTATACATCTGTGACATAAAATTGGAACTAATTGGAAGAGGCTGGATCTCTAGCGGATTTCGATGAATAACTGAATCATGAAAGTGATGATGATTTTGGCATAAATAAAAAAAACAGTTTGCATTGCTTTTTTACACAAAACTATGTTTAAAAAAAAAACAGCCAAACTTTTCCAGACATTCTCAAGTTTTGTGCTTACTTACCAAGCATTGCATACTTTGCATTTCATTTTGTGGAAGCTAAGGGGGTGATCCATTGGCGAGTAAAACCGCTGCCGCGCTGGTACGCCAGCGAGCCGGTGAGCCAGAGGTATAGGCCGTTAATGGAGCACCTACCAAACCGCGGTTTTAAAATACCGCGGTTTGGCTCGTTGGCTCTTCGTGCATGCTTGAAATCCTAAGAGCGCTGTATATTATACGTATGTATGGTCGAGAGTCGAATTTTTGGTACACCAATGGATCACCAACGCGAGTCAACAATCCAACGAACCAGCAGTTTATACCTCGCAAATGGATCACCCACTTTAGGTAGATGCATTTTTTTTTGTCTGTAGAATTTTATTTATAACTAGCCTTTTGCCCGCGGTATTTTTATCGCGTGTGGTGTCGGGATTAAAATAGGCCCCTCCCCCCCACATCATCCATCCTAACCCCAAATATCATCAAAAACAGCTCAACCGCGGTTGACCATTGAATTTGTCCTTTCAAATGGTCTTACAAAAATTCCAAAGAAAAAAGCACTTGCAGTTTTTCCCAAATTCTACAATGGTGAGCTCATTGCCGCCATTGCTTCCCACGACTGACTCGGCTAATGCTTTCTTCCAGTAATAACACATTCCATAATAAGCTAGCTAGCAGCCAGGACAAATCTTATACCAAGGAATCTGATCAACAAGTTCGGGTAATTCCTTAGTCGGTTTTTACGAGATCCACGGGAGGAGACGGATGTGTCTATTCTTAGGCAGGACTCACCACAGCAACTAACAGCATTTCATTTTTAGGGTTCCGTAGCCACATGGCCATAAACGGAACCCTTATGGATTCGTCATGTCTGTCTGTTTGTCTGTTTGTTCGTGTATGTCACAGCCACTTTTTGCCGAAACTATAAGAGCTATGCTGTTGACACTTGGTAAGTAGATGTATTCTGTGAACCGCATTAAGGTTTTCACTCAAAAATAGAAAAAAGACAATAAATTTTTGGGGTTCCCCATACCTAGAACTGAAACTCAAAATGTTTTAAACCCACCCCCCATTGTTTTTGTGTGTTTTTGTTTTGTTTTATCTATGGATAGGTCTTCAAAAATGATGTTGAGGTTTCTATTTTTTTTTTTTTCTAAACTGAATAGTTTGCGCGAGAGACACTTCCAAAGTGGTAAAATGTGTCACCCCCCCCGTAACTTCTAAAATAAGAGAATGATAAAACAAAAAAAAAATACATGATGTAGGTACATTACCATGTAAAATTCCACCGAAAATTGGTTTGAACGAGATCTAGTTAGTAGTTTTTTTTAATACGTCATAAATCGTAAACCATCCAAGAACTTTTATATTATGTTACTTGCTGCTAGGGAACCCTTCATGGGCGAGTCCGACTCGCACTTGGCCGCTCTTTTATTTATAAGATTATTCAAGAAATTAATAGATAGGATTTGTACCTATGTACCCGTGCCTTCCCTCGCATGTTACCAGGGTCAGTGAACGCAGATTTGTTCACTGACCGGGATAAAAAGTAGCATTATGTGTCACCGCCAATCTACCTCATATGCTTCATTGAAATCGGTTTTTACGACGTGGTTCAGTATAAAAAAACCAGCCAAGTGCGAGTCGGACTCGCGCACGAAGGGTTCCGAACCATTACCTTACCTATCTATAAAATCGAAAAAAAAACACGTTTTTTATATGGGAGCCCCCCTTAAATATTTTTTTTAATCTATTTTTTAGTATTTGTTGTCATAGCGGCAACAGAAATACATCATCTGTGAAAATTTCAACTGTCTAACTATCACAGTTTATGAGATACAGCCTAGTGACAGTAGGCGGACAGACGGACAGCGGAGCCTTAGTAATAGGGTCCCGTTTTACCCTTTGGGTACGGAACCCTAAAAAAACAAACATCCAATCTTTCGCATTTATAACATTAGTAGGTACGATGATGGATACCTACCTACTACCTACCCGGATATCCACGGGAAAACCATAACAGGTTTTTATAAAAGAATAGCCTTGAGTTCATACTATAGGTACCTACATACATACCTACAAAAACTATTGACTTGTCCATCTAACGTTGTAATGTTAACTGCTACAGTAATCAGTTTGCTTCAATCGTGCCTCTATGTTATTTGAAATACTTATTGTTTAATTAGGATATCGATAAACAGAAGCTCCATTGTGTACCTTTTTCTTATGAAACAAATAGGTACCTAGCTAGGCAAAACTAGCATACGGGCCCACCTGATCTGATGTAAAGTGGTCACCGTCGCCAGACACCGGCAACACCGGGGGTAATTGTCGATGCGCTGCCTAGGTAGGTACCCTGAAGGACTTTATGAACATTTTTCTTGAAGCGACACATTTTGTAACCAAGCGGGAAAACCTCAGATGGAAGCTCATTCTATAGTTTGTAGGCATGGGGAAGAGCTGATGATCTCGAGAAACGAGGCGTACGAGAAACCCAGGGCTCTATGATGTGTGGATGAGCTTTGTCACGGTGCCGAGAAGAGCGATGGTAACCTACCAATCTATATTATTGGATTATGTAGGTACCTACTTACTAAAAATATTTACAAAACAGAATGATGCTTACATACAGCACAGTTATACACACATACACCCTACCTGAAGGCAATCCCTTTACTTAGGTAGGTAGGTACCTACCTACCGTACACAAAGATTTAAATCGCTTCGACCGTACCTACTTACCTATTTTGTTTACATTTCTGAATAATTCCTAAGTAGGTACTTACCCAAAGATAATTTAAACACTAAGTTACACCACAGAATCACAGAATAAATAAGTAGGTAGGTACAGAATACATAATTACCAAATGGTACAGGTAGTTACACCATTACTTAAACCACAGATAAAAGAATACTATACTAGTACTTAAACCTACCTAGGAGTAGGTATCTAATAATTACGGTTGGAAGACAGAATTCAAGCATCAAAAGTTTAAATCTTACTTATATAGGTATATGACTCCTAAGGTACTCCTTCGTAATTGATACCTACGTACCTACCTAACTATTACGCCAAGGCCAAAACTAACCAGCTGAATTATGTTTTTTTTTTCAGAAACTGAATGAGAAAAGATGGCGACCACAACAATGGTAGTGTCACCTCTTGCCATCCAGCCTTCCCCGAAGAATAAACGGAGGCTGTTTGCAGAAGCCAGGCAGAATAGCCTGCAGAAACTAAGCATTATTTTTGATCATGGACATAAAAATGGTAAGCATGAACTCTATTCCGATGTATTACGGTGCAACATTGATTGTAACTAAGATGTTTTACTCGGTAAATCTCTTCTTACCGCGCTGTACATGTCCGCGCTCATTTTGACGATCTTTGTGAATAAATTGCGTTAATAAGTAGATAAAATGATAATAACTCAATGATAGGATTCCCGTTGCTGAATTTCACAATGTCCAATATAAATTTTCTCTATGACAATGTCATTCATTCACCCACCAAACAACAGAAAGAGCCGAATTAAAAAAAACAACCTTCATTCAAAAATGTTTTAAAATCAAACAACCGACATTCAAATGGTAATTTAATAAAATTATATCTGTCACATACACTTTTGTACATTTTGTAATAAATAAATCATAATTTAATGAAAATAACAAATTCAGATGAAAGTTCGGTTTATTTAGGGTTCTATCATAGTTTTAAAATGATTTGGGATGAGTCTGTGAAGCAAGCCGTATCTGCGGTTAGTGCATTGTTTAATATACAGATGGCAGCAAGCACCGCTAATGAAATGCGCGCTTTTTCGCATCCGAATTGTCCGTTTGACAATTTGCAAGCTGGTGCTGCCAACAAAAATAAATTACTACTATTTTAGAAGAAATAATGGTTAAATTAACAAATTGCGTTGCGCACCTTTCTCTCGATGATTTGATAAGATTTGTAATCATCATAAAATTAAAAAAGAAAAAAAAAAAAACTTGCTTTACAAATTGAATTCACGAAAGTTATTTTAGTTTAGCAGTCAAATTGTTTTTGTTTTGTTTTAGACAGTTTTATTTTAGTCTGGCCTTTGTGTGTCTGGTAAGAATAAGAATAGACCCATCTGCTGCCTGGCTGTTGTTCTCTTGCTTAGAAAAAGGCTCTAACGGAAGACCAGCGCAGGATGTTTACAACCTGCATATTATGCTGAGTTAGTTACCTTTTTGTAACAGCGATTCTGGCTTATATCTTGTGTATATGTACGCTTTATTTTTTGAATCTCTGTTGTGTAAGTGTTAGTTGTTTGCCATAAAATCCCTACATTTGTTTTGACAGCTTCAGCCATGTTTGTATATGTGTTTTTTTCATTATGAAATAATGAATTACTAGGTATTTATTTATTAACGCTTCTTAAAATTTGTTTAATTTTGGCTATCTTCCTGGCTTGTTAAAGGTTTCCCCCAAAATCTTTTCACTTGTTTCTATTTTCTAATCTGAAAGATGAGGCAATGTCTCGAAGACACTGTATAAAAATATTCTTATTTGTTTTCATGAAACATTGATAGAATAAAATGAGATTTCTTACAGAAATTGTATTACTTGCAGAAACTTCAGATAAAGTCGACTTACACACTATAATCATCATCCAAATAACAGCTATTTGTAATTTGGAGATACTACGTACATTTACTGAAAAACATGTTTACTATTCTGAAACCACTCTACTAAACTATTCTAGATGTTTTGAACGTCTGACAGACATCGTAACAGTATTTATGAACAGAAAGTGGTAGAATTTTGAGTTCTAGTATGGCAACCCTAAATTCTGCAGTAATTATTTGTATGTATTTCTGAGCGCCATTGCTTTTTACCGATGTAATGTTGAAATGTTTTTAATCCGTTTTCATCGGCAAATCTGTGTGATGTTTTAGCAAAACATTCAAGTGATTGTGTTATAAAACTATCTAACTTCTAAAAGTTTAGTGCTGGGCTTTGTCATGGCCGGTAAGTGGTGACTTTTTGCGCCCGCTAGTCAAGGGCGAAATCGGATTTGGGAAATCGCAATAGTCGAAGATGTTTTATCGGTCGAACTCCGACGGTAAATGAAATATTATTGTCATTAGTTTGGTTTTTAGTACCCTAATGTTTACATCACACATACTGTGACGAAAGCTTTGTTTGATGTTTGGTTATCAATAGCCGATAGTTTTAACCTTTCGCCTTCTGTTTTCACTAAACATGTAGATAATCTAAGGTTCTCGCAGCGGTATTTAGCAATATCTTAGCGTATTACACCTGCACTAATCATTTACAAGCGTTAAAAACATGAAAATAGTTGTCAGCTCGAACAGATGATCGTACCGTAGGCGGGTTTGTTTTTCTAACGGCTGACGAAGCAGATTTTTGCTCTAACACGCACTATTTATAGGAATTCAGCACTAAATACTGCTGATTCGTGTTTACATTGCGAAAAAATACGTTATTCAAATGAGGTTAATCACAGGTGACAATTTTAATTGGTTGGGCCTTGATGTGCGATGCGACCTCTGAATACTGGTCATAAATTGATACGGTCATGATTCACATCAACAAATCTGTGAACACTACAGTACAGTACAGTATAGCATCCACAGCAACATACAACCATAGCAAAATACAGGTCAGCAGTAACCTTTAGTACAATACATATCAGATGCAATAATGCCACTCAATATTAGTAGGTGACTGTTGAAATGTACAGTCAATAAAAAAAAAAAAACTAAAAAGAATATTACTATCAACTCTGGTACCTATCAATGTAGATGCTAAAACACAACCACAAAACTGGTATTCATTTAGTTGTTCTTAAGGTTCAACATCCACACCTTTTGTATGTGGCTTTTTGTTGTGGCCATTTTGTAGGATTTCAGACTTGTTTGAATGTGTTGTTAGTAATTATGGTTGCTTATGAAATAACAGCTTGTGTTGACCATGAATAATGTACTCAATACTCAATACATTTATTGTTTTCACATGGTTACAATTAGTTGTTACACATAACAGGTAGCACGTCACATGAAACCTGTGTTCTGGGTATAGCAACAGAGAGGCAGACCGAGGTTCTCGGGCCCCTTTCGATGATAGGCCCTTATGGTATTTGGTTTTCGGATGGTATCATTAGCAGGTAGACACTATGTAGGCATTCCATAAGGTAAGTAGGTATGTAGGTCTTTTTGCCTACCATTTACATTCTTGTCTTAGGCATACTTACTGCATAAGCGTGCAGTATGTTAAATTGTACCAGGTATTGATCCTAAGTCAATAAATAATTATTTTCATAAATGTTGAACAATAAGCTTCACGACCTCTTTATTGGCAAGCGGAATATTACAAAGAGGCAGAACATTTATGTATGAACACCCATGTTTCTGCAGCTGGTATTTTTTCAACCCATATTCATCAATTGTTACACAATCCAGTGTTTTTCAAAGTGTGGTTGTGCCAACTTGTGCCTAGTTTCAAAGGGGCCATCATTTATTTTTCTTTGTCGGGGTGGGCCAGCTTCAGAATATTAGACCCCTTCTTACCTGCCATGGATGTCTTAAAAGCTGGCTAAGGGTTAACATGAGATGGGCGGCAGCAGCTTGATTTCTGATACTGCAATCAGCAATCTGCTAAGGGCGGTGAATTTTAATAGCATACAATGAGAACTCAGTATTTTGCACCTGCTTTTTGTCACGTTTCAATGTTTAATACAGGTTATTTGTGCTTGAGAATGTAGAACTACCTATGTTGTTTACATGACCATTGTCATTAGAACGTTGCTCACATGATCCATCTCATTCTTCAAACCAGATTGAACTTGACTTTCTTACACCTGACATTATCTTTGTCAAGATAAGGCCTGATTACTCCAACAGGTCCTTATCCTAAGTTGTGTACACTCCATACATACATACAACGTTAACGTAACGCAACGGTAATGTTTAACGTTCATTATGTTAATGTACAATAAAGAATTAATCTACATAGACACAAGCCTTTTTCCCCGAAGGGGTAGGCAGACCCTCAATGGGTCTCTTTTCACAGTGGGTTGCACCATCGTGTAATATAGATGTGACAAGTGGTGAGCTCTTCGCCGCCATTGCATCCCACGAATGACTCGGCTAACTCTTTCTTCCAATAATAACATATTCCATAATAAGCTAGCAGCCAGGATAAATCTTATACCAACGAATCTTATCAACAAGCCCGGGTAATCCCCTAGTCGGCTTTTACAACATCTACAGGGAGAAGACAGAGGGGTCTATTCTTAGGCGGGACACACCACAGCATTTATAATTTAATTGTGTTTATTCATTGTATAAGTGGTTCATTCTTGGTCTCTCCTATGACAGTGATCAGGTTGAGTGGCCTTAGAAGAGCTGTTGATGAAAGAACCAGCATTATGAAAGGATTCAGTATGCCTCAACGGATGCTACTATCATGCACATTTTGACATTGTTTTGCTTTTTGCACCGTAAGCTAAGCATTATGGTGCAAATGGCGAATCTGTGCAAACATCAGACAAGGCCAACTTGCTCTACCAGTTCAAAAATACGTTGGTTAAATTTGATGTGTTAGTTGGGTGAGAGTACTGTGGAACCGACATCACCGGAAACAAATGAAAAATCCGATAATGAATGTCCACTTCATAATCTTCAGATTATACCTACATACATGTATGTATAATCTGCAGATTATACCTACGTACATGTATGTATGTAATTAATAAACAAAAATCATCTTGGTTGCGTCTATTTGCTGAAGATAAGAGGAAGCACACATTTTTTGAGATGTTTTCATATAATATTGTCCTCTGCAATTACTATGCCATCTGTTGAATGTATTTGAAGTGTTTTAAAAACGAAAGGACACCCTGATCGACACTCATAATGCTGCCATACACTAAAGTCCTCCATTATTTCAAGGAGGTTGGGCTGGCTGGAATTAGAATTTGGTTGGTTGGTTTTAAGTATGCTTTTGATTCTATCTTTAGGGTGATTTCAGTAGAAAACAGTAGTAACCAATGTGGATTGTTTTGACAGCCTTCAAGTTACTGTCCAAATCTTTTAAATCTTGAAAAGGAGAAAGTTTTGGCACTTGTCTTGAAACTTGAAATGATTTGGACAGTGATAAGACTGACTGACTAAATGATCCCAATAGATTGCATTCCTCATTGCTTTTTGCGAAGGCAGTTTGGAGGCAGGATGACATGAAGATTGAAGATTTATCAAGAGAATAATTTAATTATCAAACAATTTGTGGTTCTAAAGTTTGCCAAAATTGGTTTGGTTAAATTGGTTACAGTCATCAGGTTGTTGTATTGTCCTTAGAACTTAACATCTCTTCATTTATTATATTTTTTTTATATTATGTATCCTGCTTCTTGGCGATCTGTTTTAATAACAATAATCCAATTTGCTGTCTGATTCGATCCATTTTTTGTGTTGTATGGAGAGAGATGCGTCCAGTGAGTCATCTCTCGATCTTTCTCTATGAATCTTTCCACTAGACTTATAATAGCTTATAATTGGCTTATAATCTGACCACAGTAACTAAGATACAAACTAGTGCAGATGAATATGGTGAAGACAAGAATAACATAAGGACAAACTTGGAAATTCAAAGCATGTAATGTTATAATCTACTTGGGTCAGTGCCAAATTAAATCTTGATTCTTAGAGTCACTTTTTCCTCGTAACTCACATGACCCATGGCATTCTGTGCTGAATTCTTAGCATGCTTTTGAATGCTATGTTATTTTAATGCAACTGCACTGGAAGTAGGTACCATTTCAATAATTCATCTTTGATAGAAATATTCAAATCTAATTTAATATGAGTTTATTTGAGTCTCAAACCTGAAGGTTAATTGTCGTAATTATTAATTATTTTAAAACCACACTGAGAGTACCTATACCGAAACGAGACTGAATTGTGATTCGACTGAAATATGGTTAACCATTTAGTCTACTTCCAATCAACTTACAAACTCAATTTTGACTAATGAGGAAAAGGGTTGAAAGTATTGATATTTATTTCAATGCCAGCTTAGGTTTGTTCAAGACACATTTCTGCATTCTATTAGCTGAGGGGAATAACATTTATGACATCGACACTAGTTCAGAACATGATCTGAACAATATTTTGGTTATTTTTTATTGCGAGGAGTGTTGGGCTTCTAGTGTTGTTGGGTCACCATCATTGGTGATGCACGGATGTGTGATTCTGTCGGTGGAGGCGACTGTTTATCATTTAGTTATTTGGAGAAAGCCTATGTCCAGCAGTGGGCTTCTTTGCAGGACTGGTGTGTTGATTGTGTTATGGTAGTGGGTTATTTACAATATTTACTGGGAAATGCAATGGAAATTGCAGGCTGATGAGACTTCAACTGTGTCTCGGGGCTGGCACAGTGCAATGCCACTCAGGGTGTCCTGGGTAATCGTAACCTACGTGGTATTCCAGTACGATTGATCATCATCAGCCTGTAGATGTCCGCTGCTAGGCTTCCCCCATAGAATGCCACGAAGTTATTGAGCCGCCTCCATTCACCAACTTTATGCGACCTTTAAAAAGTGTTTGGCCCAATGCCTTTCTACACAGTATCGTGGTTCGTGGTCGCCACTCGAAACCTTCTCATCGGTAGTAATTTCTGCGAGCTATATGGCCTGCCCATTGCCATTTCAAGGGCCTGGCGGTGATCTTAGTTCTTCTACGGATTTCCGTATGTAATGGATGGACTGCTTAGCCCGACTTGTATAGGCGTATCTTGTTGGAAGAAGTTATGTCCTGGCTGTTGGTTTTCTTAGGAGTGGTTTTACTGTATGGATGGTTCAGAGATGGAAAAACTTGACATAAATCCGGCTGGGTCTAAGTCGTAAAGCACCTGCAACTGAACCGACTCCACACACGTATTGACTCTTCATTCCTGTGGGTCCTGTCGGCAAGGTCGAGAGGGTAGAGTAGGTTCCTGGGAAGGCCTACGGTATCAAAAATGTGAGCCAGGCGATGTGGCGTCAATGGAGAGGGCAAATGCTTAGCTGACTTTCGTAGATGCTATAAGGACCATGGTGGTGGTGATTGAACTGCTTATCAATAGGTGGGCAAAATGTCAATTCCATAACTTGTTAAAAAAACAGTCTCCATTGATGAATCTTATGTCGAAATCTGTTTTCTATTCTGTTTTTATGCAATTTTCTATGAGGATAATGAGTTATTTATTAGTAGATATTTTTTATAATTACTAGCTGTGCCGGCTTGGTTAATAAGATGGGACTGGCATCATTTTATCATCCACGCTATTTATATAATTCAAATTACATTATGTGCCAGTAACATGAGTATACAAGGTGCTTCGTTTTCCACACGTCACGCGCCTTTTGTCCACATCCCCATTGTTTTAAATCATCCTACAATGGCTCAAAAGAAGGGTGTAGTGTTCCAACATACAAACACAATATAAAGTTACATCAATTGAACTCAAAACTGGTTTGAAAACTTATCTTCTTTGTCATTCCTTAACTCGAAATGTTCAAATTCAGTCGTGTTTTTTTTAAAGTGAATTTATGTAGTTATTAATAGTGTAATGAGTATTGATCTCAGCCGATATTGGCTCGTTATCTTTAAGATAGCTTAGCGGACATGTTGAAGAAGAAGGAAGTGCCGTGGTATTCGAACCATCGACTCAGGATCCAAGATAATTTCTCCAGCTGGCGGCATCACTCGTGTCGTCTGCATTGGAATACGACTTGTGATTGTACGGTTTTGTTCCTCTCCGATCGCTGTCTGTAATACACTTCTAGACACATCTATTGGCCCACCTTGCATTTTCAGTTTCGTTTAGTCCTCGCTAAAAATTTATATAAGGTCGAGCAAAAAGTTTTTATACAGTTTTGAACCAGGCACATTCATTATTTTAATAAATGGTCTTTTTTGAAATTTCGATCTCAGAATTTAAAGAAACAAAAGACAATTTGGAGCCTGTTCGTTGATATCAAACAATCGAATACTAAGAAAACTTGATTTTATTGGTTAACTTGGATTTAATTCTTGAAAGTGTGATTTTTCTCTTTGGTTTTGCAACAAACATTACTTATTCTTAACATTAAGGTGAGGTTCTATCAATAATCTATGGATACTTCGCCTGAAGTCGCCGCCCAAGCTGTGGCACTTATCCAGGCTGGACATAGCCAAAGAAATGTGAGTGCTCAACTTAATTTAAGTCGATCTGCGGTACGAAATGTTTATCGGAGGTACCTAGAGGCTGGCGGCTTTGTTCGTCGCTAAGGAAGGCCACTATCTCGGGTCACAACTGAAAGGCAGGATCGATTCATCGTAACGACCAGCTTGAGAAATCGTCACATTACCTCCATTGAGATACAAAACCAACTTCGCGACTTCCACGGAGTAACTGTGAGCGCTCGAACTGTTCGGAGAAGGTTAAAAGAACACGATATGGTACCACACAAGCCAGCGAATGGCCGCAAACTAACGCGAGCCCACCGAACAGAGCGTCTTCATTTCGCGCGCACTCATTTAAATTGGACTCAGCAGCATTGGAGCCGTGTACTCTTTTCTGATGAGTCTAAAATTGCGTTACATGGCAATGATGGAAGGAAGAAGGTCTACCGACGTAAGGGAGGGCGTTTTGCACAATGCTGCTTTGAAGAGAGGGTTGCTTATGGCGGTGGCTCATGGACTGTCTGGGGCGGTATATCCGCGAGCGGCAAAACTCAACTTGAGGTTATTACGGGACCACGGTTGCCAACATTAAATGCTGAAAGGTACATTCGTGAGTGATTAGAACCTCACGTGATGCCATACGTGGACCATGTGGGCCCAAATTTCCTTTTTATGCATGATAATGCAAGAGCCCATACGGCCGGCATCGTCAGGGAATATCTTCGGGATGTGAACATCACAGTTATGGACTGGCCAGCCAGAAGCCCAGACATGAACCCGATTCAGCACATGTGGGACGAGCTTAAAAGACGTGTTAGGGCTCGTCAGCCAGTTGCCCAGACGATGCAGGAGTTGAAAACTGCCATAGAAGAGGAATGGGAGATGATCCCTCAAAATTTCATAGAGCGGTTGATAAACTCTATGCCTAATCGTATGAGAGCTGTCGTAGATGCCCATCGAGGCAACACGCGTTATTAAATTAATCCTTTATTTGATAAAATATGTTTTTTAATCAAAAATCAACTGCCTTCATCAAGACGCATACCCGACTTGTTAGGCGTAGCTCCATGTCGTGTGGTATTCTGAATTCAAAATTTAAAACAATACGATCGAAAAAGATGGTAAAATGTATCAGGTTTAAAACTGCATCAATAGTTTTTGTTCAATCTAGCAATCATATTAAAGTAGGGGCCATAGAAACCTAAACTCTAAGGTGGGCCAATAGATGTGTCCAGAAGTGTAGTACCTATTCACTAAGATTTTATTAATTCGAAATCATTAAATGTTGTACACGTATTTTTAAGAGTATACTCATGTTTTTTTTTCTAAGGACATCAACGCGAGCGATGCCGCGCCGTGGGTGAAAGCTAGTTATATAGGTATAAACCTTCCGGAATAAATTCTATAAACCATATTGAAATTGAAAACCGCATCAAAATCCGTTGCGTAGTTTAGAAGAACTGTGCGGACAAACAGACAGACGCGATAGCGACTTTGTTTTATACTTTGTAGGTATACTCGTATAGATTATGTGGGTCAACACTGAAATTACCAAAAAACCAGTAGAATTCAACACAATATATCGGCCTAAACACGTACCTATGTAAAAGTAATTCACTGTAACTAGTTCATGCCACCGGTTCCTTCAAGGTACCGCAGCGATGCTCATACATTAATCTTTGAAAATGCGTGCCAAAATTAGGAATGACAATAAAAAAAAACACTGAAGAACCTTTGATTACCTAACATAAACATCATCCACTGAGAATGTAGTGAAACAGTTGTAAATTAAAATACCTTATTTTGATTAATCAACCTTTAAGACTTCTTCAATTACATTTATAACTGCACTGTGTGTCTTTTCTTGTTTAAGTATTTATTTGGAATTCTGTGTGATTGTTTTTCTTGATTTGAAATGGGTTTATCTTTGCTAACACTAATTTGATTGGAATAACATATTTGTTGTTTGATAACGTTTGGCAGTTTTTATTTTAAAATATAGTTAAATTTTCAATGTCGAATGATGTCTGAATATGTCAATTTTGCAAATTTAACTTAGTTTAGTAGGAAAACATAAATCCTATTGAAAACAATGTCTGTCACTGAAAAAAATATACTAATAGACACTTTAGAAAAATTACTACCATACACCATGTACTTACTATTCTCCTGCTGACGTTTCGTTGACCATTTAGAGTTCCTTCTTCATGAACACCGACCGCGACCACGCTCGAAGGCCGTGAGACGGGAACCCACCCCGGGAAGTGGGTGAATAGTAAAGTACGTGGTGTATAGTCGTATTTTTTCTAAAATGATACCAAGCCACGGTAATTTAAATTCTATAATAGACACTTGGCAAGGCAAAATGATCACCGATGGACCAAAGCAGTCACCGAATGGTGGCTGAGATATGCGAAGGCAGACCACCTGCCCGATGCCAAAATGTTGTTGTGCATACAGTAGGAGAGCAGTGGATCCAACTGGCACTCTTGTGTCGGTCTTCCGCCAGGAGTGGCGTTATGCAGAAATGCCCGTGGATGGTGGAGTGGCTGCCGGTGGATCTATCATAGCAACCAGGCACCAGCGCTACGCTTAACTTTGTCCATGAATCTTTTCTGTTTCTCCTAGAGAGAGATAGGACGCGGACCGAAGCACCCGAGGCCGCATAGCGCGCCCCGTACGTGTCAGGCGTCAGCCGCCTTAGCGTTTCCAGCTTCTTCTATTTTATGTTAAAAGGAGTTTATCCCCAGGGCGCTTTTGCCCTTTGCGTGCAAAAGGAGTTTGGATATTATCTAATAAAACTTGCGTTCCACCAAACTCTGAAATTTTGTACACATAATAACACTAAAGTCCCCGCCACGAAAAGCTATAAATTATGTAAACAATCAAATATAGCTAAAAAAAAACCGCGTGTGTTAAGGGTCCTAGACAACTGACAACCAAACTATACTTAATACAATACATTACATGCATATTTTTACTATACATAGAAAATAACCAGAACACCCTGAACGAATATATGCAGTTAGTACAAATATTTGTTCCGTTGTAATATATGTTACAGGTTAAAGGTAGAGTTCCATTTGCTGTTGTAGTTACGTTATAAATGAACGCTTCTCTTGTTCCAGGCAATGGAGGGGAGACATCGTGGTGTTTCAGCCAGGTGAAGGGTACCCTGGAGGACGATGTGACGGAGGCCGATCTCATATCCTGCGTGGAGTTCAACCACGACGGAGAGCTGTTGGCCACCGGCGACAAGGGCGGTCGGGTTGTTATATTTCAGGTTAGTTGACATGGCAAGCAATAAAGAAGAAAGAAAGAAGAAAGAATATATATTTATTTGTATACATGAGCTACACAGAAACACGTATTAAACTAAGAAGAAACAGATATAAATAAATAAATAATGCTGGATAGTTTACACAACATTATCTAGCCACAAGCTAAGCAGAGCTTGTGTTATGGGTACTAGATAACTGATATACTTAATACAATATGTAATAACATAGATAGATATTTTTTATTATACATAGAAAATACCCAGAACACCCTGAACAAATATCTGCATATCGCACAAATATTTGTTCCGAGGCGGGAATCGAACCCGCAACCTCCGGCGTCGCAGGCGTACGTTCGCCCGCCCCGCCACAGAGGTCGTCAAATGAGGTCGGGATATGAAGGTAAGAGGTGTAACTAAAGTAACAAAATGGCTCTGCTTCAGCATGAGTTGGTTGACAGCAAGCTAGCAAGCAACGCTGGTCTTCCGATCCAATAGTAGATTATGCACTGAGGGGATAAAGCAGTGTCTTACGTCGCGGGTGGCATATTGAACTCTCAGCGTAACGAGGGACTGTTAATGTAGAGTCCTCAGTGAGGTTCAAGTTGCTGAAGACGAAGACAGGCTCTATCCCAGACGAGCATACTCTACTTTTCACACCTTCTGCGAGACAATAAAAATTCACTGAAAATCACAGCACCAAACACCGTCTTTTGTTTCACATTCTTTGTAGTACACCCTTGGTCTGTGTTCTTTGTAATGTATTATTTCTTCTGTGGTAAACATTTATTTTCATTTATTTTTTAGTTCTGCTTATGGTGGCCATTTCGATTTTTAAAACAAATCTCTTTAAAATGCCATATGGGCCTCTTTTTACTTAGAGTTTTCCACGAGTTTCCACACGAATTCGACGTTCCAAATTGAAACCACTTTATTCCCTAGAGAGTTTCATAAAACTTTACCTGCCTAAAGAGGTAATTTTTTACTTTACGTTGAGGTTGCATGATATGTACTTGAACATTGTCGAGCAGGTGGTGTGAAAAAAAAATACTGGGAGAATGATTCCTGTTAGTCGAAAGTAGCGAGTAGCCAAGCCAGGTCATTTTGTTGGTCAGCGAACGTGACGTTTAATTCTAGGCCCGCCAAATGAAATGCCTGCAGTCATTGTGAAAAGGGAGATTAACTGCCCATGAGTAAATGTAAAAGGTGTAACAGCAAGCCAACAACAGTAATTTCAGTGTAAAATTATACTCTCTTCGCCGATATATGGAAAAATACATCAGTATGAAAAAGCAACCACCTTTAACCTAGTTTGATAGAATAAAGAGTAGTTCCTGTTTGTCCCCGAATCTGTCCCCATTCGGGGACAGACAGGAAACACTGCATTTCCTCTAAAACATCGAATGAGCCTGGGAATGAGTCTAGCAAGAAAACAATAGCTGCATAAAAGTGACAGCGCTATTGCTCACTTGAACCCGGGAAGAGAGGAGGTATAGATTTAAGCCGCTCGGAAGTAACTGACGTAAGCGACAAATGATAAAACTTCAGTTTGCTTCTAAAGTAGCAAATATAAAAAATAAATTATCTATAATTAATCTAAGTAATGTGGTTACCTTCTGAATAGCATAAAAATGTACGCTTAATATGTTCTCCAGCCGAAAGACTTAAAACGGGTATTAGGAGGGCCAATTTAAAAAAATAAAGCTATCGAGAAAAGTGTCACCAATCGTGTTTCTAGTCTGATTTATTAAGATTACATCCTCAAGTTATTACTGTATTAACCTCAAGTTTGTAACCTTTACTGTTACTGAGTGAGCATGTAACGCAACAACTCTAAAAGTTTAACATATCTTGTGATCACGTTGGCTACCCATGGACTGGTGAGTGGGCCGTCCTACCTCTTACGGCTCGTGGTAGTCTCTCGAGAGTGTGCCATTATGCTTGTTCTCAAAAACCATTTTTGTGTCTTTCCCAGAGAGATCCAGCGTCAAAACAATGTGTACCCAAAAAAGGAGAGTACAATGTGTACTCCACGTTTCAATCGCACGAGCCAGAATTCGACTACCTCAAGTCCTTGGAGATTGAGGAGAAGATCAATAAAATCAGATGGCTGAAGCGCAAGAATCAGGCGCATTTTCTACTATCTACTAACGACAAAACTATTAAATTGTGGAAGGTATGTAGCCTATGAAGTTCTTTTTATATAACTTGATATGACGGAACAATCAGATGCCCCCCCTGATGTTAAGCGTTACTCTCTTCTGAACAGTGCATTATCTCATAGGTCACGTCCACCTAGGACACGCACTATGCGGCATTGCACTGCATCCGTCCACCCTCCGGGTCATGTCTCAACATTGAGATGAGGTCTCATGTGCTTGTGATTTCATCTGTATACATGTTCTTCAAACCGGAACACAGCAATGCAAGCAGAAATAGGTATGGTTGTAGTACTTCCCCGGACGAACTCTTTCACAAAAAGCTCTACTTCTACAGTAAGCAGAAGACTGCAATTTGGGGGGGGGGGTTTGCCATATACTATTGCTATTTGGGTGTGCGCATTAAACTAGGCGTGGTGATTCCACGCCTTGTATATTGCGCACACAAATTAAACGTCGTGCGTCTGGCTTAAGAATAGACTACCGTCTCCTCCTATGGATGACGTAAGAGCCGACTCAGAGATTACACCAGGGGACGGCTACAGCAAGGCTACAGCAACAAGCTGAGCACTTTAAACCAATATTGCGATCACCAATCCGCCTGCGAGGTGATTACAGGAAATCCCTCCATTGCATTCTATGGGGCCTTGTGCAGCAGTGGATAGTAACGGCTGATGATAGTGATGATGATGATGATGAAGATGATGAATTAAACGCACGTATGTGATCGTTCTAGACGTGTACCAACGCGCACATTGCAGTATACAGATCATTGTCGACGTCCGATCAATTTTAAACTGAGCATGACGCACATAAAGTTCAGTTTATTAAGTGTAGTTGATTTTATCATCTTGTATCTCGGCATCATTGCTTTTCCAATGATTATGAATCACGTCTAAACTAATCTAATCAGTTTGTATGTCACCTAATAGAGCCCTGTGTACCAAGAAGAATATTAATAATAGATTATGCACTGAGGGGATAAAGCAGTGTCTTACGTCGCGGTCGGCATATTGAACCCTGAGCGTATCGTTAAAAGTTCCTCTAGTGTTAAGTAGAGTCCTGAGTGAAGCGAGGGGTTTGAGCTGCCCAAGACGAAGACAGGCTTTCACAGAGGAGCATATTTTATATTTTACTTTTCACACTTTCTGCACGACAATAAAAATTCAATGAAAATCACAGCACCAAACACCGTCTTTTGTTTCACATTCTTAGAAATGGGGAGCCACAGGCAAAACTAATCTCAGATGGCGCCACCGTCGCTGGTGCTTGACATTTAGTGGTCTTGTCTATTTCTCATACTAAAATTATCAATTTTTGTCATAACTAATACTGGCCACTTTTGACAGTTTTTTTTTAAACATTGATAGACCTTTGTTTGGCTACGAAACAACACCAGCGATTATGCGCCACCTAGCGTGATAAATAAGCAGTGTGTCTCCCCATTGAGTTCTGCTTATGGTGGCCAGTTTGATTTTCGAACAAAACTTTACAATGCCATATGGGCATTTTTTTACTTAGAGTTTTCCACGTGTTTCCACACGAATTTGACGTTCCAAATTCAAATCACTTTATCTCCCGCGGGAGTTTCATACAACTTTAACTCCCCTAAGAAGTAATGCTTTATTTTACATTGAGGTTGCATGATAATGTAATTGGACATTGTCGAGCAAGTGGTGTGAAAAAACTTTTATTTAGCTTGCAATGTTTTTATGGTAAGTATGTATGTTGGGGTCAAATCTTGCAATTGAATTTTAAAGCAGTTATCCTCAACTGATTGAGATGAAATTTTGCATACCTATTCTGATGACAATAAAATATTATGGTGACAGAGAGCTGATTTCTTGATGGAGACGGAAGGTGGACAACGGAACTCATCGATGGATAATAGTAGACTGGCCGTCTTTAGGCTCATTTCGATCAGCACAGGGTTCCGATCAATAATTTATTAAATGAAAGCTTGTATTGAAAAATATATTTTTCACAAAAATCTTATGATTTTATTTATTCGCCAAGTGCGAGTCATACTTGCCCCAAGGCTTTAAAATGTACAAGTTTATGTGACCCTGGGGCCTTAGACAAAGTAACCTTCCATGCATGTGCCTTTTTTGAAGGAATTGTTATTTGAACAGGTATCAGAAAGAGACAAGCGGGTGACAGGCTACAATACCCGCGAAGAAGGAGGCCGTGTGAGAGATCCTACGCGCATCACACAGCTGCGCGTGCCCACAGTCCGCCCTGCCGAGCTCATGGTCGAAGCATCGCCAAGGTAAACACCACACCATACCATCCTTCAGCAAACGGACTAAGAGATAGAAAGAGATCAGATCGTATCAGTCAGATAAATAAATAAAGAATGCTGGACAGTTCACACAACATTATCTAGCACCAAGCGATGCAGAGCTTGTGTTATGGGTACTAGATAACTGATATACTTAATACAATACACCTATTACATAGAAAATATACATGGAAAATACCCAGAACACCTTGAACAAATATCTGCGATCGCACAATTAGGTATTTATTCCGAGGCGGGAATCGAACCCGCAACCGCCTGCGTCGCAGGCCAACCTCCGCCCGCCGCGCCACAGAGGTCGAAAATAAAAATAAAAGAGAGAGATGAAGATATAGTTGAATGACTGAACAAGCAGATGGCCCACCTGATGTTAAGCTATAACCTCTGCCTATAACAATTCTTTACCTCATAGGTCACGTCCACCTAGGACGCGCCCTATGTGACATTGCACTCCGCCCGCTACCTTGAGACATAAGGTGAAAGTCTCATGTGCCTGTAATTTCACCGATACCATAACCTTCAAACCGTCATTATAAAAATGATATATGCATACCATGTTCTGTTGTGTGTCCGGCCTGAGAATAGACAGTATCCTTCCGTGGATGCCCGTAAAAACTGACTAAGCGGTTACACTAGGGGATGGGCAGCAGCATCCACCTGAGTACTCAACAACAATAATGCGATCAACAATCCGTGTGCCAAGCGTGGTGATTATGGAAAATCCCCCCTCCCCTCCCCATAGCATTCTATAGGGGAGGCCTCGTCCGTCAGTGGACGTCTACAACGCTGCTGATGATGAGAGCAGAATTATTATCGGCGTTTACGTCATATCGTTTAGCAATAGATAAGAGGACGCAATAATATCCAATTGATCTGATTTCCTACTTTAACCACTTAAGATAAGGTAGAAATTGGATTATGAAAGCTTATTGAATTTTCGTATCGCAAATCGTTGAGAAAATAAATAAAAGTTGACGAATAATTTATCAGTGAGTAAATAATTAAATAAGATATTACTCGCGATATTTCGATTGCTTGATAAAAGATAAAATAAATTGGGTACAATTTATTAACACTTGACCTTATTATCTTAAGTGTCTGTTTGTTTGAATTGATAAAGTGAAATGAATTGTTGTTTTTTTGTGTCTATCGTCTTACCTACTTTTTAACCGAAGAAAAAAAAGAAGAAAGGTTCTCAAGTCGAACGCTTTTTTATGTATGACCATACATTATTAGACAATAGTTACTTCTGTATGACCACGCATCCATTTTAACATAGTAGATTTTGATGATTGGAAAAGGTCCAAATCTAAGATTGCCAATATTCAATTTGAAAAAAAAAAAAAAAAAACTGTCGGACAAGCAGAGGTCGTCAAACACGCACCTAAATTCTCTCCATAGCCCGCCAAGACACTAACTATAATCCACGATCTTTTCTAGACGGATATTTGCAAATGCCCACACATACCACATAAACTCAATCTCGCTCAACTCGGACCAAGAGACCTACCTCTCTGCGGATGACCTGCGCATCAACCTCTGGCACCTTGAGATCACCGACCAGAGCTTCAACATAGTGGACATCAAGCCCGCCAACATGGAGGAACTCACTGAGGTACGCATTACACATCTCATAGTAAATATATATGCCTCACTACCCTTGAAGAAAGACGCTTTCGCGGTGACATCATAGAGAAATAAAATCCTGACCAATACAACCTGCCAGACCTACGTGATATCTTTGTGAAGAAAGAGAGATCATCTCGTGGCCACCAATTTAAACTGGCTCGAGATCCAGCCAACCCACTTCTTGCACATCACTTCTTCAGTAACAGAGAACACAAATTGGAACATACTACCAGACGATGGTGTTTCTGCCACGTCCGTAAATGCATTCAAAAAGAAGCTCGACAACTGCTTATGAAAGGACAGTTCAGAACTTAAAAAAGTGACCCAAAATTAGACATTCCACACTGATTTGATGTAGACATATCAGCGAAAGCTGCTCGTCCATAAATAAATAAATAAATAATTGAGGGTATAGTTCTGTATCCTGTGGATCATCCAACACAAACACTGCACAGCACTTCCTCAGTAACAGAATGGTCCATTTTTTTTTTTTTTTTTTTATACTTCTGAATGACTGAACAAGCAGATGGCCCACCTGATGTTAAGCGGTAACCTCTGCCTATCAACAGTGCATTACCTCATAGGACACGTTCACCTAGGACGCACTCTATGTGGCATTGCACTGCGCTCGCCACCCTGAGACGTAGAGATGAAAAGTCTCATGTGCCTGTAATTTCACCGGCACCCTTACCCTTCAAACCGGAACACAGCAATGCGAGCACTACTGCTTTGCGGCAGAAATACCAGATTTACCAGATGTTGTTACTGCCACATCAATAAACGCTTTCAAAAACAGTTTGGATAACTGGTTGCGAACAAACAAACTGTTAACATACAAAGACATTAAAGTGTAATCAGTGCAGCGAGTGAAACTAAGACATTTCAACACTTTGAAATAGGCACATCAGCGAAAGCTGCTCGTCTATAATTTTAAATAATACAATATAAGTCGCCCCGATGTACCTGCGCCGTAAACCAATTTCTATAGCGCGGGAACCATCTTTCTACCAATACCAATCGCACGCTTAAATCCTGCGCTGTTATTGCTTAATCGATTTCGCGGTAAAATCGCGGCCGGTCGCCTCTTAGAAGTGAGCGGGACAGAGCTATACAGCGGGTCAGAGCTATACTTTACGTTTGGCTACTCTCGGATAATCAGTCTGCGCTTTTCTGCGCAAACGAAAACAGTCGATCGGACTTATACTTTGGGTAAAACTGCACCTGCAGAGGAAGGCAACCATACATACTTAATGTTGTGCGAACTGTCCAGCATTATTTATTTTTATTATTTACTAGAAGCACCCCGCGGTTTCACCCGCGTAAGTCGATCCCGTGGGAATATCGGGATAAAAATGTGCCTATGTGTTATTCCGGGAGTCCAGTTATCTCCATACCAAACATGCAAATCCGTCCAGCCGTTTCAGCGTGAAGAAGTAACAAACACACTACACACACATACACACACACACACAAACTTTCGCCTTTATAATATGTAGTACATTAGTGACTAGCAGCGCCCCGCGGTTTCACCCGCGTAAATCTCGAACCAGAGGGAATATCGGGATAAAAATGTGGCTATGTGCTATTCCAGGAGTCCAGTTATCTCCATTCCAAATTTCATGCAAATCCGTCCAGCCGTTTCAGCGTGAAGAAGTAACAAACACACTACACACACACACACACACTAACTTTCGCATTTATAATATTAGTATGATTAAATAGTGATTGGTTTACCTGCTCACGGAGACACATGACAAGTATAAAGCTGAAAATACACTTTTGTCTATTTCAGGTCATCACTGCAGCTGAGTTCCATCCGACTGAATGCAATCTCTTTGTATATTCTAGTAGTAAGGGTGAGTAATCTACTGCTTTTTTTGAACTGTGTGATGGAACAAGCAGATGGCCCACCTGATGTTAAGCAGTAACCTCTGCCTTTAACCTCATAGGTCACGTCCACCTAGGACGCGCCCTGTGTGGCATTGTACTGCGCCCGCCACCCTGAGACATAAAGAAAAGTGCCTGTCATTTCTCCAGCACTCATACCCTTCAAACCGGAATACAGCAATGCGAGCATTAGTGCTCTGCGGCAGAAATAGGTGGATTTGATCAATATGTACTTATTGATACATATTGATCAATATGTACCATTAGTAGTGTGTAGTGGGGGAGGTAGTACTTCCCCAGTAAAACTCTGTCACAAAAAGCTTTTCTACTACTACTAAAAAGTGTCTACAAGTTCACCAACACATTAAGCTGGTTCACAACTGTCATTGTATGACTGGTTGGTGAATTTCTGGAAAAAGGCCTGGTCAAGACTACCCTTAACCAACGAGCACGTATAAAGAATGTGATGAGAGTGAATGAAGCAAAAGAGGTGTGCCAGGATCGTAGCAAGTGGAAATCCGTGGGCTCTGCCTATCCCCTGTTTGTATGATCTGCAAATATTTGTTCTGGGTCTGGGTGTAATGGTACTATGGGACTCGTAGTTCCTAATACCCACGACACGGAATCCTAGTGTGTGGTCAGGACTGTGTGGGTATGTGACTGTTGGGTGTTATGTTATCCCTCCGGGAACTGGCGTGAGGTAATGTGTGTGTGTGTTGCAGGTACAATAAGGCTGTGCGACATGCGCGCGGCGGCGCTCTGCGACCGGCATGCCAAGCTGTTCGAGGAGCCCGAGGACCCGCACGCGCGTTCCTTCTTCAGCGAGATCATCTCCTCCATCAGCGACGTCAAGCTCAGCAACTCGGGCAGGTGAGACCACTCGCCAGCAGGCTGTGCGACGCTAACAACCTTCGCCCGCCGCGCCACAGAGGTCTTAAATAAAACACTACAACTTCAAGATCTTGAAATCGCCATAAACTGTGTGGTTTCATCAACACATCCACGATTGTAATCTATGCTCTGAGATAGGTTCAGATGCTAATTTATTATAATGACTATAAATTTGTTTGTGTTCCAGATACATGATGTCGAGAGACTACCTAGGTTTAAAAGTATGGGACCTCCGCATGGAGACGAAGCCGGTGGAGACGTACCCAGTGCACGAGTACCTGCGCTCCAAGCTGTGCTCGCTGTACGAGAATGACTGCATCTTTGACAAGTTCGAGTGCTGCTGGAGCGGGGATGACCAACGGCTCATGACGGGCTCCTACAACGGCTTCTTTAGGTATGGGACAGACGACACCCTACAGACATTTAGACGAAGCCGGTGGACATGTACCCCGTACCTCTTTATTGTGAATTTTCACTAAATAACAATGCACCTCATTGTAAACCCGGTTCTAAATAATTAGGTCACACATTCAAAGTCAAAAGCATTATATTCATTGAAATAATAAGACTTGTTTTGAATCTTCATTCTGTCATAATATTTCGATTCGTCACGTCATTCTGACATTGCCCTAAATATTATTTTGAATCGTCATTCTGACATTGCCCTAAATATTAATGAGCGCCTCTACATTGTGAATAAGCACTAAATAATGATGTGCGCCTCCACAACTATATTGTGACTCTGCACTAAACAATGAATATGCCTCCACGTTCTAAACTTGGCCCAAATAATTCACGCATCCACGTTGTGACCCAGTCATCAAGCAATAATATGCGTGTCTGCAGCGTGCTGGTCTAAGCAGGTGTTACCGTGCGTTGCAGGGTGTTCGAGCGCGCCGTGGCGGGCGGGCGACGCGGCGAGCTCACGTTGGAGGCGTCGCGCGACGCGGCGGCGCGGCCACGGCAGCCGCTGCGCGCGCGCCGGGTCGCCGCCACCGCTAAGAGGAAGAAGGTACCAACACTCACTATTACTCTTAAAAGGAGTGTACCGCTAGGGTGCGCGACCGCTCTGCATACAAACGAAGTCTGCTCCTATTTCGGATATTATCAGATCATGCGTACCCCCCTTCGGGGAAAAAGGCGTGTGTCTATGCATGCATGCATGCCGTGGTATGTCTGTCCTGAGAATAGACCCCTCCGTCTCCTCCCGTGGATGTCGTAAAAGCCGACTAAGGGATTGTTGATAAGATTAGTTGGTTTAAGATTTGTCCTGGCTGCTAGCTTATTATAGAATGTGTTATTACTGGAAGAAAGCGTTAGCTGAGTAAGTCGTGGGAAGCAATGGCGGCGTCACGTCACTTGTCACGTCTATATTTTATGATGGTGCAACCCACTGAAAAGAGGCTCATTGAGGCTCTGCCTACCCCTTCGGGGAAAGAGACGTGTGTCTATGTATGTATGTAAACTCCATGTGATCAATACAATTTTGTTAGTAGAAGAGCTTTTTTGTGAGAGTTCGTCCGGGGAAGTACTAACACCATATCGCTGGTACGCGAATGGTCGTAATTTCGCTGGTACGCATACCCTTCAAACCGGAACACAGCAATGCGAGTACTATGCTTTGCGGCAGAAATAGGTATGAAGATAGTATTTTCCCGGACGAACTCTTTCACAAAAAAGCTCTACTGCTACAAAAAATGCGATGGTTAATCGCATTTTAAGTTAACATTTTAATCGCAATCAATAAGTCAGTCAGTCAGGTTAAGCTTTTGTATAGGTGTAGATTATTATCATCTGGAACTAAAAAATACCCTTTTTCCATAGGACGAAATAAGCGTCGACTGTTTAGACTTCAACAAGAAGATATTACACACGGCCTGGCACCCCCACGAGAGCATCATCGCCGTGGCTGCCACAAATAACCTCTTCATATTCCAAGATAAGTTCTAGCGAGCATGCGCGCGCGCTCCTAACGCGTACTCACGTATACCTCGGCTACACTCTTCCTGACGCGGCTGACATCTGCACCCCAATTACAGTCGCAAACGGCAATGGAAACGCAACTGACAATCATTTTGACTGACTTAGCGCTGTTCCGAAACTTATTAAACTTAATCAGGGGCATGATAAGGTTGGGAAGTTTCCCTTTTCATATTTTGGATGTTTTGGACATTGATGACTTGGACAGGGGAACATTAAGGTTGAGACTTTTCCCTTTTCATGTTCTAGAATTGAATATAGAACAGGGGAAGTTATGGTTGAGATGTTTTCCCTTTTCATGTTTTTGATGACTTGAACAGGGGAACATTAAGATTGAGACACTTCCCTTTTCATGTTCTAGAAATTAAGTATATTGAATAGTAGAACAGGGGAAGTTATTTTATTATTTTATTTTATTCGGAAAACAAACAGTATATATATCTAACAAATCATATATCTAACAAATCACGATTATGGTTGAGATGTTTTCCCTTTTCATGTTTTAGAAGTTATAGACATTCAAAACTTGAACAGGGTAAAGAAAGTTGAGGAGTTTTCCCTTTTCAGGCTTTAGAAGTTTTGGACATCTCCGAGATTGTAAAAATGATCCTCATAGTTTCCTTTCTCATTGCTATTTAATTTGGACTGCGGGGGCTTTTGCATAATAAAGCACAAGCAAAAAATACAAGTATTTTTCACATACTACTGGCTATGTACTTTAATACGCAATTAGGCAAGCGGAGTCTCAACCTGGCGTCATTGTTACATAATTTATCAATCGAGTGACTTGACCATTTGTACTTTGGTGGAAGAGTTAGAGGATTAAATACGGGTATAAGTTATCTGTGTATAGTTGAAGCGGCCGAACCGCACCGGTTTCCGCTTACAGTTCATATTTGAAGCGAGCAAATCGCACTGGTAGAGATGAACCAATCTAAAACTGAACCACTCCACGGCTTTTACTTGACACAAGCTTGACGTTTCTAAATGATCCTTATGGTTATGGAATAAGTATTATTTTATTATTACAAGCTTTTATTTAACTTGCAATGTATGTATGTTTGTCCGGGTGGAATCTTGCAACTGAATTTTAAAGCAGTTATCCTCAACTGATTGAGATGATATTTTGCATACCTGTCAAGTTCTGATGACAATGCAATATTATGGTGACAGCAAGCTGATCTGATGATGGAGACTGAAGGTGGACAATGGAACTCTTAAAGGGATAATAGTAGAATGGCCGTGTTTAGGCTCATTTTGATCAGCACACGGTTACAATCACTAAATTTATGAAAGCATGTAATGAAAAATATATTTTTCACAAAAAACTTATGACGTAATGAATTAGTGAAGTGTTCAGTTTTAGACTGGTTTATCTCAACCGCTTACCGCTCTAGAGTACATATTTGAAGCGGGTGAATCACACTGGTGACCAGTCTAAAACGGAACGCCCCTCCACTGCTTTTTCTAGGTACTTCACAACGTTCACGTTTCTAAATGATCCTTGTGATAACGGAATAAGGATTATTTTATTTTGACGTAATGAAGTAGTGACGCGTTCAGTTTAAGATTGGTTTATCTACCGCTTACCGCTCTAGAGTTCATATTTGAAGCGGGCGAATCGCACTGTTCCGCCCTAGTTCGTCTTCCTTATATATTGTGACGAAAACGCTGTATGTGTACCGATTTTTTATTGAAATGTAGTTCTGTAATCGAAGGAAATATTCAATAATGTAAATTATTTTATAATAAATGAAATAGTACATTGCCCCTACCTCGAGTTTCTATCCTTATCGAGTTGCTAGCGAGTCTTTCGCAATGGTCATATAATTGAAATTGTGGTTTATTGGCTTCTAATTCTGTCGTGGACCAAGTCTGCTGTTTATATAAGTAAATCGTTATTTGCACTTTGTTACTAAATTACCTTCAGTTTAATATGTTTTTTTTTGTAGTCTTATTATAAATTAATAAATATTACAGGCTGCGCCGTTTTAGGGTGTATCATAATATCCCTATAAGCCCGAGGAGGTGTTATTCTACACATCATGGCGAATAACTTTAGTTCTAAGACTTTAAATTTCGAAGATTTTCATTCATGAAATGCCTCGCAAAAATCCTTAAATTCCTACAGAAATGTACCTAGCACAACATGAGGACGTTACGGTACGTTAAGGTACCTTACGTAGGGCCTCATGTTATGTTTGGTACATTTCTGAGCGATCTTAAGGATTTTTTCGAGGTATTGAATGAATGAAACATATCGAAAATTAAAAAAGCCCTAGAACTAAAGTCATTCGCCATGATGTGTAGTATAGCCCCTCCCCGGGCTTATAGGGATATTATGATACACCTGTATATTTCCGGCAGACTCAACCACGTCGGAAACTTGTGGTAGGGGTATACCAGTCGCTGCGGTTTGCGTGCTAATGTGCATACAATCTGTCTCGACCACTGGGATCACACCGAAAGATGGGAGCGATTTTTACTGCCTTATAAAATATACACCTAAATAATTGGCAGATTATAATCATGCTACTAATAAACGCTGCATATCTTTAAAATAGTTACTCCTTGTTCTGTCTCTTTCGACCGAATTTGAAACTGCTTGTCAATGCAAAAGATAAAACACTGCAACTGTTCCGAGGAAAATTCGAGTTTTATAGTAACACGCGCAGATTCTAGATTCTTTCGTTTATAATGACTAATACGCGAGTCTTAACTGTGCAACACGAACGCCCAACTATAAGATCTCTGCCCAACTCTGACTTCAGTCCAACTATAGGACTTCTGGGGGGTTAGTACGAGTTTTTATATTTTTCGAAACTATATGAAGTTTCGTTTCCTTCCATACATTTACTAGCAGCGCCCCTAGCGGAATGAGGAGAAAACTAAGGACGCTGTCAGCAAATATATTGAAGGAAACGAAACTTCATATAGTTTCGAATACTATCAAATTCTCGTACTAAGCCCCCTGTTTAAAATGAATAAACGGATTATTACCAATGTTTTTCGTCGTTTTGCTGACGTTTCGAGACTGAGTTCAAAAACCTCTTCATCATAAGCACCAGTAATAAGCCATCAGAGCAAAACAGTGGTAATAAGTTTATTAATTTTAAAAGGATTCCCAACACGATAGTTTCAATTCTGTAAGACTTCGGTCCAATTATAAGACTTCAGCCCAACTGTAAAACTTTTGCGCATGCATAAGATGTCTGCCCAACTGTAGGACTTCAGCCCAACTATAATACTTCACGAATTCAGTCCTACTACAAGACTTCAGTCCTAGTTTATGACTTCTGACCAACTGTAAGACATCTCTCTTGCACGATTTTAATAGATAAAGGGACGAACGTCCATCGTATAGGTTTTGCTCAGCGTACTAATTAGTCTGTTCACGGAGAATTTAATTGGACTTACTTGCAGTATTAATATGGCAGTATTAATATATATATTAATATGACTCTGACAGACCGGGAACAGACCATAGATTTGAATTTTTATACAAGCATCCCTATCTCAAGGCGGGCCCAGTGGTAAGACAGAGTTAAGTTGTGACGCCGACCTTAGTTACAAGGGCATTGTTAAGACACCTCCAAATTGTACTGAAAGTTCAGTCTCTGTCTCTAAAATATGATTTTAGTGATTATGTACTTAGCTTTTGAGTATATTTTGCAAGCTTTTATTTAACTTGCAATGTATGTATGCTTGTCTGGGTGCAATCTTGCAACTGAATTTTAAAGCTGTTATCCTCTGCCGATTGAGATGAAATGTGGCATACCTGTCAAGTTCCGATGGCAATACAATATAATGGTGACAGCGAGCTGATCTGATAATGGAGACGGAAGGTGGACAATGGAACGCCTCGAGGGATAATAGTAGACTGGCCGTGTTTAGGCTCATTTTGATCAGCATATGGTTACTATTACTAATTTTATAAAAGCTTGTATTGAAAAAAATATTTTTCACAAAAAATTTATTTTATATCTTACTTTCCTTTTATTTTTCATTATATCTAAACACTGATATAACTAAAACAATTTTTTTTTAGTCTATTTTAGGCGACTGTCTTACTAAAATCACTGAATAGTTATCAAAATGTCTAGAACATACCCTCGTTTCTTTCGGTCGGTTAACCTTTATTAATGATATGGCTGTCAGTAAAATTATTTTACGATTTTGGACCACTATTATGCCTCCCTTTAAGTCTTCCCAATTTCAATGGCTTTTACATTTTTCACAAATATAATTTTCACAATCATGAAATGAAGTATTTTGCCATTTTGGTATCGGTAAATTACTACTGACAGCTTTTATCGGCATAATTTGTTAATGCAATGTAAACGTAGTGTTGTATGAAAGACATACAATAATTTTTTGTAGAAATAACTCGAGTTTCCAATGCTACCAGTGATAAATCATACACGTGTATGACAATTTGACTTCCATTCAACTTGTATGGGCTCCCATACATTTTGTATGACTCTCATACAACATTCCGCAGTAGGTAAGAATTAAGTCCCTTTAATTCTGAACTATATACGCTTTCATACTTAAGGTTCTAAGCGGTAAGTATTTATTATGACGCGTGGTAATGCGTGAACTTATCCATTGTATGAGATTAGTTAGGTATAACTAAATGGTGTCAATATACGACTGAAAAAAACGATTTCTGGTTAGAAAGTACGGAATTTTAAAAAAAACCTATAAATGTATACTATTCAAGTAATTCCTACTTTTTTATAGTTGTATGACGCGCCTAAGGCGAAATAAGTAGAAATAACAGTTCTAAAACTCAAATTGCATCAAAAACAGTTTAGTTATTCCGTACTTTTGAACCAAAATCGTACAAATAAAGATTGGTATTAGAAAACTCGACTTAGATCGACTTATCAGATGTCCATAGTTGAGTGTAAGAAATTTAAAAGTAAAAAAACCTATTTTGTTTTTGTTTAGTTATGGAATCGACGATTACACACATTAAACCCTAGCTTTTTATGGAATGCGTTATTACTGGTGGAAAAGCGTTAGCAGAGTCAGTCGTGGGAAGCAATGGCGGCGATGAGCTCACCCTTAGTCACGTCTATATTCCCACGATGGTGCACCCCACGGTGAAAAGTGGTCCATTGAGGCTCTGCCTACCCATTCGGGGAAAAAGGCGTGTGTCTATGTATGTATGTTAAACCTTTAAAATACAATTTATTAGGTCTTAGTATTGTAAACAATCTAATAAATTGATGTCAAAACGCAAATTCCTACAGAATCGGAATATAACTTGTTTACAAATCTTATGGGTTTGTTAAGACCCGTAAGGCTTATAAAATTTATAAGCTACGAACGGTATCTTATGAGTTTGCTAAGACCGTTCGCATCTTATAAATTAACTAAGACCGTTTATATCTTATAAATTTGCTAAGGCCGTTTGTATCTTATGACTTTGCTAAGACCGTGACATTCTATGAGGCCATGTCCAGCAGTAGACGTCTTATAACTTGACTATGAAAGACATCACTCAGTTGCATGTCGCTTGTCTTGAGGAAGCGAATTACATAGTCGCAGTCCCGTTCAAAATTGAAATAAAAAAAGGTTGATTGCATAGCTATATGATGGGAACGGTCTTAGCAAATTTATAAGATACGAACTTAGTTAAGTTATAAGATGCGAACGGGCTTAGCAAACTTATAAGACGAAGGGTCTTAGAAAAGCTGTTAGATGGGCACGGTCTTAGCAAAGTTAAAGATGAATGGCTAAAGCTATAGCTCTTAGTCAAGACGCTAAGATTCAGATTCAGATCAGAATTCAGTTTTTTTTTTTTTTTTACGCCAGATTTCTCTAACACTATTGCTGTTTGGATATTACGAGGTAATAAAAACCCGACAGGAAAACATATCCTCTCCGGCAGTCAGGCAAAGTGAGGCCGTAGTGTTATCGTCGGTTCCACCTCAACCGGATACGTAACCATAAAGCGGCGCCGGTGTGTGCGCTCGTGCCTTACTATGTTTTTCTTACTTTATTTATTTATGTAATCTTTTTTAAGTCTTTGTGATTGTTTTTTATTAATTTGAAGGCATTCAAACTTTTTTAGTGCTTTCGTTGTGAGAGTGACCAGTCTTGATAAGAAATGTAGTATTTGTTAAATTAAGAATTTTTAACAATGCGCGCGTTATTCATTTTAGTATCAAAATAATAACGTGTATTTTATTAAGTTCACTTTATCACACTGACTTATAACAAAAATACAACCCAAAGCCTTTAATTTAATAAAGTGGCCGCCATTTTGAATTTGATTGTTTATTGACCAAAAATTTATTATGTGTAATATCCTGGTTCCTGTGATTACAAATCTGTTGGCAGAATTGAAAAAAATTGCCCGCCATTTTGAATTTACGTGAAATGTTGAGAGCGTTTTGCTAACATTACATTTGAATTTTACTCCTCCTGACCTCTTTTGGGAAGAATAAGCAATTTGCCTATTACTTTACGTGTTATTTAAAATCATGATTTTGTCTAATTCCTTGTCAAGACTGTGTCGATACTCGTCTATTCCATCTAGGGATACATTGGGCATACAATACTTACAAAAATTAAATTTCAATTGTGATTTTAGTTCTCTTTATATTAAGAAAAAGCTTAAACTGTATGTTATAAATGTAAATAGCGAACGAATGAGATGGCCTGAATAAGTATAGGATAATGTCACAACACCTTGTATAGTTATTATATATTTGTACTATGTATGTGTAAAGATATGGTGAAATTATGTTCAATAAGAAATATTTGAAATGAACTTTTTTAAAACGTTTTATGGAGAGCCTGATCGTTAATTTAAATAAACATTGTTGATACTAGTTAATGTTTAAATCTGTGAGTTTTTAAATGTTAACTATGCATGTTAAGACGGTCAATATTGCAAAACTAGATACTTGAAAAGTTACGCCTTATCCAGACTCACGCCATCAAAAAGGCTACCGCGCGCTGTCTAGTTCTAACTAAAAGATATTCATGTATTTAGTGTTGCAAGTGGCCGGTCGAAGTATAGGTTCTTTACAGTTAACTGTGTGCTTTAAACCGCTCTATTGAGGCACTTCCTTTATTTTGTGTCGTTTATGAACAATCTCCTTAACATAAAAGAATGACGTTGCTCGACTTCGTGGTTAGTTTTAGTTTATTTCTCCCATTTGTTCTCGCAATTTGTAAGGGGCCGTGTCAATTCCTCACGCCGACTTAAAACGCTGTTCGCGAAACGTAATTGTAAGTGAAATGTGTGATAATTAAATTATGCCTTGCAGCTTAACACCTCACCTTATAAGTACAAAATCGCTTATAAGTCGAGGTATTTTTGTGTAAAATATGCTTGTGAAGCAATAATAGTGATAGGAATTGACTGTCCCCTAGAGATATCAATGTAAAATATCGAAACGTTGTAGTGTAAAGACAAATGTGTACAGTGTGAGTGAGACGGCGTGAGTGAGGCGAGAATGAATTAATTTAAGTCTAGTTGTAATAGTTAGGCAAAAAATCTGCGTGCGTACAGAAATCTTTTTTCCTGCTCGAGGGAACAACTGAGTTGCTTATATGTGATATGTCGCAATAAGCGGTGTGAAATGGACTTGTGAGGGGATAGGTGACGTACTCGGCGCGACCTCGGGATATTGTTAACAACGAAATTGAGCTGTCTGTGTGAGAACGCCCGCGCTTTTTATTTAAGCTTCGTCTAAATTAAACCACACTGCGCGTTTTAGGATTCATCTTATAGCCATAATATGGGTTTGGATTTTCAGTCAACTTGTCTGAAATTAGCAACTCTTGCCAAGAATTAATGTTAAGAAACGCTTGTGTTGTCTATCTCGGCGTGAGCCTGGAACTGGCTTTATTACAAAAGCGCGATAAAATTTATATCAAACAGGATTTATGCTCTGAAAATGTGCCAGGTTCAAAAATCACTGAGCGCGTATTATGTAAGTAAAGCGGACTTCACACTCGCGCCGTGAACGCGGAAATCTATTAAATTTCTGTCTGAACGGCGTGAGTGGGAATCTAGATTGTTGAAATTATTGGACCACTAAAAAGTAACCCTTATAAAAGCTATTCAAATTTAAGCTCTACTTAAAGTTTGTTCTACCACTGTCTAAACCACTACCACTAAACGTAACATGTTTTCATCCGTTGCTAATAAATTAATAAATTAATATTTCTGGACAGTTCACACAACATTATCTAGCCCCAAGCTAAGCAGAGCTTGTGTTATGGGTACTAGACTGTTAAGAAAAGGATGCCTAATAGTTTTGGAGATAGTTTAGAGAATGGTACCTTAGAATCGTCAATAGATGGCAATACGTATGGTAGATGGTATGGTTTAAGTTTGGACAGGTTTTTTATGTAAGGTAAATCTTCAACATATCTCTGAAAAATGATTTGTTTGTTCTCATTTTTGCTACAATTTTTGGAAATGTGCCATGAAGGCGGAAGCGCGGCGTCTCACACGGATAAGTTGTTGAATCCAAAATATTTCCTAAATATAAATTTTTATATCTGAATTTTGATGTTTTATTTAATACCATACCATGAGCACTGATGACAACAATATTTAGATTAAGTTTATTATAGTTATTAGACAATCGTACAGAAATAATAATACAACTACAGATCTAGCGCTTAACTGAGTCAGTCCCTGAGGTATGGGAGCGGTACGTGAGGGGTGTTTTCGTTTACATTATGTCACATGTCAACTGATAATTTGAGAGACGAAAACACCCCTCCTGTACCGCTCCCATACCTCGGGGACTGACTCAGTTAAGCGCTACACGCAAGGTAGGTAGTAACATTGACATCTGTCAAATCTAATAGCGCGCCCTTCCCCGGCATCCTGTTACATGCCTGTTACACCCAAAAAACACTAGGAAATAAATAAAATAAAAGTAGACGACGTATCTTTTCGACAAGTAATTAATCTTGTAAAAATTAAAAAAAAACCTTTACGCAATGAAACGGCTGAACCGATTTTGATCAAACCATAGCTAAGAAGACTCCCGACAAATTAATATTTCAAACAAAAAAAACGAAATCGTTCCATCCGTTCGGGAGCTACGATGCCACAGAGACAGACACGTCAAACTTATAACACCCCGTCGTTTTTGCGTCGGGGGTTAAATATGGCGGAAAACATCGCTGTTACACACTTCCTTCCGTTTTCACAAAATCACTCCCTCGGATTGCAAGAAAGCGAAAAGAAAGATGTTGCACATCAAAAAAACCCTTACGTCATTAAAACACTTTTCAAAATGTCTGTTATGGACTAACGTTCGTACGCTAGATTATACGTAAACTATCAGTTAGGGAATAGGGAGGGGTTGGTCTTGAACTGTCTAGAACACAATTTGACTACATTTGATGTTTGCCTAGAGCTTAAAGTGACTACTGCATAATGGGTCGAAACTGAAATGTACTAAAACACAAATTGACTAGTACCGAAAAAACCTAGAACAAATTTTGCCTGCTGTTGTCTTTTGTTATTGAATGTACAGGCGATGTCAAAAATAAAAATACAGCACTATGTCATAAATTATAGATAAATTATGTTAATTCATATGGCCAGCAAATTAAAGTAAAAAGAAAAGTCACTCCGTCACTTAAATAACTTAAAAATAATCTTCACGATATTAAAATAAGTTCGGTACTTCATTTCAACTCTCTTTTTATGTCTTTTATAACTTTTAAAAAATAGATTAGTGCAATTTGTTTTTAATATTTTGTTAACTCTCGGCAGTATCTTCTATTAAAAAGAATATCTTTCTTTTTCTTGTTCTCCCGTTTCAAAAAGGCACCTGCCATCGACATGCTTTGATATACTGCTTCTTTTTTTAGCTCGAACAGAAACTCAATTAGAGTTGGATTTTTGTTCATGCGGACCCCCAAACGACGATGCCATGCTTCTAAAGTATTCGTAGTCCTGTGTAGTTCTTTACAACAAGAAATCAAAGCAGTATTTCTTAGCCATTGTTTTTAAAAATTAACCATATTTGAATGTATGTTATAAGTAGTACTTAACTTAACAGACAGGTAAACATTACTAAAAGACGGGAAATAAAACCCATTTTCTACCCGAATGTCCAGACAATTTGGGTTCATGTCACGATGCCATCTAGAAAAAATATGCACTAGTCAATTTGTGTTATAGTAGATTTGAGTGACAGACCGATTATGTAGTCGTCACTTTAAGCTCTAGGCAAACATCAAATGTAGTCAAATTGTGTTCTAGACAGTCCAAGACCAACCCCTATGACACCCCTGAAAGATACACCTGGGGGTGCCACGGGAACTAAGATTTAGACCCGTGGCACCCCCAGTCCTCAAATCCATACAACGATACCCCTGGGTGTGCCACGGGGATTTGGATTCGGACCCGTTGCACTCCCAGGTCAAGTAGTGCAGTGCTTTCTAGAAGGCACCTATTCACTCTAGCCTTGAAGAGACCTAGATTATAGTTTTCAGGAAAGACACGACGGCCGCGTGCCTAGACCACTAGGCACTCTTTTAATGACTAATAAGTAATTAAAAAACCTTATTTATAAAAAAGTTTATTATATAAATACCCTCATCACATTGGTATCACGACACTTACAGTACGGCAATACTCAAAAGTCTATGCTAAATAATCTACCACAATAATGTAATGTCTTTAAAATTCTATATAAACTTATCTAACTTAAGGAAGATATCCAATTATCACTCACTGGATTAAAAATGCTGAAATACCTAATGCTTGTCAACATTGAAACATTTTTTGCAGAACAAAAAATAAAAATAATATTATAATTATTATAAGTAACATTTACAATTAATTTAAAATGATTTTGATAATTATTTACATAAAGTTGTTTCAATTAAGCAATAATTATAATTGATTTCAATTAAGTAATACTAATAATTAATAACAATCACAATTTAATTTATTATTAATAATTATAATTATGTAACTACAATTTACTTCTATAATCATTATAATTATTAATTAATATGGGACTGTGGAAAAGAAAAGTCTCAAAATTGCTAGATTAGATTGTTGTAGGTACCTTTTGTGTATTAGTCTGACCGGAAAGTTGAAAAACTATTGTAGGTACACTATAACACTACAATACGCTTACAACTTCTTTTCGACAGTTTGATTGTTTTCTCTAAGCAAAATCTAATTAAGGGTGAGACGCCAGCGTATGTGCTCCTACAGTGCAGCAGCATAGCTGCCCAAAGGACAACCAACCTAGGACACCGAGGACGCCCAGGCCTGATGCGGCCTGCGCCGGCATCAGCGAGCTGTTGGCCTTCCTGGAGGTCATCGGGTGGACTAGCAGCCCTCACCCGTCACGCAAGGGCCCACTAGCGGCCTAGTTGCGGAAAAGAGCCTGGTCTAGAAGTACCTACAGGTTCGATATTATCAAGATTTTGTCTATAATTTTCTTGTTTCAAAAATGTATAAAAACAACCCACTTTCATATAGATTCATGAGATTGATCAGTTGTTCGATATCATTTCTAAAACCTACTATAAACTATCTACCTACTTATATTTTAAAAACTCCATAAAAACTAAACTTTCAAAAAATAGTTGTAGCGCGTCCCTGCTGTTGGTACGCCACTGTATAATAATTTTTCGTTCATCGCGTCAAGCTCTTCGGTAGAGTCATTACTTATGTACGCATATTTTATTTGAAGTCAAAATTGCGTATATTAATAAAAAATTAACTATCCGTCAGAGCTATACCTACTCTAAGCATTAATTAGGTTTTTAATAAAAACGATGATCTATCATCGGTCCTATTAATATCACTTCAAACTAAATCATGTCAAAGTTATAAAATAACACATCATTATAAACATCTTGTAAAATACTTTTTTACAAATCAACAACAGTTGGTAACTGCTAATTTTATTGCACTTTTATTAATTTTCTAAACAGCACCATTAAGGCAATCTCCAAACTGTCAAAGTCATTTTAAAACTACTCCTAATTGTCCAAAACTTTTGCTTTGCGTTTTTACGTTTTCCTCAGCTTTAGCCGGAGGAGTACTAGGCCTAGCGTTATAAATATCCAGACTATGGTGACGATGAATCCTGTGTAGATGCCTGGTTCGGTGATCGATGAGCCCTTTTCGAAGAGGTCTCTCAGTGATTTCGAGGGTATCGTGAAGGGGAGTAGGTGCGCTATGAAACGGAGACCTGGGGCCATCCCTTCCAAGGGCCAGAGGATACCTGAAACGATGAGTATTTATAATGATTTTCAACGTTTTAATTTGAATATACCTACGGCTGCTCGTTTTGCCAAACGTCAGCAACAAATGATTCCATGATAGTTTAAATTCTATGATTTAGGTTCCTAAATCGGTTATAAATATAAATATATGTATGGGAAAGGTGTAAGTAACCTAAGGAGGTTTGTATACACAGAACAAACCCATAAGGGTCTTTTGAGTGTATAATACAACGTTTGTGTTATTTTTAAAAAAGACATAATAAAAAAAAACAAGAATAGGTTCGCGTTTGGCTACATAAGTATTACCTGGTGAGAAGTGACGATGAGGTCTACTCGCCCAGATGTTTATTTAAATAATGGATTAATTAATAATTTTAGTAAATTGTACAATTTAATTAATTTTAATAACTATTATAATTATCATCATCAGCGTTAGTCGTCCACTGTTGGCTGAGGCCTCCCCATAATAATGCGATGGAGGACTTTCCAATAATCACCAGCACGCTTGGCAGGCTGATTAGTGATCGCAGTTAAGTACCTACTCAGGAATACCGCTGCCCATCCCCTGGTGTAATCCTTTAATCGGCTTTTAGGACATCCACGGGAGGAGACGGAGGGGTAAGCAGGACCCGCCACGGAAAAATAATATTGTTGCAATATGTAACTATTTTGAGCCTAGTATAAATAGTTTAATTAGTATAGACATTTAATTAATCATCTGTATTAAGTAACTAATAATTAAATAAATTTTCATTATAATGTTTGAATTTTATAATTAACTAGCGACTTGTCCCGGCTTCGCACGGATAGTTTCAGGATGAAAAACAGCCCCCCTCCTATCCCCCCCTGGTAGCCTATGTCACTCAGGGTGGATGTAGCTTTCCAATGGTGAAATAGTTTTTGAAATCGGCACAGTAGTTTTTGAGTTTATTCGTTACAAACATACACACACACAAATCTTTCGTCTTTATAATATTAGTGTAGATAAGTATGTGTACTTACCACAAAGCAGTATCATAGGATAGAAGCTCCCAGTGGCGACGAAGAACGACATCGTGTGAGTGGGACAGTACACGGAGAGCAGGAACCCGTAGGACATGCCGGAGAGGCCTTGCAGGAACAGCAGCACTGCGATCACGAGCGTGTTCCCGCGGGACGGGATGCCGTAGCCGAGGAACGCCAGCGCCATCATCTCTCCTGTCTGGAACGAGGAACACACGTGTATGGATAAGTAGTGGGTCAAGAATGATGGACAGAACTACAGAATGTTATAAAAACGCAGGAAATAAGATATGGATGGTTTAAGATTTGTCCTGCCTGCTAGCTTAATTAAGGAGCTTAATTATTACTGGAAGAAGCGTTAGCAAAGTCAGTAGTGGGAAGCAATGGCAGGGATGAGCTCACCACTTGTCACGTCTATATCCCACGATGGTGCAACCCACGGTGAAAAGAGGCCCTTTATCCGGGAAAAAGGTGTGTGTCTATGTATGTATGTATGTTTGATGTACTTTCCTATGACCTGGAATCTTGCAAGCTGAATTGGAATCACTTATTGACATCCGATTGAGCTGAAATTTTGCATACCTGTCAAGTTCCGCTGCTTGATCCATTGATTGCTCCCACTACTGTAGAGCAGCTAGCGGGCTCACCTGTAGCAGTATGATGGCATACTGCAGAGTGATGTGCACATTAAGCATCTCGCGCGGCTTCACGCCTGCGACGGCGCTGCGCTCCCACTACTGTAGAGCAGCTAGCGGGCTCACCTGTAGCAGTATGATGGCAGACTGCAGAGTGATGTGCACATTAAGCATCTCGCGCGGCTTCACGCCCGCGACGGCGCTGCGCTCCCACTACTGTAGAGCAGCTAGCGGGCTCACCTGTAGCAGTATGATGGCATACTGCAGAGTGATGTGCACACTAAGCATCTCGCGCGGCTTCACGCCCGCGACGGCGCTGCGCTCCCACTACTGTAGAGCAGCTAGCGGGCTCACCTGTAGCAGTATGATGGCAGACTGCAGAGTGATGTGCACATTAAGCATCTCGCGCGGCTTCACGCCCGCGACGGCGCTGCGCTCCCACTACTGTAGAGCAGCTAGCGGGCTCACCTGTAGCAGTATGATGGCAGACTGCAGAGTGATGTGCACATTAAGCATCTCGCGCGGCTTCACGCCCGCGACGGCGCTGCGCTCCCACTACTGTAGAGCAGCTAGCGGGCTCACCTGTAGCAGTATGATAGCAGACTGCAGAGTGATGTGCACATTAAGCATCTCGCGCGGCTTCACGCCCGCGACGGCGCTGCGCGCCCACTACTGTAGAGCAGCTAGCGGGCTCACCTGTAGCAGTATGATGGCATACTGCAGAGTGATGTGCACACTAAGCATCTCGCGCGGCTTCACGCCCGCGACGGCGCTGCGCTCCCACTACTGTAGAGCAGCTAGCGGGCTCACCTGTAGCAGTATGATGGCAGACTGCAGAGTGATGTGCACATTAAGCATCTCGCGCGGCTTCACGCCCGCGACGGCGCTGCGCTCCCACTACTGTAGAGCAGCTAGCGGGCTCACCTGTAGCAGTATGATGGCAGACTGCAGAGTGATGTGCACATTGAGCATCTCGCGCGGCTTCACGCCCGCGACGGCGCTGCGCTCCCACTACTGTAGAGCAGCTAGCGGGCTCACCTGTAGCAGTATGATGGCAGACTGCAGAGTGATGTGCACATTAAGCATCTCGCGCGGCTTCACGCCCGCGACGGCGCTGCGCTCCCACACGCCTTCCAGCCGGTCGGAGATCATCAGGGTCGACGTCACGATGGATGGCAAGAAGAAAATGATACTGGAACACCATCAAAACATAATGTCTCAAAAAACTGCTACCAATTTGTTGAAATCCCACTAATACCTATCATAAATGTCAAAGTTACGATGTTCGGATGTTTGTTGCTGAATCACGCAAAGTACAAAGATAGATTATGACCTGGATTGAACTATAGGTTACTTTTTATCCTGGAAAAATGCGAGCAAAGACGTGTGCGGACACTAGTATCACAAATGCCAAAGTTTGGATGTTTGCATGTTTGTTACTCAATCACGCCGAAACGGCTGAACCGATTTCGATGAAATTTAATACACAGATAGATTATGACCTGGATTGAGTTATAGGCTACTTTTTAAAACGCGAGCGAAGACGCGTGTGAACACTAGTAACCAAATAAGTCGAAAAGAAAGCGTTTTACACTCGAGATCACTATATATTGAAAAAGCCGCGTGGCCTAGTGTCGCTTTGCCTCTCCACAGCTAACATGACAATTTGCAATATCTGTACCATCGATGCCTGATTATTTTAAAAAGGTGGTACTCACGTGATGAGAATCCCAGGTGCCATGTAGTTAACCATCTGAGCTTCCCTTTCCCCGTAGATCGGCTCTTGGAAGTGCACTGGAATCTATGAACACAGCTGTTATTAATACATGTTAGCTGTTACATAGTAGATATGAGCGCCGATGGCCAATTCCACGGCGGCGGCGTGGCCTGTTAATTTCCACAGCGGCGGCGGCGTCGCGGCGGCGTGGCGTGGCCGGTCGTGGGCCTTAGTTTTTTTTTTATCAGGGAGAGTTTTCTTAAAAATAACATAAAGAAAACCATATTGTTATTAACAAAAAAAGCTTTATAAAGGAACGTATTTATTAATTACAATTTTACAGTCTTCTAAATAATAATTGGTGATCACGTATACTGAAAAATAATCATTTCAGTATTTGAGTTAAAGAGAAACCCAGTTTTTTTAATCAGAGTACTATTTATATAATAAAAACTATAAAAACAAACAGAAAATATTAATCAACATGACATTGTCAAAATATGTATTTATGTAAATTCTATAATAATTTTAAAAAATAAGAAAACAATCACATATTAATTATACTTAAATAATTAAGCATATAAAGTAGTATCATATATATTTATAATAAGCAAGATCGTTTCACATGTTTTTTCAGATATATTTACTGATAAAATAATCATTTAAGTATTGCCGGCTCTTGATACTTTCAAGGCTCTATAAAAAGAAAAATATAATATCAGTAACAACAGCACATAAACATCAAAAAGGAAATCTGCGTTACAACATCCAAAAACACCGTTTATTCGTTTATGGATTCTTTGCAAAATACATAATTGTCATGAATAAATACTATCCTATTTAGCCTCAAAGGATTTAGTCGGGAACGTTTCGCGGTTATTACCAGTCCAGCTGTGGAAAAGACTCTCTCGCTCGGCGTGCTGGTGGCTGGTATATTCAAAATTGAGCGTGCAAGAGCATACAGTGATGGCATAGAAGTTTTCCTGTCTTTCCAATACTGTAGAACGTCTCCACTGTAAGGTTCTAAATCTTCAGGACATGCTGTACTAAAATATTTCCAGCATTCATTTTCTACAGCACTCCCGGAATCACGTTGAGTGGTGCTGTGTTTTCGCGCCAAATCGAGTAAAAAGTTTGAAGAACTAGCAGAAGAAATCGGCCCAGCTTTAGCGGAATCAATAACTTGATTTTGCCGAATATCTTCTGTCGTCAAGCGACTCCTGACCATTGCTGATAAGAATGAAACCTTCGTGACTTCTTTTTTTTGCATGTATTCATCGATTTCATTAATGGCATGGAATCTACAATCAAGCAAAGTTGCCGCAACGACCACATCGGTTAAAGGAAATCGGGATTCCAGACCCTCAAGCATGTTATTTTTGAGCCTAGCTATTACGAGAGGCTCATCATCACTCGCTTCTTCAAGCAATCTTTTCACTTCTGAACGAAATACTAGAACCAGGTTCATAGTAGGTTGAGTTTCTGAACTTAGAACTTCAACGATTTTCTTAAAATTCTCTAGAAACTTTATGAGAGCCTCAATGGTTTCGTATTCGGTATCTTGTAATACGAGGTCATCTCGTCCAATTTCGTTGAGAAGTGTGTTTATAGGCTGTCGATTTGCGTAATTAGAAATGCTTTGTAGCATCATCAAAACGCTATGCCATCTTGTGCTTGTGCTCGTTTTAATGGTTGGAGGAGGCTGCAAACGCTGTCTAGAACTTGAAGCTCTTTCAGGTGTCTCAGTTGTTTCGGATTCAGTGTCGGTTGAGTCGGAATTTTCCAGATGTTCGGCGAATTCTTCAAATTCTTCAATAGAAGAAAGCATCTGTTGCTGATCTGCAGATGCAGCGGCTTCAACACGTGGTGCCCTGTATCGAACATGCTTAACAAGCCTTTTGCATTTCGTCAAAATTTTGGATATATCTCTGGTGTTTTCGATGCCATTTACATTGACTAGATTATGTAGAGCATGACCAATGCAGAGGTGGTTATTAAATCCTAATAAGTTTGCAGCTCGTTTCATATTACTACCTGCATCTGTGACTAAATAAATCTCTTTTTGGTCTATTTTAAAACTGCGCAACACCTCCATAATTTCGTCACGGATTGTTTCGCCAGTGTGTTTCTTGGTAACTTCTTTGGTAGCCAGTGTAAATTTGATGAGGGTCATGTCTTCGGAAAGAAAATGGTACGTACAAGTGATATAATTGCGACGTCTGTATTTGTCGGTCCACATATCGGTAGTAAAGGCACCGAAGCGAGGACTTTGCTTCGAAATGAAAGCATTTATATATGCCAGCATACTGTTGTACACATCTTCCAGTCCTTCTCGTGCTATATTGTGTCTCGATGGCAAGTCCGCGTCGGAAACAATGACGCTGTATTTTTTTAGAAAGTCAATCATAGCATCATTATCCACAGTATCAAATGGCATCAGGGACCTTGCAAACCAAAGAGCCAAATCTCGGGACAGCGACCATTTATCGCTCTTCTTACTACTTTCGTATCTGGTTCTGCCACTGATTCTTGGAGTAAAAAACTCTTTTATGGTCAAAGTTTGTGATTTTAGTGAATCGTCTAAACCATGTGCATCTTTTAAATGTCTGAGAAGATTACTTGTGGCTATGCTTTTACCGTAAGCTTTCACTTGGGCCCTGAAAATAAATAAAAGATAAAATTATTACCTAAACACTTAATACCTCGCATTCATAAATTAATTTACCTTATTTCTCTTCTAAGTGATGAAATTCCAGTCTAGGTACTAACAAAAGTAGGTAACTTACTTTGAAAATAAGGCATCCTCGTCTTCATTTTTAGCCTTTCTTAGACACGCCGCACAAAACAAATTTTCACCAAGAACAGTCCTTCGTTTTCCGTTAACTTCTACCGCTAGTTGGCCAAATTCTGTCCAGCAAAAACTTTGTATGTTTTGTGGAAAGATTTTTCATTGGGGTCACATAAATATTCCTTATTTTCGTTTTGTAAACGTCAATAGTAGTCGAAGTTGCTGCCATCGTTAACACAACACAATAATACACGTTTACTCGGTAAAATATTGAACTCGACTGCGTAAGTGCGTAAGCGACGAGTGTGCCGAAACGACTAGGCGAACTAACGCAGTCGGGCCGCGCGTGCGAGCGAGAAAGCAAGTTGTGAGTCGCCGCGACGGCGCGCCGCGTGCTGCACTCGGCGGCGACGCGTCGACATGAACTCACGGCGACGGCGGCGCGCCGGCGCGGCGCTCATATCTATTACATAGATGTAATTTGTGCAAATATATAGCTACACATAGTAATACCCAACAGTCCATCGAGCAACACGGAACGGAGGCCTGCGTTGCTCGATGCCAACAGTCACATACATTATTCGATCCCACACTAGGATCCCCTGTGTTGTGTGTATCAGGAACTACGAGCACCATGGTACCACAACTTCCAGACCGGAATAAATAAATGCTGATCAAACAAACATTTGTCCCGGAATCGATAGTCAAGGTGTATGTGACTATTGGGTGTTATAACAATGAATTTGTAAGAATATATAGGTAATTTATACTTCCAATTTTATTTAATAGAATAATGTTTTCTCAAACCTTGTTTAATGAAATTACTGAAAAAGGGCTTGCACTAATATCCACACAAAACAATAAATAGGTACCTAAAGTGAAATCACAATTTAGTTTTCATTCGAACTGAAATGCCTTGCCAATTAACTTGCTCTAGTGACGAAAAAGTATCTTAGTCTCCAATTATGGACATAAAATAATGTAAACATTGAAATAAAAGTCTCAGTAGTCCGATTGTCTGTAGCACCAGACCACTGAGACGAAAAAGTTCGATCATTGGACTAAATAATCGTAACCGTGGCTTGGTAGGTATCATTTTGAAATTAACGTCAGCAGGAGAATAGTATAAAGTACGTGGTAGTTCGTCGTAGTTTTTCTAAAAAGGTAAGATCAGTGTTTGAGAAACTGGGAGTAAGTTGTTAACTAAATAAATTAAAGTTATAGGTACTAATTAATTAATTATTAATTAATTAATGAATTAATTAACAAAATAATTAATTAGTTAAATAATTTATATTTACTAATTAATTAATTAATTATAATAATTAATTAGTAAATATAATAGTAAATATATTATAATTTAAGTCATATCATTATTTATAATAAGTAATTATAGATAATTAAATTAATTATAAAAATTATGGGTATGTAATATTAGTGATTTTACCTCGTGTAGATACATTTTGATACAGGTCCTGTCTGAAACTTTGCATGAGATGGCATAAAATAAATAAAAGCACATGAAAAATATAAATAAATATTTCAGGGTGGTCGATACAAGCAATTTATATAATTAAGAGTTAACAATGAATGAATATAAATGTGAATCAAGTATAAAGTTATAAGATCGTTTATGTTGAGTATCTTTTAGTGAGTCGCCAAAATCACATTTAAATACTAAGATTATTAATTTGATAATTAATTTCCATACCTGCACTAGATTTTCGTTCCTATCGCAAGCTACCATAGCCCGCTTTGTGAAGCTCTCGTAAGCCTTGTGTAGCTGACTTTTCAAGTAATATGAAATTTGATGGTCTGTAAAAAGATACAGCATAATTTGGTCATTAGGTACTTAATTAAGTATAAGGTCACGCAACGAGTAATGAGCTGTTTTTCATCCTGAAACTACCCGTGCGAAGCCGGGACGAGTCGCTAGTAATAAGTAGGTATTGAAGTATAGATATAGATAGACTTCGAAACCATTAAAATAAAAGTCTTACAAATAAAGACTTTAAGTTCATTAAAATAAGATTCATACTCGTCATGTCCAGCCACACGCTGATGCTGCTTTCTTCCACGATGTCGTCTGGCACCTCTCCTTCGGCCACTCGCTTCGCCATCGCGCTGCTGAAGTTCGTACTGAAATGCAACGCTCCGTACACCTTGCCCGTCGCTACTGCGCTTTTGGCTTCCTCAGTCGAGTTGTACGGCGTCTGTGAATTGAAAAACGGTTAGTCACTAGATGGCGTTGTTATGCAAATTATTTATTTTTCGTGTTTTGTTGGTATCTAACCTTTGCTTGTGTAGGAACTCAACATAACTACTAGGCTTTCCCCCATCTGCCTGCAGTGAATCCAATGAGGTTTTTTTTTTAAAATAAAACTTGCATGATCTCTTTGACGACCTCTGTGGCGCGTCGGGCGAAGCATGGCCTGCGACGCAGGAGGTTGTGGGTTCGATTCCCGCCTCAGAACAAATATTTGTGCGATCGCAGATATTTGTTCAGGGTGTTCTGGGTATTTTCTATGTATAATAAAAAATATCTATCTATGTAATTAAGTATATAAGTATATCAATTATCTAGTACCCATAACACAAGCTCTGCTTAGCTTGGGGCTAGATAATGTTGTGTGAACTGTCCAGCATTATTTATTTATTTATTTATGATTAAACAAGTTATTTATGATGGCCCAGTCGATGTTAACCAGTAACCTCTGCCTTTAACAATCCATTACCTCATAGGTCACGTCCAGCTAGGACGCACCCTATGTGGCATTGCACTGCGCCCGCCACCCTGAGACATTAAGATGAAAAGTCTCATGTGCCTGTAATTTCACCGGCAACCATACCCTTCAAACAACACAGCAATGCAAGCACTACTGCTTTGCGGCAGAAATAGGTACTTCCACGGACGAACTTTTTAAAAAAAAAGCTCTACTACTTACTATTAAAATGTATAGTTTTATTTTCTGTGTTTTGGTCATATAGCACGGAAAGGCAGTGACAACTTAGAGAAGCTGATTATCACTGGCACAATCGAGGGAAAGAGGCCACGAGGCCGTAGCCCGTTACGTTGGTCAGACCAGATCCGAACCACTCTCGATTTAAAACACCACGAAGCTGTGCAGCTCGCTGGCAACAGATGTCGATGGCGCAACATCGTCCGGCAGAAGGTGATCCATGGACGGGGTCACGACCCTCAGCATTGAGGAATACGACGCGAGGAGGAGTTAATATTTTGGGGGAGTCACAAAAACTAGATAATACAATGTTTATTGTTCTCGTAGTTAAATCGAAATCGAAAACGCGTAGTTGACTGTTGGCATCGACGTAAATAAAATACTGTTGCTGACTATTCTTTCAAAGTAACTATTAGGTATATGGAGACTTAAAATTTAATTTTTGAACTAGCAGCGTCCCGCGCTAGCGGTATAAAACTTTACCTATGTGTTATTCCGGGATTCAAGCTAGCTCCATTCCAAATTTGATACAATTCCGTCCAACCGTTTTAGCGTGAAGAAGTAACCACCACACGCACACACTCACACACTCGCACTTTCGCATTTATAATATTAGTAGGATAAAAAACTTTCTCACCCATTTGCACTAAACCTTAAAATGTCTTTCCTATAACTTGTTTAGACTACTCCTAACGATAAATTTGCTTGCACTAACCCTAAGCCATTCCTTAGTCCACTCAGGCTAGACTGTTCTTAGGCTTAGGTGTATCTTAACTATAGGACAAGCCTAAACTTATCTTTAGTGCAAACGGGCATCAGTGGATTTGTTACGAATATTTTGTTTCTTGTGTGGTTGACTTACTTGAAACAAGTTCTTCTTCTCCATTTCCTCCAGGTACCAGCAGCTCAGCATGTACAGGTCGCAGGTATCATCTTGCCATAACGTCGTGTACGCTATACTATTATTTCTACATATATCTAAACCATCTGGAACATAAACAAACCTTCATTAAGTAATACTACCTTCAAAAGTACGTTTTTTACGATGCAACCCACAATTTTAATAATATCCTAAAAATTACCAACCAGACGGGATTCGAACCCGCGACAGTTTCTTTGATACGGTGATGAGTTTGACCGCTCCGTAACTGGGTGAATTTATGCAATAGTATGCAAGGCTACTAAAAGAAAAACCCCTTTCGTTGGACCAAACACCAGTTGACACGTCTATTTCCCACGATGTTGCAACCCATGTGAAAAGAGGACCATTTGAGGCTCTACCTACCCTCTTGGGGATAAAGGTGTGTGTCTATACTGTCTATGTATGTACTCGTATGTATGTATGTATGTATGTGTGTATGTATGTATGTGTGTATGTGTGGATGTGTGTATGTATATGTGAATGTATGTATGCATGTGTGTATGTGTTATGTATGTATGTATGTATGTATATATGTATGTATGTGTATGTGTGTATGTATGTATGCATGTGTGTATGTGTGTATGTATGTATGTATGCATGTGTGTATGAAATGAAATGAAATGGTTTATTCGCTTCAAACATGGTTAAAAAAAAAGTTCTTACAAGTAATTTATGTTCACATGTTTCACCAAAAACATCGGCATGCAAATTTTAAAATTCTTATGTGTGTATGTATGTATGTGTGTATGTATGCATTGCCGTTTGTGACTCACATGGCGAATGCGCGGCCTCCTCGTTAACTACTGCTACGTGTAAGTCCCTCGGATCGTGACCCACTGCTGAGAAGAAGGCCACCATTTGGATTATTGGAAATAATACTGAGAATATCAGCCCCCTGGAAAATAATCAATACAATGAATTAATAAACACATACATTTATTCACAGAAATAATAGTACAACTACTTAATACAAGTAAGTATTTACAATATTGAAAACAATACATATACATTTGTGCTACCTGAAGACCGCTGCTAAAGATCTAAAGGTAGCTCAACTGATCCAAATCACTACCTGACGGATGCTGGCTGCCTAAGCACGGCCTACGGCTTAGGCCTTAGGCACGGATGGACCTGGCTCGGGCTAAAATAAATAAAAAAATATGGACGTATCCTCGTAAAATTATGGGTGAAGCCTGCAAATGGCCGCCCACTAAATGTGTTTGGGTGTCATCGTATTATAGGTGACGCGCGCTGTGTATTGGTAGTTGACGGGAGACACACTGCTTATTTATCACGCTAGGTGGCGCATAATCGCTGGTTGTTTCGTAGCCAAACAAAGGTCTATCAATGTTAAAAAAAAAACTGTCAACAGTGTCAAATATCACTGGATAATTTTAGTAAATAAACATTAAATAATAGTCTGGTATAAAACATGCCTCTGTGTAGTGCATTTCAGTGTAAAAATAAAGGTACACACCGTGTCCCTTCTGATGAGAAAAAGACAAGACCACTAAATGACAAGCACCAGCTATGGTGGCGCCATCTGAGATTAGTTTTGCCTGTGGCTCCCCATTGGCGGACAATGCACCCCAGGCAGAAATCTTCATACAAAAAAAAAGCCTCACGCCGCGCGAAAAGGTGAATAACTTATAAAATATAGATAATTTTACAAAACCCTCGACTTTGTTGTATTGATTTTATTTATCTAATTTTCAACCCATATGCACCATTTTAATTAACAATCAAATCTAGCCAAAAATTGGAGGTAACTTTGGGTTTTATTTCTATAGAGAAAATATTTTCCTATCGTGTATCTGGTACAGTGATCCATCGGAAGTATAATGTAGTATCCATACTTATTTTTTATTTGAATATTGTACTTGATTTAGTCATTTAAAATCATATCTACGATTACGAATTTTGGTAAGCATCCACAGGCCCGCATTGCACGTATCGGACGCATCGCATCAAACGGTTGCATTGCATCATCGGTCCGTAAGGTGCGGATCAGTGGACGCTGTTGTATGAGTTTTTATACAAGGCAAACTAAAATCCGTTACGTGCGATGCGTCCGATAGGTGCGATGCGGGCCAGTGGACGCTTACCATTTTGCGGCATATGTATTTGTGTGGATGTAGCTCGTGTGCTGACAAGCGAAATTGTTGTACCTAGTAGGGTTCACACAATCTGTTATACTCGTATTACGTCTGTACTTTTATAAGGTCTGTGCCTTTTTGAACCTAGTAGGGTTCACACAATTTCTCTGTTATATTACGTCAGAGGGGCTAGTCTGCAAATTTGACAAGCAACTTACACGGGCGTGAGGTGTACACTACACGGATTTTAGTATGGAATTTGAGGTTCTCAAGGTGCCCGCTAGGGGCGCTATTCGGATTATCCATACTAAAATCCGTGTAGTCACGGCCGTGTAAGTTGCTTGTCAAATTTACAGACTAGCCCCTCTGTACTTTTGTAAGGTCTGTGCTATGACACCCGTTTGCACTAAACATAAGAATCGCAAAAGTTCTTTCCTAACTTGTTTAGACTACTCCTAACGATAATTTTTTTTGCACTAACCCTAAGCCATTCCTTGGTCCACTTATGCTAGGCTGTTCTTAGGCTTTGGTGTATCTTAACTAGGACAAGCCTAACCTTATGTTTAGTGCAAACGGGCATAAGTCGCCTACTTCGCAGGTTCACCGCTAGTGCTCTTTTTACGTGACGCGAGCGGTACTTGACGCTCATTTTCCTCAAAATACCAAAAATTAATTGGTGTGGTCCGTAACCTGTGACCAGAGCTGAGCATTACTTACCCAGGGTGCCGGGAGAACTGTTGTATACTCTTGATGAACACAGCGTTGTACCTTGATCTTGATAGCTTTTTACAGTCTTGTACTTTCTCCTTTTTTGTAAGCACCTGGAATTCAAATAATAGAGGAAGTTGTAGATATTATCATAATGAAATGAAATCAGTTTATTAGCTAAAACATGGTAGGATACATGGAATGCCTTATGTTGTAGTGAGGAGCACATGTTCTAGCTTCACAAGCATGCAAATGTTTTAATATAGGTACGTCTCTATTACACATATTGGATAAAATACATACCAATCAATTCATTAATAATACTACTAATAAATTCCAATGTTGTGGTATCAGAAAGAACGAAGCAAATATAAATAACCTAGTCCAAATTATGTCTGTTTTTTATCGGGTACCTACCTACCTACTTGTAGAGTATTTTTTTTAACTGCGTGAATGGCGGAACAAGCAGATGGCCCACCTGATGTTAAGCGGCAACTTCTGCCTTTAGCAATGCATTACCTCATAGGTCACGTTCTCCTAGGACGCACCCTATGTAGCATTGCACTGCGCCCGCCACCCTGAGACATTAAGGTGAAAAGTCTCATGTGCTGTAATTTCACCGGCGCCGGTCTATTTTATCAAAATAAGACAAAAATCATTGTCGAATTCTCGATCTTAATTCTTAATCTTCAACTATAGGGTATTATTTAATCAGGTGTCTGGCGTAACTGCGTCATTCGTTAGTTTCAAAAGAAATTATTTGCATAATTATTAATTAAACTTACATAAATTTAAACAACAGAATTAACAACAGTAGTTATTAACCTTTTACTATAGTAAATTTACCTACAATATTAGGTATACTAGCAACTTGTAAGACGTACCTAAATATTCGTAGAATCACTTTTATAAAGAATGCCCTGGTTGTCGCGGGATACCGGTACCTACACATGGAATCGTGGGTAGACTTGTGCTTTAGGAAGGAATGAAGGGTTTTTTTTGGTGTTATTGTCGTCGCATGACTTGTGCGTTTGCCATTTTCAAGTATAACTAGTGAATTTTCTATTAAATTTGCAACTTTACACTCCTTCCAGTATTCAAAGTCTCAGTAAAGTCTTGTTTTAGTAAAACAGTGGCCGTTTTACTAAAACTTTGGTAGACAATTTCCAGCAATTTGAAAAGACACGCAATTTATTTCCATTTCATTTCCCTACACTTGTGCTCTTTAAAAGAGCTTAATTGGTTAAAAATAAAAAAATAAAAAGTAAACGACGTCTCTTTTCAAAAATGGGGGAAAGAGTTCGTTGGCCTCTCACATGGAGGTATAATAGTATGGAGTGAGTGCTAAAATAGCATAGAGTGTTCCTTCTTACTCCTATCCTAGAAGATAGCTTGCTATCATATGTTAGAGAGAATCAAATATATTGTCACACGCTGTCAGTTTTTTACGTATTATAATAAATGTTTGTAATTTCGGGTTGGTAGCCTGATTGCTATTCGAAATTTGAACTGCCACCATAAGGAGAACTCGAACAAAAAAGGCGCGATTTCAATAATTTGAAACAAAAGACGGTGTTGGTGCTGTGATTTTCAGTGATTTTTGATTGTCTGTGAAATGTAGAGTATGCTCCTCTGGGATAAAGCCTGTCTTCGTCTTAGGTAGCTTGACCCCTCGCTTTACTCAGACTAGACCATCGAGCAACGCAGGCCTCCGTACCGGAGTAGACTAGTCTCTTTTCAAAACTGGCGAAAAGAGACGTAGTCGAATAATGGGTTGATGAGGTTGCGTCAATATTCAAATAGATAGATGCCATTTTGTGGATGTAGGTACCTATGTTTGTCCGGGTGGATTCTTGCAACTGAATTTTAAAGCAGTTATCCTCAACCGATTGAGCTGAAATTTGGCATACCTGTAAGTTCCGATGACAATACACTATGATGGTGACAGCGAGCTGATCTGATGATGGAGTTGGAAGGTGAACAACGGAACTCCTCGATGGATAATAGTAGAATGGCCGTGTTTAGACTCATTTTGATCAGCACACGGTTACGATCACTAATTTAATGAAAACTTGTGTAGGTATAGAAAAATATATTTTTCACCAAAAAAAAAACTAAGTTCTGAACCGATTTCTGTCTATGATTTTAGTCCCAAACGATCTGCATAGGATTTGCCGGTTTTTGGTCCAAGTTTTATCGCGATTTTTATGTCACGGCATTTCAAATTGTTCAGTTCAAATGTTATTATTTTCTGCGAGTGGTTTTGGTACTCAAAATTGTTATTGAGTTGAGTTTGTTAAGAGTTCCCTTTTCAGGGCAACCATACCTCAACGGTCACTGACCTAGAAAGGGTAACCAAGAAAGAACCAGTGGAAGATGTACGGAACATGTACTTACATCAGTGCTGCTGATGACGACGCTGAAGTCTTCCCTCGACTGGAACCGACTGTCGGGGGAGTCGGCTATGGTGCTCGTGGGAATTACGTCTGGTGATGATCTAAGAGCTGGAAAAATACTAAAATATTTAAACCCCGAGTTATAAAAATAAATAAAGAGTGCTGGACTGTGTCCAGCATTATTATTTCACACAACATTATCTAGCCCCAAGCTAAGCAGAGTTTGTATTATGGGTACTAGATAACTGATATACTTAATACAATACATTACATAGATAGATATTTTGTATTATACACAGAAAATAGTAAAAAATAGTAGTAGTAGAGCTTTTGTGTGAAAGAGTTCGTCCGGGGAAGTACTACCATCATACCTGCCGCAAAGCAGTAGTGCGCGCATTGCTGTATTCCAGTTTGAAGCGTAAGAGTGCCGGTAAAATTACGGGCACATGAGACTTTCCATCTCTATATGTCACAGGGTGGCGGGCGCAGTGGAATGCCACATAGGGCGCGTCCAAGGTCGACGTGACCTATGAGGTAATGCACTGTTCATAGGCAGAGGGTACCACTTAACATCAGGTGGGCCGTCTGCTAGATCCGTCATTCCAAGTAGTATAAAAAAAAACCCAGAACACACTGAACAAATATCTGCAGATCGTACAAATATTTGTTCCGAAGCGGTAAGCGAACCCGCAACCTCCTGCGTCACCCGCCGCGCCACAGAGGTTGTTTTTATTGTTCCACTAGTATCTAGATTATTGTAGAAAGGCTGCACCAATTTCCACCAAACAACTATCTTATTCTATAGGCCCAACGGCCTATGTCCAGCAGTGGACGGTCCACGGCTGATGATGCTGTATACTTACTGGACCGTGTCCTGGGTGGAAGCTCCTCCTGCCTCAGCGCCAGTTTAAGGAAAGCATCTTCAAGGTTGTTCACTTCGAACTTCCGGAGGATTTCTTCAGGAGGGTCTTCAGCCAGGAGTTGACCATCTCGGAGGAGACCAATCTGTTGACATGATAATTACATAAATAATGCTGGACAGTTCACACAACATTATCTATCCCCAAGCTAAGCAGAGCTTAGTATTGCCATTCAGCGTGGCAATGCAGCCAGCATCTTAGGGACGCTTCCGTCTGGTAGTGATTTGGAACAGTTGAGGTACCTTTCGATCGCTAGCAGCGGTCATTTAATTTCATTTAATTTATTCATAAATAATTAAAAATCGTGTCGGAAATTAGGAACAATTTAAAAAAATTAAAAAATTACACAAGATCATTAAAACACGTTTACAAAAATTCATAATGTCAGAAGAAATAAAATAATAAACCCTATTTAAAATTATCACATGCCAAGAATTCGTCAACTGAGTAGAAACACCCTTTCAACAGTAGCTTTGTAAGACTTACTTTAAATACGTTAACACTATCAATAACTTTCAACTCTGTAGGAAGTATGTTAAAAAGTTTTACAGCTTGATACCGGGAGCCATGCTTTACAACATTCAACAGGTAGCACAACTGTTTCAAATGTATTTTGTACATATACATATTGTATTAGTTGTATTATTCTGCTGTAAATAAATGTATTACAGCAGAGCTTGTGTTATGGGTACTAGATAGATATACTTATTACATAGATAGATATTTTTTATTATACATAGAAAATACCCAGAACAAATATCTGCAGATCGTACAAATATTTGTCCACTTGGCTTTGTTGTATTCATTTTATTTATCTAATTTGTTAAGCAATAACAAAAAACCAAAAAAAAACGGCCAAGTGAGAGTCAGACACGCGCACGAAGGGTTCCGTACCATTATCTACAAAAAGGCAAAAAAATGACGTTTGTAAAAAAATAAATTAAAATTGCACGCAAAAAGTGTTCATCCATCCAAAAACTGAGCTCGTAGATCACTGCTTAACCTACATTTGGAAAAATCACGTTTGTTGTCTGGGAGCCCTCTTAAATATTTACTTTATTATACTTTTAGTATTTGTTATTATAGCGGCCACAGAAATACATCATCTGTGAAAATTTCAACTGCCTAAAGCCCTTCTCCCATTACGATACGCACAGGCGATTCAAGTATCCTGCAAGGATACCATCAGGATACTTGAATCGCCTGTGCGTATCGTAATGGGAGAAGGGCCTAACTATCACGGTTCATGAGATACAGCCTGGTGACTGACGGACAGACATACAGACAGACAGACAGACAAACAGAGCCTTAGTAATAGGGTCCTGTTTTGCCCTTTGGGTACGGAACCCTAAAAATTTACTGCTACGTAATGTTCTTCTACGGACCTCCTCATTTATAAATCTATCACGTAGTGATAACCCGAGCTTAGCACTCTCTATAGCCCGCTGCGCCACTTTGAGCTTTTATTTGAGGTTAAAGTTTTTTAGAGTTATACAGTATCATTCAAACAGGTTAAAGTAAGGAGTCGTAGCAGGAAAACGTGATTTTTAGTGACGCTACAGATTTCGGGTAAACCTGTTACACGGGACTTTAAAGTTTAATAGAGTTCAATGAATTGTGAAATATTTTGAGCCTTCCTTGAATTATAACGAGTAATTTAAGGCGTGGATATATGTAAAATGTGGTTCATTAAACTTTTTACAAGCTTTTATTTAACTTGCAATGTATGTACGTTTGTCCGGGTGGAATCTAGCAACTGAATTTTAAAGCAGTTATCCTCAAGCGATTGAGATGATATTTTGCATACCTGTCAAGTTCCGATGACAATGCAATATTATGGTGACAGCGAGCTGATCTGATGATAGAGATGAACAACGGAACTCCTCCAGGGATAGTAGTAGACTGGCCGTGTTTAGGCTCATTTTGATCAGCAAACGGTTACAATCACTAATTTTATAAAAGCTTGTATTGAAAAATAGATTTTTCACAAAAAACTTATAAATGCATAGTTTAAGAGAAAAATGGTTGTAACTACGAAAACTAAGGCTACTTTGCTAATTAATTTCTTACATTTTAAGTTGTTTTTTAAATATTTTTTAAACAAGAACACGTGGTTTATATGTTGTAGATTACATACATATTTTTTTTGTAGATTTTTCTATACAGATAGTGCAGAAAAAAAGGTTTTAAAGGAACCACATTTTACATATATCCACGCCTTAAGTATATTTGTTAGTTAGTTACAAGTGAAGCTAATCTAAGCGTGTAAAAACACTTTCAATTTTAACTAACTTTTTCTCTGCTTGACTGTGTGAGGTGCATGAACTCTAATAAGGCCAAGGGTAAAAATGCATTCTCCTAAATAATAGGTAGCCATGAAATTTAGTAACACACCTACCTTGGTAATTTTAGACTGCGTGTTACCTACATGCCTATCTGAGCAATCACTGCAATCCGATACAGCCTTGAAAACTTACCCAACGGAGTTTTTTACTATTTTATATACTAGACCGAAATCTTACAACACACACACACTTTGTCATCATCAACCTTTTTTTTTTACTTTGGTATACCCTCGATTGACCGCAATCTCACATGTTAGTAAGTGACGATGCGACCGACGTTGGAGCACGAAGGCTATTCACTCTAGCCTTAAGAGACCCATATTATAGTTTTCAGGAAAGACGGCAACTTGTTCCATTCCTTAGCTGTTCGCATTACAAAGGTGGAACTGAAACGCTTAGTGCATATTGCGGGTATACTGATGAGGTAAGGATGGTACTGAGCCGTGCGCCTACTTGTCGTATAATGAAAAGGAGATGGCGGGATCAGATCATGTAGCTCGTGGGTACATTCCCCGAAATGTAACCTAGGTATAGAACAGAGGTGCCGATACGGTCGATCGAGATCGACCGGTCGATCGCGAGATGTTTTAAGGTCGATCGCCGAGGATAGAAAATTATCAGTAAACTGTAGCTTTTT